>CM074736.1:59691856-60291856 GCA_037367245.1 Phrynocephalus guinanensis | reverse complement strand
TGGGAGCCCAGCTGGCATTTGGAACTGGAGGAATGAAATTACCTTGCGTTGGGGTCGTGCGGAGCTAAACTCCAATGAGGAAGAAGCCTCCGATGTCATCTTTCCTTCTCTCTGGTGCTGACCAATCAGGAGCTGTGCAGGGAAATGCATCATCCCGCCTCCTTGTCTGATTGGCTAGTGCCAGGGAGAAGGAAAGATGATGTCGGAGGCTTCTTCCTCATTGGAGTTTAGCCCCACGTGACCCCAGCGCAAGGCAAGGGATTGGTTGATTTCATTTCTCTGGTTCCGAACACCAACTGTGTTTCATTTTGGAAGCTGACCACTTCCAAAATGAAAACCCCATCACTAATGCTAACATATTATGTGCATACATGATCATTGATTAAAGGTGCAACATGTCTTCATTTACTGCATATACGTATAACATACTACTCTTCCTGCTGTGTATGAACGTGAACATTTCTCTCAATTCCTTTTCCAGCAAACAGCCCTCATCGGGTTGAATTGGGTTTGACAGGCTCAGGTCTTCCAGTTACGCTGACCTTCATCCCAGGACCACTTGTTAATTTTACGGAGTGTTACATTGGCGAGCAGACAGATATTCTTTGTACTCTGAAAAATGAATGCGATATTCTTCCAGTGTCATATGTTTTTCGTAAGATTGCACATTATTGCATTTGTCCTGAGAAAGGGAAAGTAAAAGCAAGATCTACACAGGTATATTTTAAAACTTCATCTTGCTAATCATGTATTGACTATTTTGGTAGTTGGATGGAAAGCAAACTGATCCAGATTTCATGAATTATATCAAAGACTTTGAGATCATTCTCCTTCAGGAAACCAGAAGATCAAATAACTTTGGAAGGGTATAAAACCTTCTTCTTGCCTGCATACAAAACACAGGCAAGGGGCAGACCAAAGGTTGGATTGGTCTCCCTAGTTTCTGTACAGCTGTACTCAGAATTGATAACTATGACCAATAAACCATCACAATCTATAAGCCACTAAGATTAGTCAAGGAGTTTAGACATTAATCTTAGTTAATGTCTATATGCCTTCTTGTTCAAATAAATTGTATCATTGTCAGACATGGAAATATTTAACAAAAACAAGGGAAAATCTGGAGAAAAGATTCCCTGAAGCTAAACTGGTCCTTGCTGGGGACTTCAATGCTAGGGTGGGCAATGATGAGGGGATATTTTATAAGGCCCTGCAGGTGGATGCAGATGAATATTTACCAATTGTTTGTTCTTATCCTAAGTGTTCCAAAGACAAATTCATTAATGCCGCTGGTATCTTGCTGGCCACATTTAGTGTTCAGTTTAATGGCATCTGGTTAAAACTGATTTCACAGATGCTTCTGAATTCAAGACCTACATATCATCACATGGCTGCAGTGTAATCAACTCTGTATTGGTTACTATGTTGCTAAAGCCCTTTGTAACCAATTTTGCAGGTGACTACACTATTAGTAGAGATGAGCATGAAACGCCAAAATGGCGTTTCGTGCTTGTTATTCGGGCCCTGGGGCCTGCTTCAGGTCGGTTCCATTTTTCGGGGCCCGGGTTGTTTTCCGTTTATCGTTTTATGGGGCCCCCTTCCTGCGGCTGCTGGACCTGGCGGCATGCGGGCCGGGAGAGCATTCCTGCGGCCGCGGGGAGCCCTCCCAGGGCTCAGCGCCGCGGGGAGCCCTCCCGGGGCCGGGCACCGCCAGCTCCGGTGTCAAGCCTGCCAGGAGAGTTGTTAGTTTTCTAATTTATCATTCTCTTTTAAATTCTGTATTGTAACTGTGCTGTTTTGTTCTTTTTCTGTATGCCAATAAAGGTTGATTGATTGATTGATTGAATTAGAATGTAAAGCTTCGTTTGGTACGCTTCTCTATTTGAAAATTTAAATTTAGAAAATTTCCACTTCTTAAAATAGAACAATAGTCATTTATTTGAAAACTTGGAATTTTGCATGTTGGATATTTACAGAAGCAAGAGGAAATATACAGTACTTGAAAGAATATAGCATTTGATAAGACTTCTATTTCCTTTCCTCAATTAACTTGATGTTACTGTGGTTTTGTTCACAGGATGTGGTTTTTTCATTTGTTCCACGTCACATAGGAGTCTTCAAAGTGAAGCAGGTGGTAGATATCATTGGTCCAGTACCAGAGGAGAACAGTTTATCAGTTCTGAAGATGAAGCCTTTCCATCAAATATATTTACATTTCTCTGGCCTTTGCAAGTCTGTAACCAATAAAGTTGTACTGAAAGTCAACCCTGGTGAGATGTTAAGAAAAAATTGGGCTTTTAATTCATTTCTAGCAATATTTCTAGCAAGTCTTCTGAGGAAAAATTCAGACAACAAAGTTGGATTGAACTGATAGGGCAGAGATACTTGAGAAAGTTTTTTTTTGCATGTGAACATTCAGATGCTTAGATAATTTATTGTCATGCTTATTCTTGTCATTGGATCACATTGTCCTAAAATATTTGGTTGTCTTGCATCAACCCACTAAATTGTTGAATAATGAATCAACCTGTAAATAAATCATACGGATTCACTGGGGGTGCTTTAGATGGTTCAACTGTTAGATTCAGATCCTTATAACTAGAGATGGCTAAGCAAGTCTTGCTTAATCTAAGTATGTATTGTGGGCTCATGAGAAGAATTTTGAAATTGGATGGGGTAAGAGGTCCTAATTCCTTCCTGTAGTTCATGTTGCCCACTTGCCCACTAGTTCACAACCAAAGCTGCAAAGCATCAGAATGAGGTAGCAAGTGATAGTTCCAGTAGTGTTGCTTTTCTCTTTTGGAAATAAGAGAATCCTGGTAGGCATATTGGTACATTTTTCTAAATAGGAAAAACTAACGGTGCCATTGCTGTCATCTGTGCTATTGTATTCCTGATTACTATGCATGCGTATGAAAGCCCCTATTTCAATTCAACATGGTGTTAGAGGAGAGCTGTTTGGATATGAGGTCATGAAGAGTCAAGTCACGACTGTACAACACAACAACAAGAACCATATGGATACCCTGGATTACTGGAAAGGCACATTAAGGTTTCTAGAACAAATTAAATTTGAACTCTTACTAGAGACAAACCAAGGCAATCATGCTTTGTATTGTTAGAAGAAAAGGCTCACTGGAAAAGAAAATAACGCCAGGAGAAGTAGAAGGTAGTACAGACAGAGGAATACTGTATGGGAAATGGATTGATTTAATAAAAGAAGCCAAGGCTTTCAGTTTGTAAGATGTGGGCAGGTCTTTTAATGATGCAGCCTTTTGGGGGTTATTAATGCATTCGTATATCAAAAACAGTTGCACATGGCAAAAAAACAGAGCAGTGCCAGTATGTTGCTAGTGTTGCTTTCTCTTTGAGATCATAGAAGTCAAATGATCAATATCCTGATTCCTCAGGCAATTACTTTTCTTTTAGAGATCAAGGAAATCCTATGATATTAGAAAGAATATGGCCATATTAATAAGAGTACTGTTAGCCCAACATGTCCAAGTTTTCCAAGGAGCAATTTTCTGCTACCCCATCTTGCCCTCAAGATGATCTTTTCTCCCCTGGAGACAAGGATGAACAAACAAGTGATTCACGAATTTTCTGATTTCACTGATTGAATCGTTTCTCTAAATAACCCTGTGTGGAATAAAAAGCAGTTAGTGCAGGTAGAATATGATGGACGTCTCATTTTCTCCCAAACAGTACACCTTTGACTCTTATTCATGAGTTTCATGTGTACATCTCCTTTTCTTTCAGCTCCTTATTTATAACATCTCCCTCAAACATTCAAACTTCTGTTGGAATGCCAGGTTTAAAACGGCTGCCTCAATTAACAGTTGCCCCCCCCTTTTTTTGGAACAGTAGTTCAGTGGTTCTCAACCTGCTGGTTTCCAGATGTTCTTGGACTGCAATTCCCAGAAACCCCTTCCAGCACAGCGAGTGGTGGAGGCTTCTGGGAATTGTAGTCCAGGAGCATCTGGGGACCCACAGGTTGAGAACCACTGGTCTAGTTGCTAATACATACCAATTAGCTATTAGAAAAGCTCCTATACTTAATTGGTAAACTGTTTCTTGAACTTGTTTTATAAGAAAAGTTTTGGGGTTGTACTAACAAAGGTAATGCAGGGAAAAAAACCCCAGTCTGGTGGTACACAGAAGGTGTACAGTCTTCTTGAACCCTAACTATATAAAGCAGATGAAATGCAAAACAGGGGATTTGTGGAAGAACTCATTTTCCTATGCTTTAATACAATGTGTGCTACTGCGATTAAACTCTTTTCCATTGTTCATTTTTGCTGTTAACAGGCTTTCAGTTTCTTTCTTTCTTTCTTTCTTTCTTTCTTTCTTTCTTTCTTTCTTTCTTTCTTGTTCGTTGTATTTGATTGGAAATAAATGTAAATATGTTTATTCATTCTTTTTTATGAGAAATATTTTTACTCTACTATATATATTTAAGATAAAGTAATATAAGAATATAATTAACTCTTCATTGTTATATGAACATTGTTATTAAGGATCAAGTATTCTATCATATGAAGAAATGTGATACAAATTTGTTTCCTATTCCTATATAATTCATTTAAAAAATCTCATCTAAGGTTTAACGCCGTCGATTTCCAACGCAATGGGAGTATTTGTATCTAACAAGGCAGAACAGCATAGTGATATTCCACCAGTTACATTGCTTAAATCAAATCAGACTCAACTTCATGCTCACCGGATTAACAGGAATTTGAACAACGCAATAATAGCTCTTCCTAATGACCGTCCAGCCAGCCTGAGACCTGCTGAATTACATAAGGATTACAGGTAATTATGCAATTGTAATTCATAATTATAAGACATAATGTTAATTTTTTATAATCCTCATTTTTGCATTGCAGCAAATAATACATTTATATAAACAATCTTCATTCAGCTGCAAACTATTTTTACTTGCACAGAAAGGTGCTTCACTAATATTTTCTCCTTTTCCAAATCAAATTGTAACCTGTATTATGTTCATCTTTGCAAAGTCAAGTGTGGTAATGATTAGGGCATAATGGAAGTATGAATAAAATATTTATGGTAGCAAAAGCAAAAAAAAAAAGTTTTTACATATCCGCTACATAAATTGTTTAGACTCTAATGAAACTGCATTTGCTTTTGCATATTTAGGACAATTTTCACAAAAGTTGCCAGATATAATTATCTGGATCCAGAGTTTTCTTATACAATATATGAAGAACTGGAAAGACAAGAGAATAAGGATCACTATGTAGATTATATCCAAGATCTAAGACAGCGTCGTTTGCATAAAAAAGCTGCTCGGTAAATATTTCTTCCAGATAAACTACCTGAGTTATGTGATGCTTGGGCATTTTGGAGGTTTTTGATATTATTGCTTCACTTTTTGTTTTAAATACTGTATTTAGAAATGGCTATACAATCAGATGTGGCAAATAAATCTAAAACATGCTTTAAAGATTGAGAGTTATCCTTTTCGCAGTGGCCTTTAAAAGTGAAGTCTATGATAGTGACTCCAATATTACTAGAGGATCTGTGTATGTCTGCATGGATTTGCATGCATGTACATTATGTTTGCTTCCCTAATTATCAGCTGTGACCTTGGTAGTTTCTCTTACATTTGAATAAATAAGGAGAAGGAAACCCACCAAAATATCCTTTTCATCATATCTTAAGAATTTACCATTGCACACTGAGACTTTAGTCAAATCTTAGATTCTTAGTATCATCCAGTCTTTAGGTTCATGGGTGACTCATAAAGATATTTCCCAATCTTGTAGTCAAATAGGTTAATTCAGGCTAATCCAGATAAGTTCTGAGGCAAATCAGGTTTGTCCAAGTCAGACTCCAGATCAGTCTGAATTGTATTGGACTGATTTGGTTATTCAGATTTATTTATTTATTTATTTATTTATTTATTTATTTATTTATTTATTTATTTATACTCCCCCCTTTTCCTTAAAAAGGACCCAAATTGGCTTGTATAATTAAATGACAATATTTAAACACTAAAAACAGTCAGAAAAAGATATACTAAAAAGAAAATAGAAGTGTATAATTTAGGTTTGGCTCTTTTTGGGGGCTCAAATCCCAGTTTCCTCTAGATTTCACCAGCAAGGTTTCTGGGAGATCCTGTCCAAGACACATATTTGCATTTCACTCCACTGAAAATGGGCCTACTTTAGTCTGGGGAAAAAGGCGCATGAGGGGGGATATGATTGAGACGTACAAAATAATGCAGGGCATGAGTCAAGTGGATAGAGGGACACTCTTCTCCCTCTCACAAAATACCACAACTAGGGAACATCCACTCAAATTGAGGACTGGGAGAGTGAGAACAGACAAAAGAAAATATTTTTTTCACCCAGCGCGCTGTTAGTCCGTGGAACTCCCTGCCACAGAATGTGGTGACGACATCTGGCCTGGATGCCTTCAAGAGGGGATTGGACAGATTCCTGGAGGAAAAGTCCATCACAGGTTACAAACCATGATGGAGATGTGTAATCTCTAGGGTTAAAACTGGGGTACTTCAAGGATCAGATGCAGGGGAGTGGTATCAGGAGACAGATATCTAG
Organism: Phrynocephalus guinanensis; assembly: GCA_037367245.1. Taxonomy (NCBI): domain Eukaryota; kingdom Metazoa; phylum Chordata; class Lepidosauria; order Squamata; family Agamidae; genus Phrynocephalus; species Phrynocephalus guinanensis. Next base: position 60,285,272 of record CM074736.1, on the reverse strand, counting down.
TGTTGTGCGCTCCCAGAGGCATTTGGTGGGACCACTGTGAGATACAGGAAGCTGGACTAGATGGGCCTTTGGCCTGATCCAGCATGGCTCTTCTTGTGTTCTTGTGTTCTTATGAAAGATAAGAGGATTCAGGTTTTGAATCTGATCCTCTGAATTAGAGGAGTAAACTGAATTAGGGAACCCTTGCTCAGTCATAGGCAGATAATATACAGGTAACTATGTCAACACATGTAGATAAGCTGCTTTTCAGATTGGCATACTCACTTGATGCCAAGGCTTCAGGTAATGTTCTATGGCAGTCTGTATAAAAAGAAATGAGTAGTGGCTGTTGGCAGGTATTTTTGTAAGGGTTTGGTAAGATATTTGCCATCAGTGAAATCATTTCTTCATCCAAACATCTACTGTATATACTCGAATATAAGCCTAGTTTTTCAGCCCTAATTTTGGGCTGAAAAAAGGGGTCCTCGGCTTATATTCAGGTCAATACTTTTAGCCACTGAGGCAAGATTGGGTTGGTGGCTAAAAGTCATTTTAAACATTGTGCGCCAATTCTCCTGACCCCCCCCCAATGATTAAAATGACTTTTTAAAAAGTCATTTTAAAACAATGTTTAAAATGACTTTTAGCCACCAACTCAAGCACTTGCCTCGGTGGCTAAAAGTCATTTTAATCATCACACACACACCCAGCTCACAAAGGAGGAGTTGCCAGGCCTTGCTGCATTTGCCACCCTAGGCTTATACTTGAGTCAATAAATTTTCCCAGTTTTTTGGGTTTAAATTAGGGGCCCCAACTTATACTCGGGTTGACTTATACTCGAGTATATGCGGTATTCAAAATATTGGTTGAAGTATTTAATCATTTGCTAGGTCTGCTATGCAGCTGAATATCATTTGTCTCTCTGTGTTCCCACTGGGTAGGATCTTTCAACTACTTAATAATTCTGTGGACATTGGTTTAAAGCCAGGATCAGGATTGAAATCGCCAAGGATCAAAGTTTTACACAGAGAGAAACTACAGAAAGAAGATGCTTGTGTACATAAAAGTAGCCTGTTAACTAGTCACCAGCTAGCAGAAACTGAATCTAAAGCTGTAAATAAAGAGGTAAGTGAATTATGATTGAATATGGCTAATCTTGCTAACAGCAGCAGCAGCAACAGTTGTTTGTTGTAAAGTCAATTCTGCTTTAACCCTTTTCAGATTATCTAGGTCAGGGTCGGGGAACCTTCATGCTTTGTACTGCAACCTCCAGGATTCTGAGCCTATATTTCCAATGATGAAGGGCTGTGGTCCAAAACATCTGGAGGGCAAAAAATTCCCCACCCCTGATGTTCCCTTGATTTACCATCCTCCTCTTTTAGGGCAGTGGTTCCCAACCAACGTTCCCTGTAACTTTCAGCCCCACCGGGCAGGATTCACTTCCTTGTACCTGTGACTTTACCCCTGTGCGTGTGCTGAAGAAACCCCCTGTGTGGCTTCCACTGTGGTCTGTTAAACAAAACGAAACAAAACAGATAGCTGTGGATGTGTGCAAGAGCAGCAGCCCTGGTGAAGGGTGGGCGGAGGGGCACTTGCACGCTCATATATGTGCCTTAGAGAGAACCTTGTTCCCAGCCTTGTGTCCCAAGATGTTCTTGGACTAAGACCCCCAGAAGCCTTCCCCACTAGCTGTGCTGGCCAAGATTTATGGGAGTTCTAGGGGCTTCCTGGTGTTGTACAGTTTGCTCACAGCTGCAAAGGCTGGCTCTTCGAGGATCCACAGTGGGGAAATGAACTCCCAACCTCTGGCTGCACAGCCTGATACCTAACTCAATGAGTTCTCCAGCCACTTGTAAGGTCGCTTATGCTTAACAAAAATGTAATGGGCCTGTAATGTATAGTTCACTGCCATTGGATGTTATTATCCCATCAGAGTTGCAGCCTGACTCTATGCATCCTTCCTCAGTGGACTTCCTTAAATTTACTGACAGAGTGATGTGCATAACACCCTGCAGCTTCTTGTTCTTGTTCTTGTTTTTGTTCTTCTTGTTCTTTCTATATATATATAAAGTGTAGTTCGATGTTGCTTGCAGGATTATCTTATATTTCCATCTTTTAAAATGTTCTCAGGGTGGGGGTGGGGGAAGATTTTTTTTTGGTTCCAGCATTTGTTAATGTTGATCACTAAGCCTTTGGCTTTTAGAAATCCTTGGTGCCACTTTATGGGCCGGGCACATATTGGTCAAACATAGGAAATGCTCAAAGCTATCAAGGTTACATTCTTTCAGTTTTGTCCCCTTGAAGTTAAATTCCTGATTTATTATAACTAGCCTGTTTACTTACTGGGGACAGTCCTTCCTTGAGGGCTGGCTCCAGCTGGTGCAGCTTGGGAAGGCTGTTTTGACCCTGGGGCTGCCTGTTCTCTGCTGGACAAGGGTGAATAGGCTGAGGCTGAATCCTGAAAAGACGGGAAACTTGTTGTTAGGGGTGGAGCCATGGACATCTGGGAGGGGGATTTGGTGTACAATAGAAGGAATTATTGTACACTTATTTGAAAAATCAGGTTTGCAGTTTGGGTGTGCTTCTGGGTCTGTCCCTCTTGATGGAGAAACAGACCTTCACTGTAGCCAGGCCTTCCCTTTTTCATTTTTGGCAGATTGCATACCTACGGCCCTACCTAGATAGGAAGTCCCTGATAATACTAATTCATACATGCATAATGTTGGAGATTGTTTATTGAGAGGGTCTCTGCTGGGGCTACCCATAAAGGTGGTATGGAAATTTGCAGCAGGTAGAAAATGCATCAGGCAAGCTGATCGCAGGGATTTCAAGATACAATAACATTTTCCCAGTTTTGGCTTGCCTGCATTGGCTGCTGGTTTGCTTCCACGCCAAATTAAAGGTATTAATGTTGACTTATAAAGCTCTGGACTATTTGGGACCACACTCCCCATCAGAACTTTCTCTAAGATCAACTTCTCATGCCATTCACACTTTCCAGTCCTTGATGCTGTGGGTGGCCACCTTAAGGGACACCAAGAAGCCTATAGCTAGGAAGTGGGCTTTCTCAGTGATGGCCTCCTCTTTGCACAGTGCTGTGCCTTCACTCCTAATTTATTAGTTTATGTATATAAAATATTTATATCCCAACTTTCTCCCACAAAGGACCCAAGGCAGCTTAATATTCAGAATGCATGTAAAAGCATAATTTAAGAGAGATATTTCAGGATACCTTCCATCTGTAACTGTTTGTTAATTAGTCTCATTTTTGGCCAATACATTATGTAATTTGCAACTTGTTCACTGCCACAATCTTGGGTTTTTAGATGTGGTGTTCTCCTTTTCTGTTTTTCTGTTTTCTCTCTGTGGGCTGGGTGGATAAGGATCCTTTATGTTTATTTTACTGCTGCAGCCCACCCAGAGCAGTGGCCATGCCACTAGATTATGTGGTATAAAAATGAATAAAAATACTTGCCTATGTATTAGCAGCAGCTTAAATTAGTCACCAAGAACTTTAGTAATATAATATCTCATTTCCCCATATCTTTGTTTAATTGCACGGCTGCCTTTCTATCAGAAATGCTGCATTTCACTGTATGTATTATAATTTATTTGAAGCTATTTATTTATCTGTTAAATACAGCTGTCATCCAGAATTGCCGTTTTGGTCACAGTCTCAGCCCCAGTGTTGGATAGAAGTGAAAAGGGAGGCAATATTTGTATAAATATTGACTGTTCTTGATTATGAACTGTGTAAAAACCATGACAGGGAAGTACTTCATAAAGTTAATTAATTTGGAATAGATAAATCAGAATGGCGAGCAAAGAATAAAATTCATTTTGGCATAATGTTCTTTTGATTGCCAGAGGTTGTTTGTTCATAAATTCTGAACAACAACAAAGTAAAATGATATTCTCATCCATCCAGAGTTAAGGAACAGAAAAAGAGTAAGCTGAAGTGGTCCTCTAAGGAGAAACCAAGATTCAATCATAACTAATTGAATATGAATGTTTGCCAGACAAGCAGCTCTGTTTATGTCCTCACACTTTAGCGGGCTGGGTACGAACAGTAGTTGCTTAACCAGAAACAATGAACCTTGCCCCCAGATCCCCCTTTCCATAGAACACAGAGACACATTTATGGAGGGTTATGCCATTTGCCTAACTCCACAACAGGATTTCAGCCTGTCCTTGTTCAACATGGATGTTTTGGTATTTGGGGAACAAGGACGGTGGTGCTATTATCATGTGGTTTCTCCCGCCTACATTCCTTTTAATTTTGTTACCCAATTCCTGGGGGTGCTGTCTAGATTGATGTTTGAACAAAATATTACTATTGTAGGTGTATTAGTACATAATTGTTATGTTGGATATTTTTAATAGGTTAATGATGGACTTAACCCTGTACCATCTTCTCGGCAAGAGATAGAAGACTGTAATTTAATTTTGACATCGAAACAGCTTCACCAGATATTCATAGGTAAATTTCTGATCTGCTGGAAAGGTTTTACTTCTTTGATTTTACTAGTACCAAAAGCATGCTTTTAGTTAAAAGAATAATAACTGTAAATGGTTAATTTTATTAATAGCAAATTTATTAATTAGCAGTTCTAATTGGTTGAATAAATTATGTGGAGCAATTTATTCTTTTGCCTTCTTTTTGTATATATGTTTGCTCTTTAAAATTCCCCTCCCATTGAAATGTGTCCACTAGTCTAAAGCTAGTGAGATCCTAATCAACAGGTTTTTATAGTCATGCCCTCTTTCCTCTCCATTCTGCTTCTGCTCCATAAGTAGTCAACATTTGGTGTCCTCTGAGGATGTTGTCCTCATTCAGGAGCTCCTGCAAGTGTGTCTTCCCCCTTGGGCTTTTCCCTCCTGAAGATTTTTGATCTTTCTATAAAGCTTGTTCTCTCACGTTGCCCACATGTTGCATAGGCGCTGCCACTCTGACCACATATGCATGACTGATCTCTAATGAGGACCATAAATGGAACAAGATTGCATTTTAAAATAATTAATTCAGAAGAAGTGCAAGTAGTGCAAACAGGTGTGGCAAGGTTAAAGCCTGCTCTAAAGTTGGAATATGTTGCACACGAAGCTAGTAATAAACTGTACTGAACGTGGATTTCGTTTTCTCAATAAATACGCCTAAATAATAACATCTGTATTCCATCAAATTGGTTTGGATGTATGGTAACCCCTTTCAGGGTTTTCTAGGTAGAGAATACTCCGAAACTGTTTACCTCTCTCCCCCTTTGGGGGTATTCTGGGACTGTGCAGCTTGCCAAAGGCCACACGGGCTGGCTCCTCTGGGATATACAGTGGGGTTTTGAACTCCCAATTTCTCTGCAGCCAGATACCTATCTCACTGAGTCATCCAACCAGCTGAAAAATATGCATGTGATTGCTTTATAAACACATGAGGCACAAGTAGCATTAAAACTCAGCAAAACATGCTCTTTATTCCTCAGTACATCAGTGCCTTGCTCTGGCCTAATGGATGTCCATGTATCTTTTTTTTAACATTAATTAATAACTGTTCCCCAATCTAGATATCACCACCAAAATACCAGCGAGTTACCAGGGATGTTTATTATGAAGAATGGATTCTGACACCAATGTTTATGATTTAAAAACAAAACATGCAACTTTTCTTGATGTACAAACATCTGTTCAGTGTTATTGGTATGATAGCTTAGTGAATGTTCTTAGATATTACTTTAATGATGTATTACTATAACAGTTCTTATCATCAATTAAACCAGACTACTTGACAGTTACAGACTCTCACGCCTGACTAACTGAGACTCAGACAGACCAACTGAACTCTGCTGCCTATGCTGGTTAACTCCCTAGACCACCCTTAGATCACAGAGGGAGTGCCCCTTCTCTTCTCAGAGAGCATCTTTATAACCACTAACCATGACCACCAGTTGACTGATTGGCTAGGCAACATAAATTAATGCATATTCATAAACAACAATAAATATTCATACATAACATCCTATTTCTCACTGTGACCTGGTTCAATGCCCCCTGGAGGCTTTCCCAAACCAACTTGTCAAAACACTAGGGAAGGCATGACAAAGACAATGAGCCTCGAGTGATGAGATCCTAAGGATTTTTGTTTGTTTGTTCCTATTTTGCTCAAGCCTGATGGCCGTAGCCTAGAGGCTTGTATTGAACTTCCTGTTCAATCTAGAGTACTCGCCAAAACAAGAGCAAAACCATTCATCTGTGAGACATGACTTATTTATATCCATTTACTGCCACAATACACCAGTGAAAAGGAAAATAGAACCTGCCAGTGATGCTATATTTTACAATTATTTCTCTGGCCAGTCTGGGTCAGGAGGTGAAGAAATTTCCATTTATTTCTAAAAACGGAAGAATGATAAATTCCAAACTATGGTGAGGAGAGGATGAGCGGGGATGCAGCTCAGAGGAGAAACCACACTGTAACCTGGGATTTTGAGACTGAGATTCCAAGGTCTACCGACCTTGCATTAGCCAACCACTCACAAAGCTAGTCACAAGGTCTTGTGGGAAAGACACGGGACAGTAGACACAGCTTTTCGTTGTAGTCCAAGAGTTCCTTCTTCATGACTCAGCAGTCACCTTTTTGTTCATTCCAGGTCCTTCCACCATTGACTTTGGAGATGTTTGTGTGCATTCTACATCTACCAGGAAAATACATATTGTAAATAATTTGCCTATTCATGTCTGGATACAAGTGGAAATTGAAAGTGAAGAACTGCAGAAGACCAGCCCTTTGTCTCATGTCATGCCGCCTTTTACGAAGACTTCTATTCCTGTAGTATTTGAAAACAACAAACTGGGAAATTTTCGAAAGTAAAACTTCTCAATATGACACAGTAGCTGCATATTACATATTTAGTTGCTAGAACATTCTTTGAATGATGTGTTCTGAATGACTAGGAAAAGAATGCATATGGTGGCAAAACAAGAGAAAAAGAATAAATTAAAATAAAATGTACCTTTAGTCTCTAGATAGGATTGGCATCTAAACCGATATGGAATGCAGTGTAAATAACCAATAAGATTCTGGCCACAGAGGTTTACACACCAGAGGGTGTTTGTAAATATGTTTTTAACTGATACTTTAGTGATTGTATTGCTAATACAGTATTGTAAATATATAAATCTACAATGTGTTTCAGTTTACTTTTAAACAGATGATACTGAATTCTGACAAGGACAATCCTGTTTGTGTTACAGATCTTTCACATATACAATAAACCAGCACCACACTGGATATGTGTTAGTGTTAGCAAAAATAGTACCCATAGCCTTGGAGCTATCAACAAGAGAACTGAATTTAAGCCCCACCTATAGCTTCTTAGCAGAAAGTGGATTTAGAGCAACTGTCACACTATACAATCGCAAAAACTATCCTGCAGAATTCACCTGGAAGCCTATAGTCACAGATCAAGGAATGGCATTTTCTGTATGCCCAGAGAAAGGTATTTTTTTAAATTTGAAAACTCTGTTTAAAGGTGTTTTTAAGAGAAGCATAGATAACCACATTGGTCTTTGGGAAAGATCCAGAACCAGACAATACCTTTTATTAGGGACAACCAAACTGTCATGGAAAAATGCAGTCTTTTGAACTCTTCAGGTTGTCTTCAGGCTGAGGCTACGATCCTAAGGTTTACATTTTAGACAGTGTCCTGTTAGAGAGTGGTGACTATGAGCTGTTTTTCCTTTCAGGATAGCAACCTGAAGGCCATAAGGGATAGAAATCACTTTCCAAGGTGTTAGATGATGCTCCTGCTGTTTTTGTTTGTTTGTTTGTTTGTTTGCAGTGGCTGCAGCCCTGCTGTCATAACTCAATCTTGGTGTGGAGAGGAAAAGGTGTGGTGGGTGAATGCACCTGATCAGTGTTGGCGAACCTATGGCATGGGTGCCAAAGGTGGCACCCGGAGCCCTTTCTGTGGGCACCCGACATCGCCCCTTCACAGCCACCTTTATTCAGGTTAAATTGCTGTATTGGCACTTTGCGAAAAATTAGAGTGTTTTGAATCGCAATTTGGGCACTCGGTCTCTAACAGTTTTGCTATCACTGCACTAGATCTGCAGTCTGTTTATCTTCCATCTGTGCCCCCCTCCCTCAGATTGGGAAGGGTTAAACCATATCTCTGTGTGTTGTGTCCTTGTAGTCATGACCGACCCTTCGTGACCCCATGTCCATGGAGTTTTCTTGGCAGGAATACTGGAGTGGTTTTTGCCAGTTCCTACTCCAGGCGCCTACAGCACCTGGTATTCCTGGGTGGTCTCCCATCCAAGTACTAGCCAGGGCTGACCCTGCTTAGCTTCCGAAAACAGGTGAGATCGGACATGCTTAGGGCATCTAGGCAGTCTCGTCTACTCCAAATTAATTACATCACTTTATAGGTTAGCACATGAGATCTTGTTTCCATTCTTAAATGTTAATTAAAATTTAAGGCTTTAGAAAGACTATTTTTTTTAAAAAAATGTAAATGCCAAATGCACTGGCAGTATTGCACAGCATGCAGGGAAATCTAACCTTTACTTGACATGCCTTTGCATGGCAAGTACCATTAGCAAAGCTGAGTTACTGTCCAAGAAGGTAGTGGTAGCGGGAACGCTTTAAAATTCAAATCTAGCTTTGGTGCACTGCTTCCTTCATTAGGACTCAAGATTTGTAAGTGTGGAACAGTTTGACTGGTTTGCTTTATAGATAGATGAAAGATTGCTGCCCTATTAATATTTTACTTTTTCTTGACTTTTTTTTCTGTAGCTCCTACTGTAATTTGACAAAGTACATTAGCAAACGGAAAATGGAGGACATGATTTAAATGGAGTTTTTGAATTATTTTTACCCCCCATAATCTTTATATTTGTAACAGTAATAATATTTTTCCTTTTGTCTATTAATTTAGGAATTGTAGAAGCATGTCAGGATCTAGAGTGTGAGGTAGTTTGGCGCCCAAGCTTCTCGGCTCCAACAACAGGAGAATTTGACTTGTGTGTACATCAAGGAAAAACACTTAGACTAAAATGCTTTGCCAAGGTAACAACACATTCTTTTGCTATTTTTACTGTATGGCTTCTTGGTTGTGGTCCATATGATTATTATAATCCTGTTTTACAATGACACCATCAAGTAAACACTATTGACCTCTGCTTAAAGAGAAAGAACACTGTCTGTGGTGCATTGTATGGCTCAGGGCAGGCTTTGTAGTGGTTCCTATAATGTGAAGTTGATGGGGACTGTTCTGGGTTTTAGAAGTCTAACAACTATGCTTAAGATATGTATGCTAGCCTGGAGAGATTAGGTTCACGTAACTGTTGCCTCTCTATAGCCTCATCTGTTCTTGCTATGCATGGGTTGGGAGTGAGACCCATGATGTGCATGGGTTTAGACAAAATATATAAAAGCACAGTTCCTACAGATATAAAGCAAAGATGATCCATTAGCCTTTAGTAATCTCAAGCAGTCTCAGAACTCTAACAGCAGAGATTGGCATTCTGAAACAGTTGCTGAGGCTTTGGTTCACACTGTTGACCCACTACTATGAAGCAGCAGCTTCCGCTGTTGGTAATAATTTCGCATCAACAGTTGTGGGACTGGGCCCTTCTAGCAAAATAAGATACCTGCTGTCTAGAGGCTGCATAGAAGAAAAAGAAGACTGGGTATTTTCTGAGTATGCCAAACAGGTCTGTTATTCTTGGCTGGTCAGTGTTTTGTTTTGTGAAACAACATATTTGGACCTTAAATTTTTTGTCTCCAAAATAAAGATTCCCAACCTTGGGTCTCCAGATGTTATTGGACTAACATTTCTAGAAGCCTTTACCACTAGCTGTATCAGCCTGGATTTCTGGGAGTTGTAGTCTGGGAGTTGTAGTCCAAGATTGGCTGGTAACCCAAGATGGGAAGCATGGCTCCAGCATGACTTGTTGGACCAGTTCTCTGTGATACAATGGTAGTGTAGGAAGCAGAGCTCAGTTTGGTTTCTGCAAAGTTAAAAGAAAGTCTGAATGTTTTCTGAAACAAATTCTGAATGTCTTCTGAAACATACTTATTGATTGCTAATACATTATTTTACTTCTTTGTCAAATTTAGCTTGGCTCTACTACTGTTCAGTTGAAGGAACAAAGGATCACCTTTAATCATGCTCCTCTGCATTTAACTACTTTCAGGACAGCCATTCTTCAAAACCTAGGCTATAATCATGCGTACTTCCAGGTGAGGCAGACTAGCAGGTGAGGCAGACTAGAAGTGTTTTAACAGCATGGATAATGTGCTTCAACCTGCTCCACCCTTAAATGATGAAGCTATAAGATTTAAGAGAAAAAGCATTTCTAGTAGTATTTCCTACAGTAAGCTTTGCTAGAATCTTCAGTTAACACTGATGGATAGGTTCAGAGTCTAGCTTTCCCAGTTACCTTGGGATCACCAACAGTTATTCTTGTAACAAAAAAAGATTAAACTGGACCTGCTGTCAAGGGAGATCATAGGGAGGAGTAATCCTGGCAGCTGCCCAGTTTTATTACAAGAATTTCATTTTTTTTAAAGCACAGGGATCTCCCCCCTCAAAGAATATTTATTTATATCACAAATAGGCTAGGTAATGTTAGCGATCATTTTAGGGCATCTTGGAGACAACTTCTGAGCAGATTAAGCAGTCTGGCCCTTGTGATGACCACCACCAGAGGTCTTGCTTCCTTGTTCTTAATTGACCAGTATTTGGTAGGTAACAGGAGCTGGCCTTTTAAGTGGTGGAATTATACCTGTGACATCCTTTCCATTGGATCTCCACAGGGTATCTTCCTTTACATCTTTAAGTAGGAGTTAAAACCTGCATAATTGTTTCTCTTGTCTGTGTTATGCTAATTTTACTGCTGTTGCATGTTGGTCTGAATTTTTTTGTAACCTGCTTTCTTAGTTTGCCTTCAACAGTTCCTATAAATAATTTATGCAGTAAATGAGAAAGGTGTCACATTAAAAATCAAAGGCAGTTACTTTTGTACTGTACGAATGAAGGCAAAGGCAATTGCTTTTGTATTATAAGTATGAATGTCGAAGGAAGCATGACAACAAGAAAAAGAGTTAAGTAATAAATGAGAAAGATATATAAAATCCGAGATACAGTTAAAAATTCACATGAGAAAAGGGGTTAGTTGCTTAGAGGTACATTGTGCCATCAAGATAACATGTATATCGTGTTTGTAGCATAGCTCTCTAGAACTAAGAGTTTATTATGCTTTTGTTGGCAGGTCCTTGATGCCAATCCTCTGCCTGGAATGATGATCACTCCTCTTCAGGGTGTAGTACCTGTAGGAAGCTATACTGAAATAAAAATTTACTTCAGACCCAGTGGAATAATGAAATTTGATAGCAGAGTGGAGGTAATAGAGTTTGGACATCTGTTTATATGCTTTTATTAGCTTGGAGAAGGAACGACAGATATATGTATATAGTAATATAGTCATTTTATTTTACGGTAATCTGTTTTAGTATTCTTTGTGATGGGCCCATGGAAACATGGTAGTTACTGCCTGAATTCCTGTGATGTCATGAGAGTTTGTTATTGTTTCATCTACTGAAGGAACTCAGCATCTGTGAGGATAATGAGAGTATGTTTGCTTAGGGGGGGGAAACACCCTCAAAATATGCAGGATCTGGAAGAATATGGAAAGAGGGGAATGGCCTGGAAAAGTGAGTAGGAGATGCTTTCAAAATAAATAACCTTAAGTGGATAGCTAAAGGAAGGAAACAAAATAGGAATTAGACTGGGAAAAATTGAATATAAGAAGACCACAATTGATGAAAGGTAAGAAAACAAACAGCAATTACATGTAAAACAACAACATACAAAACAACCAAATATGAAAACAAACAAACCCACCCAATATAGCACATAATCAACAGAACAAACAAGGAGCATTTCACTTGCAAGCAAGTTCCTCTTCTTTGTTCAGAAAGCCCTTGGACACAGATTTTTTGTTTTTTTTACAAAGCAGCATGCTTTAGGAGAGTTTGACTTGCTGCGCAACATTGCATGTAGAGGTTTGTGAGCAATATTCTGTGCAAAGCAGTTGTTCTCTACTCTCATAAATTGGAGTCACAGCTGGTAAGGAAGGTTCAGTTTTGTTGATTGTATGATCTCTTTTTGTGGATCTGCTCCAGAAAGCTGGAACCCTGCAGAATAACTTGAGATATACCATGAAGGAGGATTTGGTCAATTAGTGGAAATTATCCCTCTTAAAGATATGCTGTGCTGATACAAATCTGTCTTTTAGGAAATTGCTCCCAAAAGGGTTTTATGCTCTTGTTTGAGCTTTTACGTTTACAGAATATGACAAAATTTGTCAACATTAATCAAAGAGTGAAAACACAAGATTTGGCTGGAAGTTCGTAATTTGATTTTATGGATGATGTTTAGAGATGGGCACGACTAGGGAAAATGACGTTTTCGAGTTGTCGTGTGTCGGAGGCAGCCCGTTTTGGCTCGTTTCCGTTTTTCGCGAAATTTCGCAAAAATTTGTCATTTTGTTTTTCTTTTTTTGTTTGTCATTAGTACTGGTTTTGGGGGGGTAGCGGGCTCCTGGAGGCACCTCTCTGTGGTGGGTGCCTCCTATCCTCACCCGACAGCGCTGCTACAAAAGGGCATGCATAGCCATATGCTATGGATATGCATATTGCAGACGCAGCAGACTGGCAGAGGCACCCCTCTTTTTGGGGTGGCTTCCCTGCAACAGTCGGTGAGACACAGTCAGGCAGCACTTGCAGGCATGGTTTGCATGGTACACAAATGCTGCTGCAGGAGTCAGCCAGAGCCACAAGTGACGGACTGGCAGACTCTTTGCACCCGCTCCAAGGAAAATGTACTTGCGTGTAGTGCAATGCAAGTAGATCTGGCTTAGGGTTAAGACGGGTTAGCGCAAGGGCTAGGGTTAGGCTAGTTATGGGTGAGGTTAGGGTGAGTATTGGGGTGCACCTCTGGGTGCCTCTCTGACCCACTTAGAAGGACAGTGTACTGGCGTATGGGTTAGGCTTAGGGTTCGGGTTCAGGCTACGGTTAGTGGGCTGTTTATGCCTGATTGGCACATCCCAGAAGTCTCTGTGGTCAACCTGGCCAAGTGGCCATGCGATTGGTGGAAAATTTGCATGGTCCACTCCCATGGGCGAGCCCATCATTGCGAATGTGCAGTTGTAAAAAAATAAAATAAAATAAAATAAAATAAAATCAACGGAGACTTTTTTTTTTGCAAGAAAAACCCACTGCTGCTACTGTAAAAATTCAAGCATTTAAAATAGCTAATTTTCGCATGTTTCTGTGGTGCTTTGGTGGGGTTTTGGACCACGATTTAAAAAAAATATTGCGGTCGCCATTTTAGATCCCCCCGCACTGCATGGCAAATGGATGTGCCCTCCCAGCCTGGTACAGTCTCCAAAACCTGGCCATGCGATTGGTGGAATGGCTCCAAAAATTTGCATGGTCCACTCCCATGGGCAAGCCCATCATTGCGAATGCGCAGGTGTAAAAAAATAAAATAAAATAAAATCAAATCAACGGAGACGTATTTTGGCAAGACAAACCCACTGCTGCTACTGTAAAAATTCAAGCATTTAAAATAGCTAATTTTCGCATGTTTCTGTGGTGCTTTGGTGGGTTTTTGGACCACGATTTCAAAAAAAATATAGCGGTCGCCGTTTTGGATCCCCCCGCCCGCACACCGCATGACAAAGGCAGACGAGACGATGACCCCCCCCCGGCCTGGTACCAGCAGCGCAGCAGTAGCACTAGCCAAGGAGAGGGGGGCGGGGAACCCCCCCAAATAAAACACCCTTCTGGCCTGGTAGGTGCCGTCAGACAGTTTTCGCCTGCTTTTAGGGCCGGGAATCGGGGTTTTTTTTTTTAACTTAAAAAAATTTTTTTTTTGTTCCTTGGCATCGCGGGATCACCGTGATGCCAGGAACGACCACGACAAATCAGACCCAATTATTCTTTAGTCGGTTCGAGTTCGAGTTCTGGCAGAGTAATTCCCGTTACCGTTTCCGTTGCGTAACGGAAACGACTAACGGAAACGGAAACGGGAATTCCGCTAAATCGTGCCCATCTCTAATGATGTTGTATACAATATATGGTTCTTTTTTTGCCACATGCTATGCAATTGAATTATATAATGTGCACTTTATATTGGGATGGTTTTTTTTTTGACCGATTGAAACAGCTGCGTGTTATATTAGTAGGGGGCATCATAATCTTTTCAGTGCTTAGGGCCTCTAAATGTGTTAATCCAGCCCTGCTTACACCCCATATATGTGATACATGGAATTTTTAAAATATGGGGATTTGTAGCAAGCTGATAATTAGGCTAATGATTTGTATGGTCTTTTCCTCTATCACAGTTTTTAAATAAATATTGTACATGCCACTATCATACCAGTATGAAAATAAATGTTTTAATTATTGAAGCTTTATATAAACACAGGAGAGCCAAACCTTCCACATGGGAATCACAGAATCATAGAATCAGAGAGTTGACCTCAAGGGCCATCCACTGCACCACCCTCTATGGCAGCATATTCCACTACCAAACAGCTCTAACTGTCATAAAGTTCTTCCTAATTTTTAAATTGAATCTCTTTTCCTGCAGTTTGAAACCATTGCCCTGTGTCCTAGTTTCTGAAGCCATGGAAAACAAACCAGTACCCTCTTCAATATCACATGCTTTCAAATATTTACACATAGCTATCATATTCCCTCTCAGCCTTCTTTTTGTAAGGCTAAACCTTGCGAGTTCCCTAAGCCATTCCTCATAAAACATTTCTTCCAGACCTTCAACCATGTGATTTTAAAGTATAAGATTTGGCAAGTTAATTCCCACCCAACCCTAATTTATTTTATTAGGTAGCAGTCCAGAATGCAAAATCTTTGGAATTTAGGATTGGAGGATGTGTAGAGACGCCTGACATAGATATCAGTGTGGTAAATATTGCAAATTTTATTTTTTCATATTTTAAGATCACAAGAGTAACAGTCACATATATTTGAAGATGTTTAATTAATGAATCTATGACCCTTCCCCCTCAAAAATATCATTTTGGGCCACATTGTTTTTTAGCAGGGAATATACAAACATGGGTGTAAATGTATTTCACACTTTCTGGAATGTATGATTTAGTATGCAGGATTTAGGGGTTTGAAAAAATAATGATTTAACTGTGAATTTGTGTGAAAAAATTTAGTATATTACTCTGAGAAGTACTGGGCAAATTTTTGTTGGTTAATATAGTGAATCATTCTAGAATAAGCCCACTGAATCAATAGGGATTTGATGAGTCAACCTCTCTGTAAATTCCATTCCAATGGACCTACTGTAGCATAGCAAGTTAGAGTAGGCCCATCGGAAACAATAAAAAGTAAACAGGAGTTGGCTCACTAAATTCTTACTGACTTAATGGTACAATTTCTTGGTATTGGCCTTGGAGAAGAACTTTTAGAGCTCAAAAAAGCCTACTTGAATAGACAGACAAAATTTTTAAGATAATTAATTTTTCTATAGCTCAGGTTGAAATATGAACCAGAGGTAGCTTTAGTATGTACTAGAGATGGGCACGAAACGAACAATTTTTCATTTCTGTTTTTGTTTTTTCGTTTAGTTACATAACGAAATGACAAACGAATTTTGTCTCTAAAATGAAACAAAACAAACAGAAACACTGGAAATTTTGTCATGCATTTCATTTCCGTAACTGCAATATGAGTGAATTGCTTAAAATCCTAAAAAAAATCACAAAAAATTGAAATAAATGGTAATGAAATGGTAACAAACGAACGAAAACGAAAACGAACCGAAACGGACCCTCCAAACGACAAACAAAATACCATTTTTTTAATTCGTGCCCATCTCTAGTATGTACTAGTTAAAAATATAAAAGTCCTGTAAGTACCACTGGCTCATGATTGGATGGCTCCCCCATGAAATTTTGGAGTAAGTTTTCCCCTTTGTTCAGTCCATAGGCTGATTCTGATGTTATTAAAAATTGCAGAGAAGACTCAGGTCAAAATCAGCACTTTGAATTGTGCCTAGAAATTGAGAGGCAGCCAGCGGAGCTCTTGTAATAAGGGAGCTTTGTGATCCCTGTAACCTGCCTTAGTTAACAATCTGGCTTTTAGTGTTATTCATCTCCAGCTTCTCTTCTATCGCAATGCTCACAAAATATGTACGATTCTCTTCTGTCACTCTGAAGCAATACGTACGATTCTCAGAGAGTTTTTAGTACAGGCCAGGTCTATAGAGCTCTGATTCAGATGATATAACATATATCTTCAGAAAAATATATTGGGACAGTTCTTGTAGCTGATTTATAGTAGCTTATGACCTAGAGAAGGAAGGAAGTTTAGCAAGCTTCTCTTTCAAGAGTGTAAATCAATCAAATTCAAAGCATAGTATGCTCCTCCAGAAGTATCACTTGTTTTAAATGGCCAGGTATGGCTCTTGATGCAGCAGGAAGAATGATTATTTCTTATGGTCTTAGTACTGTTGCCCCTCTCCCTTCCCCATTCCATGTTGTTGTTCCCCGTTTGCCTTTTAGCAGAGGTGCCTGTTTACCTTTGTCCTAGGCCATCTAAGTGATTTTTTTTCTTTTCCTCCCCTTTAAAGAAATCCTTTAACTTTCATGGTGTTTATGTTGGCTCTACTCAAGAAATTCCATTTTTTATTGAGAACAAAGGAAAGGCACGTGCCATCGTGGCAATGGATTTATCTGAACATGAAGCTTTTACGCTACATTTTAGTTTTCAACCAGGTATATTTGTCTTTGATCAGAAAAGTAATCATAAAAGATTTCCGTATGTTCAAGGAGGTAAAAGAGTTTTCCTTCTAGAAGTGTTTCTATAGTGAAAAGCTCATTCTTAATAAAGAAAACACAAAGGTATTAAACTGAATAAACTGTCCTCTTGGGTCACATTCAACAACAAATGTAGATGTCATTTGTAAAAATTACCCACTTTCACTTTGTGTGGTTCCTGTTGTTGATTTTTACATTTACAAATCATTATATGCCCAAATTTGGATAAAAAGTCTTACTGTAAGTACTTGGTGTTCTAATGTTGAGTCTCTTTCTGAACTGTGGGTTAGTCTTTTGTTCATTTTAATTTTCTTAAGCAGATTTATTTATTTATTTATTTATTTATTTATTTATTTATTTATTTATTTATTTATTTAGAATATTTTTACCCCACCTTTCTCCTTGGAAAAGGACCCAAGGTGGTTTATAATAATGAGGGACAATATACAGCCCAGAACATTCAAAGCATATTCAAGTTAAGAACAGGGACTTACAAGCAGGGACTTGGGGCACTAACTCATGACCACTTAGAACCACTCCAAATTGCAGGAAAACGCAGCTCTTAAGATCATGCCTCCATGACCAGTGGGGTTTAGGGTTAGGGTTAGGGTTAGGGCTAGCACGACCCAGTGAATTTTCCAAGTACCAGGTCAGGAAATAGTACAAAAGTTGTCACAGTTCAGATGTGGTTTTTTTAACCAGCACAAATCCATGGGGACTTGGAAACACAGCTATTTTCTGCCTTGGCAGCACCCCTGGGCAGGGATGAAAGAACGAAAGCTCACACGCCGCAAGCTGCATATTCCCCGAGATGGCTGGCTTGCGAGCCACCTGCTGAGTTCCACATCATCCCAGCTCTGCCCCACCTTCCAAGCCGCTCAAGAGGCCGGGAGAGCACATTGACAAGCTCTGTTCTGGCTGCTCGCCTCCGTCCCTCGACTGCTGTGAAGCCGGAGCGCGCCTTGCTCGAGCAGAGCTGTAACCCGCCTCTCCCTTCAAGACTCTCTCTCTCTCTCTCTCTCTCTCTCTCTCTGTGTGTGTGTGTGAGAGAGAGAGAGAGAGACAGAGAGAGAGAGACTCTGTGTCTCTCCCCCCCCGCTCCTCTTCCAGCAAGTAAGGTGACCAGCAAGAGGCGAAGGCAGCACGAGGGCTGGTATACACAGCTAGCTCCCAGCGCTCCACCTCCTCTGCCGCCACCATTCTTCCCCCCACCCTTCCTTTTTTTTGTCAAACAGGTAGAGGGAAAAAATAAAGAGAGGAAGTGGCAGGATGGCAGGGAGAGATTTAGCAGGGAGAAAGAATTTAGCAGGGAATAAGCCGCAGGATGGCGGTGAGAGATTTATCAGGGAGAAAGAAGGGACAGAGAAGTCTTACATAAAAGAGAACCAGAGAAAAGAGAGGGAGGGGGAGAAAATATTGACAGCAACGGAGAGAGGAAGGCAGTTTGATGGGGACGCTGTTGCAGCAGGCAGGAGGAAGCAGGCTGTGCTGAAGGGTCGTGGGGACACAGGAACCACCTCTTGAGTCATGTCAGGGTTACCTGGTAAAAGCCAGCTTTTCTTTCTTGCAGTTTGAAGCCATTCTAAAGTGGTCGTGAGATAGTGCCCTTACAAGCAGCAAACTATCTGTTTGGCCACTTCCCCCATTCTCCTCCCTATTAACTCCAGTCTTGGCTAAACTGAATTCACTTTGGGGACAATCAACTTCCCTGTTGCAGTTCACAGTAGATCTGTGAATCAATGCAGTTTTCCTGCTGCATAGCTGAATCCTGAGTCAAATACCAGGTGTATGAAAGTATCCTAATGATGTGTTAACTAGATGCTGTGGTACACTATTACTATAGATGGATACTCATGCTCAACATGTTTTTTAAACTTTCAGTGAACTTTGTAGTCTTTTAAAGTTCAGTTTATGCCAAGATCACTAACACTGTTTATTTCTGTCATTACCTATAAACATCATCCCTGCTATAAACCACAGGGAGTCTACTTGTTCTGTTGTTTATGGATGAAGTAGATTTGTGTAAACAAGTTGGTGAAAATTTTCTAAATACAGAAAAATATTGTGGCAGAAGTAGCTTCTCTTCAAGTTCTGTATTGTCTGAGAGTGTTTGAAGTTTACTCCTAACCATGTTTGGGCATAATTTACATTCAATTTAAGATTTTGTTCAGTGGCAGTGGAGAATTCAAATATAATATTTAAAGGGCTGTTCATGCATATCTCTTTTCATCACCACTACTGGAATACTGCGTACAAATTCAACAATTCTTGAAATGACGGCATATCATTTTCCTGAGTCAACTCTATCTCCCCACCTTATTCTGGATGAAAATCCATAGAATCATAGCTCCACTATATTTTTTTCATAATGTACACATTTCTGTATTTTTTGATAGACACATACAGCATACCAGAGATGTCACATTTGTATTCTGCAATCATAGAAGCGAACTCCTCTTTGGAATGTTCACTGAAGTTTACACCAACAGAGGTAAGTATGCAAATTAATAATAGGCATACCAGTTTTTATTGAAGTGAGGAGGATTTGCTTTTTGCTCTGCTTACAAAAGCCTACAGATCATTTTGGTCACCCAGTGGTCACATAGCCAACCTATATGGTACTGGAACCACAAATTTTGTTAAAGGTGATAAAAGTCTTCATTATCTCTCCCATCTTTTCAAGTGTGAACTCCAAGTGACAAATTTGTGCAATACATTCCATTTCACAATTCACAAATAAACGTTGGCATGAATATTCAGAAATGGAATTAATGAACCAAATTCTGAACAGGGCTGTGGAGTCGGTAGATAAATGTTCCGACTCCGACTCCAACTCCTAAGTTTTTTTGTACTTCTGACTCCGACTCTGACTCCCCGACTCTGGCTCCTCTCTATTAATATATGAATGTATCTTATACATTCCTTGAAGGAAAGAAAGGCAACATACATAGGGCAGTGGGAGGATCCAGGAAGGGGCATTTATTATAAAACATGATTTCCTAGTAGAATCCCATAGTCATGTTTAAAGTTTAAGCTAACAACCGGAGTTTACAAGTTTTTATAGCCTTAGCTGAATGATAGCAGTTTTTCCAATGGTTTACAGCTTCAGTCTTGAACTATTGACCCTCCATTCCCTTCACTTATACAAGTGTCTCTAGTCCTGCAAAAAACATATTTACTTAATCCCTTATCAGTGAGAGGCTAGGTTACCCATGGGCGCTGCGTAACAGCAGAACACAACACTATGAAAAGTATAAGTATTGCCGCTCCTAATTGTGCGTTGCGTGCCATATAGTGAAGCACATGAAAAGCATGCTTCTTCATGGTTACTTAACGTGTTCATTTTGCGGTTACGTGAGGCACTGCATGCATTGGTCTTTATTCTTACAGTAGAGAAGTCATTAATTATAACTTTTTGTGAATTGGGACATTTAAACTTGCTTTTTTTAAAAACTCCAATTCAAATTTAGTAGGAGTTGGAGTTGGAGTCGGAGTCGGTGCATTGTTTGCTGACTCCGACTCCAACTCCAGGTACCCAAAATTTCCTCCGACTGCGACTCCTCGACTCCGACTCCGACTCCACAACCCTGATTCTGAACCAAATTTATGTCATCACCTGAAACAGGCAAAACCTTGGCCAAATGTACTTTCAGTGAGCAAGCATATATTTTAAATAAAGCTGCAACTACCGTAACAAAATTTAATAGGAGATGCATTTCCACCCCACCCCCCAGACAGTTCTCTTGTTTTAAAATACATGCTTTCAACACCATTATGCTAGAACAGCTTTTCCCCACTGGATATAATTTTCCAGTTAAAATAATAATGAATATTCAGCTATTTCTTTTTAAATGTCTTGATTTCCCATGAGGCTATTAATACAAAAAACAGAAAACTGTTGTCTAATGTTCTTTATTTATATTTTACTTAACTGTAGACATATTTTGTTGAAGGAGTACATTATGTTTAAGTACTTTTAAGGCAATCAACCTAAGTGCAATGTGGAAGGCAATATCTCTTGACCAACCACTTGATAAGTTTAAGGGTGGAGGTGTGTGTGTGTGTGTGTGTGTAGTTGAAAATCATATTCATTTATAAGGGCTTGCATATCTTTCAACAGAAGCTATGCTTCTTCCCGGCTGGTGCTGGTGAGGGTGGTGGGATGACAGTGACAGTGGCGGGGGTGGCAGGGTGGGGTGGGGACAATGGCAGCAACTGTGGTGGAGGTGGGGGCAGTCGTGGGGTGAGGTGGCAGCGGTCGTGGGGGTGGCAGGACAGCAGTGACTGCAATGTGGGTGGCAAGGGTAGGGACAATGGCAGTAAAAGTGGCAGGGGTAGCAGGAGGTGGGGCAACTGTGACAGTGATGGAGTGGGTAGGGATGATGGTGGTGGGGTCCATATAATTCAGTCGTACAACATAGAAGGACCAAGGTTTATGGACCGTGATATAGAGAGGGACTATTGTAATCTATTCTACTCATATTGTTTTAAGTATTATGTCCAGTCCTACCATAATGAATTTATTTTCAATCTGTTTTTTCTTTATTACAGTCAGCAATTTTATTACTGTAATAGAGCGACTCCTAGAAAGGCAACTAACTTCTCACAATCACATACAAGTCTCTTTTTAATCACGTGTTCATTTTTTCAGTTAAAAACATCTTAATAGATCGAAATGAGTTCAAAACTAAATTTTAAATATTGTCCACTTACTTTATGTCATTTACCCCTTGCATCTCAGTCTTGCAACTTGATATTGCTTCTCTGTGAAAACAGGCAGGACCTATGCTCGCAAGGGTACTTGTATAGCTTCTGTGTTCATTGCAAAATGTAAGGAAGTTTTGTTGATTTCAGTGAAGCTTGCTTCTAAATGCCTAGGTTTGGCTTATCAAACACATGCCTTTGCATACCATTTCTTGAGGAACACAGTTGGAAGGATGCTGTTGCAGTCTTTCTGCACCTGCAAAAATGCTTTGAATGACTGAGGAACACATAGATACAAATATTTCAGAGGAATATTTCTCCCAACTGACTGTACTTATTTCATCTATTTTAGAGTCACAGACCTTTACATTTACAGTACCTACATTCCTCTCTCTTTTTCTGTAGAAAAATTGTAAATATGAAGCATCCCCCGTGTCTGTTCTGTCTATATGAAATGGATGCCCATTTACAAAACCAGGCTTCAGCAGCTTTAGGGATCGTTTTATTTCCCAGCATCTTTTTATATTCTTTTGTTACCATTAGTAACAACAACTTTGCATTCACCCTCTAGGTGGCAGCATATGACTTCAATCTCCCACTAGAAATTAATGTTGGTGAGACTCTATCTTTCCTGAACACCAAGAAACGAGCAAACCCTGCAGGTTCAGCAAAGCATATCATTGTCCCACGGCCTCAGTCATTGAATATGCCCACTCAAGTATGTCACGTTCAAGCCACTGGTACGTAAATCATGGAAGCCAACCCAGATTTGAGTGTACAGAACATGACATATGATCTTTTCTCAATGCTTTATTCTTCAAGAAGGTAAGAAACTGAACTGACAGAAGTAAAAAGGTGAATCTCTGACTTGATTGCATGTATGTTTCTTTCCAGTTGAAGAGCTAGCAACAACAGCTTAAGTAGAGGTAAACTGATAGGATGTTTGAAGCTAAGGTACCTAGAAGATTGCAGCCAATACTTTCTTGATAAGAAAGGAGGTATCTTGAAATGTTGTAATCAAGGACATGGCTGTTATTCTGTGTTTCCTGACCTCAAACTGTGTTGAAGTAAGGACTCTTTTGTCAATTCAGTTTTTGCTGTGGGATATTTTACTGCCTTAAAGTGGAATAATTGTTTTTAGAGATGGGCACGAATAAAAAAAATGGTGTTTCATTTGTCGTTTGTCATTTAGGGGGTCCGTTTCAGTTCGTTTCCGTTTTTCGTGAATTTTTGCAAAAAAATCATTTTCATTTTTTGTTTGTTTTGTTACCATTTTGTTACCATCTATTTCATTTTTTGTGATTTTTTTAGCTTTTAAAACAGTTCAATGTATTGCCGTAACGAAAACGAAACGGGCGACAAAATTTCTGGTGTTTCTGTTCGTTTTGTTTCATTTTAGAGATAAAATTTGTTTGTCATTTTATTGCGTAATGAAACGAAAAAACGGAAACGGAAATGAAAAATTGTTCGTTTCGTGCCCATCTCTAATTGTTTTTTTAAAACCTTTTGTTAGTTCCATTAAAAATCATCAGTGCAAGCTTCTTTCTTTGCTTCTTGTTGATTGGGGATCCTGCAGTTTTCCATTGGTTGTGTCAGTAGAAGAGTGCTGGCTTTAGCTGACATGGCTCCTTGCTCTGAGACTCTAACACTGGAGGAGGAGTGAGCTGGAAAGGACTTTAAAAAATCTGTCTAGTCTAGCCTTTTTCATCCACCAGTCAAGCTTTCCTTAATCTGCACAGTAGTTCACTATTCCAGTCCACTGTGGTATATATTCAGATGTAATAATATATTGCGGCTCTGTTGTCATGGGAATAAGTGAGGACAGCCTTCAGGTACACATGCTCCTCCATTCCCCCCTCTTCTTTCTGTCTATGGAAGAAAGGATGGGAATCTTCTGATTTAGGACTAGCACAGTTTCACATTATATTTGAAATTATAGAGTTGCAGTATGTTCAAATTGCACTTAGGTAAAACACATCCAGATCCAGTTGTGATTTGACCATTTAACCTGGGGCACAGTGTTATAGGAAGGGAACAATCAACTATAGTGTTGAAAAGTGCATGTTTTCTAGTGGTGTTTTCTGCCTAAGCCCCACAAACAGTACTTAACAAAGACACCATGGATCAGTTCTGGAATGAGAGGCCAACGTCTCTGCCTGTCTGGAAGAAGACCTGCTGCTCATGTGTGGCAAGCATCCAGGATGGATACCAGTGCCACTGGAACCAAGATTATAGAAAGCACAATGACTTGACAGAAACAAGTTACCTTGTAATCCGCAACATATTTTTCAAGAAACATATAAACCATCTCATCACCTACAGCAACGGCAGAAATAGCAGCCAGATTTTTTTCCTTCAGACAAGGTGCAATTTGCCCATTGTATCCAATATGAAGGTTATCTCCTCTGACCTCCTTGCCCCACAAAGGACACTCATCACAGATATAGAGATAAAATATCATGTGAATGGCCAACACCATAGAACCAGAGATGATCATATGAACCACAAAGAAGTGATGATCAGAAAAATCATATCCCCGCCCCATCAACAGCCTCAAGTGGTATCACTTGGACAGCATTTTGTTACTGTCTTGCCAGCACCACCATGGAAATCCTAGGTGTCACAAAATCAGGCTGTCATTACATTGACAAGTAGGCATGGCTGTGGACCAAGTGCAGGACAAAGTGTAAGAAAAGAAGAGAGCCTTTAAAAATGACAAGCAGATAAGACCGATGAAAACTGACAGAACTATGTCTCTGCAAAACAAGCAACCAAGATGGCTGTTGCAACAGACAAGGTGGAACACTACCAAGATCAATACAATCACCTGGAAACATGTGAAGGAGAAAAGGACATTTACTGGATTTACTGGTTAGCCAAAGCATGAAAGAAGACATCGAGCAAGTATATGTGCATAAAGGATAAAGATGGCAAAATACTCCAAAACAAACAGGAAATCCTACAGCAATGGAAATATCATTTCAGTGACATGCCTGTGAAGATTCTCAGTCGTCCTGGTGAGAGCCATGGCAACTGAACTTCCTTTTTTGTCAGACTGAAATATTTTACTACTCATGCAAGTTGCTCTATAAATCTGTGGACCAACTTTTGGATAATGTTAGTGAGATTTCTAACATCAAATTTCCACACCCACCAATCCCTGAAGACATACCAACTGGACCAATTCTGCCACAGCAGTCACCGAAGCAGTAGACAGTATGAAGAATATGAAAGCCCCCAGACTTGATGATCTGCCCACTGATTTCTGGAAACTATAGGATCTCTAAGATACAGAGATAGCTTGGCTGAAAGAGCTTTTCAGTACCATAACAAAATAGCAGCTGTGTACCAAGAGATTGGTCAATAAGCATAACAGACCCCATATTCAAGAACACTTTGCCAACTATCATCCAATCTGCCTCCTGACCAACACTGTGATGATATTTCAGAAATTATAGACCAGAGCATTTGCAACATTATCAAACTCTCCACCAAATAATGGGGCTTCTCAGAGGATGCAGAATGACCAATGACATCTTTGCAACTGCTCAACTCATAGAGAAACATTTACAGAATCACAGAATCATAGAATTAGTGAAGTTGGAAGGGGCTTACAAGGCTATCAGATAGGTCTTGTAGTTCCTAGGTTCCTCCTTTTTGCTGTTTTTGAAGATAGGGACAACATTAGCTCTCCTCCAATCATCTGGCACCTCACCTATTTCCCATGATTTTAAAAAATAATGAACAGCAGGTGTAAGAGTTCTTCAGCCAATTCCTTCAGTGCTCTTGGATGCAGTTCATCCAGCCCTGGAGATTTGAATGTGTTCAAGGTAGTAAAGTATTCCTTGACTATTTGTTTATTAATCTCAACCTGCAATCCTGTTCCCATCCCCCCATTTGCAGTTTATGGATGAGAAGACCCAATAATTGCATATAGCATTCCTAGACCTAGCGAAAGTAGTACTGAATTACCTGAAAACTGATGGCTAGTGGCTAGATGGGCAACCAAACCAGAGGTGGCAGGACACTTCAGAAAGAACAAGCACATCATTGGCCTGTTCCCTGAAGATGTGGTCAATTGGGCAACATGGAATTTCAGGATCCAAAAAGTAAACCCCATACCTGAAGGAAAACATGAGGAGGAGGAAGAGGAGGAGGAGGAGGAGGGGAAGAAGAAGAGAGTTGAAAAGTACATGTAAACTAAGTGAAAAAAATAGCTTTGGATGACTTTGCAATGGAGCCAATCTTGAGTAAGAAAAGATGCAAGCTCTAAAGATTTCATGTTGCTTTCCAAGTCCAGGTTCTGATATATCAAGATGGATTGATAATACCATTGCAGAGAACATCTTATTGGTTGCACAGTTGCTCATTGTCCAATATGCTGCAATTCGCAGTGACTGTCATTGTAGCCTCCAAAAATCTTGTGAGGACGAAAATGGCAAATTTTTGTCTGTAAGAGAACAAGCCTTTCTCACCTCAGTGAACTATAGCCAAACCATCATATGTTCAGTTGTGGACTGAACTCTAGGTGTGGTTGTGACTTCTGTCAGCTATTCTGAGGAAATTCTTATCATTCCATAACTATTCTCAGTCTAAATTTGGTACCATTAAATTTCAGTAGGCGTTTTCCTATGCCGAGAGTCATCTTTAAGATAAATTGCTGTGCTTACTTTCCTTGTTTATATCTTTAGTTTTTTCCTCATAAGTATTCTGTTCCAGTGGGTCACAGGGCAAATCTAGACCTTTAAAATAGTTTTCTATAATATAGCAGCATTACTTCAGAGCATAGGGATTGAACATTTAACTGTCCATCTATCTTCATGACTAAAGTTGATAGCATGTTCAGAATAAGAATCCAGTAAAACCAGTGTGTTATTTCATGTCTGCTGTGGGAAACTGAGAACAATAATAATAGCAGCACCAGCAGCACCAGCAATGGGATCTTACATTTCTCCTTTGAAAAAGCACAGTCCTTTTAAATTTAATATGTTTCACATTGTGTCTGAATTTCTGCATTGCCATTTTAAAAATGCCTCCCCTCTCATGTTGCTGTTTTACTGAGGGTTTTTTTGGGGGGGTGGGGGTGGGATAAAGTAAAAAACAAAACAAAGCAATAATGCCTTTATAGTTATGGTAATGATGGAGCTTTAGCAGGCGAAGCTGAATGTGTAAGTAAACATCTGCTCCTCTTTCTAGTGGTTTTGTCCAGATTCATCCTCTACATCTGGATAACCAAAACCAGTCACTATATTCCACATGTGACTTCATTACTGCTTCCTACAAGAATACTGAGAATGTAAATAAGTGGTAAATGGTTTCTGCCTAATAACAGCCAGAATCCTATTGGTTTTCATAGAGTAATTGCAAGACTTATTGTGGCTAACTGAAGGGTGTTTGACCAGATACATGGCTGACTGTGCCTGGTACCTTGTCACTTAGTAGTGGCCAGTTAAGTCATCCCTCTGCAAATGTCAATGGATTCTAGCCAGTATCTGTGGGTATGATTAACCTCTTGATAGTCAGGCTGCATTGTTGGCTTATAATCAGTGGGGCTGGGGAAACTTTAAAGTGCTGGTGCTCATCAGCATGACATTGGCTGTAACATCATCGCTTTAAAAGAGTCCAAAATTGAGGCTGTTGTATTGATTCATATTAACATATTAATTCTAGTGCTATCTCTATCAAGAAAGGCTCTTTTGTAAAACTAATGGGACTTAATTTCCTGTTCAGCACCAAGTAACCCAGTAGGTCAGAAGTATGTGTATTTTTGGTGGAAAAATCTAATTCCTCTCCAGGCTTTTTGTGGTCAATTAGTATCTGCATTTTCTTTTTCCATCTTTGATTTCCCCCCTCATTGATATGTAAATTTATCACTACTGCATTCTATCCCACCATTTATGTTTATAAAGTTATCTATCCAGTCAAAATAAGAACCCAATGCTTCCTTACACTTGGAACATCCTCTGTTACTACAGATTTTATTACCCTACTAATTTTCTTCCTCAGGATCAATAATATATATTTATATTTAAAAATAAGTATGAATACTAAGAAATAGAATTCAGAGTGTGAGATGCACAGAAACATGAAAATGTGGGGCCCTTCAGATACCAGCAGGCTTTGAATCTTAACAGCTGGCTTCACCAAAAAGGGACAAGCTTCAGCTTCTATGGATGACCCTTTATTTTCCTCCATGTAAATAACTGGTACCCTTCAAAGCTGCTGGGGGGAAATCATCTCATGTGTTTGCAAACAATGCGTATTGCTTCTGACTTGCTAAATACAGAATTGCTTCATCTTGTGCCAGTTCTTGTGTAAAATACCTCATGAGCTCACTGTCAAAATGTTTGTATGGCCTTCTGGAATTTATATACTCTATTATGTTCTGTATTTTTCTTATTAATTCTTTTTAATAAGACAATGCAGCCGCTCATATGCTACAAAACACTGCAAGATGCCTTTTGCTACCTTCTGTGTGAGAATTGGCTCCAGAGGTGCACTTGCAAAGTCAACAGGGGCTTCTGCTTGCTCAAAGGGAAGTGCCCTGCTTCTTGCCTCCTGCTGTGTTTCTTGCAAGATGCCCCAGTCTGTTCTTGACTCCCTGTCCAACCTCAGGAATGATGGTGCAGGGAGTATAGGGAGCTCAAGTGGAAATGAAAGAGCCATGTTTTGTGAAGGGAACTCCTGTTAGAGTAGATAGGATCCAAAACAAGCTAATGAGGAGGAAATCTCTGTCCTGCTGCACCCATAGCATGCAGAGATCTGTTGCACCCCAAGAAGTCTTTATGGTGCAAATATTCCCTTCCCCTCTCTATATGCTCAATAGACTTTCAAGTAGTTTATGCACCACAACAAGAATAAAAACGGACCTCTAGAAAGTCCATCTGTCTTTTTTTTTTTTTAAAAAAATCTTTTCCTCCTTCAGTTTCTTACACAATGTACAAAGCCTGTATTAATTTCACTATTTTCTGAGTTGATTGGTAATAAAGTACTATGGCCTATTAAAAAGACTTATCAAAATCCAAATAGCTTAGCTTAGAGGTCCTTTAGCTTAGAGGTTGGCACACTGTGGCATATCAAATATTGTTTGTTTGTTGCTCCCATTAGCTCTAGGCAGTGCATCTATGTGTGCAATGTTGGGAAGTATTTTGTTTGTTTTATTTAAAACATTTTTGCCCCACCTTTCTCCTTAAAAAGGACCCAAGGCTGTGTTTGTCATTAAAAGATAATAATTGGAGTTAAGAACAATAAATTTACAGGTACTAAAAAGGATCATGCAAATACCACACTAATGAAATTGGTAAACAAAAACACCAAAAGAGCTTTCAAAGCAACAAAGCACAGCCATCCATTAAAAAACTCAATTAGGCAGCCAGTGACTCAAGGAAAGCTTACCTGAAGAGAAAGGCATTGATTTTGTCCATCCTTGCTTTGTCCAGAATTCACCCTGCCAGTCTGCTCCAGAAGTTTGGAGATGACTCTGGTGCAGTTCTGGAAGAGTGCGAAGCGGAATGGCAAGGAAAGGAAAGTAGTAGACTCTTGCCTCTGTGGTAGTTTGCCCATGTAGTGTTGGTTGCAGTCTGTTGTCTCAAAGATCTGTATGCTGTGTTAGGGTTTTGCATTAAGAGTTCTATGTTTAGCAAAACCTATTTTCAGAACATTTGCTAATCTTGGTAATCAAACTGTGATCTGGCACATTGTGATTCTGTACATGGTTTTGCAAAAAGGCATCTTGGTGAGTTCAACATGGGACCCATTACTTTCTGTGTATGCATAAAATTAAGGCCTTGATTTTATCTAAATCTTTGCATGCATTAAATACTTTAATTCCTTCATTTTATTGTTGCAAATTCTCTGTTAATCAAAAGCAATACTCTAATATCTTTATCTGCATTGAAATTTGAGGAATGAGCGTAGTCAGAACACTTGTTGAAAAAAATCAAAGCACCATTACAATAATGAAGTGGTTAATGAAGTCTATGAAATTTAGTGGTTTTGCAGAAAATAATACATTAGCAAAAATCACTGCTCAATTATAATTAAAATAGATTGATTAAAATATATTTCAGTTTAGTTTGATTTACTTAATGTAACGTGAAAGCGTTTCACATTATCCTTGATGAACCCAATTTTTTTTCATCAAGTTACTTGAAAGGAATGGAGAACCTGAATTCACCTTGATTTCCTTGAGGAGGATTCAAATGTGATCTGGCATATTTGTATTGAATATTATTGAACGGAATGTCTTTCTTCTTGCAACTCTGGAGTGACATTTAAGTTAAGCTTACAACATACAGAGCAGTGATGGCGAACCTATGGCATGGGTGCCAAAGATGGCACTCGGAGCCCTTTCTGTGGGCATCCGACATTGCTCCTTCACAGCCACCTGTATTCAGGTTAAATTGTTGTATTGGCACTTTACCAAAAAAAATTAATAGTGGGTTTTGAATTGAAGTTTGGGCACTCGGTCTCTAAAAGATTTGCCACCACTGATATAGAGTCTTAGTTCAGCAATCCCAATCCTAGTCTTATAAATGATGGTTTCAAGACCAGGAGCATGCTATGGTTTTCAAAGTCTTCAAAGTCTATGAGTATGTTGCAGGCCAAGATCACCCAATTTTTCTTTCTGCTTTTATTTAATCACAGTTTTTTGTGACATCTGAATTGTAAGCTGATGTTTGAAATGTTTCCATCCCATGGTCTGCATATTTCCTTCATGTTCTGGTTTCAAATTCTGACTTGGAAGCAAGGTTCTAATCACACTTCATTTCATTGACTGAGATCAGTTTTTGGCCAATTATGATTGGGGGGAAAGGCAGTGAAGATGGCAACCCTTTGTGAGCACTGGTGTAACTAGGGAGGGGCGGAAGTGTGCATTTCCCCCGGGGCGCATAGCAATCTGGGGGCACCTGGAGGGGGAGCGGGAGAAGGAGGCCATGTGCCATCCTGCCAGCAGTCCTTTTGCCCGCTAAGGCTTGGCCATCTTTGGTTGGGGGAAAGGAGGAGAGGAGAGCTGGCAATGTTTATTACCCAAGTAGCACCCCCCCACTTTTACCTTATTATAGCTGAACCTGTCATTCCTAATTTCCTGATCTATTTAAAATTAAGGGACAATTACAGACTAAGTCTAACCTAACTTCAATTACCACTTGCACTGCCCTCCACAGAAAAGGGGCGGCTAAGTATGCTCCCTTTCCCTCACCTAGCCGAAAGACTCGTCCATAAGGCCCCCTTGTAAATCAGCAAGAAAAATCTCAGCCTCCATGAGAAAGATAGATACCATCTTCCCTATAAAACTCAGGGCTGCCAAACCTGATGCTTGCATGATTAAAAACTGATCCAAAAACTTGTTGAACAAACTAGCCATTTTCCCTATTTACTCCCTTGCAGGCTTTATCAATTTGCTTAGGGCCCTGTGCCCCTGTCCATACGAAACAAGGCACAATATCGGACCACACTATCCTCATATCCGGGAACCTGACCCTAAGATTTTGGAGGTCAGCTTTTACGACCTCTGGATCAAGTCATTTCCACCGAGGTGGATCAACATAATGGTAGGGGATAACTCTTGCGCAGCCTGGGATGCAGATTCCAGGAACCCATCCCAGCGCATGCCTCTCTTTCCCTCCATTCCCGCCATGGCCCATGATCCAAGGCCTGGGTTCCGGTCCCAACTCATATGCTGTGCGTACACAGTCACCCATAAGATGTAACTGTGCCCGCAAAGCACAACTCTGGCATGACTTTGTGGCAGTTCTCCTGTAACAAAATAATAAAACACAAAGGCCGGAACCTGACAGTTCGAATATATAAATGAAACTTTTGTGACATCCATCTGCCCACACTCTGGATTCCCGCAGCATCAATGCCCATGGCTGCAGTTGTGGAGGCAGCCCCAATCCTGAAAGAATGGGTCCCAAAGCTATTTAATTCTTGGGATGTAGCCATCCAGCATTGGAATTTTGTTAAAGGGGACCCAATTGCAATGCATGAACAATGTTCCTGTTGCATCACTTATTGGGATAAGATAATCCCTCATTGCTCTTATAGGGCAGATTCGAACAACATCACAAACACCCAACTGAATACAGTGTCCAGCACCTTTCTGGTCAGTCTTTGATTTACGCAAATTATTCTTGAGGTGATCCGCTGCCAAAGACATGTCAGTCCTCTGCAAAAAGGATCCTGACTTATTGGCTTTGGATCCAGCCACCAGCTTCCTAATTCTAAGGACTGCAAAGAATGCTGTCAAAGTGGCTGTTCTGAACAACTTAACCTCAAGTTCATCTCCACATATCTCATGCCACACTCCATAGAGTTTGTCCATGAAGTGCTTTGTGTCCATTTCCATTAATAGGTTATTGATGCCAAGCTGATTTTTCTTTTATGAAAGTGAATACATTTCAGTTTTAGGAAGTCGTGAACTTGGAATACGTTTTAACAACACCCAATACTTGTGGAAGCACTAGTGAGGCTTAATATAAGTCTGTTTATCTGTTTCAATCAACAGTACTACAGCCACCACTGGAGGTTTCTCCTTTAGAGCTCGTATTTCAGTACAGTATGAGAACCATCAACTTGGGTGTTATAAGTGACAGCAATAATATAAAGGTAGGTCTATTACAGAAATGAATAATTTTCTCTAGTTCTTCTTCACTATTATTCTGTGCTCCTATTATGTTTTATGTTCCACTCAAGTGGTCTTCAGGCAAGAAAGGAGACTTTCACAATAGTGATAACATTTTCTGCATGTGCTTTCACACAGCTTGCTGGTCCTGATCTTTATAATTTCATGGTTTACTTTACATTTCCTTTCTGCATGATAAATATAAAGAATACCATTTCTGAATATAAGTAATAAGTAATTGAATTAATGGTGTACCCCTACTTGTAGTTTTACCATCCAAATAAACAGATATACAGTGGTACCTTGTATAAAGTAATTCATTCATTCCAAATGGAATTATGCTAAACAAATTTTTCTTTATACAAATTTCCCATAGGAATGCATTGAAAATGGAATAATCCCTAATCGCGACCATTTTTATGTTGTACGGATTCGCCCTATAGGTGATTCTGTAAAGCAATTTCCCCCTATTTCCAGAATTTTTTTATGTTGTACAGATTTTATGTTATATAAACCGTTTGTTATACGAGGGTCCACTGTACAAGAAAAAGGCAGGAATAAAGAAGGCTTTGGAGGAAAAGAGATAGGATGCATTTTTCAGACATAATGATGAAATATGAATGAGTCAGTATAGGCCTCTGCCTCATATAGTGCTTTTGCTTCTCTTCCAGGGCAGCTACAAGTACTTTCTCTTTCTTAGTGACTGCATTTTGTCATCTTAACTATTGTTTATGAAGTTGACTTCTTTAACTATTATAATTAAATTCATGCACATTTTAGTAGTGGGTGGTAACATTAAATAGTGATAGATGTAACATTACATTGTGGATATTCTAAAATCTGATAACAAGCTTCTAGTATCATATTAGGAGCTATGGGCAGAGAAGGAGCATATTCTTATGGATTTCAAAGTGGTTCTTATAAGAAAAAGAAATTACAGGGAGATATAGGAAATTAGCTACATAAACAAGTGTTGATATGTCTGTAAAAGGCTAAAATAAAGATCAAAGTTTCTTAGCATACTACATATAGTTATAATCTAAAGTTTGTAATATTTTAGGATTGTCAGTCTTGACATGCTCTTAACTTCTGCTTCAGAAACAAATCTTAGCATACAGTATGTGTTACAGTGTATCTGGCATACAGTATAAACCCATAGGATAGAGCCTGATGCTTTAAACACTTGCATTGTTACTAGTATAATTCTTGCATCAACAACACTTTGTGACTTGATCTGTATAAAGTGTTCTGCTTATATGTTGACCCATACTGCTTAAAACACTCTGTGGGCAGTGTATAATTCAGGGCTGTTCAACTTTGAACAGGCCAAGGTCTACTTTTTCCGGCCCAAAGTGCCTGAGGGCTACTACACTAAAACCTCTACTTACGAATTTTATCCGTTCCGAGAACATGCTCATAAGTAAAAACTTTTGTAAGTGGAGCAGCGGTTTTGCATAGGAATGCACTGAAAACCAATTAATCTGTTCTGGAGGGAATAGATTTCAATGCACCATGGTCCTTGAACTGCCCCACTTGGCTGAGACACTTTGCTGGACCGGTGGTGGTCCTTGGGATGGGAGAGGGAGGGAGGGAGAACTTATCCCCTCATTTTTTTTATTGAGGGCTGGCGGACTACTTTTGAACCCTTCATGGGCTACCAGTAGCCTGTGGTCTACCTGTTGGGCAGGCCTGGTATAATTTATTTATGCACACAGCACATTGTATCCCCACCCTGAAGCCCAGTGAGCTGGGTACTCATTTTACTGACTTAGGAAGGATAGAAGGCTGAGTCAACCATGAGCCTGAGCTAGCTACCTGGGTTGTGAGCACAGTTATAGCTGCAGTACTGCAGTTTAACTTTTGGACCACGAGGTTCTGTATCCTCCCCTGGTCATGACCGTTCAAGGGTGTAGGATAAATATACAGGACACAGTATGAAGACCCCATGTGCCTGAAGAAGCACATTTTGAGTTACAAACGTTCCCCCCAAAACAAACATTTCAGTCTTTAAAGTGTCACATTTTGCCCATGTCTCCTTCTTCCCCCTTTAATTTTGATAACATAAATTTTGGTAATACCAGTGTTGCCAGTAAAAAAAAGGTACATCATAATCCAATATGTGGGATAAAATTCAGCTGGAGTGACACTATCCAACCCTGGTATATAATACTTTAAAATTTTATCTTTTTATGTGTATTGAAAATATGATGTTATACGTAATGTACCAAATCAAAAATACTTTTGCCTCCTCCAGAATAATGTTGCAGGCCAGGTGTCTTCCCCCATTGCTGGCTAGCCATACAAATTGTGATGGACAACTTGATGAAAGGAACGAAACACTCATAGGGGTATTTTTGTAAGATGCAGGATAGATAGTATGCTTTTCATTATGGGTTTCTGAAATCTCAATCCTGACTCTTGCATCCTAAGAAGTTTACTCCTGTATCGGTGTTAGATAGCCAGGAATGCAAAGTGGCATCCGCTGAATAGAAGTTCTGAGTACTGTACTTAATTCAAAGGATTCCTAGGGTGTTACCCTTTAGACTTGACACAGTGTTAGACAACCACAGTGTTATATAAGGAGACTGATTACTGATTTCAATATATCTATTTGGATTCTACTTAAGGCAACTGCAAAAGCATATATAATTTATATATTACTGATATTAAATAGTCTGAACACTCCACTATAACAATGTTGGCTGTTCTTATACTAGAAAAGACGTGGGGAATCAGTAGCTTTTTTATCATGTTGAATGGCTATTTACCAGCATTCCTTATTATTTTTCAAAGTGGCTGGAATCCACCAGCATCTAGACATATATAGGATCCCTAGTCTTACTCCAGAATACTTATTTTTAACTTGTATATTATATACAAGTATTATTATACTTGCATATTATATACACATACCTAGAGAATGCATAGAATATGCTTGACTTTGTGGGTGGAACTTTGGAATGCTTGTATCTCTATTCTCTAATGTTGGTTATCAAGTCCATCTTCTTACAGTAATCTTTGTTTCTTTTATATCAGAGCACTGCACAATTTAAAATTATGGACCTATATGAAATATTGGTAAAAAAAATAAAATCCAGGTTTTAGGATATTTAGATTATTTTGACCGGAAGCAGGCTACAGTAAGGATATTGATGATATAGTTGGCTTTCTCTACATTTTTTTACAGAAATTGTATCTTAAAAACATTTCAAAGAAACAGGTAAATTGGAGGCTTGATCTTGATGATGCAGGGAAAGCAGTAGATGATGGTATCTTCAAATTTAGCTTGAATACTGGAGTTCTCTATCCAGGCCAATATACAGTTGTTACTATATGCTTCTGTCCATGTAAGTATTTTGGTTTGCTGTAATATGAATTTAACTTACTCATTTTTGTATGGTTGAGATCCCAACTTAAAAGAATTTTTTCAGTTTTCTGTGTGAAGCAAAAGCAGTTGTTATGAGGTATTTGAGAATGTTTGCTTGTCCATTTGAAACAAACACAGTTTCCTATATGTTTTTATTGTAGTAGATTGGCACATAAGATGAATATTTTAAGTCTTTTGAACAAACATACCAGTATGTTAGTGAATTTGACTTCATGTTAAGATCAAGTAGAAGAATTATAATTGTTTGTTGTTCTCTGAAGCGAGAATTGCAATACATCCCCCATCTTACATTTGCAGCAGTTGGGGAGAAAAGACATACTTTTGAAAAGCTTTAAGGCAAACATACTCTTTCAGAATTTGAGCTGAAACAGAGATAGATGCTCCTCAACCACAAATCAGCTCTCCTGTCAAATGGCCTCCAATCTGTGGTGAACCTATGAATGAGCATGCTCCAGAATGTCCTGCCTTCGAGTGTCCCACTCAGCCTTTGTAGATTCAAGCCTGTGACTTCCTTTAGGGGCTCACCCTGTCTTATATTTGATCCCCCCCCCGCTGCATTCCAGCTTTCCCAGAATTGTTGCCTGTTCCAGAGAATTCTGTCTCTCATGATGTGCCCAAAGAAGAGCAGTCCCAGCTTCAGGGAAAGATGAGAACTCTGCCCAGTGGAGCTGAAAATTAGAAGAAATGTTGGTCCTAATGGTAGTTTCTTATCCACAATATAAGTTACATATCAGGAGGTCAATCAAATGCTGAGGCACTCCAATTTCTTTCAGAATAACCTATAATTCCTCATGATCTACACAGTT
Organism: Phrynocephalus guinanensis; assembly: GCA_037367245.1. NCBI lineage: Eukaryota > Metazoa > Chordata > Lepidosauria > Squamata > Agamidae > Phrynocephalus > Phrynocephalus guinanensis. The sequence goes on along the minus strand of CM074736.1, from coordinate 60,248,919 downwards.
AAAGGTTTTGGAGCATGGATAGATCTTATGAAATTCTTTGATGTGTGCCAGTAGCCAGCAGGTATTTGTAAGGTGAACTTCATTGCCTCTTCCTTGTTGAAATCCAGCTTGAATAGCTGTTTCTTGTTCCATAAAAGGTAAAAAACTCTGTTGCAACACCTTGAACATCATTTTGCTTGCATGAGAAATGAAAGCAATGGTCCTATAGTTACTGTATTCCTTTTTTAAAGGGATTGGAATGTATATTGAGTATTTCTAATATGTTTTGTTTTCCATATTTGTTGGCATATTCTTGTTAGGATTTTGACAGATTCCTTCTCTCTGGCTTGAATCATCTATAAAACTGCAATTTGTCTGACATGTGGTGCCATAGAAATACAGAAGTCAAACACTTTATGCTCTGCTAGACATGACCCTTTATCAGGGATAAATCCCATAGCTTAGACAATCAGATAAGGTAAATTGATTCCAGTCAATCTATTGGCTTCTGATCATGTACCTAGACATTTACCTTACAAACCCATCTACTTAGGTCAGTGGACATTACTCAATGTTGCCACGAGCTAGGAAATTCTGGAAAAGTCAGGGAAGATGTAGTTAGTCATGGGAAAAATGGATTTTGACTAGAGGTGGGTGTTATCGAAAATCATAGAATCATAGAATCATAGAATCATAGAGTTGGAAGAGACCTCAAGGACCATCCAGTCCAACCTTCCATCCAAGCATCTTTCTCAAACTGAAGAAGAAACATGGATGATTAGTGAAATGTTTCAATCTATCAAGTAAAGAAGTCCAATTGCCATGACTCAACTTCTGAATAACTTTACTTGGATGATTGAGAATCTTCACAGACATCTTATTGCACTTATATCTTATTTATGCCATTTTTAAACTGAAGCTTTGCATGGTGGGTGGGGGGATACTTGCCAGGATTTAGGTATCTAGACTTGTTATTATCCCCAAGGCTAATAAGTAGAGATGGGCACGACTTAGCGGTATTTCCGTTTCCGTTTCCGTTACTCGGTTCCGTTATTCTACGGAAACGGAAACGGGAATTACTCCCCCAGACTTCGAGCTCGAACCAACGAACAAACAATTTTGGTCTGATTTGTCGTGCTCGTTCCTTGCATCGCGAGATCGCGCGATGCCACACGCGGCACAGAAAAAAAGTTTTTAAAAGTTAAAAAAACCCGGTTCCCGGCCAAAAAGCAGGCGGGAAAATGCCTGCCGTGCCTCAGGGCACCTACTAGAGGGGTTGTTTCTGGAGGTCCCCGGCCTCCCCCCTCATCCCCCGTCCTGGGCTGCTCTGGTGGGACTCGCCGCAGGCTCGCAGCCACCAAAATGCCCAGTCTCGCCGCCGGCCGCCCGCAATTAAAGCGCAAGCAAGCGGCACGGACGGCACAGGAAAAAACTTTTAAACTATCCCCCCACCCATTCCCGGGCCAAAAAAGCAGGCGGAAAAATGCCAGCTGTGCCTCAGGGCACCTACCAGAGCGGTTGTTTCTGGAGGTCCCCGGCCTCCCCCCTCATCCCCCGTCCTGGGCTGCTCTGGTGGGACTCGCCGCAGGCTCGCAGCCACCAAAATGCCCAGTCTCGCCGCCGCCCGCCCGCAATTAATGCGCAAGCAAGCGGCACGGACGGCACAGGAAAAAACTTTTAAACTATCCCCCCACCCATTCCCGGGCCAAAAAAGCAGGCGGAAAAATGCCTGCCGTGCCTCAGGGCACCTACCAGAGGGGTTGTTTCTGGAGGTCCCCGGCCTCCCCCCTCATCCCCCGTCCTGGGCTGCTCTGGTGGGACTTGCCGCAGGCTCGCAGCCACCAAAATGCCCAGTCTCGCCGCCGGCCGCCCGCAATTAAAGCGCAATCAAGCGGCACGGACGGCACAGGAAAAAACTTTTAAACTATCCCCCCACCCATTCCCGGGCCAAAAAAGCAAGCGGAAAAATGCCTGCCGTGCCTCAGGGCACCTACCAGAGGGGTTGTTTCTGGAGGTCCCCGGCCTCCCCCCCCATCCCCTGTCCTAGTGGGCTGCTCTGTGGGACTCGCCGCAGGCTCGCAGCCAGCAAAAAGCCCAGTCTCGCCGCCGGCCGCCGCAATTAAAGTGCAAGCAAGCGGCACGGACGGCACAGGAAAAAACTTTTAAACTCTCCCCCCACCCGTTCCCGGGCCAAAAAAGCAGGCGGAAAAATGCCTGCTTGACTAAGGGCGCAGGGCACCTACCAGAGGGGTGGTTTCTGGAGGGGGGGTCCCGCCTCCCCCCCGTCCTGGGCAGCCGGACTCGCGAGTCGCCATCGCCATCGCCATGCCATGCGGTGCGGGCGGGGGATCCAAAATGGGGCGGCAAACGCAATATTGTTTTTGAAATCGTGGTCCAAAAACACACAAGCACAACAGAAACACGCGAAAATTTATAAACTGCCAGATTTTTCACAGTAACAGTGGGTTTTTTCTTGCAACAAAATGTCTCTCCTCTCCTCCTCTGTCCTCCATTGATTTGATTTTATTTTATTTTATTTACACCTGCGCAATGATGGGCTGGCCAAGTGGCCAGCCATGTGGGAGTGGACAACCATGCAAATTTTTGGAGCCATCCCACCAGTCGCATGGCCACTTGGCCATGGAGACTTCTGGGATGTGCCAAAAAGCCCCCTAAAACCTGCCCTAGCCCTAACCCTAACCCTTGACTCCGTACCCATACATCACAGACTGTCTTCTTAGTGGGTCAGAGAGGCACCCAGAGGTGCAACCCACTAGCCCACCGTAACCTTACCCGTCACTAGCCTAACCCTAGCTCTTGCACTAAGCCACCTTAAAGCCAGATCTACTTGCTTGCATTGCACTACACGCAGCAAGTACAATTCCCTTCTGTGTGAGACATGGTGGTGCCAGAGCCTTGTGAAGGGCGGGCATGACCCTATCATTCTCACACTGGTCTCACGTCTGCACATTACGTTATGCAATATCCATATGGCTATTGCATAGCATTTTGCAGCAGCAGCAGGTGAGGAAGGGAGACCCCCATGTAGAGGGGTCTCTTGGAGCCTGCTTCCCCTTCCTAGTGGCAGGAGGCACCCACGGGTGCCTCCAGGAGCCCACTTTCCCTTTATAGCGGGCCAGAGGAGGCACCCACCCCACAGAGGTGCCTCCAGGAGCCCGCTCCCCCCCAAAAAAACCAGTACTAACGACAATGAAAAAACGAAAAAATGAACCGACTAATTTTTGCGAATTTTCGCGAAAACCGGAAACGACCCGAAACGGGACTGGCCCGACTAACGACAACTCGAAAAAATTTTTTTTCAAGTCGTGCCCATCTCTACTAATAAGCATTTATTTACATATTTTGACATGTATTTTTCCCCCCTGGGTTAAAAAGTTTGTTACACACTATATTTGCTTAATCAAGTTGGTTTTGTGCTGATTTCCCATTTAGTAGGTGCCATCTGTTGCATCCACTATGTGGTCCGTTTTTCTAATGCATACCAGCACCCTACCACCATTCTTGTATTTGGGTAAGTTAAGGTGCCATATCTTTTTGGCCACAAGTATAAACTTAACTGTGGGGAAGGAACACTTTGTTCCATTCCCTGGAAAACTATATCTATATCTACATCTTCAATAATGACTTTGGTCTGATATCTTCCACATCTAGTTTACCTTGGCTCACTGGTAGGACTGCTAGATCTCTGTCTATTGCTACCTGTGTCCTGCCTTGCAAAAGATGGTCTCATAGATACTTTAAAAAGCAGATAAACCTGTTTTATTGAACTTAGATGTAGTCAAAGTTGCTTAATTGCATTTAATATAAAATGCAAATGAAAAACTTCACGTGTCTACACAGACCAAGGTTGTTTTATGTGTAGTGATAAATGCAACTTTGTAGAGGTATGGCTGTTAGTTTCCTATAGTCTCTTTCCAAACTTCTAAATCCTTGTTCATCAGATGTCTGCAGAATGTTTGATAAAGATCCTTGAAAGTGAATGAGAGCCTTAATTCTTTCCCTGCTTCCTTGTAAGATTTTCTATTAGTTTATGTTGGAAAGGTCAATAAATGAAAAGTTCTAGGAACAGAATGGAAGATAACACTACAAAGTAGTGTATGAGGAAGAATTGGGGGCGGCCTAGGTACTAAGACAGGGGTCCTCAACCTAAGGCCCCGGGGCCGAATGTGGCCCCCCAAGGTCCAAATCCGGCCCCCCCCCCCCACCTACCCCTGCTTTGCGACCAAGCCAACCTCCGCAGCTGCTTCTGTTGCTGAGGCAGTTTAAAGCAATGGGCTATGTCGCTTCTCCCACTCCCCCCAACTACCACCCAGATGATCAGCATGCTGATCTAGCATGCTGGCTAGTGGGGCATTCAAAGTGGGAGGGCTACGGCAAGGTCCTCCACTCCCTCCCCGTTTTTTCCATGTTGGCCTTTTTTTTTTTTGACTGTGGTCAGGCCCTCAGTAGTGTCTGGGGCATGGTGGACCGGCCCGCTGTTTGAAAAGTTTGAGGACCCCTGTACTAAGAGATGAAGATGCTCTGTTAATGCAAGGTAAAGAAAAAAGTTGACTTAAAATTGTAGAGTAAATTGCTGTAAAATGATACCAATTGTTTACTAGTCTACCTATTCATAAATATTACATACTGTTTTCTCATTGTTTCTTATTTTGTAATTTATAAGTAAATTACCTGTATACCATCTAAAGTTATAAAAATAAAATGAATTAATGAACGCTGGTAATTTGTTGTGTTAAATTGGAAAGTGAATCAACTTCTACAAAACCTTGTTAGCTCCATTGAAGCAATTTCACAAAACACAGGGATTATATACGACCCTGTGACAAAAATCTTGTTGATTGTTTACATGTGCATGCTATGCTTCTTAGCTCACTGTGTGAATTGTTGCTAACTCAGGACTTTTCAGTCATATTACTAGGTCTACTCCTGTTATATGCCTCTTTATAAATCTATGGTGAGGCCTCATCTGGAGTGTTGTGTACAGTTCTGGTCACCATACCTCCAGAAGGCTATTATGGAAATGGAAAAAGTGCAGAGGAGGGCAACCAGAATGATTAGGGGACTGGAACATCTTCCTTGCCATCTGAGGCTGCAATGGCTGGGCCTCTTCACTCCTGAACAATGGTGCCTAAGAGGTGACCTGATTGAAGTTTATAAAATCATACACGGTGTGGACAAAGTAGATAAAGAAAAGCCCTATCACACAACACTAGAACTAGGGGGCACACCATGAAACTTTTGGGTGCTAGATCTCAAACAAATAAGAGAAAGTACTTTTTCGCCCAGAGGATCACTGGTCTGTGGAACTCCCTGCCAGAAGAAGTGGTGACAGCTGTCAGCCTTGACAGCTTTAAGAAAGAATTAGACACATTCATGGAGAACAAGGGTACCAATGGCTATCATTATAGATGCCTAAGGACAACCTCTGGGTTGGAGAGATAGGCAAGATATCTCTCAATGCCATTTGGAGGGAATCGTAAGCAGGTGAAGACATCTGGTTGGGAATACCCTGAAGCAAATGGTGAGCCACTGTGTGAGACAGAATGCAGGACTGGATGGGCTGTGGCCTGTTCCAGCAAGGCTGTTCCTATGTTTTTATGTTCTTACGTGTTTGTCTTATGCAATTTAATCTACTCATGCGAAAATCAGTATCAGGATTCTGGTGTTGGTATAGGTGACCATTAATTATAACAATTTTGTTGCAATATATAAGCTACATATGAAAATATAGTTTGTAAACTATGTTAATAAATTGGGGAAAGTAAGATAATTGTTAGTAAATTAAGTAGATTACAATTTTAAAACTTAAAGTGGCTTCACAAAATGCAGAATACCTTAGCGCATAAACATTTATGTGTAAATCTGGAACTAGAATTTCGGTTATTGCATGTGTATTTTAGTCTATCTATGCAGCATCCTGTGTTGTATTGGTACCCCCCCATGGTGCACTAACTAGCAAAAATGGCTAGGGCTGTCATAGGCTTTGTGCCAATCTTGGCTGAGTGGTCTTTCAATCTGGAGCAATTCAGCTCCTCCCTCACTCCATCTTTTCTTCTATCCCCACCCCACATTTGAGCCAGGAGATCCAATTGCACTGGCAAGTCCTGAGATTCAATTGTTTTGGCACAGTTTGGGTTTGTTATTGCCCAAAGGCTACTGTTTCACTGACAATTATTGAGTTACATTGTAGTCAAATGCATAGACCAGAGCATGTATTGTTTGTAGGACACAATTCATCCTATGGCTTTGAAATGACTGAGCTGTTAGATTTTAGATGGGAAGACTGCATGAGTTAGTGAGTTTTTAGCAATCTTTTAATTTGCTGTTAAATAATTCTGTATTATTTTGTAGGAAAGTATCTTTAATTACAAATACTCTCAGTTCTGGTAACCAGTTATCTCTTAATGTGGTTTTCAAGAGAAATTTGTAGGTTTAATTTCTAGGTATGAAATCTAGTCACTGGTCTAAAAACAAACATGTCACTTGTGCTAACACATATGACATAACATGTTAATAATGTTTTTTTCTAGGTTGGCCTGGGGAACATACCGCTCAAGTGCCTGTGTTTTTAAACAATGAGAAGTCTATTTATAGAACAGTGAGTTTATCTGGGGCTCTGAAATCACCCAGTATCACATTTGAACCTCAGCTATTGATTCTGACTCCCGTTCCTCTTAATGTGCAAACAGGAGCAAATGTCTGTATAACCCCCCAGGATTATTTAAGGTAAAATTCTTGTCCTGAAGTAGCATTTAAATTTCAGTCAGTAATGTCATTGACAGAAGATATTGTTTTCTCTGTACTCTTGTAAAAATATTAATTTTGCTACTGACAATTAAAAAAAGAGCAATTGCCATAATTAATTAAGTTATACCGTAAGTGTTTACTCAGGGTAGACAACCATCCAAAGGCATGACACAGCTATCCCTGGACCTTGGAAGGCCACTCATGCAACTCCCACACTAAAAATTATTTTCTTACAAAAACTGATGTGGGGCAGCAGCTGTTAATGGAAAACTGCCTTTGTGCCCTCTTATTGTATGCTTTGTGCCCTCTTATTAGATATGTGTACAGCACGTGCTCACTCTGTATTTAAATATGTGTAGGTATTGGAGAAACATAGAAGCACAAAGGGAAACCTTGTCTGTTTGGATTCTCCTGTTTCATTTCTAAGCTCCTGTCCTTGCAAAAACAAAGTAGATAGGAGTCTTCAGAACTCAGAAAGTATAGGAAACACCATGGAGTGGGGTGGGGCAGGGTAGAGGGGGGTCTTAAAAGTCTAATAAACAGCAGTGTCTTATAGACAGAAAAATACAGTACTTACTAGGGCAGTGTTGACGAACCTATGGCATGGGTGCCAAAGGTGGTACTCAGAGCCCTTTCAGTGGGCACCCGACATCGCCTCTTCACAGACACCTGTATTCAGGTTAAACTGCTGTATTGGCACTTTGAGAAAAATTAGTGGGTTCTAAATCGCAGTTTGGGCACTTGGTCTCTAAAAGGTTCGCCATCACTGTACTAGCATATGTTAACTTGCAGTTACTGTAAGCCCATTTGAATCAATAGGATCTATAGAGGAGTTGACTCATAGAATTCTTATTGGTTCAGTAGACCTACTCTGGTGTGATTTACTTTGCTGAGAAACAGGATTTTGCTCTGTATATCAATCGTGAGTATTGTTGGTTCTCCAGAGATTTTTGATATACAGTTATTGCTGAGTTTGAGATTACCATGTATGAGGAATTATGGGAGTTAACAGTTCAAAAAAATTTTTTGGAGGGCAGCAAATTTGGAAATGAGGCAGCAGAAAAAGGAGTTGTCCCTCAGCATACTTCTTGATCTGTTATTTTTTATCTGAATGCAGCATTGAACTTACAATTTGCTTTAATAAAGATTTTAAGCCTTTAAACCAAAAGCACAAAACTGAACAGCAGAACCTCATTGCTTAGCCTATGATGCTGCTTTGGCTGGAAGAGTCCACACTTAGGTTGAAGCTATAGAGCAGTGATGGTGATTTTAGGGACCACGTGCCCAAAATGCGATTCAAAACCCACTAATTTTTCGCAAAGTGCCAATACAGCAATTTAACTTGATTACAGGTGGCTGTGAAGGGGCAATGTCAGGTGCCCACTGAAAGGGTTCTGAGTGCCATCTTTGGCACATGTGCCATAGGTTCGCCAACATTGCTAGATGTTCATATAGATGGGCTGCCCGTAAAAACTGGAGTAATTTTATAGCTTTTTGCTAATTACACCATTCATTATTATTATTATTATTATTATTATTATTATTATTATTATTATTATTATTATTATTATTATTATTATTATTATTATTATTATTATTATTATTATTATTACAGTGAGGAAGGAACCACTGAACTAGAGCCAAGTGATTTAAAATGAAACAAAAACACACGTTCTTTGTTTAAGAAGCATAATGGTTGCATAGCACTTTCTGATAGCTTAGAGTTACAAAGTTCTTCTGTCAGTTGTCTAAATAAATTTGATATTTTACAACAGCATCTACCATGTTAACTCCACGTCCCTCTCAACAGTTCACTCCTGGTTCTATCACAATATGTAGCATGGACACCTTGTTGTTTCATTAGCTTATGAACTCAAAATAAAAAGTATTGGTAGATGAACACTAGGTGTGGAAATATTTCAGGTGACATCTGGTGAAAAAAATATTGTCAAAGTTATCTGAAAACATATTTTCAATGTTATGAAATAGATCATTTTGGAATATGTATTTTACTGACCTGATTTTGCAGGCCATCGGCATTACGAGTTGAAATCCCTGAGATAGGCAATGATGATGATGAGGAGGAAGAGAATAATCCCTTAACGGTGGACTTTCCAAATGGCAATGTAATTAAAATAACAAAAGAAGGAACCAGTATTGGATTCACCTGCTGTATTAATTTCTGTTCCTCAAAGCCATTATCCTTTTTGAAGAACTTGTTCTTCATTGATGATGAAAGAAACAGGTAATTTGCTAAATCTTTTCTTGGTGTTACACTAAAGATACAAATTGGTAGAGAAAAATAGCCAGAAAATGGTTTATTTGAGAATTATTTAACTAAATTATGACAATGGGCAATAGTCATATTTAAACCATGCTGATACTCGGCACAAATTTTGTAGAACTCAGTGATTGTCCAGGATTTTGGTGGTTCACAGGCAAAGATACTTTCAGGATTCAACACAGCTGGAAGAATGGTGAATGGATCTTTGCATTTCCCCATGAGTTTGCCACTACTTTGAGGCAATGGGACCATACAAGCAGAACAAACATGATCAGGTGTAGTCCAGCACAGATGGAAGCCAAACCTGTCTCCTTTCCAGCCTAAATTAGAATATGTAATATCTAATGATTTAATTGAATTAGAGTAAAATACAATCTTCAAATTAATTTATAAAAATCCTTTATCATTATGGAAATATACTTAAGTATTATTTTATCGCATGTATTATTCCACATTTTGGTACTTATTTCGTCTTCTAAGTGATATTCATTGCTTAAAGAACATCTTGCTGATCTTTTGTGTCTCTTAAAATCCATGAATTTTACTTGTAACCACTTTATCTTAGTTTATCTATTTTTTTCTTTCCATACTACCTATTCTTCAAAACTTGTAGAATTCCTACATTTAACATTTTTACCCTTTCAGGCCATTGTTAAAAATAAGATTAAACCAATAAATTGTTTCTGGTCCTAATACTTTTATTATTTACTTTTTATTGCCTGTCCTTTCTAATATTTTTTAAAGCTTAACTTGTTTCTTTTTAAATAAATTCTCCAAATTCCATTCAAAATTTCTGAAATTTTCTCTTGTCTACAATTGGATATAATGGAGAAGTAAAATGCAATAAATATTTTTCTATAGTTGTTCCAAATTAGCAACACAATATTTTTAAAAAGTGTATACAATTTTAAAACAATGATATTATTTATCATAAAAATATTTGAAGGGCTTCCACCAACATTTTGTGATTCCATCAATTTGATGATATTAAATTTCTAAACTGAGATATAATTTTAGATATACATAATATCTCATCAGATTTAGCTTTATATTAGGAAGACCTAACCATCCCTGTTGTTGAGATTTATACCGTATCTTCTTACTAATTCTTGCTTTTTGATCTCCATCACAGAATTTATTAATCATGTTTTACCAGTCTTTCATCTCTTCCTTAGCTCTTTCTTAGTACCATCATAAATAAAAACACACAATATTAGGTAACATCTTTATTTTACATATTGTTATTCTACGAAGTTAAGAAAGTCTTATCTTCTAATTTATTTTTAAGTTGTTGTCTGAATTTATCAAAAATTTCATCTTTCAAATGTTCTAAATTCTTTGGAATACTTATACCCAAATATTTAATAGACTTTTATATATTAACACCATTTCCCCCTAATTAACTCCTTTCCTCTTTAATTTATGCTAATTAAACAATATAATATCTGATTTATCAGTATATCTGTAAACCCATTATCTCTCCAAGTTCCTTTAAATGCATTCCAACCTGGTCCATAACCATAAATGGGCCCTTATCTTCAAAACCCACACCACAAATCAATTTATCTTCTCCAATAACATTCATAAATAACTCTATAATGAATGCAAACAGTATCAGGGAAGGTGAAAATCTCTGTCTAGTACCTTGAGGTAGGGGATATCTCTTCTGTTATGCCATCATTCACGAACATAGTTGTAATGTTCTCTGAATATGATTGATTAATTATATTTAACCATTCTCCAATTCCTAATACTTTTACAGTAATCCCTCGCGATATGTGGATGCAGGTCGGGTTGGGCCTGGGGGGCCTAGCTGGGGGCTCTTGTACTTAGGCCTAGTGCTGCCCCAAACAGGCCTGTGAGGGTTTTCCAGGATCCCTCAGAGGTTCCAAAAGGGCTTCCCTATGAACTGGAAGTAACTTCTAGAAAACAGGAAGTGACCTCAGGATTGCTTGAAAGCACTTTTGGGGCCTCCGAGGGCCTTCCTAGGCATGTTGGAGGACTCAGAAATACTTTTCTGTGAACCAGAAGTGAACCGGAAATATATGTATTATTACTGTATTATCATTTTAATATTGGCTATTCTACACAATCTAAAGCTTTACAAAAAAATTTAATGACGTTATTTCTACTTCTAATTTTTTGTTTTCCATAAGAACATAAGAACATAAGAAGAGCCATGCTGGATCAGGCCAAAGGCCCATCTAGTCCAGCTTCCCGTATCTCAGAGTGGCCCCACCAAATGCCTCTGGGAGCACATGAGACTAGATATCTGTCTCCTGATACCACTCTCCTGCATCTACCCTTGAAGTACCCTGGTTTTAAGCCTGGAGATTACACATCTCCATCATGAGTTGTAACCTGTGATGGACTTTTCCTCCAGGAATCTGTCCAATCCCCTTTTGAAGGCATCCAGGCCAGATGCCATCACCACATCCTGTGGCAGGGAGTTCCACAGACTAACAAAATACTGGGTTAAAAAAATGCTTTTGTCTGTTCTCACTCTCCCAGCCCTCAATTTGAGTGGATGTCCCCTAGTTGTGGTATTTTGTGAGAGGGAGAAGAGTGTCCCTCTATCCACTTTACTCATGCCCTGCATTATTTTGTACGTCTCAATCATATCACCCCGGTGCCTTATTATTATTACTGCACAACTATTACGTCTAATAATCAAGTCAAATTTATCATTTGTCTTTCTACTATAAAAGTGTTTTGTTCTACTTTCATACATTTAGTAATAAAAGTATTTGTCCTTTTTGTTATTAGTGCAGTAAATATCTTAGCATCTTGATTAATTAAGGAAATATTTCTATATGGCCAAGGATCTTTGGGGTCTTTATTTGGCTTTGGATTAAAATACACCCAAGATGATGAAATATCTTTTCCTTCCATTATTCATAATGATCCAGTCACAATTCATCTATTCCCATAATCTTTCCTACCTTTAATTTTTTGATCATGTCCTCATTGTCTTCTTCTGTAACGGCCTGTTTCACCACACAACTACTAATATCTTGAAGTCTGTTTCCCACATTTTCCTCACTACTGTATATTCTCTAATTTTCTCCAAAGAAAGCTTCACTATATTTAATGTATCATTTCCCCCCTGAAATAGCTTTAATTTATCCTTCATCAAATTGCACCTTTTATCCATTTTCTCTTTTACCCATTTCAACTGCTGCCAAATAAATGTTTAGCTTTTTAAATGTGTTGGGTACACAATTTTCTTGAGTTCTTATTACTGAATGCAAAATAATCTCTTTTCAGACACATTAAATTCCTCTGATTTTTTTTCCATTTCTATCTTCTCCAAATTTTATCTTTGCTTATATTTCTGACAAAAGATTTCTCTATCTTTTGTGTGTTTCACCTCTAACACTTTTATTTCTTCTAGAAAAAATGGCAGTTCTTTCATATTTTCACTCTCAAAATGTTTTTACAACACATGGCTTAAAGACTGTGAAGCAACACATACACACACTGATTGTGAAGGCACAAATTCTTATAAAACCTAAAGAGCAGAAGATACAATTGTTTCGAACATATCTGTCTTTGATCAGTGCAGAAATGTAATACCTTGGTTTGGCTCTGTATATCTGCAGCACCCTGTTCTTTTACAGCTTTGTTATTTCTTTTGCTACGTTTCTATATGGAAAAAGACATAAAGGTGTCTTCTTTTAGATGTTCATTATTGCTCCTTCTGCCATACTGAAGTGAAATAGTGTATTTATTTATGTACCACTTTTAGGCTGCTTGCATTACATTGTTCAGAGACAGATTTGGCATCTTGGCACCAAAGAAAATGAGAATATTAATTGAAAAATGCCTCTCTTATCTAAGAAACAGTGAACTATTATTTTAGCTAACGTTATTGGATTTTTAGATTCTCACTTCAGGTGTCTGCAACAGCTGAGAATTGCCTCCTTACTGTGTACCCCTATTTGGCAAGCCACCTAACTGACCAACAAATTATCCTGAGACATGGTGAGTATGGGATATTTTGCTTGTTTATAAGTTGCTGTAATTTCACTGTAAATGGTAGCTCATCATTCACTGTCATGTATAACATATACTGGGATTTTGTTTAAAAGGTTTTGAAATTATCTCAATCTACCAAATTGCTCTCATGTTCATGCTTTGGGTTTTTGAGAAGGAGCTTAAATGAAAATTTCAAATATCTACAAATATAATTGGAAAACAACAGATAATGAACAGGGTCATTGAGACAGATATATGTAAAAAGGGATCCAGGGATCCTCACCGAGCCTTGGCTGTTTGACAGCTCGGTAGGGTTTGGTGATCTGCCGCCGCTTCCCTCATGAGTAGCCCCAGCAATGAAGGTCAGCTGAGAGAAGTGGCAGCAGCAGGGCTGGGTGTGGATCACTGGGTCCGTGCTTTGCCCACCAAGTGATCCTTACCCAGCCCTCTGCTGTTTGACAGCCTGGGCTGTTTACAAGGTAAGCGGTGGTGGTGGTGATCTGCCACCACCACTTACCTCATAAATAGCCCAGGCTGGGCAAGGATAACTGCTTTGCCCATCAAATTGGTGGGCGAAGCGGGAACACAGTGTTCCTCACCCAGCCTTGCCACTGCTGCTGCCACTTCCCTCAGAAAGCCCCCCTGATGTTGGGGATTGGGTGTTGCACACTGCTTGGTCTGCAGCATCCAATTTCCTGTGTAACCTCGTTAGACAAATTTAAACAATAGGGAAAAATTGTCTTACAAAACATGCCTATTCATGGAAATTTCATTCGTCTTACAAGTTTTTCATCTTATGGGTTATTTACCACCGTATCTTATAGCCAGCCTAACTGATAGCTATGCTTGCTTTTCTTTTCTAAGAATTATAGCCCAAAATTGCTGCAGCTCTGTGCTTTATATATTTGTGTATTAGTCTTAGGTAATCTGAAATGCAGACAGCAGATAGAAGGGAAAATAAAAATGAGGTGTTCGTCCTCTAGGAGGAGATACAGGGTCATTAAGACCAGGACTAGCGCTTGAGGAATAGTTTCTATCCAAGAGCGGTTTTGGCTTTGAATGCAGCGAAATGCAGTTTCTGAGGAAGCTTCTGTAATTAGTTTTCAGAGTTGTTAAAGGTTTTAGAGGTTTTTAGATGTTTTACATGTGTTGTTAGTTTATGTATGGTTGTACTTAGAGATGGGCACGACTAAAAAAAATTGTGTTTCGTTTTTCGTTTGGTCGTTTGGGGATCCGTTTCGGTTTGTTTTTTTTTTTTTGTTTTGTTTTTCAAAAAAATTTCATTTCGTTTTCGTTTCATAATGAAACAAAAAAAGAAAAAGAAAATGAAAAATTGCTGTTTCATTAGCATTCTTTTCAGTTCAATGGATTTGCCGCAACGAAAACGAAAAACACAGCAAAATTGGTCATTTCGTTTCCGTTTCCGTTTTGGTTTTTGAAAAATTTTCGTTTTTATTTTTGTTACGAAACGAAATAAAAAAAACGAAAACGAAAATTTTGCTGAGTCGTGCCCATCTCTAGTTGTACTGTTAGGTCCTGTAAAAGCTGATGTAGATTATTTCAATCTCATTGTTCTGCACAGGACAATGACAAAGTTTTATCTATCTATCTATCTATCTGTCGATATGTATATATGTTTTTTTTCTATTTTAATCGAATGTATAGAATCTGCTGAGATAGTTTATAGCACTGCAGACACTCTAGAACATGCATGCTATGTTCCTGGATCATGTTCACAAATATCATCCAGTACCTTTGACACAATTACCAATTCTGCATATGAAACTTCTGTAGCAGGTATGATGACTCGTGATATTAGCTTAAGTGATCTGAAATTTTTCAGGGGTTGGCTGAAGGCATTCAATTTTCTTATATTCAGAGTTCTGCAATATTTTTTCTATCTAGATTTTTAGAGGTCTGTGAGAATTACAGGTGGGCAGATATGTTACATAGTCTGATTTATACAACAAACCTGAATGAGCTAGGTTGATAAGTTTGTTTGTTCCAAGGCAAGTTTGCCCGGTAACTATTAATTTTTTTTTGGGGGGGGGGAGTATTAGCAAAGATGTGTATGACCAAATTGGATTTTACTACTCTGATAAAACTGACAAAAATGGTTTCCTGCTCTTCTTTGGCATAAGGAAGATCTCTCCCAAAGATCGAGGGGGGATTTGCATTTCCCCCCAGCAGCTAATGTGTTAATTCCAATATGAAGATATGACTTTAATTTGATTTGGTCTGATTGCTAGTGATTTATTCAGCATAGAGATCAGAGAAATTTCTTTTCAGGATGTATGAACATGTCCAACCTTCAGCAAAGGTTGCATGTGAAAGTAAGGGAGTACATTGCTGCTTAACTGTTTGCTAGAAGGAGTCATAATTACAACTAAATCCAGCTATTTTTGTACAGAATTGGAAAAGACACTTGAAAACGAAAGGATAAAGAAAAGTGAATCTTTTGGTGACAGTGGACGAATTAGGAGCAAATGTGAACAGTCACTTTTTCCAGCCGAAGGCACCGGGGAATATAACTTTTTCCAGAAAGTAGTTACAGCAGTCCAGAACTGGTTTTCTCTCTTCGGTTGGTCTAAAGGACCAAATCCTATTTCCATCCCTCATTCTCTAAGACGGTACAAGTTGATTATTTTTTCAGACTATTTTATATATGTGAATGCCTTATTAATTTGATTTAATAATAATTTGATTTGATTTTTATTTAAACATTTGCGGTGAGATTTTACAGCTGATGATATAGGACATCACAGTGCAAAATAAATACTTTATGTCTTAATTTGGTGGGGGGGATAGAGTTCTTAGTCACTATGTTTATAAAATCAGAGGAGTCTTAAAAATAGGCCATAAATATATTTGACCACTACTTCTCATGGGGTTTCTGAGAGTTGCTATCCAAGAACACCTGGGCTACGAGTGTACTTTCAGGAAAGTTAGATACTTTCATAGTACAATCTTAAATACAGTTCTTATGTATATACACAGCAATTTACTGTGGTGATAACTCTGCTAGGGAAAATAGGTTGTCTGTCTTATTAATATGTAATCAAAAAACAAGAGTTTCTGTTGTTGTCCTGCTAATTTGAGGAAATACTTTTCTGAGAGCTTTTAGTCCATGATCGTTTGAAAATTAAAGTTTATTTTATGACTAAATATTAGAGATGGGCACAGAACGAACATTTTTTCGTTTCCGTTACCATTTGTCGTTTCCGTTACGTAACAAAACAACAAATGAAAATTGTGATGAAAATGCAACGAAACGAACAGAACCACAAAAATTGTGGTCGTTACGTTTCATTTCCGTTAATGGTGACACACAATGAAATGAGCTGTTTTAAATGTTAAAAAACGCCCTGGACATCCATAAAAACGCAGCGATAATTATTTATATTGTCTGATAATACCTACCAGCGGGGTTGGGGTCCTTAAAACATTTGTTTTTGTCTTCTCCCATCGCAATGTATTTTTCTTTTCCCTTTAAAATGGATGTCGCCACCAGCCACAAAATGGAGGCAAGCCATGTGATGTGGGATCATGTTCAACCAATAGCATGCCCAGGTTGCAGACTGGGCAGGCAGGTCTGGCAGCCACAGAGGGCATAAAAAGGTCTGGCAGCCCCCATCCTCCTTGCAGTCTCTGGTGGGAGTTAGGGTGGGATTGCTGTCTCTGCAACTCTAGCTTCAGTCCTGCAGCCTCCCTGTGTGCGTGCGTGCTGCGTACCTCTTGGTGAGTACCCTCCCTTGCCCCGCAGTGCAGTCACTCTGCGGCTGCCTTGCACCCTGGGCAACACCCGCCGCTGCCTTTGCAGCCTCCCTGCGTACCTAGTCTATACTGTGTCTCTGCCAGCATCCTTTTTTGTGTGTGTGTTTTCCCTCTGGTCTGGGGCATTGGGGGATGCCTGCGCACGGAAATGCTTTTAAAATCATGCAAAAAGCGGGTAGAAACGACAAATGAAAAAACAAAAAATGGTAACAAAATGTTTCCAAATATTCGTGACAAACGGAAATGAACCGAAACAGACCTCTTAATGACAAACGAAAAACCGAAATGCCACTTTTTTTGTTTCGTGCCCATCTCTACTAAATATATTTCTTCAGGGGACTGGGATACACCTAAGGAAGAAATTCATTTTGATTAGTCAGTAAACTTGGAGGGTTTTGACCTCCATCCTCCAGGTAACTAATGAGAAGCAGGCTCACCTAAGAAATTTTGCTGTCTGGGATAAAGATCACCCGGTTACACATACAAAGACAATCTCCATTGGGAGCTGAAATTTACTTTGGAAGAGGCAACTAGGTAGTGTCCTCCACTACACACTACACCGTACTGCTTACTGCAAGGCAGCTAGCTAGTTCAGAGAGGTGTAGCACAGGCTATATTCTGCACACAGCCTTGTAGATGTAAATTATTCTGGTGCTGCTGGTTGTTTCCCAACATGTCCTGTCAAAGGTAGTTTCCTCACTCTTTCCGGTTATTAGGCAGGCCATGGTAGAAAGTAAAATATGCAATATTGGGTCTTCAAATGCCTGGCCACGCTCTGTTGAGCTGTATGTATTTCAAGAAAAGATACTGGAGGAGAGGTTTGCTTTATTACATAAGCAATCTCTGAATGGAATGGAATGCCGTATTTTTCACCGCATAAGACGCACCGTACCATAGGATGCACCTAGTTTTTAGAGGTGTGTATGTGTGAAAGAATATATTCAGACATAGATACTGAAGTCCCGATACAGCTTCAGCCCCAGTTTACTCTCCAGCCATGCTGCTCTTGGGAGTCCTGGAGCAGCATGGCTGGAGAGTAAAAAGGGAAGACAAGCCACCACCACCCAGGTCTCCATGCCTCTCACCCTTGCAGAGGCCTCCAAACCTGTTGTAGGTCCCCAGCCCCAGATGCAGCTGCAACGGAGGCTTCCCCACCTGGCTGTTTTAAAAAAATACATTGCATGATTGATTTGTTGTGTATAATAGGAGACAGAGATCATTCTGCCCAATTGAAGACCATAGAGATAAGAAACAGGCTGGAAAGTAACGACCCACGATGATGACCCTAGAGATGCAGCTATGGTCATCATGGTGGGTGGTTAATCTCTAGCCCATTTCTTATCTCTATGGTATTCAATTGGGCAGAATGATCTCCGTCTCCTATTCTACAGAACATATCAATCATGCAAGGTAATTTTTTTTTATAACGGCTGGGTGGAGAAGCCTCTGCTGCAGCTGGGAACTTCACAGGATCTGGAGGCCTCTGCCACAGCTGCTCTGGAGGCTTCTGGTGGGGGTGCATTCACCCCATAAGATGCACAGATGTTTCTCCTTACTGTTGAGGGGGGGAAAGTGTGACTTATGGGTCGAAAAATACGGTACTTTCAGTTGCACCTTCTAAATGACAATATAATAATAACAGTATATATTAAACACAGCCTACTTTCTACATGAGTATAGAACCTAATAATATTTGTTTTCTCTATTCCACTATATTGAATTGCAAATGCAATAAAAGACAGTTCACTTTTTGAGTACACAACTAGCAGACATTATTTATTGTGCGCTAATTACTTGCCAGAGAGTTTGAGGAGGCATTTCTGTAAATACTTTCCTGGGAGTACATTCTGTTGAACATAATTGGACATTCTTCTGAATAGACTTAACGTGGTGATACATAACCACATGTTTTAATGTGACAGCAATATCTATTAGATATATTTTAATTTTTTTAAAATTTATCTAGCTTGCAGATTCGGGGAGATGAAAAAAATAAGCCAGCAGAGATGTTTCAAGCACTTATAGTCTTGTAAAAAGTATTTGTGTAAATATTAAATCCCTGCCCAGAGTGCTATCTCTCAGTAAGCGTGGGCCTCATGTACTGCATGTGTACCACTTGAGTTAATGATTATATTAGGATTTAGTGTATCTGGGTTCAAACCATGGGAGCTCACTGGAAGGTTGCAATTGCAAACTACTCCTTGAACATCTTGGATATCTCAGAATGCATATTAAGGTCACCTCAAGTTGGAAGGGACTTGATGGGACGTAGGAAAATGCATCTCACAGTTGGATATCCACATTAATTGGTTCTGCGCAATAATTTTCATGATAAAGTTTTTAATTTTAGCTTGCTTTTGACAGTGAAATGGCAGTGACATTTTTATTCTCTCATCCCTGCCTAGCGATGTTTGTAAAATTCAGATGACGTCATCTGATGACAGGTTTAAACTAAACCTTGGTAAAGATATCAAGACTATTTATGACATGCTGCTCCATCTGAGTGGCCAATTACTGCCCGGAATAAGTTCAAGCCAATCCTTGCCATTTGATCCCATTCAGCGAGTCGTACAGCTCCACTGGCAACATGCTACAATGATCACTTTTCTCAAGTACGTGTTTTAAAAGTATTTTACTTTCCATCTTGTCAGGGGATTTTCTGAAGTAGTTTAAAAGCCTTTCCAGGTCATTATTTCCCTTATTGCAGCAGTTTCATGTATAGCTATAATCAGTCACATTTTACCTGTTTTACACAATCAAAGAACATCAAATTGACAAGGATTTGCAACATAATTCATGCTCAGTTAAACAATTTTGGATTCTTATTGTTTTAATTTAAGTCTTACTTGGTCCTTCCAGTTAATATTAATTACAAAGACTCCTATGGCATTTTGAGCCTAACAAATTTTGTTAGGTGCAAGCTTTCAGAAGTGTGTCTGAAGAAGTGGGCGACAGTCTATGAAAGCTAATGCCATGTAAAACATTTAGTCCTAAAGATTCTAAAGGACTCTCCAGTTTTTGCTAGAACAGGCTAACATGGTTATCTCCTTGAAATGTTCATATTAATGGATCTCCAATGTTGTAATAGTGTGGTTGATTGATCAAATATTGGGAATCAATAATGTTGTTTAGTGAACTCCATAATTTCCTTTTATTTCCCCCTTGGTGGCATTTTGTGATGCCAATGATGATGCTGGATCAATAAGTGGACTATCATTTGATAACATCGGCCAAAATCCAGTAGTAAATCACAGCTAGACTAGGCCCATTGAATTAGTTGGAATGTGGTGAGTCATCTCCTCCGTACATTTCATTGATTCAGTGTAGGCAGTATATTTTTACAGAATTAACCATTTTTAGAGTACAGTATTGTAATTAATTCTTTTAACTGTTAGTCACAGATCCATATGGTTTAGATTACATCATCATTATATATTTTTGGAAGAAATAAAACATATATATAGTAATGTACTTTTTCAAATTTATTTATTTATTTAGCCTGTTATTCAATTTATATAGCACTCTAGTGCAAATGTTGCATTAGATGGTTTACACATGGTTAAAAATGCCAGAATAACAGAATAACAAAAATACAGTGAAAATAATAAGATAGAACAGACAATAGTTGAAAAAAATAAATTATAAACAACTTATGAAAAATGTAAATTTGACTAAAACAAAGAAAATCACAAAATTATTGACAGAACCCAGGTAATTCAATAGATAAAGACAGATTTAAATAATTCAATGTTTACCATCTTTCTAAAGGCAAGGATAAAAGGATCCTGTCATATCTTTATCAGAATTTTATACCAAAGGTTGGAGGCTATAATAGAAAAGGCATAATTTCTTGTATTCAAGAATTTTGGCCTCCTTCAGTGTAGCATCTTTTAATGGCATGAATTGAGAGGGGTGAGTGAGATGGATTGAGACTTCTTGGCAAGCGTAGTGGATCTAAGTTGTTAAGGGCTTTATAGCTTGTCATCACCAGTACCTTGAATTGAACATGGAAACTAACAAGCAGCCAGTAAAGTTGCCCTACTATCCAGAGACCCCAATGGTTTTCATGTGACATAATGGATCCAAAGAGAGCCTTTGGACCTTTAAGGCAAAATTGGAAATGTTAATCTATGAAAAACCACTGCAACTGATGATGTCATCAGCCATATGTGGTGTAAAGTTACAAAACAATTTTGACCACAGCATTTGCATAAAATTTCCACAGCCTATCTTGCCCATATACATGGTGGTGCAGTGCGTATGGGATATTTAAAGAAAACAGATTTGGTCAATATTTTGGGATCCTGGTTTGTTCTGAATGTGGTTCCCTTTGTAGCTACTGGCACATGGAATCAAGAATCATTGCCAAGTACACAGTGTTTAGGTATGAGCCCATATGTGACGTACATGTCCACACTTTTAATATTTCTGCTACCGCCACCAGTTTCCTGGATCACCTTACTTATTTTAATAAAAGAGTCTGACACCAAGTTGCAGTATATATTTTCAAAATAAAACTTGAAATGTGTATAGAGTTACAATTCTGTCTTGAAGATTATTGATATAGCGATGACCGAGTCACTTATATGCTTTTATAACATGTAGTTCACAATAACTTCCTATTTATTCATACAGTTACTTCTTGTCTAAGCAGCTATACCTATATAGATCTATATATCAGACCCTAACCAGCCTCAGAATCTCATACCTGACTGTTAAGTTACTCTCTTAGATGTTAACTATACCACAGGGTTCTATACATATATAGTCGTTAGCCTCACCCACTGGTTCACTGATTGGCTATTCTACACACACATATAAATATTAATAAATAACAGTACATATTCATAAACAACCCTGTTCATCACACCATGTGCCCCCTAAAACCAGCAGATTTTTCATTATGAAATAATATTTCCCCCACATATCTTTTCCTTCTGTTTCTCTAGAGACGTAAAAGTTCCACTGAGTGAACCTATAGACTGTGCACAGTGCAGTTAATAAATACATACATTAATTTGCACTTTATTCTGGCCTGGCTTTTGAACTACTTCCAGTATTACAAGCAGGCTGAGGGAAGTTGCTGACAAATCACTTCTGTGTAGCTCATGTGGAAGAGGTACTAGCTATAAGTTTGCAGTTATAAAATAGTCTCATTTGCATGGAAAGTCTGCATACTGGTGCGGTACCACTGCAGTTTCTGCTGGTGGTAATATACAGACCTGTCATGAAAAAGATGGGGAATGTTAATGTCATTATTATTGTCAAGCACTGGTAGAGATTCTTGAAAATATCAGAAAGTGATAGATGAAGCATTGTTTTCCAAAGGCTATACCATAAAACTGTTATAGGCATATCACATGGCATCACTGCATTTGGACTGCAACTAATAGTGATCATGCAGTATTATTTATAGCTTGAATCCACTGCTGTCCTTAGGTATGAGAGAATTGTATTTTGTTGTTTGGGTACCAAAAACTAAATTTGGGCTAAACTGAGTTTTACAGTGATAGTAGTAGTCTCAGATTTATATAAACTCCTTGCATTAAGCACAGGCCACTGCATCTCACATTAACATTTTTAAACATAGAAATTGCGCAATATAGTTAATAAAAGTGCCTCATTACCCCGAGTTTCACTCAAATATAAGTTCCACTGGCCATGAACTAGATTGTAAAATCATCCTGGCTGGAAGTACTGATAAGGATATTTAATTCTGACTGTGACTGCTGACTGGATATGACAGAGGTAGAGAACATCTCAGCAATTCTGCTAAAAGGAATCAAAGGACGTTTTGATGAACAGAACAGGAAACATTTGTCATTACAGACACATAATGAAGTGTGCTAAAATTAATATTGCAGTTTCTTATCAGGTTATTTTAATGAGTAGTTTGAGTAGTAGATATTGGAATAGATAGGAAATGGATAATTATGTTGTGTTTTTAAAGGAGATTTAGCATTTTCCCCCTGCATGATATCAGTTCTCAAACTAATTTTGCGAATGCACCACCAAAAAGGGAAAAGAAAGAGTATTGTTTTTATATTCAGGGCCATAACTTACTTTGGAATAGGCTCTACTGAACACATAGGTACTTGCTTTTGTGTACATTTGCACAATAATTTTTGTCTTGGTCACATTAAAATAGACTTTGATATGGACTGGAGATGAATCCAGAAGGTAAACAATTAGAAAAAAAAGCGGGGCACATGAATGTGGGCACAAAGAAGAGATGAGAACACCAGTATCATATTTGCATGGAGTTCAAGTTGCTGAAGCTGCTGCACCTCTTTGGAGAAGGTGCCTGGTCACATGACTCACGAGTAGAGATGGGCACGACTTGAAAAAAATTTTTTTCGAGTTGTCGTTAGTCGGGCCGGTCCCGTTTTGGCTTGTTTCCGGTTTTCGCGAAAATTCGCAAAAATTAGTCGGTTCGTTTTTTCATTTTTTCATTGTTGTTAGTACTGGTTTTTTTTGGGGGGGGGAGCGGGCTCCTGGAGGCACCTCTGTGGGGTGGGTGCCTCCTCTGGCCCGCTATAAAGGGAAAGTGGGCTCCTGGAGGCACCCGTGGGTGCCTCCTATTGAAGCAGGCTCCAAGAGACGCCTCTACATGGGGGTCTCCCCTCCTCCTCCTGCAAAATGCTATGCAATAGCCATATGGATATTGCATAACAGAATGTGCAGACAGTGAGACCAGTGAGAGTGATAGCGTCATGCCCGCCCTTCACAAGGCTCTGGCACCACCATGTCTCACACAGAAGGGAATTGTACTTGCTGCGTGTAGTGCAATGCAAGCAAGTAGATCTGGCTTTAAGGTGGCTTAGTGCAATGGCTAGGGTTAGGCTAGTGACGGGTAAGGTTACGGTGGGCTAGTGGGTTGCACCTCTGGGTGCCTCTCTGACCCACTAAGAAGACAGTCTGTGACGTATGGGTACGGAGTCAAGGGTTAGGGTTAGGGCTAGGGCAGGTTTTAGGGGGCTTTTTGGCACATCCCAGAAGTCTCCATGGCCAAGTAGCCATGCGACTGGTGGGATGGCTCCAAAAATTTGCATGGTTGTCCACTCCCACATGGCTGGCCACTCGGCCAGCCCATCATTGCGCAGGTGTAAAAAAAATAAAATAAAATAAAATCAATGGAGGACAGAGGAGGAGAGGAGAGACATTTTGTTGCAAGAAAAAACCCACTGCTACTGTGAAAAATCTGGCAGTTTATAAATTTTCGCGTGTTTCTGTTGTGCTTGTGTGTTTTTGGACCACGATTTCAAAAACAATATTGCGTTTGCCGCCCCATTTTGGATCCCCCGCCCGCACCGCATGGCATGGCGAAATGGCAACTCGAGTCCGGCTGCCCAGGACGGGGGGGAGGCGGGACCCCCCCTCCAGAAACCACCCCTCCGGTAGGTGCCCTGCGCCCTTAGTCAAGCAGGCATTTTTCCGCCTGCTTTTTTGGCGGGGGGGGGGGGGGAGTTTAAAAGTTTTTTCCTGTGCCGTCCGTGCCACTTGCTTGCGCTTTAATTGCGGGCGGCCGGCGGCGAGACTGGGCTTTTTGCTGGCTGCGAGCCTGCGGCGAGTCCCACCAGAGCAGCCCAGGACGGGGGATGAGGGGGGAGGCTGGGGACCTCCAGAAACAACCCCTCTGGTAGGTGCCCTGAGGCACGGCAGGCATTTTTCCGCCTGCTTTTTGGCCGGGAAACGGGTTTTTTTAACTTTTAAAAACTTTTTTTCCTGTGCCGCGTGGCATCGCGCAATCGCGCGATGCAAGGAACGAGCACGACAAATCAGACCAAAATTGTTCGTTCGTCGGTTCGAGCTCGAAGTCTGGCGGAGTAATTCCCGTTACCGTTTCCATAGAGTAACGGAACCGAGTAACGGAAACGGGAATACCGCTAAGTCGTGCCCATCTCTACTCACGAGCCTCCAGCACCTCTTTAAACATTAATGGCTGCTTCTTCAACTTCCATGGTGTTTGGAGTCATTTGAACAGTTCTTTTGGATGAACTAAGAGAATGGGAAAATAAATTTAAATGGGAAACTGGTCTCCTGTGAGAGGTATTATTTCAAGCTCTGTAAAAAAATAGTGGAATTGGGAAAGGGATTTTCTTCTTTGCACGGGAAAAGAGACTGGTAGAACAGATTAGAAGATTTTGGGTTAACTCTTCAGCTAAGCATTGTTTGCAAAGACATAATTTGGAAGAAGTTCAAAATGATTATACTGTACTGGAACGTTGTGTCTTCTAGGCTGGTGTGAACAAAGAAAGTCTGAATTGCTCCCAGCGTAACTTTGGTCTTTGAGCAGAGCAATTTGAGCACTTGGGATAACACAAAGCTCCAGTTGCTGCATCCTAGTTACAGCCTGTCTCCTCTGTCCCTTTAAGAAGAGCTGAACCCAGATCAACAACATAGTGGCTTTTGATCCACATGTATTCCCATTTGACTATTTGAATAGTCTGCCCCTATTAGCCTATTCTTGCACAGTTCTCAAGTGCAAACAGGTGTAATGGTTATTTCACTCTCCTTGTTCACGTCTTTAGAGGCTTGGAATTGTCCCTGCCTTTGTCTTCTATAGAAGAAGGATGTCATGCACTGGATAGCCTGTAGTTCAGCTTCCAACTGCCCTAATGGCTTCTGATTCTTCTAGCATCACAGCTGGGTAGGAGTGAGGTTATCAGGGATGGTTCTGTACATGGCTTCTTATGCCTCCGAGTGCTTAGGCATAAAACGTGATTCCTGCAGGTCTTCTTGGGTGTCCCTGTTTCTTCTCTCCTTGATCTTTGATTTCCCCAAAGATTCCAACCTTCTGGACAAGCCTTTCCTGCTGTCTTCTCCTGTTTCACCCCCATTGGTGGTTCTGGCAGGGATGGCAGCTTCATAGGAGGAGGTGTGGCAACCTTTCAAGGGTCAGGTGGCCCAGGGGAAATCACCCGGGAATGATTGGACTGGAAGGCACAGGGCACAACCTCCCTCAATAATCCAGTAGCGTTTTCTTGGTTGGCCATTTGTAGCTGTGCCTCCTTTTTACCATACAAAGCTATCTTTTCTTAAGGCGCACCACAGAGAGTCACCTTCAGTGTGTAAAAGTCAGTATTGTCATTGTGTCTAACAACATTCATGTTCACTCACTTTTGTGGACATCCTGGGGATTTGAACTGCTGCTTGTTATAGCAATGTAGAGAATCAAGGTGAACAGAACTGATGCCCTTCTTCTTTCCCTCAGTACTTGCCCAAGACATCCTGGTGTGAAGCCCATGCTGGATTATGCTCCTGTGCTCTGCTTCACAGTGGGATGTCATGAGTAACTCCTGGCCCTTTAAAAAGTCTTCAGGATGCAGTAGATGGTTGATTCTTGCAATGGAGCATCATATATAGAGAGATAACATCTAAGTACTGCTACTATTTTGGCTCAGTCGGCTAGAGCCCTGAACCTGTTGCCTGCAAAGTCGGCAGCTCACCAGTTCAAATCCTGGGTGGCACGCAGTGGAGTGAGCTCCTGTTGTTAACCCCAGCTCTGCCAACCTAGCAGTTTGAAAGCATGTAAATGCAAGTAGATAAATAGGTAGTGCCCTTAAAAGTGGGAAGGTAAAAGAGTGTTCCATGTGCAGAAATGCTTTCAACCATGCTGGCCACATGGCCATGGACTTGCATAACACTGGCTATTTGGCTTAGAAACAGAGATGAGCACTGCCCCTACAGTCAGACAGGACTAGCACGCATGTGCGGGGAGAACCTTTACTTTTACCTTTTTACTGCTACTATTACTACTCTCTTAGAGCACCACTGTCCAACTTTGAACAGCCAGGAGGCTACTTCCAGCCAGAGTCATGGCTGGGCAGGGGCTTTTGCTGCGCTTCAATTGGCTGGAAGTTTGCAGGAGCAAAGGAGGCAAAAGCCAGGGTTCCATCCCACAGAAGGAATCTGCTGCTGGAGGAAGTTCCAGGAAATTCTGACCCCCCCCCCAGTCCAGGCAGTGTGTCAGGAGGCTGGCAGGTGACTTCTGACAGCACTGCGGGCTATCTTAGAGAATGTTGTATTTACTGTTTGTGTTTCAGGTGTGTTTTCATGGGAAAAGCAGGTTAGAAGCCACATATTAGTGGGGAATGAGTGAAAAGAACACCCCTCTCCATGATTTGATTCATTAATTTTCTACCCTTCTTGTTGTTTCCCTGTTGATATTAGAGGTCAAGGAGCATCTCTTTCTCATGTTTTGCCTGAGTTTCTTCTGGACTTTGAGGATTATAAGAAATGGACCCAATTACAGCTTATGGTGAAGGTAATGTATCCAATGTATTTGTTTCTGTGCATGTCATGATGTAGAATATAGTACACCTTGTAAGTGAATGTATAAGATTCCTCATATAGAACAACTTTATTTGCTGTTATTTACCTTAAACATTGGTAGCTAATGATTTCCTGTTTTGTATGAAATGAAAATCACAATTGTTTGGTGACTGTCTAATAAACTGGCTTGCAATCCACAGTTAACATAACCTGTTAAATATTTATAGTGTCACAAAACTGCTTGTTATTTTTGCTACAACAGGCTAACACAACTAGCCCTCTGGAAAATTACATTTATTTTTTGGATGACACTCTGTTTGAGGCTATAAGCAAAAGAGCATGGACAGATGTGCTGCTTCAAATATATAAGGTGAGACAAATGTGCCTTTTTTCATTTTGGCTAGAGATGGTTGCAAAACAAGACTCTGGTTTTAGTTCACTATAGAAAGTAAAACCACACTACTGTGAGAGGCTGAGCTGCTAGAGATCTAGTAGACAACTATGGTTTAGAATGGTCAGACTGCTTTTTCTTTCTCTTGACTCAGCATTAAGTTTTGTAAGGTTACACCTCTCTCAGTGATATAGAAACCTCAGGACAGAGCAACTTCATCACTCAACAATTTCCTAAGGTAGAATAATGTCCTTATTTTATTGTTGATTTTAAATATTTTTACCCCACCTTTCTCCTTGGAAAGGATCCAAGGTAGTTCACAACACTGAAGGACAATATATAGCCAAAAACATTAAAGACAATATTCAAAGTTAAGAACAATGAATTTAAGGAGGCATCTTACATAATTAAAAAGGCTTTAAAGGTAAGAACAATAACCAACAATTAAAGAAAAATGCCACTATGAAAGATGGAGGACTAAGAATGCCAAACACACATAGTACTACAAATTCAGTCCAAGCAATAATGTATAACAATCCGTCTAAAAGTCATATACCGTACTGTCATAGGTAGTCAGCCGTTTAGAGAAAGCTTGCCTGAAGAGAATGTAGGGGTTTTCACTCTTTATTTCATTAGGTTGGGTTAAAAACTGATAGATGTTTTCTCTTTGAAAATAGGCCTAGTTTGCAAGTTCAGTCCTTAGCATTATTGCAGACACACAGCTCTCTTGTGAGGCATTGAACTGAAAGATGAAAAATTGTCATATGATTCTAAGTTAATTGCTGGGACTTGGGTTGTTGGCTTTTAAAATGTTGCTAATCCAGAAGATGCAATGTCTGTTTCAGATTTTGGTTCTTCAGCGTGTTTCTGTTTTTGAGGACGGTCATTGGAACTGCTCAGATGATGTGGAATGCATTCCAAGAATAAGTGTTGACCCCTTGTCAAGTAATATATATTCGTCAGCTGAAAGAATCCTTCTTACTTGGTTGAACAGACATTTTGAGAAGATGCGAAAAGTGGTTTGGAAAGATTGCAAGAAAGGTGAGGGAAACTATTACCAATTTTTAAGCAGGACTTTTTTTTTTAAATTATGTTTCTCCATGCCCAGGAAATTTATTGTAGATATCTTTTTGTTGTAATAGTACTGTTGGTTTTCTAAGACAGCTTTGCAGTCACTCACGAGTAGGTAAAGATTATCCCTCTAGTGCAATGGTTCCCAACCTTGAGTCCTCAGTTGTTTGTGAACTACATCTTCCAAGGATCCTGGCCATTATTAAAACTTCCAGAAATCTAGCTAGTGGTGAAGGCTTCTGGGAGTTTTAGTCCAAGGGCTTATAGCAGGTGTGTCCAAATTTTTTGTAAGGAGGGCCAGATTTGGTGGCTGAGAATGCATGGGGGGCTGGCTGCTCCCTGGCCCTGGCCGCCAACTGCAAGCTCCACCCACAGACCCCTAAGCCCCACCCACTGCCTCCTTGCAAGCCGTCACCCGCTTCTTCAGCTTCATCTCATGAGTGCTGCAGAGAGCATTGGCAAGGAAGGAGCCGGCCTTGGTGGCAGCCCTGTCACCCCCTCACCCTTACCAAGGGCACAGGAACAAAGGCATGACTCTACTGCTGCCACTGCAGACAGCCCTGTCCGCACCCTGATGCTCTCACTGTCCGAGCCGCACCACCACGGCTAGGCATGGGAGCCCCTGGGATCCAGGGCTGGTTTGGGGCCAGTGGTATGTCAAGCAGGAGCAACAGGAGGGGGAGGGGGTCATCCATCTGAGGGCCAATCAAAATGGACTGGCGGGCCGGATTTGGCCCCCGGGCCGGACTTTAGACATGGCTGACATATAGGGACCCTTGGGAACAACTACTCTAGGGATGTTGTGGGACTGCAGTTTCCATTAGTGCTAGCCCGCTAGGCCTCCAGCGAAGAACACTGGCAGCAGCAATTCAGTATTTGAGGATCCTCACTTTGCCCACCACTGCCTTATAGCAAGCTTATAGTAGGCCATAACACATTTTAATTTGTTCAGATATTGAAATATGAAGCTGTGGTAGATGACTGCCACTTCTCAATATCATAGTTCCCTGGGGGGGGGTGAGTACTTTATATCTTGAATGGTTTAGCAATTTCTTCAGGAAGGAAATGGCTTTTGCCAAATAAAAAGGCTTTTCAACTTCTCAGAGAACTGAGGCATCCTTTGAAAGGAGCACATTTAAAGTCAATTGTGTGACTTATTTACCTCAGCTGAAGTACTATGCACTGCTCAAATTTTAGGTCTTTTATTACACCAGTGAAAATGTAAAAGCTATGAATGCCAGTGCCATTCTTCCTGTGGCATTGGTTGTGACTGCAGTGCTAAATCTGATCTTTTAGGAATTGGATTAAAGCAGTATGAGTTAAAAGAAGCATTAACATTTAAAATAATGTGTAAAATATTCTACTGATATGAAATTAATACTTGAGAATATAATGTAGCATTGGCATATTTGGTGCAGAATTGTGAAACAGCTCATGACACGGATATAGTAGTTTTCAGCTTTTTATTTCAAGTATATGAAGATTTGAAGTGCTGCTTCTCATTAACCCCCTCAGAATTTTTATTACACCATATAGAATAATAAAGTAACACCTGCAGGGTTATATGCCTACATGGCTTTTTATATATCCTATCCTTTCAGTTCAAGCCTATCCATTCTTCACAATTTACTTGATTCAAGAAACAATGTGAAATCTAAATACTTCCCCAAGGCTATTTTAGTTAGTCAAATTGTAAGCAGATAACATTATATAGTGGATGGAATCCTACTAGTGTTTGTGTAACTTCTTGCAGCTATCTGCTGATAAAGGACAGGGCAGCAGTGAGCATTCTGTTTGCACAGTCAGATGTATGACCAATCCATTCAGGCAACCAAGATGTACTTCAGCATCCATTTTATGTAAATCTTAGCAGACAGAAACAGGATTCTGCCTAACATATCGTATAAAATATTCTATGTGCAACACACAACATTCTCATAGTTTTAAATGTGCCACAGGAATCATGTATGAGTGATACACTCTCACCTGGTTTTCAGGAAAAAATACCAGCAAAAGGGGGACATAAATGGGAGAAGTTGAGAAGAAGGTTCATTTCCCTCAATGAAACAGATTGTACATTATAACTAGATACAGTAATGTCTCTCCTTGTCATATTCAACTTTCTCCTTCCTTCCTTCCTTCCTTCCTTCCTTCCTTCCTTCCTTCCTTCCTTCCTTCCTTCCTTCCTTCCTGTATATCAATACACGTTACATTCTACTGGAACATCTCCATATTTTGCCTCTATGAATCATCATTATGAACCTTTCAATCCCAACCAAACCCCAGCTACTGTTTTCTTCATTGTTAATGGCAGATGTGCAAAAGTCATAAATTCAATTAAAAACAAGACACGTACTTTTCTAAGAATGTGTACTCTTCCTGCTCCTCCCTCGCTTTTCCCAACTCTTCAGTATAGCACCTAGTTAGGCTTCCAAGTTGGCTTCTAAAAGCCTGTGGAATTTGCTTTTTTCCAGAAGGCTAATAAGATGTATAGTTGCAGAGCTTAGCAGAGTTCCTTTTTGAGGAGCTGCAGCATTCATAACTTCCAGTAGGCATTCATTTCTGTGGCTTCATTACTTTTCAAGTACTTAGAAATGCATTGCTATGCAGGCTTTCTACAATTGCAAAATTCACTCATGAGGGAATGAGTTTTTTCTTTATACATCTCTGAAATCCTAAGAAACTGGATGAAACTGCTCATTTCATGCAAAATCATCAGCCAATGTTATAACTGCAAGTTTTGTCTTATTTCTCTAGTTCTATAAGGTCTGAAGTCTCTTTTCTATTTTTCAATGAATCCTTGGAATCCAGACTAGCCGATGATCTAAGCAAGCATGCATCACCTGCTTAGAAACCTGTAAAAAAAACCCAGACAGATAAATAATATGGTCACCATATTCTCACCAGAAAGTTACACCGGAAAAGAAAATAATCTTAGGAAAAGTTGAAGGCAGGAAGAAGAGAGAAGGACCTAATTGAGAAGAATTGATGAAGTAAAGCTGAATAGTGAAGAAAGCCAACAAAGAAAAACATCAATTGGTTCTGAATGTAGTGCTGAAAGACAACTTTGTGTATGCCCTGCAGCATCAGAAAGACACACAACTAGGTTTTAGTTCAAATTTAGGTTGAACTCTCGAGAGGCAAAAATGGATGAAACTGAGACTGTCATATTTGGACATATGAGAAAACAAGACTTCCTGGGGGGGAACCCCAATAATGCTAGTAAAACTTGGGGGAAACAGGAAAATGAATATATACAGGATGCACTGACTCCTTAAAGGCAACCATTCCTTCAGTCTGCCAGAGATGAACAAAACATTTATAGGTCTGTTATAAATTAGAGTTAACTTAATGGTGTATAACAAGAACAACATAGCCACTCAGATTGCCACTTGATAGGTTACAACACCTCATGGAAGTTTTGGGATTATTGCAGGGGATCCACAAGTACTATAAGTAGTACATTTTAAGTACTATCCTATTCTTTGACAAGACTTCACACCAGCTTTATATATTTGGGGTATGATGAACCTGCATTAGACATGTTTCTGTTGATTAGACAGCTGATACTTAGATTTTGCTTCAGGTATTGGTTTCTTGCAAATCTATTTTGGTGCCAGTATGTCTTTTGGAGATATACTTGTTCTGAATGAACAACTAAGTTCCGTTTAAAACTATTATTTTTATAATAGTAATATTGAAACTAAACCTTTAAAAGCTGTGTTCATTATGAAAACAGCTTGACCCATACTTTCTCTTTGGTTGTTCCACCAATCATTATTAAATAACAGTAGAACTTACAGGATCAATGTAATACAGTTTCATGGAAGATTGAGTACATGCTCTTTCAATGGTACTGCTCTTTTGAGCTTATATAGGATAATTATTTAAAACTATCCAAATTTCATCATCATGTTAGAGTTGAGAGCAAGTGAAAATTCTTGCTGAAGGCCTATCAATGCAGAATAATAGGAAGGCTTTGATATTTAGTAAATAAGATGCACCCCTCTTGTTTTATACAAGTGAACATCAGTGTTAAAATGAAACTTAATTATTGAACCAGCTGAGATTGAGAAGTCAGATTAAATGACAGGTCATAAATTTGATCTTATGTGCACTGCATCTCCCCCACACACACACTGATGACATCTATTGTGAAATACCTCTTTGTTGTAACAAGTACCTTATATAAATTACTTCGTCCACAAAGATTTGCCCACATATAGTGGCAGTCTTGGGAGCCCTGATACTTATCCAGGCAATTAGAATGTTTGAACACATTTCTTTAAATAATTCTCTTTCACTTATGCTTCAAATGCAGTTTTGGATCACTAATGGGAGGCTTGAGAAGGCTTTCACAATGTTGTATTTCAGAAGTCAAAAGGAGAAAAATTTTAAATGCCAAGTAGCATTTCTACCATACAATATGCATTTTTTGTGGTGTAAATGTGGCAGTTAAATATTTTTTGCTAAATCATTCTGGAAGAGAGCTATACACATGTACAACCTACCTAGAATATAGACTATGGGTTTAGAGTACATATATGTATAACTATTATATATATTATAATAAATACCTAGAACTTGTTTTAGAAGTGGTAGCTAAGTTATTTGGTACAGAGCAGAGCTTCCTGAGAGGGGAACTGAATATCAACAGGGTTGTTAAAGGTCATTGCCAGGTCTGAAATGCCACATTATCAACAACTGGGGCCTAGAAAACAAAACAGTCTCCTTTTTTTTGGGGGGGGGGGGTGTTATGAATAAATTATAAAAAATTATCATGTAACCTCACTCTTAAGCCTGAGGAAGTGGATTTGATCCACAAAAGCTCACATTAAAATATAGATGTTGGTCTTTAAGGTGCCCCAATATTTTTGTCTTCTCTGTTTTTTTTTTTTTTTGCCTGAAACTTGTTTAAAATGTCAAATAATTTTAGTTAATGTTTGGAAACTCATATATATACCAGTGAACACTTGCAACCCTGTATATGTCTGAAAAGAAAGAAAATCCTTAACTACTACAGATACCAAAAGACTTACCTAATATTTGGCACCTCATCTTTATATCATAGTACTCCATGTTTTGTTGATATACTATAAAATATGATATAGTGGTAATTTTGTTCAGAAATTCAGGTCTATATTAATGAATGTTGATAACCATGGAAATCAGTAGAGTTAGTATTAGCTTTTTTTTCTTTTTCTTTTTGAAAAAGAGCCTATACATCAGAAAGGCTGATCAGTAATTGAAGCCTGCTACAGTTGCTCCTCTTGGCTGCAATCACCACTTATTCATCCCTTTGCTCAACCAATCAGCAACAGCAAGGATGCAAATGTCAACCTCTTTTTGTGGACAGCAGTGAGGATTGTATGGAAGCAGTGACTGGGATCAGATCCTTTGAATGTTGATAACCATCTATAAGCTAAATATCAATATTGCTTTTCATCAGATGTTTGAAAAAAACTGATTATCAACATTTAATATAGAATGACTGAAATGAATCTCTGTGCTTCCTCCGTTGGCATTGCAGAGATTCTGTATGTGCTTTTACTGTTGGGATAAAGTCACTAATTTTGTGTGCCTGGTGTGAAGGCCATGTGAAGTTCCAAGCTGCTCATTGCACAGCACAAAGTCCACACCTGCTGCAGCTCTTCAGGGACAGTATTTTAAAGGATAACCCCCAAAGGAAACAGAAGCTTTGAAATTTCATTTTTTAAACCTTGTGTAACTCTGAAGGAGCACAAAAGAGGATTACAGAGAAAATCACGTGTGTGGTTCTGTCAGAATTGTCCAGCCCTTGTTGCTGTTAATAATTCCTAAAAGACCAAATACAGTGGCACCTTGTATAAAGGAATTAATTTGTTCCAAATGAAATTATGTTAAGCAAATTTTCCTTTTTACAAATTTCCCATAGGAATGCATTGAAAATGTAGTAATCCCATTTTTATGTTGTACGGATTTCCGCCATAGGCTATCCTGTTAAGCAAATTTCCATCTCCGGAATATTTTATGTTGTACAAATTTTATGTTATATAAACTGTTTTTTATACAAGGGTCCACTGTACAAAGGACATTATTTATACTAAAGCTGTGAATTCAAGAAATAATCCACTCTTGAAATTTTCTAGATGCATCTGATGTGATTTACTAGAACTCACATCAAAACCCTGTTTTTAACTGCCAAGACTTGGTCCAAGAATTGTGAAGCACTAGATATTACATTCAATCTTTGTAAAGTGCCTTCAAAAAAAAACCCAGACAAACCCCTGAGAAGCCCTGCTAGCTGGGAACTCAACCATGATAATTACATCTATGCTCGCTTCTTGTTAGCTGAAGCTTTTGCATTAAGTTAAAAACAGCTAATTAGAATCATTTTACACCTTTCCTTCTCATGAACCCTGGTAAAAAGATATAATGAAAGAGCAAGTTTGTTGGAGAAACAAAGGGCACACCTACTTTGTGTGCTTATGTGAGTAAAATAATTCAAACATGAAAAAAACCATTAAAACTGGGAGATTTTTACCCTATCTAATTTATGAGTTTAGTTAACACTGAAATAAACAAGTCGAAATGGACCTTTCTTTTTCCTTGAGTTTTTAAAATATGGTAGGACCCCTGTATCCATTAAAGATTGCTTTTGACCCCCCCCAATGAATATTGAAATCTGAAGATAATAGCGAATGCTAAATATAGTGCTGTAAAGGGGTAAATAAAACACAGAAAAATATCTTAACATGAATTACCAGAACTGGCCATTAGATGGGGCGATACGTACAGTATAATATATTCAGATCGGTTACACAGTACAGTAAACAATTGTACCTCTGCTTACGAGTTTAACCCATTCCGAATGCATGCTCATAAGTCGAACAACTCGTAAGTAGAGCAGCCATATCTAAAAATATAAAAAAATGGATAAGGAAATAAATTGAAAAACTTAAAAAATGTAAGTAGAGCAGACTGCATCTAAAATTTTAAGGCAGCAGTTAAAACGCCAATGATTTCCCACTCTTAAGTTGAATTGCTCGTAAGTAGAGCTGCTCGTAACTAGAGGTACCACTGTATAGATATGTATACAGTATATACAGTATATGGACAAATACAGGCACAGACCTGGGGGGAGAGAGAGAGAGAGAGAGAGAGAGAGGAGAGAGAGAGAGAGAGGGCATTTATACACGACCCCTAAGCTCCACCGCAAATGGCTGCAAGGGCCGGACCTTAAAAATGTTTACCCACCAGCTCCAGACTTTGCAGACAATTAAGTGCGACCCCGCCCACTTAGCGCGACTAAACTGCACTTTTCTTGTACCTGCTTTTTGGATGTGACAAATATTTGATCCGGTGTAAGGATAGTGATTGCGGGGCTCTCCTGGCTTCTGTTTGTTCTTTTTTTGCGCCCCGCCCCTTTAAGAGATCTGAATGCTGCCCGGAACAAAACGGAGGTAAACCGGCATTCTTTTCTTTCTTTTTTCTCCCTCCCTCAGGCAGCCAGCAACCAGGAAGTGCGGAGGGGGGTGGGGACAGAGGAAGAGCGAGGAACCCCTAAGATCTCTGGTCCGAATTTAAGTGGCCAGCGGATCTTAGGGGTCGTGTAAAAAGGCCCAGAGAGAGAGAGAGAGAGAGAGAGAGAGAGAGAGAGAGAGAGAGAGAGAGAGAGAGAGAGAGAGAGAGAGAGAGAGAGAGAGAGAGAGAGAGAGAAGTAAATCAATAGGCACCATCGGGACTGCTAGTTGTATGTTAGTGATAAACCCAGTTTACAGAGATTTCAAACATGTGAATAATCTATAATTAAGCCTCATGCTAAATTGTTAATGTTGTCCTGGTGTTGTCTCAAGCTTTTAGTGCAACTGCAACTCTTTAATAACTTAAAGATTTCCAAGATCCTGTTTTGAAATTACATTACATTTTAGTTTATAATGGTGTTTACTCATGAGTCTACTGCTGATGCGGAATTAGCTGGTAAATTCAAAGTGCTGAATTATTAAAGATGAGTAACATAATTGTCAATTAAGCTATATGGGGAATTCTAATTAAATGGTTTTACTCTTAACAAATGCATAAGAAATGCAAATAATTTATCAGGATTTGAGATAGTACATGCTGGAGTGAAAACAGAACACATCAGCTTGTCTATGCACTGGTAAATGGAATTTGTAGTTTCATTTTCATAATAAAACTTCATTTCATTTGCTAAAAAGGTCTCTCAAAATAATTAAACATAGGAAACAAAATTCCCAGTATATTCAGAACCTTAACGTATCAGTATGTATTCTATACCAGGCAATGTTGAGTGCACATATAATTTAAAGTATTTTAACCCACCTTTGTCCTTAAAAAGGACGCAAGGCAGCTTACAACAGTTAAAATACAGTATTGTAACAGCAATTGTACAATACTAAAACGGTTAATGAATACAATACCAAAAAAGTCAATAACCAACCCATTCCATGCAATAAGGATGGTGCATTATGAGACCTTCATTCTTCATATTGAGTATAATTTGGCAGGAGATTATTAGAATCCTATAATACTAGAATCATAGAGTTGGAAGAGACCTCAAGGGCATTCCAGTCCAACCCCCTGCCATGCAGGAACCCCTGTCAAAGTACTCCCGACAGATGGCCATCCAGCCTCTGCTTAAAAACCTCTAAAAAGGGAGACTCCACCACCCTCCATGGCAGCTTATTTTGAGACAATATGATGCATCTGATTACTTGTTCTGTTTACATCCTGTGTTTTTTTTCTTGTAAGCTAAAGACTGAATACACGTCTGTTTCACGCTGTAGCCTCATAACAAACCTCAGAAATAGCCCAGGCTGAGATAATGTGTGTGGTCAAAAGCCATCCAATGCAATTTTATTACTCAGTGGCCCAGTCACAAACTCCTAACATACTTGGAACAAAGCAATGTAATCAGGATAGCATCCTCTAGAAAACATAAATACAGGTTTTGTATAAGAACAAGTCCCTGACATCTACGGAGTAAAACATGAACATCTCCTTTCAAACAGGTGACGTGCCGCCCACACGATGGATTGTGAACTTTGACAGAGACCTGCTTGATGGCCTTGTTCTTGCCGCACAGTTAGCAAGCTATTGCCCTTATTTGGTAAGAGTGTTTTCCAACCTCTTGATGCCAGTGGTTTTTACTGGAGGGCACATCATTTTTTAGATTATTAATAATTAATAGTAAAAAAAACTAAGTGGAATTAAAAAAATCCCCCCCCCCAGGAATGATTAATAAACTTTTTATAGTTTTTAATAGAATAGAAAATTCAGAATTGATTTGAATTGATTTGATGTCATGCATGGATCTGGTGGTGGATGAAAAACATGGAGTGATATCTGAAGGACAGGATGAAGTTATATCAGGCCAGGCAAGAAAACTTTGGAGAGATTTTAGTTCAGCAATGAAACACATTTTTGTATGTAGATGGTCTCCAACAACTACAGTTAAAATACCCTATGAAAGCACTGGGAATGACCTTGCTCTGCCATTTTGCAGAAATGCTGCCAGGCCAAGTAGGCATTATGGGATTATACTAAACCACTGATCTAACTCAACAGAAAGCAACTGTGTGAGTTCAGAACAGCAGAAGATGATCTATCACACAGGAGAACAAAAGGCAAAGGTCAGGCCAAAGGAGAATGAAATTGTGGGACTTTTATAAGAGGTAGCTGTCTTAGTCTGTGCTGGCATATCAGCCAATCCAAAAGAAAAATAATAAAAACAAAGACAAAAACATTGTGAAAACTTGAAGACTAATTGCTATGTTTTTAATATGAGCTTCTATGGACAAGTCCACTTCCGTGGACAAATGGACTTGTCTGAGAAAGCACACGTTAAAAGCCTACATTAAAATATAGCACCCAAGCTAGGAACTGTATTGCTTTGGATAAAGAATGAGCTTCATTACTCAGGAGCAAAGAAAAAAACAGCTGTTTTTGAGTGGAGTAATGTGAACCCAAGAAAGAATAGCAAAGAGTAGACATATCAGGGAATTCTTAAGGTATGGCTGCTTGTCAGTTGTCTGGCTTCCATTCAAAATCTTGGCTAAAGAACTAATTTCTTCCGTATTAATATTATAAATATGTTCTAAATTTCCTGTACAGATTTCAACTCACTTTGTGAATATGTATACATCTCCAAAAACATCTGAGCAGTGTTTTCACAATTCCTTGATCCTTGTAAATGCTTTTCATTCAATAAACCTTGACATGGAGGTACTGGTAAGTAGGTACTTATTAATGATGTATAAGTTTTATTCTTTAACTTGCTATGTTTTACTTTCCTATTTTCAATGCAGCACCACAGAGAAGAAGATGAATTGATTGATTTTTCTCAGTTTCTTTTTAAAACTCAGAGGAAAAACACTTCTTGGTTCACTTAAATTATGAAATGTTACTTTCAGCTGATAGGTATTCCCAGCAGAGCTGGTAGAAATAGATCATCAAATTAATAAACTGCCAGTGAGTCCAAAATTTTAATATGGTTTAAAGCATGGCAAATTTGTAATAGTTAATGCTGGTATTAAATTATCACCTTATTTCCTTGTCTTGAGTTTCTGCTGGTCAATTGAGTTTTTCCAATTGCTTTGCAAGGAACTTAGAATGGCTATACAAAGAACTTTTGAGGCCTGTTGTAACATGCTTGCAAAGGGAGCAATAACTCTCTTACCTTGATACAGTTCTTGTGGAGGGGTCTGCTGAATAGTCTGGTTTAAGGAATCACTTTCAGTTAATGAAGCTCAAAGATTTAAAAACAAGTTAACTTTTTCTCTGCTTTGTTCTTCCTGAAATGTGATCTTTGGCAACTCCTACTGAAGGAAATGAGAATGACTGAAAGCTTTTGGTGGCAGCTTTCACTGACCTTGCCCATCTCTCTCTCTCTCTCACACACACACATATATATGATGGGCAAGGTCCGCAGCTTGGGGGTGCTTCTGGACCCCGGTCTAACTCTGGAAGCCCAGGTGGATTCGGTGGCCAGGGGTGCCTTCCTTCAGCTGCGGAAAATATACCAGCTTCGCCCCTACCTAGACGAGCACAGCCTCATGACAGTTACGCATGCACTGGTAACATCCCGTATTGATTACTGCAATGCGCTTTACGTGGGGCTGCCTTTGAAGACGGTCCGGCGATTGCAACTGGTTCAGAATCGTGCGGCACGGCTGGTAAGTGGTGGGGCCGCCAGGGATCACATCACGCCGATTCTGCGTAACCTTCATTGGTTACCAGTTGCTGCCCGAGCCTAATTCAAAGTGCTTGTTCTGACATACAAAGCCCTAAACGACTTAGGACCTAGATACCTGAAGGACCGCCTCCTTCCATACGAACCTACCCGGCAATTAAGATCTAGCCAGGGGGCCCTTTTGAAAGAGCCATCCCTCAAGGAGGTGAGAGGGATGGCCTGTAGACACAGGGCCTTCTCGGCAGCTGCTCCCAAGCTATGGAATGCCCTCCCGATCGAGATCCGCCTGGCGCCAACACTGATTACATTCCGGCGCCAGGTAAAAACCTTCCTGTTCCAGAAGGTTTTTAATTGATATAATATGGATTGTGGGTCCGCTGATGACAATTTTAGAATAATGATTTTAGTGTAAGGTTTTTATTGATGATTTGGTGATATTTTACTCTTAGCTATTCTAAATTGTTTTATTCCTTGGATTGTAAGCCGCCCAGAGACCTTTGGGTAGTGGGCGGCATATAAGTTAAATAAATAAATAAAATAAATAAAATATACAGTATATGAGTCCAGAAGAGGTCCATCTGTTTTCACAGGGACAGCAATGAAGTGAAGGCTGCTCTGAAAGCACTTGTAGCTATGTGCCATAAAGTCACTTCTGACTTTTAGCGACCCTTTGACTGACAATCTCTGGAAGAGATTGATTGACTCCCTAAAGAAAGACACTGGCTGTGCTGTTGATATTTTGGAGACCGTTCATTCATAGGGTCACTATAGGTTGGAGGCAACTTGATGGCATGGTAGCAACAACGACACATGTTTTGCCTATTGTGGCATCCTAGCAGTAGAGTGTGTGTGAGTGTGTTTTAGGGCTTAAATGACCTTCCTAGGTTGACTGTGATGTCCTAGCAAATTAGCCAGTGGAATCACAAGGGTCAGAAATGGGGGAGAAGATTTTATGGGACATTGAAGGAAGTCCACAAAAGCCCATTTATTGGTCTTAGTTTGTTATCGGTATCACATCTTTTATATTAGGTCTTCTAGACATTTAAATAAACTATCATTTGTTCTATGATAGTCTAGGAATTCAGCCAAATATTTCCCGAGACAAGAACATTCTGTTTTTATTTCCAAGTATTGGTATTCTTAAGATACAAAGCAATAATTCTTGGTGAGCTCACAACTAAAAATAATATGATAGCAGACGCTCTGTAAAAATGTTGTGCTTTGGTACAGCTTAGTCTGTCACCAAGCATTACTGAACTATAGGGTAAAGCTTTTTGGTCCAAAGCTCTGATTTATCAAGGTCACAGCTCAAAATAAATGCCTATTGCAGCAATGTCAGTAAAGAAGATGCTTGTATATCCCAACAATTTAAAACTTCAGAGGGAGCTGAATGTAATGACAATGAGATGGTTCAGGAGCAGAGCCTGTATCGTAGAACTGAAAGCTCAGTCACATATTCATAATAAGTTAATAACCATAGACTAAGTTCTACCCCTTAAATCAATTTGTCTGTGTGCATTTACAGTCCTAAATTGTTTGGATGTCAGTCAGTTCCCCGCCCTTCTTTTTTTGGGATTAATGAGATACAGTATGTGTTTTGCATCTATGAAAAGTTATAGTAAAAAAAAAGGACAATTTAAATATTTAGTAGGTTAGATCCACAATAAGTTCAGACCTTCTAACATTTGACTGATTTTCATGGTAAAATGTAGTGCAGATTGGTAATAGTGGACTCCTCACTGTTCACTATCGGAAGCACTTCTTTGTGGACATAGTACTGACAAAATAAAGTTTATTTCGTCATTGTCACATAATGCTTTGAACAGTTTTTTTCCCCATGACCATGTTTATTACAAGTTTCCCACCAAACATTCAAGATATTAACCCAGTTTGTTTAACATCTTCTGCTCCTCAGAATGTCAAGGATTCTATGATCTGGCTGACAATATTTAGTTGGATTCAATCAGTGGCATGATTTCCTCCCCCCTTATTATTATTAGTAAACAGAACATTGGCAGCATGAAGGGCTAAAGTGTCCGAAAGGTTCTCAGATATATTACAAAACTGTCTAGATCCATTAATTTCTAAGTCTGAGAATTAGAACCAGTCCTGTTGCACTTGTTACAGGCAGTCACAGTCAGAGGCTCAAACATGATCGTGAAATGATTAATTCATGACAAATGGAGTCATACACTGGCTCATCTTTACTCATAGATTACACACACACACACACACACACACACACACACACACACACACACACACACACACACACACACACACACACACACACACACACACACTGGAAAACCAGATCTATCATATGTTCTGCCTTATGTCAAACCTGATGGAATTCAAGACAAGCCCATAGTCGCCATGGAAGCCATGAAATCCTGAGGTGGCCCAGACAAGGCAGACTAAGTGTGAATTTTACAGTGCAGTACAGATTTTGCAAAGTCAATCACCCAATGATTCTGAGGAGAAAGGGAGAATTCCCACACCAAGGCTCTCCCTGCTGCCTAGCAATATTAACATTGTAGAAGATTACATGCATTAAATTTCAGAATTTTTATTAAGCACTCTCTTCTAGTTCTTCCAATACAGTCTATTAAAATGTGATGGATCTTTGTATAAGAGAAATATACTGTATACTATTGATACGACAATGTGTATTTAAGTCATTCTACACATTTCATTTGGCTTCAGATGTTGTCCAAAAGATTGAATGGTAAAAGAAAAACAAAACCCTCTTCCATGCTCATCAGTATACCTTTATATGCTAGTTGTCTCTTGATCTTTGTAACTTATTGACATCTAGGATCTGAACTGTCTTCTTGCAGTGGTTTTTTATATACAGAAAAAACAAGTCAAA
The DNA here is from genome assembly GCA_037367245.1 of Phrynocephalus guinanensis. Classification (NCBI taxonomy): domain Eukaryota; kingdom Metazoa; phylum Chordata; class Lepidosauria; order Squamata; family Agamidae; genus Phrynocephalus; species Phrynocephalus guinanensis. The sequence continues at coordinate 60,206,336 of CM074736.1, read as the reverse complement.
GAGCAAACTGACAAGGTAAAAATTTCCAATTAGAAGTCACATAAGTATATAGATAGGTAAATATTTATAGTTATATTTAGACAGGGGAATCTAAATCATGAACTTACATTATTTATTTGTCTCCTTGAATTAGGCGACTGACATCTGTGATCCAAATCCAATAATGATGCTTATGCTTTGTGTCTATTTGTACGAGCGGCTTCCTCAGTATTTGCCTCAAAAGTCTATTGAGTTTGTTGGTCCACTTCATGCTACTGTTGTTAGAAAGGTAAAGATAACTTCACTTTTATGTTTTAATTGCCTCTTGATAGACATAATGTTTAACTAGGTTCTTCCATGGGATTCTCATCAGTTAAGGGGACTCACACCAACAGAGGTCTCAGAAGTGTGTGACTTAGTAGATAGCTTTATTTTAAAACTGAGTAGAAGCTGAAAGATGAAGAACAAAATAAGAGAGCTGAAGCACTGGCAAAAAAAAGATAAACACTAATGGATAGCTCCTACCAGAAAACTAGTTCTTGAACTTCAACATTAATATGAAGGCATCGCCCATCAAGTATCATGTTATTATCCATGGTTTTAGGGGCAACAAGTATTGAGGTTTCACTGTTCCTGTAATTCATGAGGCTACAATGGCCTTCTGTGTCCATTACATTAATGGCATCACATTACTTTTGCTGTGTTGCTTGTCACTCTAGCTTTCAGATGCTTAGTTGTATTAAAAGGTTGGTTCATATAAGGCCTATGCAGCACTGCTGTTAAAATTGCCTAACATAAAAATAAACACTTAATTTTAGTTTCTATAATGGCTGTGCCTTCCCCATTTTGTACTGTAAACACAAACAATACCAAAATGGCATTTCCTCAAGGTTTCACAGTAAAATGAAGCACAACCCCCCACCTCATCCTCTGGGTAGTCACATCCTCTCTTGCAATATGAACTAGAAGAGAGTCATCTTTATGTTATACTCTTTTGTGATCATTGCAGAGTGTACCATAAGTAATAGTCTGTTTGTTTGCTGGGCCCAGCCCTTTCTTGCCGGATCCTGCTTTGTTATATGGTTACTGATGTTCTACTTCTACTTCTATTTATTATTATTATTATTATTATTATTATTATTATTATTATTATTATTATTATTATTATTATTATTATTGTAGTAGTAGTAGTAGTAGTAGTAGTAGTAGTAGTAGTAGTAGTAGTAGTAGTAGTAGTAATTTGATTTGGTATGTCTGGGGTTTGTTTTGTTTGGGCAAGTTATTTATTTTGCAATGTTTTGTACACCACCCAGAGTTCCTGTGGGAAAATCGGGCTGTCAACAAGTATAAAAATAAATAAATAAAATACATAAATAATGTCTCTCAGGATATTTGAATGCCCATGTACATTTATTTTTGATTAGCTAGAGAGTTTATTTTAGAAATGACTTCATTTATTATTTATTTACTTGTTTGTTTGTTTTATTTTTATACCGCCCATCTTCCAATATGGAACTCTGGGCGGTTTACAGTTAAAAAGCATTACAATACAGAAAAAAGTGAAAACCCTAGCAAGATGGATCAGTGGGCGGGAGAAGAGAAAGTGGAAGTAATGAGAAAATTAAGAGTAGAACTTTGAAGCCCATGGCTTTATAAGTTAAGCTACTGCCAGACGATAATAGTACTTGAGAACCTTCTGATGACTCTTAGCCTCAGCCTCCCATGGCAACATAGTGATAGGAATGCTGAGTGCTTTCTGCTCAGATATTTCAATGATCTGCTGGAGATTGCCTATGACATGACTGATGAGAAGAACAAAACTTCCCACATGTTTGTATCATACTGTGATGTCCTTGTATCATTGTACAGAATAAATAATTCTTTTTAAAGACTGCAGTGTGACGTCCCAAAAAGTCCAGTCTCAGAGGAGGTGTTCTTATCTAAATGTCCCCTACAGGCCCCATGAAAACTTCTAAGGCGTTTGCCTTTCCGAATCTGAAGCACTGGCAAATTTATGTGAGGGCTAGTTGGCAGCTCAGATAACTCTTTGGATATGTACATTCTAAAGGTCTCCTGTGACTGACATGGGGAAAATGTATGGCAATCATAGAATTGCCATATGGCTTTTCCTTCCCATTGCTTCCTGAGGGGAGAGGAAAAAATGATAAAAATTAAACAAACATGCCCTCAGAAAGGAGGAGGAAAATGCTGTAATTCCCTTCTATCTTCTGGTGAAAGTCCTGCAAGGATTTATAAATAATGTAGTTCCTCTCCTTTGAGATTTCTCATCACAAAGATCAGTCAGGTTAATATCGACCAGGGAGAGGGCTTTTTGCAAAGTGGTAGAATGTGCTGCTCAGAAAAGCCTAAAGACCGTTTAATGTACTTAGGGTTTTAAATAATAACATTGCTGGGTGTTTTTTTTTATGTTTTTCTTAATACATATGTTTTGTTATGGTGTTGGTTTTAAACTGTTTAAATTTAATCTGGCATGTGGCTTTCTTTAAAAAATTATCTGTGTTTGTATGTTGTATCTCTCTCTCTCTCTCTCTCTCTCTCTCTCTCTCTCTCTCTCTCTCTCTCTCTCTCTCTCTGTGTGTGTGTGTGTGTGTGTGTGTGTGTGTGTGTGTGTGTGTGTGTGTGTGTGTGTAATACATAAATATTTTTCCGCCAACAGATACAGTTGAAAAATCCAAGTGTGAAACCTCTGGTGTACAATGTTACAATTTTGGGACAAGATTCTTCAGATTTTACATTACCTAAAGGAAACATTGTCACCATTCCCTCAAAGTAAGTAGCCCTGATTTTGATTTTGTTCAATGAGACTCACTCATTCTTGGGGAGACTTTTAGAAGAAAATATGTCTGAACAAGACATGATGTTTCCAGTCATTATACACCAATTTAGAAACATGATATGGGCTTAAGTATTCCCTCTTCCTTTCTGCCCTGTATCTGAAAGCTGGAATGAAGAGAAATCTGAGTCCACAGCAATAGGATGTTATATTTGAATTATATATCTGAATTGCCCCAATTTCTTTTAGGAGATTGTGGCTGTTCATCTGGCATAGTGTCCAGTATTATGTAAAAGATTCCTCACTGTAGCTGATGTTCAAATAGATTCAATTGTCACATTCCCAACTGTCACATGTGAGGTACCATGGTAACTCTTGTGTATGCCCAGTTGTACAGCTTTTGTATGGATTGAAAGCTCAGCTGTTAGCCTTTCACGAATGCCCTTTGGCATTGTGTACATATGAACAACAATAACCGCAGGTGTTACTTATTGAAAGAAAACTGTTTTGTCACTTTATACAGTATAAAAGCTGAATTTTAGTCCTGATATGAACTGAAGTGGTAGAAAATGGCTCACCAATTTCTAAGAGAGCATGTAGGTTTGAACTGTAGCAAAGAACTATTGTCACATTTTGCTGACATGTTTTACTCTTGCCCACACTAACAGAAGGTCAACTGTGCTGAAACACTTCTGTTTTCTGAAAAGAATCAGCAGAAATCCTTAATTCAGCTCCTTGTCATTTAAAGATAAGTCACATTGAGTCTATTCAGACCATCTCAAATAAACCACTTTCTACAACATTCTGTTTTTTCTCCTTTTACCTTTTATTTTTCATTCATTTCATTTCCTTTTCTCTCTTTCTTTTTTAACTATATGTAAAAGGAGCCTGTGTTACCAAAAGAATACTGCGGCTATGTTGTTAGTTGTATTTTCCAATGTTAACATGCCTTTGACAAACAATGTGACTCACAAATTGTTAACTGAACAACTATCAGGTGAAGTGTGTAGAACAGAGATGGGGACAAATCAGAAAAAAATGGTGATTAATTTTGATTTGTGATTCATTGAAGTCCACAAACACAAAAATGGATTTACATTTTTTTTCTGATGAATCAATGAATCAATTTATAAATTGATTTTTTTACTTAAAATAAAAACACCTCCAAGACATCAAATTTCCCATGCCTTTCCTTTACAAGTCTTGTAAGTTTGGTGAAGTTTGGATTCTGGAAGTCTGAATTATGCAGCCACAAAGAGTGCCACTTCAGCAAAGTGCCTCCCCAGCACCCAGCTAAATCAAATTTGCAGAGAACCCTCCTATGACTCTCATCTACATTCTCTCTAGGTATGGTGAAGATTGGATTTCAGACATCTGCATTATATACCCACAAATTTGCCCCCTCCTCAGGAAAGTGCCTTTTTATCTAGGGGAAACCCAATCTTCACAAAACTTGGACAGATTGTAGAGGAGTGTCAGAAAAAGCTTCTCTGAAAGTTTGGTGTCTCTACGGACCTGGGGGAAACTTTCTTTGGGGAGCTATTTGAGGGTGCATAACTTAGAATCCAGAACTCCAACCTTCCCCAAACTTGGAGCGATTTTAGAGAAGAGTCAAGGGAAGTTTCCCTGAACATTTGGTGCCTCAGGGGGCCATTTTATAGCCCAACAAATTGATGAATAAAAAATCTTTAAAAATTCATCAATTTGTATTCTTTGGGGTATCGCTATACATTAATACCTTGGTTTACGAGTGCTTTGATTTACAAGGGATTCACAAGATGAGTAACCATTTCTGATCAATTTTGCCTTGATCAACAAGCAATGTCTTTGCAATACCAGCACCGGAGCAGGTTACCAGCCATGAAGGTTTTCAAAGGAGAGTGCAGGATAGGAGGTTGTTTATTTTTCTTTATATTTTTCTTTAATTTGCTTTCAACATCCTTTCTTATTTTTCAAAGCATTTGTAGTCATAGTCAAGTCTGTATATGGCTGCAAATTGCATTTGATTATTGTAACATTAAAACCAGAGTAAAATCCAGTTGTTAGTCCCAAGCAAAGCAGATTCCGCAGCCAGGTACCTAAACCATGGTGTGGATATGGATGTCTAGCCAACTATTTTTGTGAATTTGGCATTTTGTGTGTGTACAGTGTGTGGCCTAGTTCCCTCCCCAATGAATCATCAGAGTTTCCATTATTTCTTATGGGGAAACTTGTTTTGATATAAGAGAGTTTTGATTCACAATCATGTTTCCGGAACAGATCATGCTCATAAACCAAGGTATTACTGTATTTGAATGCAAATTGATCAATTATCAAATGTTGAACAAATTTTACATTTCATTTTTCTCCATGCCCGTCTCTTGTGCAGAAAACTTTGGGAGGAAAAAAGAAGTTAAAAGTATTGAGAATATAGTAGAGTTTAGAGCAGAGTTGGTAGAAGAGAATAGAAGGCATTATTTTCAGTATGCTTTTTATATTAATGTGAAAGTTTAGATTCTGAATAATTATTTCCAGGGTGGTTCACAAACAATGACACAATATATAGTGTATTGCATGATAACAATTGTGTTCAAAAGGACCTGGGTATGCTGTGCCCTCAGTACAATCTGCGCAAAGACAGTGGTTTTGTAAAGGCACGAAAGCATTTCCAGAGAACCTGTGAGATCCAGACTCACTCTGGTAATAAAGGGGAGTCTTCTGGCAAAGAGTGGGGGGTTGTCTCCACTCCCCACATTTAATTTCTGTTCTTCTTAACACACTTTTAGAGACAAAAGTCTTAAAAGAACCAGAACAAGCTAAATTATCTAAGTGGAGATAAGAAAATATCTTCAAACAAAAAGACTAGAAACAAATTGTCCAGTTAATTTTAAAGGGAATAGGCAGGCTAGCAGAATAAAAATAATAATAATAGTGGGTTATTTTTTTTTGGGGGGGGGACTTCGTATCCAGAAAGGGGGCTAGCAGTAAAAGTTGATGGAAATAAAACTAGAGGTCTAGATAGTTACAATCTGTATGCCTTGCTTTTTGGTGTGAGATCTTTACTCTATTGATCAGTGGAGAATGGACACTTGTCTTTCTAGATAACAGTATCATTTAGCCACCATAAGAAAACAGAGAATCAGTTCACTTTGACAGTGGGTTAGTTTCCATTTGACAGCTAGATGATTAACGAAGTTAGTATATCTGCAAAATATAACAAAAATTGATGGAAGTGCTGAAGGGCTAAACATATAACAATAAATACTGTAAATGCTACCAGTCAGCAGAATGTTGTCAAAAGTTTCTAGCCACCAGCTATAGTAATAATATCTTTATTTGTCCATATCTTCTGTAAAAAAAGGTTTTGTTCCAATTTTTCATTCTGGATTCTCTCATAAGGTGACATTAATATGGGAAAATGGATCAAATGGTAATGTTGATGATATTCCACATCAGAGATTGATGGATGCTTAAAATTTAAAGGGATTAAAATGAATTTGAACATGTTTGGATTCCAATATAATCCACTTAGACAGTGGTGACAAATTGGAAGATTTGAAAACTGCACAGTTCAATAACATGGAAACACCCTTTCATTTAATGGATGCCAATTGGTTTGTTAAAACTTAACTTTCTCATTTCTGAGAGATTTCTAGGAATTAATAATCCGAAGTTTGTGATAAAATTTGCAATTCATGATATGCTGGCTCCTACTGATACTCCCTTAAATTTTGAGCAGTAGAAAGTATTATGAGACAGATCTCCAAAAATATTAACTACCTTTGTTAGCTCCAGAATTATAGTTCTAAAACAAACAATACAAAATACTGTTGTAAATTCTGCAGAATCATAGTTAAAGCCATGTGTGCTAGGATTCTGTCTAATAAACTAAGTAAAGGGTTCCTAACTGAAATCAGATACTGTGGGAAAGGGCAACCTTTTCTTTCAATAGTCAATGCTGTGAAAATGTTATTTGACAATACCTGAGGGTTTGGGGACATATTAAGAATCTTAATCCATGTCAAAAATTCTTGAGGAAAACCAGTGTTAAATAATTTACTATATGGTGAAAGCAATTTAAATCAATTTTAAAGATTCAATATTAAAAACCAGAATTAACTAGTACAGTATACATGTATTTCAATGTGGTTTCAGGATCTAATGAGAAAATAGCATCCTGATGAGATTTGTTTAGGGAATTAGAGTGATAAGTACCTTACTGATGTTGGATAAATACCATTTGATCTACATGAAAAAAACACATTGCTGTGACCTTTTCAAGCCTATTTACAAGAGGAGCTGTTAAAATCTTTGTATCAGCAGAGCAGCATTTGGTCTGAAGCTTGCACACAGAGTATATTCTTTTCTGCATTTAGGGATCACAGTGAGCTTGCTCATATTTCTGACCATGCGCTTGTACTGATGAACCTTCCATTTCCAACTATGCTAGGCAACAGCCCTTTGACGATTTGGTATTTCTTTAACTAACAATGGCAACTTGAAAGCACAAGTGGTTACCGAAACAAATAGTCCTTTTTATACTAACAAGAGATCCAGCTGAAGGGAAGACTCCTCGCAACATAGTTATCCAGCTGGGAGTGGTGCCACTGCTTACATGCTATTTGACATAAACTGGTACTTTACATTACAGATGGAGTTTGGGGTGAAATCTATGGACCTAGCAGCATAATAAAATTGTGCCGTGCCTTAGCGTCCATCTTGAGGAGAGAAAATGAGAATGTGGTGGGCAAATTGCTGGGCACTGGCTTTGATGGAGAAGTGGAGCCCCGTGTGGGCAGCATGCCATGGCTCCTGGAAGCCATGCTGAAGTTCTGCCATTTCATGCCTCATTTTGTTAGATGGCAGAACTGAAATTCCTTTTTACTCTTCTGTTGTTTCTCTTCGTGAAAGCAGTTCGGTTTCAGCCACATTGTACTTTTCTTTGCTTTCGCCATAGTTTAAGTACAAAAATTTCCTCTGTTTCCCAATTTAGAAGCCCAGTAAGCATAAAAGTGAAGTTTACTAGTCGCTTCTTGTATCCTGCTGAAGCTGTGCTGCTGCTTGTTTCCAAGGCTTTAACTGGAGTTGCTGGGGTTACCATGACATTCTCCCTGAAGACGAAGATTAGTCGCGTTAAACCTGCTGTAAGGACCATGTATTTAATTTGTGATATAAAAAGGCTAAGCAGGGTCAGCCCTGGTTAGTACTTGGATGGGAGACCACCAGGGAATACCAGGTGCTGTGGGCACCTGGAGTAGGAACTGGCAAACCATTCCAGTATTCCTGCCAGGAAAACTCCATGGATATGGGGTCATGAAGAGTCAGTCACAACTATAACGACATAACACACACACACATAGAAAATATGAATGTGTCAGATATAATCAGCCTTGCATGTTTAATATAGGATAATAAGCTATATTGGCTGTTATTTTTCAAATAAGATAAGTCTAAATGTAAACTTCTAATTTTTTAATTTAAGATGTTGAATTGACTTTGGTTTAAAAATCAATTTCTTCAGCAAGAAAACAAGTCTGTAGAACTTATTGTAGAGTGTAAGGAAGACCCATAAAGTCTCTTTGTCTTTTGACTAAACAAGGTGCTGCTAGAACCATGTGAATGCAAGAAAGTATTTCCTTCTTTAGAGACACAGGGAAGTATTATTATGGTGTGCAAAGATTAAGGTGACTACGTTTATGCACACAATCCACCCCCACCCCCCCCGGGATGGCATGACCCATTTCTCATGCACTGCAAATAAGAAATCTTTGCTCAGTCTTTCTTTTTCTTTTTCTTTTTTCATCTTTTTGTTCTTCCTGGTTAGTGCCTTCTTCCATTTTCTCTTTTGACATATTTATGAACTTTGTACCAGAAGCATGTTTAAGTCTGTGAATTGCAAAGCAAACTCAGTTTTGGAATTCTCCAACTGTTGTAATATTGCATTTGGGCTATATATCACGTGCAGCATATAGAACAAAGATCCATTACAATATTTATTAAAGCTATATTCAGCATCTTTGTTTCACTTATTCAGAGGATAAAAACAGACATATTAAAATAATGTTAGGAGAGTTCTCATAGCTTTCTTCTTGATCATCTTTGTAAAAAGCCAAAAAGGTGAGGGGGGAGAGTGAAAAAAGAGAAAAGAATGTCAGTGCAAGAACTCACAGGGCATGTAAAAGTGTAAGCCGGCTCCTACATACTCCAAACATTTCTTGACAAATTTATGCCTCTTCCAAAAGCAAAAGAAAACCTTTCCCTGTGCATTCACATATACTTATAGCAATTTTCTGGAAAACATCTCTCTCTCTCTCTCTCTCTCCCTGTAAGATGAATTTTTCCTACGTGATGCCTTGCAAGTTGAATTCAATGCATTCCTATGGGAACTGTGTTAAACCGCGTTTCATAGGACAAAGTTTTCATAAAACGAATTGACCACAGAATGAATGAAATTCATCTTAAAAGGCACCTCTCTCTCTCTCTCTCTCTCTCTCTCTCTCTTTCTCTCTCTCTCTCTCTCTCTCTGTGTGTGTGTGTGTGATAGATAGATAGATTGATAGACAGATAGATAGATAGAGATAGAGAGAAATTTTACATTATTTTTTTCAAAATAGGCACTAATTTTCCTGTACTGAATGGAACATTTCATTTCTACAGAGAGCCTGACCATGTAGATGTATGTTTGGGGTTGTCAAAAAGTTTTCTATACCACACCCTGGAATTTGAATCATTGTTGTTCAAACAGCATGTTTTACTTATCCCAGGGAGGTGTATTTCATATGTCTATATCACATACCTTCCTCTTGATCACCCTTGTCTTCCATTATACCACCCCCTTGCCATCATCCTTATTTTCTGTTCTGCTTCTCTCATGCTCCCCTAAAGAGCTTCCCTCCTTTAGTCTGCCTGCACAGAGGGCCAACTCAACAAACACATCACAAGACATCCACCTTAAGCTCCTAGGTAACAACTAATTCACTTAATGACCTAGTCAGAGGAACAGTACTCCATCGTTAAGTGAGGAGTAGCTGTACCTAGCAATTGCCCAAAGGACTGATATCACAGAAGTTAAAAGCTTGACATGGTAATGGAAATGGAAACACACACTCTCTCCCCTCCCCAGTGAAAGCCCTGCCAGATGAACAAAATATATTGCATACACATGTAAAAATGTTGGATCTACTTGTGATTTCCACCAATGATGAAATAAATATATAAAGGAACCATAAGGTACATGGCACTCAGTACATGTTGGTGGATTCTCCTAGTGCATGGGGGTTAACTATTTACAGTATATATTTTGTAGAACTTGTCATCAAAAAGGAGTGGAGTCTTTTTAAAAAAACAAAACAAAACAACAAACTGTAAATGGTAAATTTGTTCACCTTTTTTCTGTTTCCTTACAGGGTACATTAAAATGCAAATCTCCATGTTATGAATTGAAGAAATGTAGTCTGCAAGTTACTAGTCCTTTCAAAATTCACGGTCCATTCCGGTATGAAGTTAAATAAAAAAGATTGGTCTGTAGCTACTTCTGTACTGTAATTGATAATTATATGAATAATTCTCTATTCCTTTTATAAACATTAAAAAACCCTGTGCATTCAGTAAGGCATGTAGAATAATATCCTGAAATAAGAATATATGAATTATTTTTCTGGCATGTATTAGCATTTTACTTGAAAGGACTAAAGTTCACAATTGCTGTAAAGAAACTTGCACACCAAGTCTGAAGACTAGTGTCCTATTCAACTTCTGCATTCAGAAAGTCCCACTACTCAGTAATGCAGGTTTATACCTGCATTGTCATTGTACAAGTGGAGTGTAGGGTTTCTTCTGTAGATTACCAGTTGAGCAATGCTTGCACACAAGTGATTCAGTGCTGTGCTATTATAGCAGTAGGACTTCCAGTCTCTAGCTGTGTGTAATTCTAGCTGTAAATTACATTAATGAAATAATTTGTTTGAATTCTTTTTATGGTAGAATTTTGCTGTACTTGATTCCCATATTTTGTGATGAGGTTTAATAGCTGAAATACTGTTCTTTAATTTAAGCAGCGTAAGACTTATGGTGACATCAACCTTAGTGATTTTTCAGAAATGAAAAAAATAATAATTGGATTCCTCACCCTCTAAGGTGGCAATTTTTGGAAATTAAAAACTTCCTCCTGGCCCCGGGTCTCTAATGGTTATCTGAAAAACAGGAACATAGTACAGTGGTGTAGCTGCAGCTAATATATTTCAGTCTATAAATAAGTAAAATAAGCCAAGTTTATTTCTAACTTTTCTCAGTTAAATGAATGAAATTTTCCAGTGTGTTCAACTGTTTCTGTTTAAAGATACCTTTACTCTCGTATTTGTTTTATGATGTTGGAGATGATCATGAACCCGGGAAATCATTTCTCAGTTAAAATATTCCTCATTGGTCCATATTATTGTAGCATCCAGCAGAAATTTGCTCTGCTTTCCATAGTTTGTGAAACACTCCATCTCATTCTAGAGTGACACCTAGTCCCTATTGTGGATTTGGAAGGGAAGGTTTTAGAGTGCTTAGGAAAGGAACTCTGGAGACGTCAGCTTTTCAGTGGTAAAATATTGGGAGTCGCCCTAAAAGATGTTATGCCCCATTCTTTGTAGCTTGTTTTTAATTTATTACTTGATTAATTTACCGGGTTCTTGTTAAGGAGGCAATATTTTTAGTGTCATTTTAGTTGAATCAACAAGTTGCATCACTGATCCTGAGATGCTGAATCAAATTAATCAAAGAAAACAAGGAAAAATACAAAGGTATGTTTCGAACCAGGGTCAGAACCCGCTTGTAGCTTTCTGCTGGCATAATTCAACAATCATGAGAATGGCTGCTCTGCTTCTGATGAGGTTCACGGGCGGGGCTCCTTTGCCTATATGCCCAGACTTTTGGCACCAAAAAATCACACCAATCCAAGTAGTGACAGGCACGGGCAGAGGAGCTGATATGAGCCAGCCCCTGTCTGGTTTCGGTCTCTTTGCTGAGGCTCATGATCAGCCCCACTCTCCCACAATGTACTAAAGGACAATTAGACTAGCTGGTCGCTTCGGAGCCAGATGGGAATTTTTGGTGGTCACTCTGCTTGGTCTTGAGTGACTACATCTTTTCGCCCATCCCATTCTCCTTTTCAGCATGGTAAAGGTTCTTTGAATCAATTATTGGCCACAGTTTGGCAGGTAGTGCAAGAGGTACTGGTATTCAGGTATGTCCTTGGTAAGTTGACCTTAAGGTGCCTGACAGCCCTCAGATAAACTTAAACATCATCAATAGATTTAGGGTTAAAATAGAGACATGAGATAACATTACGCTGAATTGAAGGCTCTTATGGGATAGTAGATTCACAGAGGTTGGAAGGATGCTGAACAGGTGGGCAGCATCCTTCTGAGAAGGATGAATCTCACTGAATCCAACCAAGGGCAGGAATCTCGCTGAATCCAACCAAGGGCAGGAAGGATAATTTATCCTGCCATCACCTGCTTGCCCTATGGTTCAGCTCCCCTTGACAGACTTTAGGCATAGATGTTTAATGTCATTTATTAATAAAATTGTGGCCCATTTTACTCCAATCAAGCTTGCCTCACCTCTTTATTTCTGGCCTAAGGGGTGAGGGGTGATCTCCTCAATGTCTTGTATATTCCCAAAACCAAATCTAGAATGCTGGAAGACCCTTTGGATACAGTTTTGGAATGACATGGTGGGCTATGAAGAGGTTTCTGCTGGTATACCATTAGATTTAGCCCTAATCTTTCAAAGAACCATAATACTGAGGTCTCCCATGTATCGTTTGTGCATACTTAACAGTCTTTTAAAGCTTTTGCTTCTTGCAGCTAGTGTAAATAAATTATATTGAAATAGCATTATATAAATGAATATTAAATTATGGTAGCTTTAGCAGCAGAAGAATAAAGTTGGAGGTAATATTAAGAAATGCTTAAAATGGAATTAAACATAAGAATGCCCTGTGTCTGACTTCATATTTGTGGATACCTATACCTAATATAATTGATTTCAGAAATTACATAACATTGTATTTTATAAAAAATAGAAGCATTTTTGTCTGTACTTGTTTTGGAAAAGCCTATTGTAAAATAATGGGAGAGTACGCTGTTAAATATAGCTATAAAATGCATTTTGGAAATAATGCAGTGCATATATTTCTGTTGCTAAGTTTCATTTAGTTAGCATAGTTCTTCATTCTAGGGTTACGAATAATTTGCTTGAAGCCAATATAAACTATGGCTAATGATTTATAAGTACTGTATAGAATAATTGTGTCACCACCAGAGTTCATCATTAGGTGAGAGAAACATATATGATGCTAAAATTAAATGAGTTCAGAGCAGCAATGACTTGGTATAATTCCTTGAGATACATTTCAATATTAATAGCTCTTGCTGTGCGCAATATTACTTCTTTCATTACATACTTGCCTTTCATTAACAATGCCTGAACTGTTTTGTAAGTGCAAAAAGAAATTATAAAATTCCACTGAGTAAATTGTATTTATTTTATGATGCCATGGTAGAGGTCTTTTAAAGCTTGTGCTTCCTGCAGCTAGTATAAATCAAATACATTAAAAGAGCATTGCATGTATGAATAAGTTTATTCAATCCTCAAATGAGGGGAAAGGCAGGACAGGGAGAGGGAGGTAGAGACTGGTGTGTGTGCAATTTCATATCAAATAATTTCTAATTTTTGGCAAGCCTATGCATTAATGATCTATGAATGACAGCACTGTTCAGGTCTTGCAAACCAATATGAGTTAAATTCAAGGATATTTAAAACATTAATCTTTTTGTCTGTTTTTGTTAGTACTGAAGTGAGCATCCCTAAGAATACAGACGGCGTTATAGATGTTTCTGTATCTTGCAAAGAAGGGGACAACTCAGGTGCTGGTATGTGTTCTTGACAGGCATATGTTTTTGATTGTACTACATTGTTTTTCTAAAAAATGTGAATCTTTTTGTAAATGATTGTCTTAAACCACTGGATGACCAAAATCTTGCTGGTGTTCACATAAAGCATGTCTAATTTGATGTGGCTTGTCTAATTTGATTGTAGCTAATTGCCGAGGTGCTGGCATGTGCTTGTCCATGCACTCTATTGCCCAGCAGAGATATGGCTTAAAATATAGGCAGCACGAAGAACAGCAAGTTGCACAAACTCTTATGCAAACACAATTAGGCTTCTGGTGTGTGAGGTCATGGATACTGATTGACAATGTGGATCATGTTGCACTTTTGTTGAACTTGTTCCCTAATATAGTCCTAGTATTAGAAATGGAGTGCAGTGCTATGGAGAGTGGAGGTGGAAAGGAGAAAAAGGACTTGAAATGTCTGTATTCCCATGTGCAGCTTTCTATCCTTTGAAAAATATCAAATAAACCAGTGTAAAACTTATTCTTGATCAGCCTTTTCTTTTTATATCCTGCTGAGCATTCACACTTTTTAAACAATTACTTCGGAGTAAAATACATTAATTAGCATAAAGTCCTTTGGTCCTTTATTATGTACAGTAATAACTTGGTTTACAAGCATAAATGGTTCCGGATACCTGCTTGTAAACGAAACCCCTCATATATTAAAGCACATTTTCCCATAAGAAATAATGGAAACTCAGATGATTTGTTCTGGGGTCCCATATACCACATACTGTACATAGAAAATTCCAAAACTCACAAAAGTAGTTGGCTTGAAATCATGGCTGAGGAATCTGCTCTGTTTGGGACTGAGAACTGGATTTTTAATGTTACAATAATAAAATGCAATTTGTAGCCATATGTAGATTGGCTAGGTGCCCCATGACTAGAAATGGCTTGAAAAATAAGAAAGGATGTTGAAAGTAAATTAAAAAAAAATAAAAACAAAAAGAAAAATAAACCCCCAACCTGCATTCAGGTTTGAAAACATTCATGGCTGCTGCAAGAGAAACCTCCCTTCCTCTCTCCTCCCTCTGCTTTTGGGGTTTGCCTGAGATGGACTGTTCCAGACATTCCTCCACAATCCAGCAGGGAGAGATAGAGAAATAGCTATAATTGGCTCACTTGTGATCATATGACCTGCTTCAGTGCTCGTATTGGAAGGCATTGCTCATTGATCAAGGCAAAATTGATCAGAAATATTTGCTCATCTTGCAATACACTAGTTTTGCAAGATGACCAAGGTACTGGTAAAACAAGGTATAACTGTATTGGCAAGTAAAATAAGTGATTTAAGTACCTCCCAGAAAATATATTTTAAAGGGAGAATTAGCTGTCTTTTCACTTGGTACACAAAACAGCTAATATTTAGAATATTTGACTTAAAACTATGTTTTAAAACTGAGGAACAATATTTTGTTATAGAGGCAGGCAATTTTGTGTACCCATATGTTTTGGACTACAATTGTAATTCCATACTGTTGTCCATCTGTCCTGGGGCATATGGGCACTGAAGGCTAAGAGATCTAGAAGCACACAATTTTGGTTTGCCATCTCTTAAGACCTGAATCTCCCTTTCTTTTTCATAAAAATATCTTGGGAATAGCCCTACATTTCTGAAACATGCAGGCTGTACTACGACTAAAATAAAATAATTTACACTACATTCTTAAAGAAATATCTAATTACTTATTTTTCCTTCAGTTCCTAGACATCATTTCTGTTGGTGTTTGTCTAATATAACCTTATATAATACAATGGCTTGAATCCTAGTGGTTAGTTATATAGGCATAGGTGCAGGGGAATAAACGACAATGGTACATTGCTGCTAGTTGGCAAGGTGCTACTTGTATTTCTTATTCTGCACAAGCTGACTGAGTTGGTGTGTACCAAGGAATGCAACCCGTTTTTCAGCCACAATTCAATTCACCATTGTGATTTATGCCATTTGCTGATGCCAAAGTAAGTGACCAAGTAGAATTCTAGCTATAGTGTAACATAAGGAAGAATTAGTTTAAATCTATGCTGTTGAGAATTTGTGTGCACTTGAGTCTTCAATTTTTTTATTTTCTCCTCTCTTTACACTCCTTTGAACCATTCTTTCAAATCAACCATCATACTTTTATAATAAAATGGAAAGCTGAAATTAATTTTGTCAGTTATGTTACTTTTTCATTGCAGTTATCCAGTTCTGTTGATTAGGGATTGCAAGCAATATATGCCAGGTTTAACATATAGTGGTCATGGTTCATATATACTGCAGTCCCACTGTATCAGGCCTCCTGTACTTACCCCAGGACTGGTGCTGCCCTGAATGGGCCTGCGAGGGCCTTCCCAGGCCTTCTGGAGCCCCCCAAATGGCTTCCCTTTTAACCAGAAGTCTGGTTTATGAGAATTCAGGCCTCAGAAATGATTTTTGGTGCTCATGAAATCACTTCCAGTTTATTGGAAGTGGCTTCTGGTTCAAAGGGAGGCCCTTTTGGAGCCTCCAGAAGGCCCAGGAAGGCCCTTGCAGACCCATTTGGGGCAGCACCAGGCTGAGGGGAAGTACAAGGACCCCCAGCTAGGGCCCCCAGACCCGAACCAACCTGCATCTGCATATTCAATTATCGCGGGTCGGGTCCCTAACCCCTGTGATGGGGGGGGGTCACTGTATCTTCATAGTCTTTGGGTTACAATCATTAAAGAAGATCCATGTATTTATTAAATAAGTTCCATTTACCAGCCTTGATCCTGTATATAAACCTCTAAATTGTATTTTGACAGCTAATGAATCAAACTGCTTACAAGAGTTCTACAGCCCAACAGATATAATGTTTCTGGAGAGAGAAAGTTCTGCAATTCTTGAAATTCACTATCTTCCTTTTAATATGGGAAAACGTTACTGTGCTGTAATTTTGGTCAATGAGCAGGTAAATAGTTTTTTCTTTTAAAAAAAAGCATTTATTGTTAGGGATCAATTATGTTGTAATGGCTATTAGAATTAAAAAAATTGTTACAAGACTTTTATTTAAATGAAATGGAGTGATAGCATATGGATGGAAGAAGAACTCAAAATGGACTCTAGAAAGATGGAATGGTTATTTGTATGACTATATTCAATCTGATATATTGGGATGTTTAAAACAAGATAAGGCATGGGAGGAAAAAAAAGAGGAGATGAAAGAGAAATGGTTCGTATATTTTCAATTGGTATATAATGGTGAAGCCAATATAATCACTGTAGAAAAATTGGAAAAATTGTGTTTGTGGTTAAAAAATTAAGTTGTAGTTATGATGGCCTTTTTGTTGGGGGAGGGGGAATGGGAAAAAAGAATATTATAAGAGATCTGAGAGTGTAAGATTGTAATTATCAAGTTTGTGAAAATCAATTAAAAATTTAAAAAACATTAAATGGAATAGAATAATAATAGTTGAACTTTTAATTGCATTGAGTTAGGATCCTATAGTCTTCGAGAATTGTTAAGGCTTCAAATTTCTACCTATTTGTCTACTTAGTTTTGAGTAGACATAGATAGATGTACACTGTATTTCTGTTTTTTAAAAAATGGGAGAACATTTTGCATTTTTAAAGAAGGGAGCAAAAGATCTTTGTGTATTACTTGATATTTTTTTTTAAAAAATGGTTTCCATAATAAGCAACTAGTTTTATGGTATATGGATATACCATACTGTTTCATAGGATTGTAAATCAAAGTGTTCAGGCTTTTCAACATTATTATTATGGGAAGAATAAACATTTGTTGTAGAAGAAAAGGAAGTACTGTCTTGCATAATTTGACCTTCATTTAGATGTGTGAAGACTGCCTACAGGTAGAACCATAACTTTTTGGTATCTATTAAATGGCATACAATTCAAAGTTAATGAAATGGACCAGAAAGTCTTAATAAAGACAGAAATACTGCTTTTGGTTTGTGATGTTCAGAGTTCCAACATAGCCTGGCATTATACATGATGTTCATAATCTGCTTATATGTGTAAAATACCTGAATAATGAGTTCTACTCTTTCATCTCATTAAACTGAAGGATGTACCATGGGTGCAAGCATCACATTTGACTGACAGACTGACATAGTTGTACATGATGTATTCTTTTCAAGGCTGTGTTGCATGCAATGATCAAAGTGAAAGAAGTAAATAAGACTGACCTCTGATGCTGTGTACATTGAGTTTAGGCTTCAAGAAATTGAGCCAAACTAATATCTGAATAACTAAATAGTGTTATGTCTAGTAGTTCATCCTGTGGCATTGTGTAGCATTTAAAGGCCTGCTCCAAATGAGCTAAGTTGTATTACTCCTTACACAAAATTAATGGAAACAGATCACTGGTAGGGAACTTAAATTGGGGGTGGAGGGGTAGAAGGATGATGGATGCCTCAGTTCATAGTATTGTTTTCCAGAATGGAAATTCTAAAGTTGTTCTGTAATACATCATGTCGTAAGTCCATTTTGATTTAATATAATATATAAGCAGAACACTTTGCTTTTTGCTTTGCTTTGCATGAATTGCTTTCAGTATTGAAATGCAAATGTTTCTGTGTTTCAGATTGGAGAATTTGTTTACCTCGTGGAAGGAACATGTGGCTTACCATTACCTTCAGGCTTGCTTCCGATGGATAGTCCAAATGTTTTGTGCAGTAGGAATGTAACAGAAGGTAGTGGGAGAATGAATGGCAGGACATGGGGAATTGTTTTTGCAGTGTGTTAAATTTACAGGTGGAATGGATATAGAAATTGATATATACTTTTGCAGTAGATCAGGTAGTACTAGAGATGGGCACGACTTGAAAAATTTTTTTTTTTCGAGTTGTCGTTAGTCGGGCCGGTTCCGTTTCGGCTCGTTTCCGTTTTTTGCGAAAATTTGCAAAAATTAGTCGGTTCGTTTTTTCATTTTTTCGTTGTCGTTAGTACTGGTTTGGGGAGGGGGTAGCGGGCTCCTGGAGGGAGCTGCAGGAGTCAGCCAGAGCCACAAGTGACGGACTGGCAGACTCTTTGCACCCGCTGTGTCTCATGTACTTGCATGTAGTGCAATGCAAGTAGATCTGGCTTAGGGTTAAGACGGCTTAGCGCAACGGCTAGGGTTAGGCTAGTTACGGGTGAGGTTACGGTGAGTATTGGGGTGCATCTGGGTGCCTCTCTGACCCACTTAGAAGGACAGTGTACTGGCGTATGGGTTAGGCTTAGGGTTCGGGTTCGGGCTACGATTAGTGGGCTGTTTATGCCCGATTGGCACATCCCAGAAGTCTCTGTGGTCAACCTGGCCAAGTGGCCATGCGATTGGTGGAAAATTTGCATGGTCTACTCCCATGGGAGAGCCCATCATTGCGAATGCGCAGGTGTAAAAAAATAAAATAAAATAAAATAAAATAAAATCAACGGAGACTTTTTTTGCAAGAAAAACCCACTGCTGCTCCTGTAAAAATTCAAGCATTTAAAATAGCTAATTTCCGCATGTTTCTGTGGTGCTTTGGTGGGGTTTTGGGCAACAATTTCAAAAAAAATATTGCGGTCGCCATTTTGGATCCCCCCCCACCGCATGGCAAATGGATGCGCCCTCCCAGCCTGGTACAGTCAGCAAAACCTGGCCATGCGATTGGTGGAATGGCTGCAAAACTTTGCATGGTCCACTCCCATGGGCGAGCCCATCATTGCAAATGTGCAGGTGTAAAAAAATAAAATAAAATAAAATAAAAATAAAATCAACGGAGACTTTTTTTTGCAAGAAAAACCCACTGCTGCTCCTGTAAAAATTCAAGCATTTAAAATAGCTAATTTTCACATGTTTCTGTGGTGCTTTGGTGGGGTTTTGGGCAACGATTTCAAAAAAAATATTGCGGTCGCCATTTTGGATCCCCCGCACTGCATGGCAAATGGATGCGCCCTCCCAGCCTGGTACCAGCAGCGCAGCAGTAGCAATAGCCAAGGAGAGGGGGGCGGGGAACCCCCCCCAAATAAAACACCCTTCTGGCCTGGTAGGTGCCCTCAGACAGTTTTCGCCTACTTTTAGGGCCGGGAATCGGGTTTTTTTTTAACTTTTAAAAACTTTTTTTCTGTGCCGCTTGGCATTGCGCGATGCAAGTAACGAGCACGACAAATCAGACCAAATTGTTCATTCGTTGGTTCGAGCTCGAAGTCTGGGGCAGTGATTCCCGTTACCGTTTCCGTAGAGTAACGGAAACGAGTAACGGAAACGGAAATGGGAATACCGCTAAGTCGTGCCCATCTCTAGGTAGTACCATGGTTGGATACATTGGTTGAAATCTTGTTGTTTAGCACAGTAAATCTCACTAGAGTAGCTGCATTGAAAAAATGGGAATTAGGAGAGTCAACACCCCCATAGATTCAATTGGCTTACTCTAGCTTAATATATTGTAGTTAGAATTGGCTTATTTGAGTCAATGGACCCTACAGAGTTGATTAACCAAATCTCTATTGATTCAATGGGTTTACTCTAGTGCAATTTACTGTGCTAAGCATCAGGATTTTTGCCATCATTGTTTCTTTTTCTGGTTCCTAAATGACGGTCAAATTATTAGGTGGATTAGTTATCCCCTAGTTCACAATTTTCTTTTCCTGATGTGTGTCAGCAATCTGCTGGTGGTATAAATCTCCTAGTTTTGTTGTCATTGTTTTCCATATATCTTGAAGAACTACAGCTTCTTTCAAGTTTCTCTGAGAGTTTTTTCTTTGCAGCATCTGGTTATGATTCTGTTTGTACCAGCACTGTGCCAGATGACTGTTCATAGATGTGGATGTACTGAGATTTGATAAATGTCCTGGCCATTTATCAAAGTATAAGTTGCAGTGTCTTTGAAGGTTTCAGCTTATATATTTTTAAAAATATTTCTGCCCTGGGAAATATAGTTCTTTTAGAGAGCCTTTATAAAATATGTATGCTGCAATGCTTATTTAATTTGGCTACAAATATCAAATTTACAGTCTTTATGCAATTAGTATCCTCTGGCCATGCTACCACCGGAATTTATTGCTGGTTGATAATGACTACAAGCTGGCAATCCACACAGATAGACAACGGAGAAGAAAAGGTTGCTTATTGGTAGTTGGAGTTCTTGAAGATAATAGGTTGGATAGCTTTCATCCACTTTGCATGGATCTATGCAGCAAATTACCTTGAAAGAGCTACAGCTACTGCACAAGTGACCTTTCTTTCATGGGTTGTGATTCAGACATATTCCTGCATGTCCATTTAATGAGGGCCAAACAGCCCTGTCAGGATGGAATTGATGCTTAGGGAGACAATGTGCCTCTAGGCTTCTCCAGAACAGAGAACATACTGTCATAGTAGCATGAAAGAGAAATATAGCTACAGTGCTTTAGCAACCACTGTGTCGGTGAAAGGACATATAAAGCCTCTCAGCAATTTGCTTTACCCATCTCTGTTTAACTGCATTCTGTTTTTAGCACATTCAGAAGTTGAATGTGGTGCTTCTGGACAAAACCAGTGATTTGAGCTGTATTCCTGGAAATGATTTTTCGATGTTACATTTACTTATGTATTGGCAATTAAGTCATGCACTGCTTAGCAGCTGTGCCATATTTGCTTCCCCATAACATGTTTAAGCTCTCAAAAAAGCTGGATTTGGCATTTTTCATAGTTTGTGGAATATATATCTATATCCATATCTATATTTATATCTATATACAATAGTATCTCGTAAGACAAATGCCCCTTAATACAAAAAAACTCGTAAGACGAATGAAATTTCCAGGACTCGGAAAACCCTGTAAGATGAATTTTTCCTATGTGATGCCTTGCAAGTTGAATTCAATGCATTCCTATGGGAACTGTGTTAAACCGCGTTTCATAGGACAAAGTTTTCATAAAACGAATTGACCACAGAATGAATGAAATTCATCTTAAAACCCACCTCTCTCTCTCTCTCTCTCTCTCTCTCTCTCTCTCTCTCTCTCTCTCTGTGTGTGTGTGTGTGTGTGTGTGTGTGTGTGTGTGTAGAGAGAGAGGGGGGGATCTTTCTTTCTTTCCCAAATAAAGAGGTTTTTGTTGTTTTTGTATACTATAAAGAAATGAAACAAAAACAAAAACCATCTGTTTCTATCACAGGGGGCTAAAGTAGAAGATATGAATGATAACCCCTTATCAAATATTAGTAAAATTATAAAACACCTCTCTTGTTTAGCGTTTGCTTCGCAATTGATACATATAATGTTTTGTTGGTAAAACAGAAGAGTAAAGTTAAAAATATCTTATGCACTTCAGTTGCATATCTGGATCAGCTACTTATATTTCTAAAGCATCTTTAGCTTGTCTCTTTGTGTTTTGAATGTGCTGCATGTAGGCATACAGACAACCTGTTCGTTGGCTTGGTTGTTTTTCAGGCCAGAATGAAATAGAGCCGGTTCTTTTCCTGAAATGTTGTCTGACTAATATTCTTTGGGAAAAGCTGAAAATCCCCTTAGTCAATGAAGCCCGAGAGAAAGCTCTGGCTATTGCAGCACAACAGCAGATGTCTGCTTTGGAGTATGAACGAAGAAAGGTCACGGGGACACTTGAGAGTAGCAGTGTTCGAGTTGCGGTTGCCATTTTTGGACTATCTAAAGTTGAGGTAAACATACCACGACTTTGAATGCTAACTTGAATTGATGTATTTCATTAATTATTAGTCAGCTCCAAAAATTATTTTGCTGGTGTTAGTAATTAAAACCTTTAACCTGTTATGTTACTTTCACTTGTAAAATCACATCCAGGGAGTCTGCAGACCAGAGGTTCTGTTCCAGGCAGAACCTTTCAGAGCTGAATACTAGAGTTCATTTCACTCTTAACACCTGCTTAGGTTTTATGGGTGAAATATCATCTGCAGTCCTTCTGTGATAAGGATCTGCAACAGCCTTCCAGTAGAAAAAATACACTTGAGGGGGAAAATTACTGTAAATGTTGATCTTCAGCTCCTAGAGATTCCAGAATGAAGCAATCTTAGTACTTCTTTTACCTTTGGGGGTTCACCAAGTCCCCTTCCCCAAAAGCAAAAATAAACAAACAAAAAAGATATTTGTTTTGGCCAAGAATGTCCATTTTTGGAATCTGTGTTGTTTATGGAGGGGGCAAGAGGCAAAAATTGGGCATTCAAGCCCTATGAAATGTGCTCATTCCTGATTTAAGTAGTTTTTAAATACTCATATTTCATCATTGGTCACAGGATGAAAACAAGCAAAATAGTTTTAAACCCATTGTTTGTAATATCAGAAAATTATAAAGTGTGTGTCTTGTTAAAAAAACACAAAAATTTCTCATCATTGCTCAAAACAAAAGCAAAACAAAACAAAACAAAACCTTGGTGAACCTGGAAGGTGACTAGAAATTGAACTTCCCTATTATACCTAAAGAGCTTCTCTCTGCTTCCCCCCAAATAAATCATAGTTGCTTAGGCCATTTCCGCTTCATTTCTCTGAAACCTGAAGCCCAAATGAACCCTCAGTTAGGATCTGGCTTCAGTTCAGTTACCTTCAGAGGAAAACTTGTTTCATGCCAAGAAAATAAAGCAGCCTGAAAAGCTTTAGAATTTTTACTTCTGTAACACACATCTTCTAGTGACTAGTTCAGCTACCAATGGTATATTTTGAGGTGTGTGAATCATGATCATGATCATCTTTAGAACTATGCTCCAAGGGAAACTCCAAAATTCAAGGTAGTTGTGAACACCAAAATCAATAATTTGTGCCAGAAGCACAACATTATGGCCAGAATCCAGTTATTAACTATAGCTAGAGTGGGGACAAATCAGAAAATCTAATGAATCAGGTTGGCTCATAGTTCATTTTGCAAACTGGTTTGGGAATCTCCTTTTGGTGAAGAAATACAAAGCATCGAACTGTGTCCCCCCCCGCCCCAGTGCTTTGTTTTGTTCAGTAAAGGGGATGCCCATCCACACCTTTAAAAAAACCTATACCTTTAAATCTTATTGCTAAAAGCAGATAATTTTTCTTATACTTGCATGCATTGTTAAGATGTAAATGTCTATTATTTACAGAAAGACGTTCTGCAGAACCATTCTCAATATTCTGAAAAAAATATTGAATTCAGTGTAGAAGTAAGCATGCCTGAGTGCTTCCAAGTCCCAGAAAAGATATATATACCTGTGTTGTCCTCGATCAGAGTTAAATCCATACACCCAGGAGAAAAAGACTACACATCTGCAGAAGGAACAGGTAACAGACACCTGATTGCTACATGCATACACAGTTTAAAAAATATATAATCTGAAACCTTTTATACATAATCCATTTGGGTTAATTAGATCCAGTCTTGATCACAGACATCATCTGGCCCTCCACAAAAGTTTACAGAAAACCAATCTATCAATCTATCTTTATTTATGGTCTTTGACCAAAATACTACATATACAATCTAAAATCAGGGGTGATAAAATAATTCATATGAGCAGCAAGGCAAAGTCAAAAATTAGTAATCATGTAAACCACACAAGAATAAAATTTATAAATAGATATACTAGATAAACTAGATAAAGTAGATATATAAAGTTATGGATGTAAATAGTAATACAAAAGAATACTATTCCTATATATAACAATTAAAATATTAAATATTAAACCACGAACTGCAAAAGGCTCTAGGGATCTAGGATTCAGACATGGACAGCATCTTCCAGCAAGCCATAGCTACTACACACAATTTGGCCATTGTCATTGTAATATTTGGAACCCTGTTGGGAAGTAAATCGTAAATATAAAATTCCGTAGATCTCCCCAGAAACTTTTGGAGGACTGGGTACAAAATATCTTTACATAGGTCCCTATAACATCCACAATAAAGAAGCCCATGTTCTATGGTTTCCACATCTCCACTATTGCAGGGACATAGACAATGGCAATAAGGTACCCCTTGAAATCTTCCATCTAACAATTTAGAAGGTAGCATGTTTAGTCTTGCCAAGGTAAATGGTCTTCTGAATTTCGGGGGGGAGTGAAAAGACCTTGTTTCTTAAAAAAAACTTAAATGTATTAGTGAGCCCCAGTTCTCTTGAAGTTCAATATCCCAAATCCTTTGTTGGATAACCGCTTTAGCACTATTATCACCCAAAGAGGTAACATGATATAATGAGAAACCCAAATGCAGGCACTCGTTCGCTAAGAACCACTTCCATTTCGATTGGTATGAATCCAAAAGGGTTGTGCTCAATAGGGTTTCCATTGATATACCAATTGTATTTAATTCTCCTTCTGCTGATAACCATCACCTTGGACTTGGAATAATTAACAATTAATTGTTCTCTGGCACAAAAGGAGGAGAAGACTCTCAAGAGGCACCATAGACCAACGCTGGATAAGGACAACAAAACTGCATCATCTGCATATAAGAGAATGGAAATAGGGTGGGAAAATAACTTAGGCGGATGAAAATGGTTCTTGGATAAACTATCCACAATTCCGTTGATCTAGAAATTAAATACCATGGGGGCCAAGATACAACCTTGCTTAACTCCTCAAAGGGCAAGCATTGAATCTGATAAAATTCCGGCTTTATTGCATATAACTCGCAAATGAGTATTTTCATACAGGCACCGCATTAGCAATAGAAGGTGTCTGTTGATAGAAGTAGTTTCAAATTTGCTCTAGAGTCTATCTCTAGGCAGCAGATCAAAAGCAAATTTGAAATCAATAAAAGCATATAATGCTCCACCCTTAGATGAAGAATATTTGTCAGATATTGCAGAATAAGAGCTTGGTCAACAGTCAATCTACTAGGTCAAAAAACTGCCTCCCCTTCACTAAATTAGTTTCCCTTTTCAACCAATCAAATAATTTACCAAGCAGGTATCTTGCATAAAGTTTACTAACTGTACTTAACAAATTTATTGGGCAGTAATTAGCCAGATCTGGCCTGTTACCCTCTTTATATATAGGGATTATAGTAGCAAACCCCAGTCCTTAGGTATAGTTGTAGTATAATTAATCCAAGAAAATAAAGAGGCTAAAACTGGGGCCCACCAATCTGAATTTTGCCTGTAATATATCAGCTGAGATATTTAAAGATACAATTTCTCCGGGCGTACCAGGAGGCCAATACCCTAAAATTACCAACTCTTCCTGAGATTGAGGCTGAGAGTCGAGCTCCACCAAGTATCTATTTCTGAAATGTTCCTCCCAAGCTACGGGAGATATTCAAAAATCCTGAATGGAGTGAACATCTGACATGCCCTCTGAGACTACCCTCCAAAAGGCAGAGGAATCCTTTAAGTAGGATGCAGTAATTAAAAGCTTCTAAGCCTCTGATTGTGCCTGCACTTTTTTCCTCTTAATCAAGGCTTTATAATTCTTCGTTAATATAAACCAGTAGGAGGGAATATTGGATAAATTCTAGTCCCTATAAGCCCAATAATTCACCACAAGAATACTTTTAGTGGCTTTACACTCATAGTCAACCCAAGATTTGGAGTGAACACCATGAGGGAAAGTGTCCCTGACAGTATCCTTAGTTAAATATGGTTGGAGAGAATGAACCATTTTAGCATAGCCTCGAATAACACAATCTATGGTTGATGCTCCCAAAGAAGAGGTAAAAGTAAATTATCCCGCCCTATCACCTTTGCAGTTCCCACTTAGAATAACCAAATCCAAACTAACAGTAGTGAGCATAAGGTGTAATCCTGTGAAATTGCAACTGTGGTCTTTCAATAATCTACTATCAAAGGAGCAGCCTGCAGTGGTATCCGGAGAAATCAAATTAAAACTTGCAAAAAGGGACTCATCATTTGACCCAATCCTCACATTATAGACACCAGCAAAAATATATATATAAGCAGAGGAATACAATAGTAGTAGGCTCTCTAAATAATTCTCCATATCAGCCCACAGTTCAGCTGATTGTGAGCGAGATTTCTGGAGGAATTGGGGGATAGACCAAGTATACTGTTATTTTTGAAAGCAGAAGGAACATTCAGAAGCGATTTACTAGTGTTACAGATCAGCAGAGCATTTTTGCATTATCTTTTTTTTTCATTTTCTATTTTCTCATACCATTTATTACTCCCCATTCCTTTCCCCAGAATGCAGTGCAATAATAACAGAGAAGATGTTCATGGTCTTTCAGGAGAGCCCATAGATATAAATAATCTTAACCTTCAAATCTTCCCTCTAATCATTTTAGGGTTTCAGTTATCTCAAGATACCCAGTATTTTGCAGCTAATAATTATAAAATTTATTGGAGGACAAAAAGAGCTATGCTGTTGACTGGCTCATGGGCCATTTCTTTCTTCTAGATAGTGTTAATAAACACACAAATATTTGTTTTTCCTAAACTGAGTAATTTACATTTCTGCTTTTGCTAAATATTAACATTTTAGTTACCTTAACCAATAGTTAGTACAGGATAAGGCAGTGAATGACTTCCCCAGGACAGCATCAAGCTCTCCATTGTTCAGATAGAGGGATAGCATTGAACATGCCACCATTTATATGAGTCACCATCAGTGGAGCCTTTGCAGATCTGAACCTTGTCACCCATAAATTATGTGCAAAATGGTTTGTTTAAGATACTTTTAATTATATTGGTGGCTTCTCAATGTATGATGCATAGCTAGAAACATGAACAGCTCTGCATACCAATTGTGTCTAGTTTTACAGTATAAAGATTTGTTAATGTTTGTAGGCTAAAGAATATGATACATACTGTTCACATTTTTAATGTTTACAGTAATTAGAACAGGCAGACCCACAAGCCAATTGTCCTCCACTACATTTGTCAGTATAAAGCATTCTAAAGGATTCATAATCATGTCCCAAATATATTACATTGGCTGATAAATTACTCACAATATGTTGATTTTCATGCTTGCTTAGACAAAAAAATTGACACATTTTTTTTCACTACTCAGTTTAGGAAACGTGAATATTTACATGTTTATTGGCACTTTCTAGGAAAAACAATCTCATAAATATCTCTGTGTATTCTAAAATATGACTTATTTTCAACAACTGATTGCCATCTCTTTTTGGTTTGCCTTATAAATTTTGCCTCAGATAGTTGTTTAGTGTTGAGTTTAATCAGAAATATCTTTTATTTTCAAGTAATTTCCTGAATTTCAAACATGTGTTTTTTTCATACCCCTGTTCTGTTTCCTTTCTTCATTCTTCTTTTTTAAGTGAGTCATGTGTGTGCAGGAATATTTTGTTTTACATATAAAGTGGGAAAGGAGGCAAGGGTCTTCTCTGAGGTCATCTATTCTGTTAATAATATACAACTACTGTAGTTTTTTCCTAACTTATGTACATTCTAAATTCAAAATTTTTTGAGATTAATGTTGTGTTCAGATCTCACCTCAGTGACAATATAGTTGTAGTTATGAATTGCATGCCACATTCATATGTGTTCACCTTAGATAGAGGTGCCCACCAGTGTAGCAGCAAAACATAGAATCTCTCTGGTAAGCACTGTGATGTGGGTACAGTTTGAGATTGTGCACTCTTGCTGGAAAGGTTGACTATACGGTAGAAGTCCTGCTATCCAGTACTGGTAGAACTGCCAAAATTAGTGACAAATTCCTAGTCCCTGTGATATAAGAGAATGATTTGCAATGAGGAATAGTCACCATACTGCTCATCTCCCCTTTGGCTGCTGAACGGAATGCATGTGTATATATTGATATTACATTAAGAACGGGTGCATATGAAGCATAGCAGCCTTCATTGTGTGCCATAAATCCTATAAAATATGATTTATTTGATTCAGATATAGCTGTGCACACCCGGAACAGTGGAAGTCAACCTCTCTTGTTCTTGTCACAGTCACTCTTCAATGAGCCTAATAAATGTCACATAAAATTTGGATGTTCTGTTAAATGAGTTGAGTGGCAGTGTGAGGCAAAGGTTGATCAAATTGGGTGGGGATGCCTTCCTCATGTGGAATGCTTTTTCCTACAAAAACAGGAGATGGATCCAATATGGTGTCTGCAAAAAAACAACACATGTGCACACAGAAAGACTAGACCATAGGCGGCAAGATTAGACCAGTGATGCTAATGAAAGTTTATTAGATAAAACAGATGAGCCTTCCAGAGATCTGAAGTCTGCACACCCTTATCCTTGGACTTTGGGACTTCCACACTTCCTCCCTTACCCTGCCTACTCCGAATGATTTTTAAAGGCCTTTTAACAAACTAGAAAAAAGTTTAACAAACTACTACTCCCTTTAGTAGTCAGTAGTAGTGTAGATATTATTATTATTATTATTATTATTATTATTATTATTATTATTATTATTATTATTATTATTATTATTATTATTATTATTTAAAATGCACATTTTGGAGGAGGACCAGAATTATGGAGAGGGCCCAAAGCTTGGTAGTTTGCCTTCCACATGGGAAAAGAGAGACTATTTGATCCACTTAGAAAAATAATAAAGAAGAATAGGGTATATGAGGGTGCAATTTCTTTTTTTCTTCAGTATATTAGACCTGGCAAGAATTGCTAATATTACCATCCAAAGAAATGTAGTGGGGTTCCTAATGAAGTACCAAGTATTTCAAAGATGTATCAAATGTTAGTCTCTTTTAATTTAAATGTTTTCTGAACTCCTGTGTTTCGCATGAATAATAGACATTTACAGTATTATTCATAGGATATATTTTTATGAGCTAGGAATATGTAAGCTTTATTACCTGTATACCTGACAAATGTGGGGCGTTCTTGTGGAAGATAGCCAGGGGGGATAATAGCTTGGTGACAAAACAGAAAAGAGGCAAAAATTCATAAATTAGCAGGTCATTAATCTTCCTTCTATGAAAGAACAAGCTAATATATTTCAGAGAAGTTTGAACCTGAGGTGCAATTTATAAGCTCTTTGATAGCCTGGTATTGTTAGAGGCATATGATATAATGCTTTGTTATTCTTTTCCTGAACTTGACCCTTTTGAAAGAAATAAGTGCCCAAGCCATGAAAATGTAAAGTCCAGAAATCTTAGTATCCATTTATTTGGAGCTGTTTGTTGTGCATGATCTCAATCACTACTGAATTTAAACAAACAAACAAAATAAGTAACCAGTGTAGATGTTATTGGCAGCCATTATAATTTAATGCCTATAATTTTTCTACGTAGAACAAATGACAGCTTCTGATATGTGCCAGAAGCCTGATATGATTTGGTCATTGCACCAACAACTGCTTTTAGGGTTTTTTTAAGGCATCTGCAGAGTATTGCAATGTCTGATCTCCCTCATCACATCTAATTTAATCTTGGATCAAATTAAACTTTGAGCCATCTCTTGTATCATTTATTAGAGGTGATGTCACAGTTAAGCATGTAGATTTTTTTTTGTACATGAGGCCACTTGGACCAACAAAAAACCCCTCCAAAATTAGGGGTATATACTATGATAGTGCATACTCTTTATTGTGCATGTTGAGAATTTAATATTTTCAAGCTCTGAGCTGTGTAAAGATTTCTAGATTTATTTTTTAAAAATCCTTTCTAAATAGGAATAACTTTCACCTAAGTGCTACTACGGTACTAGTCCCAGATCAAATCTGAAAGCTTGATCATTGTATAAAATGTGAGTAATGAGGTTAGAAGCATAGGGGTTGGGCACCTGGCAGTAGAACCAGAGGGTTAGAGCAGAGGCATAGCTAGGGTTTGGAGCACCCGGGGACAGAGTCAGTTTTTGTGCCCCCTCCTGCCCCCCCAACTGTGTCTCATCCATGGAGCAGGGGGTGCCCAATCCTTGTGGAACAGCGGGGGGCGGGGAGAGAAGGGTCCCTCTTTCTCATGCCCTCTCCTGGACAAGGCTCTCCCGTGCAAACCACACAGTGCACAGATAGCACCAAGCAGGCAATGTCCCCCCCCCCCCCCAGCATCATCTCTGTAGCACACTTCCCCCTCCTCCTTTCCCCTGGCTAAGGCTTGGTGATTGTTAGCCCAGGGAAAGGAGGAGAGGAAAGCAGGCAATGGGATTTTTTTCCAAGCAGCACATCTGTCTCAGGCTTTCATCTCCTCCTTTCCCTGGGCTAACAATCGTCAAGCCTTAGCGGGGGTGGTGGGAAGGAAGAGGGGAAGGAATCAACGGAGGTACTACTTGGGGAAAAATGGATCACCAAGCCTTAAAGGGGTGAAAGGAGGACTACTGGTGGGATGGCACATGGTTTCCTCCTGCTGCTCCCCCTCTAGGCACCCCCAGATTGCTGTGTGCCCTGGGGCAAATGCACTTTTCCACCCCTCCCTAGTTACACCAATGGGTTAGAGTTCAGTTCATCATTGTGCCTCCCAGGAGAAGAGCCAGCCTATGTAACTGATACAGACGTATAGCACTTCCAGAAGAAGGGAGACAGAAACTACTTCTGAGTGCTGGGTATGAAGAAAACCCATGAAAGGGTAACTGTAAGTTGGAATTGACTGGACCGCATACAGTTATGATTGCCAGTGAGAGTAGGGAGGGAGATAATGATATCATCTTAATCCTTGCCGTACTCCATTTAAGAGCTGTAAAATTAACATTTTATTTTGTACAGTGTGTTATTAAACTTATCCTCTCTGTCCCCCACCCCCCAAACAGAAGATGACGCAGTTGAGCTTCCAATAAAGTTTATACCTAAATGTCCTGGGCGGTATCCCTGCCAGATTCTCCTACAATCCAAACATGACATCCGTCTCTTTAAAATAGAATGTGTGGTGAATACGGACACTGCTGAGGCTGAATTAGAGTTTGTAACTCCAGCGTATCAAGCAGTGACACAAGACATCCCAATAGTACGTATATTTTGCTTATTGAAAATTAAATACAGTATAGCTGATTATTACTGGTTCAAAATACAGACTTAGGTAAAACAAGTCATACATATGCAGATGAAAAATGGGGCAATAGCTGTTACTGCATTTAGTTTACTGGGAAGACCATACATATCTCCCAGGTTCAAGTGTATAATTGCACTAAAATCGTAAACATTGTGTCTGTTTGTGCTACAATAACTTCATGGAAAGAATGTGTTCAGTTTCCTTTTCTACTGTCCACTACATTCATTGAAAATCCTCTCTGGAAATTCAGGAGAGTGGTGTAAACGGGAAAAACTGGTCAAAATGACCAGACTGACAAAATATACAGAACTCTACAGTAGATCTATTTTGGATCCAAGAAGCTGCCTTTACAACTTGACTGATGGTTAATACACTTAAGATACATTTTATCACATATTTCTACTTGGCAAACACTGTCTTTTTCAAAAGGCATTTGACTTAATGCCCTAATGAGATATGAGTCCAGAGTATCGTCAAGTTTTAGTATGTGTAGTTGCATTTGGTCAAATCTATCCCTTGTATTTACCTCTACCTCTCCAATCTATACTACTTTCCCTGCTATTGATATTTACAGTAGGTTGTAAGTTCTTCAGAAAAAGGCATTTTTGTTCCTTTGCTATAGAAATAACACTAATAAATATACTAGTTTGAAATACTGGAAAATATGACTAATTTTATTTTGCATCTACAGTAGTCCCCCGCCACATTGCGCCCCAAATATTATGGTTCTATCGCATGATCAATCACCACCTTTCAACTTGGGCAATGGTGGCCTTCACGGAGGACCCCTAACCCAGCTGCAAGCCCAGCAGAGGCTTCCTGACTCAGACGGGAAGCCTCCAGCCCTAGCTTTTTTTCATGAAATAGAAGAGGGAGAATAAACAGTCCTATCGGAGACCACAGAGATGAGAAATGGGCTAGAGAGTAACCACCCAGTATGATTGCCATAGAGCTCTGCCCCCTGGGCTTACATTCAGCCTGTCTTGAAGAGCGGCTCTATGGCCATTATGGTGGGTGGTTACTCTTTAGCTTGTTTCTCATCTCTGTGGCCTCTGGTAGGGGATTTTTTTTTAAACAGCCAGGTTGAGAAGCCCCTGATGGGGCTGCAGCTTGGGCTGGGACCTCCACCCGATCCAGAGGCCTCTGCAAGGGCTAGAGGCTTCCCGGCTGGGTCAGGAAGCCTCTGCTGGGGCTGCAGCTGGGGCCAGGACCTCTACCCAGTTGGGAGGCATTTGCAAGGGCAGGGGTTTTCCCAGTTGGGTTGGGAAGCCTTTGCTGGGGCTGCTGGTGGGGTTGGGACATCTGCCCAATCCAGAGGCCTCTGTGACACCTGGAGGACCTGAGGTGGAAGAAGGAAAGGCAAGAGAAGGAGTTGCAGCCACAATGGAGGTCTCCGGACCTAACCCGATACGTGGACGCTGTCACTGCAAAGGTGTCTGCATATCGCAAATTTTCCTTTATCATGGGTGGCTAGGTAACCATTCCCTGCAATAAATGGGGGACTAAAGTAATTTCTTTTTATCCATTACACTGTGCAATCTTCCAGTACTGCATTGTGCCTCTATAAATGCCACTGGGATGTCTTTTTTGTTTCAGACTAACATGAGTCAACAAGATTGGAAACTTAATGCTATTATAAAGGGGTGCTGGTTTTTTGGCCCTCCTCTTATATATGTAGCCGCAGGTGAAACAACTTCCTACACTCTCATATTCAAGCCAACTGCTGAATGTGTTACTAAGGTAAGATAATTAATTATCACCTTTATGTACAACTACCAGAAACTATGGCTCAGCACATCCATTAAAATACTTAAATACAAGAATATGGTTTAATAGTATTGTGTGACTTCAGAATAAAACAGTGTGAGAATCTTTTGCTAACTTCAAATAAACTATATAGCAATGTATGTGGGATTTTAATTTGTTAAATGTCCACAAAGAGTTTATAGTCTGCTGAGATGCCCTGATTAGTATTTTGTTTGTTTTACATTTGCTTATTACATTTCTAAGCTGCTTTCTTCCAAGATATTCAGAACAGTTGTGCATAATGCATGATATATAAAACAGCCATCACCATTTCTCCCTAATGAACAGTGCAGGAAGCTGATACTAACCTGGGGCTATATTTATTTATTAGTCCCAGCTAAATTAGGCCTATTAAATTAATGGAAATTACATTTAGTGTTAACAAGTCTTATTCCTTCAGTGGGTCTGCTATGTGGGACTAATAAGTGGATTTAACTCTTGCATTTTTGGTTTCTTAAAATAGAACTCTAATTGAAGACATGATTACCAAACTATCTTTCAATGATAAAGCTATTTTCTAGAACAGCCATTATCAACAAGGAGCATATGACCTTTTGGGGACTCCTAGGCCATTTGAAGGAGGCCACAGATTCATCTGTTTATGTTGTATCTGTGTTGCAAACACAAACAAACAAACAAACAAACAAACAAACAAACAAAACTTGACAATGGCTGTTCTAAAATATAGGTGAGTAGGATGTGGCCCATGAACTGCATGGAGCATTTGGTATCCAAAATGCACACCACGCTCACTCCATCCATTTTTTTAAAAAGGCTAAGTAAGCCCCATGCTACCTTGCAGGCAATTTAGCTATTATAAAGGATCCCCAGCAACCCTGGACTTCCCATCACATTTCAATTTTAAAAAATCTAAGACATATTTCGGGGAGATGGGAATTGTGGGGGTGGGTTTAGCCCTCCAAGTCCAAGAATGGGTTTGCATTGCTTCTGGACCTCAGGAAGTCATCAACCCCACTTTGTAAGACATTAGGTAAGATAGGTAATAACTGAAACAATGAACATATTGATAAGAAGTAGAGATGAGAATACATTAGTAAAAGTACACTTCCTCAGTTCACATTCAGGCCTAAGTCTTTCTTCACAAACTGACTGTTAGATATAGGCAAAAGTATTTTTAGTGACTGTTTGCTTCTTTTGTGATAATAGGGGAAGCTTATATTACAGAATGAAGCAGATGACACAAGTCACATCTTTCTCCTCAAAGGGACTGCAACAAAACCATTGGCGCTGGACCATCTTAAGATAGACTGCCAAGTTAAGCAAATTACAGAGAAGATCATAATGGTGCCCAATTTTACCAAGAGTGAATTGAAATACAAGGTAACATTGTGTAGGCTTGAATGAAGGGTTGGCTTTAAAAGTGTAATTGCATCACAGAATAAAAATAGTTGTTCTACTTCACAAATATTCTCCTCCTCTACTATTGAAGCATTTTATAGCCCACTTTTCAGAGTGAATATTCTCTATATGACAAATTATACTTGGAATACTTTTCTCCCAATATGTTGGAAACTCTCATATTTAAAATGATAGTGTTTGCTACTGCAGAATTTATTTAAAAAGGAGAGCGGCTTAAATGAGGCATCTGTTATATAACTGGTTTGTAACAGTTTCAGCATTGCTTTAATTCAGTGTGGTTTTCAAAATGTAGTGTGTGTTTGTGGTGTGGTATGCTATCTGTGCATAGGTACGGTTTGCCTCCCTGCCATGTGTCACAGATTTGGCCATTTGATAGTAGATTGTTTAACTACTTTTCCCTGTCACAGTCACTTTCAGATTTCACATATGCATATTTCAGAAAACTCGAACCAGAGGTGTGACAGTCACATGTTTTTTTTTTTGCAGAGGACTGTTTGTAAACCTAAGAGGCAAAGTCTGATACACATGATCCGAGTCTGCAAGTTTATTTAAGCACTGAACAAATTTATACAAATTTGGACAAATTGTACAGTGTAAAGCTTTAATGTATCACAATGAGCTTCCCAAGTTTGTCACTGCTGTTTTCTAGAGGTTACTGGTGGCCTGTTCATTGATGTAGGGGGCCACGGGGGGGGGGGATAGTTTGAATATTTGATTCAAGTGTCAACAAAAATGGTAGTAACATCCTTGTTTTGTTTTACCACGGTGTCATGCTTTGGTTACAGCAGCAATATGCCAATTAGTTACAATATTTATGTTCCACCAAGCCAATTCTGGCTTTCAAGATTTGTTAGGTTTAGTTTTGTTAGGTTTACTCAGAATTAGTCTACCATTCCCTTCTTTGGGGGCACTCTGTGACCGTACAGTTTGCTCCAAGCTACACAGGCTGACTCCTCTCATAGGAAGGAAAGTCGGGAGGCAATCTCCTAACCTCTAACTCAGCAGCTAGATAACATATAGCTCACTGAACTCTCAGTAACTAGTAAGAGGTGACTTGTTCTGACCAGCTACCCACCGGAAACTGCTATTCACCTCATGAAACCACAATGAACTTTGGTGCTTTGTAGCATTATTTGAGGGCATTAGGAGAAAGGAAATGCTGCTGCAGTAAAAAACAAGGGGAAAGGCAAAATTATATTTACCTCCCCAATGGTATTTTGTTTTTTTAAAAAAGATGAAGACAAGATAAATGGAAGCTACCCCCAACCTCACAAAAACAAACAACCCCCCCCGAATAATTTTGCTTTTATGGTTCTGCATTTCCTGAATCCCAATCCTTGTTGATCAAAATTTAAGTCAATATGTTTTAGGTAATGTCTCTTAAATATAAATGGTGAGCCTTATCCAGAATGCTCAAATTTTGCATGCTGGAAATGCAGACAGAATAACCCTTTGGAAAGTTTTAAATTTCACTATAAAATATTGTAGATAGTAATTTTGTGTACCTCCCGTGAGGTACTAGTTCCTTGTCTATTAGGCACTGGTTTATGCCTCGCTTTAACTACCGAGTCCAGCTCTGGACACCACACTTCAAGAAGGATGCTGACAAACTGGAGCAAGTTCAGAATAAGGCAAGAAGGATGATAAGGGAGCTGGAAACCAAGGCCCTTGAGGAAAGACTGAAAGAATTGGTCATATTTAACCTTCAGAAAAGAAGACTGAGGGGAAATACAACACTTTTCAAATACAGTGGTGCCTTGTAAGATGAATTTAATTCATTCTACAGGTCAATTCATTTTATGAAAAATTCGTCTTGCGAAATGCAGTTTCCCATAGGAATGAATGGGAAAACGATTAATACATTCTGGAGGTTGAAAAAAAGACACAAAAAAAGGTATTTCCCCCCCCAAACCTCTTTATAAAGTGCACTTTAAAGGCATGCAGAGCCAGAAAACTCCAACTCCTGGAAACCCCCGCTGCAGTGCAGTGCAAACATGGACAAAAGCAAGCAGCAAAACAAATCCCAGCCTGTTCCTGCCAAAAGTGCAACAAAAAACAATGCAGAGATGATCAAAAGCAAGCTCCAAGAAAAAGCCCACGTCACTCCCACCAAAAAGTGCAATGAAAACCAATGCAGAAACACAAAAGAAAGCAAGGAAACTTCAGTTCCCTACCTTTCCAAGTTCTACAAGTCCAAAACTGCTGCAAAACAATGCTCAGAATGGCTCTAAAACTTCATGAAAAAACTCCTCCCACCCCTTCACAAACTATGGGGGCACAATGCATCCTGGGTAACTTGTTTCAAAATGCGGAACAGATTTTCATCCTGTGAAGCATCCCATAGGGAATTTTCGTCTTGTGAAGCAACTCCAGTCCTAGAAATTTTATTTTTCTTGTGAGTTTTTCATCTTATGGGGCATTTGTCTTAAGAAGTACCACTGTACTTGAAAGGCTGTCATACAGAGGAGGGGCAGGATGTGTTCTCGATCATCCCCGAGTACAGGAAGCGCAACAATGGGCAAAAGTTAAGTGAACCCAGCTTTTGCCTGAATATCAGGAAAAACTTCCTATCTGTTACAGCAATGGTACCAATTACCTCAAGAGATGGTGAATGCTCCAACGTTAGAGGTGTTCAAGATAAAATTAGACAACTACGTGGCAGATATCCTTTGATTTTTTTTTTATTCCTGGATCAAGCAGGGGATTGGACTTAATGACCTTATAGGCCCCTTCCAACTTCATTATTCACACTTGATCTTAGCCAAAAGGCCGAGAAGCGATATCATTATTCTATAATTCTATGTCAAGCTGTAATAATTTTCAGCCATTTTAATATTTTGTTTTACTATTAATACATGGTAATTAGGTAATATATCTCCTTCAAATTTTATACCAACATTAGTATTCAGGCTTTTATTATGAAATGTATGATTACATTAATTAGTGCCAAAGTGATTTCATTAAAAACTTAATTAGATTATGCATATGTTCCTCAGGTTACTAACAATCTATGATGCATCTAAAGTGGATAGAAGAAGCTAACATACTTTAATTTTTTGGTACAGCAGAGCTAACTACGTGCAGGTTGCCATTTAGATGCATTATTTCCAGAAGCTGTTAAGAGGGTATGCAGAGTAAGAGAAATGAAACTCAGAAACTCGCAGAAACAAATACGGCATCACATATTTTTGTGAGAAATATTTTGCAGGAGTACAGGATGATGTTGAGATTTTTTTTCAAAAATACAGTAGGGATGGTGACCTGAGTTGCGGGACTCACTGTCACGTCAGACTTGACTCAGACTTGACTCAGACTAGATTTGGACTTGCAACTCAAACCCCACTCAACCTTCCTTTTTCACTAGGGCAAAAGCTAATTTTTAATAAGGATTCGAACCTAGGCTTTCTGTGCTTTTACACCAAAGACATTAACTCAGATTGGGATTTGGACCGAAAGACATGCCATTATTCCTGAGACCTAGTTTTGAAAAAACATATGCTATTGGAAAATGGATCCTATAGCTCACAGGTCTGTTGTTTAAAGCAAAGCAAAGCAAAGCAAAGCAAAGTGCTCTACTTATATACAGCCACATAGTGCTTCAACGTCAAGCACTCCCTGGGCAGTTTACAATTCAGTTATGCAGGCTACACATTGCCCCCCTCCCAGCAAGCTTAAGTCTTTTTATGTTTATGTTTATGCACAATATAGCTTTTAAAAATAGATATAATTCATTCCTGATTATCTTTTCCATATAATTAAAAAAAAAGATCTAGCATATAGCAGTTTAAATCTGTTTTTCAGGTTACATAATAAGTAGTTTGTTTGACTGCTCATAGTAAAATGGTGGGGTTGGAAAGATAATCCCTCAAAATCTAATGAAGCATTTTCCTTAAAATTTTCCTGATGATATTGTATATTTGATAGCTAATCACAAACATATTAATGTCTTAAGCACTCTTTGATGCTTGTAGTAAACAGTTTCTTAATATTTTAATGACTTCTGTAGTGCTTCATCTGTTACACCAAATACTTTGGAAAACATCGCCTTGCTAGTTGCACTTTTCAAGGAAGACTTGATGAAGTCTTCATCAGGTTTGCCTCAGCACTGTGTTGCAATGCACCTTTAAGAAAGAGATTTCTATAAATTAATTCTGCTATTGCCGTGGAGCAATTTTAAAAATTCTTAGACCTAATTTTAGACCTACAGCAATTATAAGGATTTTCACTGGGAGCCTCTAATGTGGAAATGAACTCTTCATAGGGATGGGCATACCACTCACTCTGTCCTAAGGACAAA
Organism: Phrynocephalus guinanensis; assembly: GCA_037367245.1. Classification (NCBI taxonomy): domain Eukaryota; kingdom Metazoa; phylum Chordata; class Lepidosauria; order Squamata; family Agamidae; genus Phrynocephalus; species Phrynocephalus guinanensis. The sequence goes on along the minus strand of CM074736.1, from coordinate 60,167,371 downwards.
CAAGAGATCACCTTCTCAGGAAGAATAAATAAATGTAGAGTGCTAAGGAATCATAGGATCAGGCCTTGTATCCTCTGGAGAATGCAAGAAATACCAAGACAACTCATGCCAACAAGCTGCTTTTGCTAGAATTTGCTGAAAGTTTGACATCGGTTTCTCTAGTGATGTTTTAATATATTATTTTTGTATTTAATTATCCCCCCTCGTAGCAACCAAGTATCTGGCTGTGGAGCTAGAGGTTGGGAGTTCAATTCCCCATGTTGCCTCCTTGACAGGGACTGGGATTGTTGATGTACAAGGTTCCTTCCAGCTATGGTGATGTTGATATAAATGTGTGTGTGTGTGTGTGTGTGTGTGTGTGTGTGTGTGTGTGTGTGTGTGTGTGTGTGTGTGTGTGTGTGTGTGTGTTTCTGGATAATGCTTATTGAACTGGATAGTAATTCACTTTTCAAGCTGAATAGTGGTTTTTATTCCATCTACTTCCAGAATGCCGAACATGAAATTCAGACCCTTGCAGAATACAAAAAAATCTATTCTAATTAAGTATTAAGACTATATTTTTGAAAGACTGAAATAGATAACAATGCTCTCTAGCATACAGTGAATCTGTTACATCCAGAGTATTTTTAAATATTTGCTGTAATGGTCCATGTATTTTCATGTGGTAATGCTGCTTCAGTAAATGCTTCCTCACATGTAATGTTAGTTATAATTGATGAGTTAACCATGTTACCTGCATGTTTGTTTTGAGACATCTACACTGTACAGCTAAACACAAGTATATGATTGTATATAAAGTTATTGAGTGCAACCTGCAGACTGCCTCAATTTGGTATTGCATTCTTCCTTTCACATAATGCAGTTATATAATAAAATGCACAAATATTTCTGAAGAGCTGCAATGGAAAAATTATTATCCAATTCTGGATTAATGTGAGTTTAATATCTGCAAAAGAGTGGGAAAAGCTGTGCTGGGATATAACCTCAAAATGATTTTGGTACGATTCCAAGGCAGCCCTTTCAACATCACAATAATCCAAGCTTATGCACCAACTACCAATGCTGAAGTGTCTGAGATAGACCAATTCTATGAAGACCTACAACTCCTTCTAGAACTGACACCCAAGAAAGATGTTCTTCTCATCATAGGGGATTGGAATGCTAAAGTAGGGAGTCAAATGATAAAAGGAATAACTCACAAGTTTTGCCTTGGAGTTCCAAACAAAGCAGGGCAAAGGCTAATTGAGTTTTGTCAAGAGAACAAGTTGGTCATTGCAAACACTCTTTTCCAACAACACAAAAGGTGATTCTAAACATGGACATCACCAGATGGACAATATTGGAATCAGATTGATTATGTTCTTTGCAGCCAAAGATGGGAGAGCTCTATACAGTTAGCAAAAATGAGACCTGGTGCTGACTGTGGTTCAGATCATCAGCTTCTTATAGCAAAATTCAAACTTAAACTGAAGAAAGTAGGGAAGACCACTGGACCAGTCAGGTACAATCTAAGTCAAATCCCTTATGAATACAGAGGGAGGGTGAAGAATAGATTTAAGGAACTAGATTTGGTGGACAGACCACCTGAAGAAGTATGGATGGAGGCTTGTAACATTGTAACTTTGAATCTCGAGAATAGACTACTGTAGTGCTTTCTACATGGGGCTGCCCTTGAGGTTAATGTGTAGATTGCAGCTAGTGCAGAATACAGCTGCCAGACTTCTAACGGAGCAAAGAAGGCAACCACATATTACCCCCGTGCTGGCAGCCCTGCACTGGTTGCTGGCACGCTATCATATCATTGACTTCAAGGTTTTGATGTTAACATACATCATAACCTAAACAGTTTGGGACCTCAGTATCTGACAGAGCGGCTCCTCCCAAGAAGAACTGCCAGGATCACCTGTGCCAACCAGGCAGGACATCTGGGAGTCCCAACCCCAAGGGAGGCCCAGAAAGTTTTAACAAGTAGTAGGGCCTTCTCCCCAGTTATGGAACCATCTATGCCCTGAAATTCGGCTGGCACACTTGCTTCAAATTTTTAAAAAACTATTGAAGACCTGGTTGTACGGAATGCCTTCCCTGATTCTTCAAACATTTAATAAGGCACAATTTTTACCACTTTCTTCTCATCTCCCTCCCCCCATTTTATTAATGTCTTCTTATTTTATTTTCATTTTATTTTCATTTTAGTTTTTGTTGTTGATTTATGTATACTTTATTTTATTATGTACCATGTATTTTTATTTTAATATCTATTCCTTTGTTTAATTGTTATGTTATCATATGTTGTAAACCACCCAGAGTAGCCCTAGGTCTAGATGGGAGGTATAAAAGTCAAATAAATAAATAAATTGTTCAGGAGGCAGCAACGAAAATCATCCCAAAGAAAAGAAAATGCAAGAAAGCAAAGTGGTTGTCTAAGGAGGCCCTACAAATAGCAGAGGAGAGAAGGGATGCAAAATGAAAGGGAGAAAGGGAAATATACTGAAAATTGAATGCAGACTTCCAAAGAATAGCGAGGAGAGACAGGATGGCCTTCTTGAACATAGAAGAATACAATAGAAAAGGAAAAACCAGAGATCTATTCAAGAAAATTGGAGATATTAAAGGGACATTTCGTGCAAAGATGGATATGATAAAGGACAAAAATGGTATGGACCTAACAGATGCAGAAGACATCAAGAAGACACAGAGGAATTATACCAGAAAGATCTGGATGTCCGTGATAACCAAGATAGTGTAGTTCTGACCCCGAGCCAGACATTTTGGAAAGTGAAGTCAAGTGCGACCTAGAAAGCATTGCTAACAACAAGGCCAGTGGAGGTGATGACATTCCAGTTGAACTATTTAAAATCTTAAAAGAGGATGCTATAAAGGTGCTACATGCAATATGCCAGCAAATATGGAAAACTCAACAGTGGCCAGAGGACTAGAAAAACTTGGTCTACATCCCAACCCCAAAGAAGGGCAACACCAAAGAATGCTCCAGCTATTGTACAATTGCACTCATTTCACACGCTATGCTCAAAATTCTACAAGGGAGGCTTCAGCAGTATGTGGACAGAGAACTTGCAGAAGTGCAAGCTGGATTTCGAAGGGCCAGAGGAACTAGAGATCAAATTGCCAACATGCACTGGATTATGGAGAAAGCTAGAGAGTTCCAGAAAAACATCTCTTTCTGCTTCATTGACTATGCCAAAGCCTTTGATTGTGTGGACCACAACAAACTATGGCAAGTTCTTAAGGGAATGGGAGTGCCTGACCACCTTATCTGTCTCCTAAGAAATCTATATTTCTCTTGGTGATTACCTTATATGAACCTACGCTCTTGGATGATCCCTTCATGCATCTGATGAAATGGACTCTGACCTGTCTAAGTTCATGTTAAAATACATTTCTAACTCTTTAAGGTGACCCAAAATCCTTTTCTGATTTTGTTGTCTGGCCATCCCTCTGAATCTATTTCTTATATTTTTTCTGTAATTGTAAAAAAAAATTATTAAACAAATTAGCATTCCTAATACCAGATGCACAGCAGTTTAGATTTCAGGGCAGTCCCTCCGTTTTGTTCATGTACATTATGTAGTATGTCTATTTGAAAGGTGAGTTCAACATAGTTTCAATAAGGACAAAAGTGATGTTCCTGTGAAGCAGGGTTGGCCCTGGTTAGTACTTGGATGGGAGACCACCAGGGAATACCAGCTCCTGTAGGCACCTGTAGTAGGAACTGGCAAGCCACTCTACTATTCATGCCAAGAAAACTCCATGGACATGGGGTCACGAAGAGTCGGTCACGACTGTAACAATGCAACACACACACACATATAATGATGGAAAAGTTAATTAAAATAATGTTAGGTAATTAATGTGAGTAAGAAATCTGTTTAAAGATGTAGTGGTACATTTGCTTTTCTCTTGTCTTTTTTTAATGCTTAGTGCATGACTTAAAGGACTTGCCATGGACCAGAGACCCTAAATTTATAATCTTTACTTGCAGGATATTGGTTGAATGGAGGAGTTCAAAGAATAAATGTACCTTAACTGATTAATTGTACTAAAATTCATCTCTGATATGTTCGAAGGGCACAGGAGAAAGTGTTCTTTTCATTTTATAGCTAATTAAGCACTGTAGGGAAGATTAAAAGAAATGTAATACTCTGCATTATGTACACAGTGTGGTACATTTAAGACCCTCTGACTCTTTTCATCTTTTGTCATATTAGGTGTCTTCAGATCTTCTAATAGTTTGTGGCGACCCAACTCTCACTGTGGAACCTGGTGACACAGCTGCTTATACTCTGAATATATCCCCATGGAAACGTGGCAAGTTTAAAGGTATTTTCCAAAAATAGTTTAATATAGATTTTTAACACAGCATTAAATTGTAAGTGTTGAGATAATTGCTGCATGATCCCACAAGGCACAATAACCACTGATTAAATTACCTGATCTCTGACATCTGACTGCTTCCCCATAGCCTCCATTAGAAATGCTTTTCTCTTGTAAAGTAATCCTCCAGGATAATCCAAATTTTATAGCAGTTCAGTTGAAACTGTAGTTTCAGACTGTATTGCTTCCAACCCGGAAACAGAACCAAGAACATTTCAGTGTCTTGATTTTAGTTCTGTTATAATTGAAAATCATGCAAGGCTACTGGAAATCTATGTTAACAAGCAGCAAATAAGGCTGTTTGTCCAATTTCCTCCTCCAGGGACAGATCTAGGAGAACCTGAAGTCCCCAGTGAAATCTTACAAGAAATACATTTGCATTTCTCTCACTTATGTAATCACACCCTGATCTGAATGTACCTCGTTGTAGTTTCTAAATTATTTGGAAATTCTTCCAGGGTTTTTTCAACATCAAACCCCCATATATGCTGAGAACGCTTTTGTTCTAATATATTCTAAAACTGTGGATCCACCATGGTGTTATATTGTCAGTTATGAATACTAACATTTATTGGAGAGTTTTGTTGATTCCTATTATAGTTGACAAACTATCAGGTACAAACAGCAACTGCGTGGAGATGTGTGTAGCCCTTGTGTGTAGCCCTTGTGACAAGAATAAACAGTTTTGCTGGGGGAAGTGGGGTGGAACAGTAGGAAAATGTGAGATGGGTTAACTAAACAGAGGAAGCCACAGCTAGCTGTTAGTTTGCAAGATCTTGAACAGAAGATATTGGGGGGGAAATAATATTGCTAATAACAGGGAGTAGCAGGAAGAGTGAACAACCTAATACGAGTTTCTTTTGGTTTACGAGAACTTAGCAGAGATGTAAATGACAGGACATTTTGGAAGTCAATAACTAATATAGTCATAGCACATTATGACTATGACAGATAGCATTTTTGTTTTTGTTTTTAAAATTAACAAACAACAGTAAAACTGATATCAGAAAATAGTGTAAGGAAATGTTATTTGTCAATAGCTAATTAAGATATATATGTATATAAAACCGTGGTTCTCAACCTTCTTAATGCCGTGACTAGAGATGGGCACAAAAAAAAGGGCGATTCATTTTGGTTTGTTTCGTTTTAGGTTCGTTTGGTTTCATTTCGTTTTTAACATTTTTTTTGAAATATTCATTTCGTTGGTTTGTTTTGATGTGTTATTCATTTTGTGTGTGTAGTATGTGTGTGTGTGTGTGGTGCTTAATGCAACATAGTTTGTCTGGGGGAAAGAGCGGGCTTAATCTTCCCCGCAGCAAGTGCAGGGTGGGGTGGGAAAAAGAGCTTCCCCAGCCAGTGTCTCTCAGGTGCTCCACGCTGGGTTCCCTGTGCCCCGTTTCCCCAGAAAACAAGGTGAAGGGAAGCCAGCGAGGAGCAGCTGAGAGGTGGGGTGGGGAAGATAAGTTTCCCCATGGGGGAAGATAAGTTTAAAGAGCCCGCTCTTCCCCCTCAGCCCGTGGGGAGGGGAAAAGGGGGCTTTTTAAACATCCCCCCACTCCTGATGACAGTGCCGAGCGGCTGCTCGGCGCTGTCATCGGGAGGGGCGAAGATGAGTTTAAAGAGTGCACTCTTCCCCCCCAGCCCATGGGTAGGGGGGAAGAGGGGGCTCTTTAAATTCCTCCCACTCCCGATGACAGCGCTGAGCGGCCAAGTGGCGCTGTCATCGGGAGGGTGGAAGATAAGTTTAAAAAGTGAGAGCAGGCTTTTGGCACTGCTTTGCTAATGCACTCCTATGGGAAAACGAAAAATTTCTGCTCCATTTTGTTTCATTTTTCTGTGATGGGTCAGTTCGTTATTCATTTTGTTCCCTAACAAAATGAATAATGAATAATGAAATGAATAATAAATTCATTTCGTGCCCATCTCTAGCCATGACCCTTTAATAGTTCCTCATGTTGTGGTGACCCCTTGCCCCTGCTTGGAAGAGGCCACAAGCCCCCTTTGGCAGGCCACTTCTGCAGGTGCCATAAATAACTTCCCTCTACAGACACCCTCAGCCAATTGCAGCCTCCAGTGCCATTGACTGACATCCCTTCCAACCTATCAAGCTGTAACTCACTCTTTCCCCTCTTCCTCCCCCTCCTCCTCCGGACCCAAGCCGTTTGTGTCTTTTTCTTCACTGACTCATGGCAACCCCTGTGAAATGGTCGTTCAACCCCCAAAGGGGTCCTAAGCCCCAAGTTGGGAACCACTGCTCTAATATCATAATTCAGTTTGAACTAGTTTTTGAATGTGACTAATATGCAAAGCTGCTTGGCACAATGATAGTAGTTCATCTTTTGAAATGAATGCCTTAGTTAATAGAACATCTGGTAACTATTTATTTTAGGAGTAATTGTGTTTGTTGCTGAAGATACAGAACAACAGCAAACCAATTCACAGCAGAAGACAGATGTTATTCAGACCTCTCAGAAAGTGCCAACAGAGGCATTTCAAATGGTAAATGGAGAAGGCACTGGTAGGTTTATTATTATGGGTAATTTCATTATCAGTCTTTACAAATGTTGTCTCTTCATTCATTTTTCAGTGAAATTCACACTTTATATGTGAAGCCATGTGCATAAAAGAGGGCTGGTCCTCTTTTAACTTTAGGAGTTTCTCTCCTTTGTATATAGAACAACAGTGGATAATAAGAAAAGGCAGGCTCTTGACCAGCGATTATAGGAAGTTAAATTAAATGCCTCCTTCTTGGAAATTAATTTTTTTTGGTGGGGAAGGATTTGAACTTTAAACTGTCTTCAAGATCATGAACTTGACACAAATAAAAATTTGCTAGTGTTTGTGATTAATCTGTTGAACATAGTTGCTTTATATATCAGTATTCACCCATTAAAACATGATTTTAACTGATTCAGCTGCCAATAACAATACATATAGACTATTTTATCTAACTTTAATGTTACAGTATTTTTATTTTTATTTTATTATATTACTGTATTTTATCTTTATTGTACTGTATGAATTATTTGAGTTTACTTGCACTGTATTGTATTCATCATTTGTTTTCATCCGACCACAGTGACCGCGCTGCCAGATGGGCAGTATAAAAATCCAATAAATAAATAAATAAATAAATATCTGGAGTTTTACAAGTGCATGCATGTCAAAAAATGTGTCTTATGTTCATGTTCTATTGATTAAAGTGTTATTCAGCCACTCAGAGATTGGGTCTAAATCTGATTATACTGATGCAAATTCACAATGAAATAGAATGCAATTATGTTTATGCAAAATTAAGATTAAATAGGATTTTGCTCAATGTTTCATATAATGCGTCAAGTTGTAGGTATTTTCAAAACATTAGGTTACTATTAGTAATTTCCAAAAAATGTTTGAGATCACATATTACATGTTATATAGTCAGAACTGACTTGTAGAAACTCTAATAGGGCTTTCAGAGTAAGTGAGATATTTAAGTGATGCTTCCACTGAGCTTCCACGGCTTCCAAGTGATGCTTCCACGGCTTCCAAGTGATGCTTCCACTGAGCTTCCACCGTGCTTCCACTGAGCTTCCACGGCTGAGCAGGAATTCAAATTCAAGCCTCCACTAAACCACATTGAGTCTGTCTTGAGATTGCATAGCCCAAGAAAATCATCTAGTGAAAGTCAAGTATTTTATTTATTACCTTTAAAAGTACAAGTAGTATGTGGAGGAAAAAGATTTCTCTAATTGCACCTTTTTGTTCTCTCTGTAACTGCAGGGATACCTATTTAACTAGGATTGTCTTTCTGTTGATATTCAATGTACTTCAATTAATACCCATTTTAAAAGCTTCTTCTGCAGAGAAGATTCAGATTTAAAACTGGAGGCTTTTTTATTCTATTGCTAAATCATTCTCATGTTGAAATAATTTTAAAAAGAGCAAAAGCTTCATGTCAGGCAGGCAGAATTAACAAATGAAATTAAATTATGTACTTAGCGGGAGTGACAGGTGGTGGTGGGGAACCAATGGAAATATTTGAACTGTGTTCTGTATATGTGACTGTTTTACAGGAAAGTGTAGTCAGCCCAGTAAACCAGCCATTCGCAACCTTTTTTGCCACTTCCATAAACACAATACGAAAGAAATATAGGCCGAATCAGGAGGACATAAATTGCATAGTGAATCTTATAAGGTGTTGTGTGAATCTTATAAGATGTTGTGTGAATCCCCCCCCCCCAGTCTTTGGCCTTCTATGAATGTGCCTGGGCCTCCCAAGGGAACATATCTCCCCCACCCCAACTGAGAATGGCTGCAGCAAGCAAAACATTTAAAATGGTGAATCACAACTAGTTTCCATCTACTGAAGGAATATTGATAATTTCAGTTTTTCCCCTTCCATTCTGATGCCATTGAAGATTTTACTCTCCCTTTTCACTGAGAGTAGCCTTACAATACTAGAGGAAAATTAGTTGCTTTCTGACTCACAGTAGCCATAGATATTTATTTTACACATCTCAATGCTCAATAAAGACCTAATTCTTCAACTGTTATTTTGGAACAAAACTTTCCAGCCAATTGTAAACATAATTTATTTACATATTTTTAGTTACATTTGCATTTTGCCTTTCTTTCAGTGAGCTCAAAGGAATATATATAAAGCAAAGCAAAGTATTCTGCTTATATACCACCCCATACCACTTCAAGTAGTCTCTGGGTGGTTTACAGTTTTTTTTTAAATTAAAGTATGCAGGCTACACATTGCCCCCCCCAAGCAAGCTGGGCACTCATTTTACCAACCTCAGAAGGATGGAAGGCTGAGTCAGCCATGAGCCTGCTACCTGGGATTGAACCTCAGGTTGTGAGCACAGTTTTGCCTGCAGTATAGGCATTTAACCACTGCGCCACGGGGCTCTATATGGTCTTATTCCCCATTGTATTCTTACTGTAGCACTGTGAGATGAGTCAGGTTGAGAGAATGTGACTGGCCCAAGGATAGCTCATGAGTTTCATAACTGACTAGGGACTAAAACCTAGATTTCCCACATTTTATTACAGCATTTGAACTACTACACTACACTGGCTGTAATCATATACAGTGGAACCTTGACTTACATACTGCTTGACTTGCATCATATTTGACTTGCAGCAAGAAGGGGCCTGTTTGACTTGAGTCGCAGGCTTTGACTTACAGCTCGGAGCCCTGGCGCAAGACACCGGAATTGGGTGGCAGCCACAACCCAGCATCACGGCTGCCACCTCCAAACTGCTCCTGCCTTCTTCCCCTCCTCCGGCAGTGGCGGCTTCGGCAAGGCCAGCTCAGAGCACCTGGAGCTGGTCCTCGGCCTCACCGAAGCCGCCGCTGCTGCCGGAGGAGAAGAAGGCCCGGGAGCTCAGGGCTGTCCTCGCTGGTTACACAGTCGGCTCAGTCTTGTAAAAAATCTGGCTGCAGAAGTCTGGTCTACAATGGAAGCATTTTAGTTGGGGAGCTGTAAAGTTGTGGGACTCTAATGGTAAGCATAGAGTTGTTCAGAACTTGGAACGTCACGTTAAAAATCAGTAAAACTTAAATGTTAGACATTGTTGCTATGAACATTAAAAAGTGGAGGCATATAACTTGTGGACTATAATTCCACTGCCTCCTCCTCTCTTTGAAGAGACATTTCATTTACATCCCCAGAAGGAATCTCCTATCCCAGTCAAATTTGTGTTAAATTGCTGTTTTCGGGGGTCTTTTTCATCATCTGGAACGGATTAATCCGCTTTCCCATTACTTTCTATGGGAAACGTTCGTTTGACTTAAGTCATGTTTGACTTAAGTCTAGACCACTGGAACGGATTAATGACGTAATTCAAGGTTCCACTGTACTCAATTAAGTCTAGTTCAAGTTTTCTTCCATTAGGTGTGATTTGTCCTACAACATTTTAAAAAGATTGCTCCTTGAAGTCTAGTATAGGAACACACTTTATGTTTCTCCATCCACTGGCGTAGTCTTTATCAAAAGAGCCCTGATTTGTTTTCAGCAGATATGTTTTTGCTGGTAGCAATCAACTTTGTTCTTTTAGAGCAATTCAACTCATTTTTAATGAAATGTTGTTATAACATTCCAGGAATAGAAGTTGTATTGCAGCCAGAGGAAATAATGGTCCTTCATGGAACCACAAACGATAAATGGTTTTGTGGTGGATAACATATGTGGCATGAAAATCTCAGCATGCTCGATGTAATTGCTTGTTTTAAATCATTAATAAAAATGTAGTGTAATTTTTAGCAATGTAGACCCTCCATATGTTGCTAGTGAATTTTGCATTCCATATCCCTTGCAACAGCAGGTGTTTTTATACTGGCATCTGTTATAACAGTAGATCAGTTCTCCCTTCTTGAATCTGGTACCTCTGTGCCTTTCTGGCACTCTTAGTATATGAGATTTTATTTCCATAGAAATGAGTTAGAGAAATTTGCTATAAAATAAAAGGTCTGCCAGTTTGTATGTCATGTTAAGACAACACATGGTTTTGCAAGCGCCGATTGCACCTTGTGACCTACTACAGTGGCAACACTTTGTCCCAGCAAAACTTCAGACTCATCCAGAGATGAGGCCTTAAAACAGTGCTCATCGGCAAAGTCATCCTGTGTAAGAAGATTGCTCCCCAACACTGCTGGTTGTCTGTGACCTCTGAATTGACCCACCCAGGGAAAAAACAAAGCAAGACATAATGGTCAAGCAAGAATCACGTGGTAGAAACTATGACAAAAAGAGGCAAGAGCCATCTTGCAATTGCGACTGCCTCCCATTGACAGTACATGGCCGAAAGTGAAGCAAGCAACTAAAACAGATGTCCAGGGTGAACTTGGCATGACAAAGCTTGGATGTAAAATGATTGACAAAGACACATGGGTTTGGACAGACAAGTCAAATAAATGGTCCATGAGAAAAAGTAGCTCTATCACATTTCTCTGAAAAGACAGCTCATAGCTGGCAGAAGTACTGTGGTGCTTGGCATAGTGCAAAGAAAGCAGTAGCTACAACAAAATCTGTGCATTTTCAGGAGTTGTACAGAAACCCTGATATGTGAGAAAGTGAATGTGTCATTTACTAGCTAGTGAAAGCCTGCCACAAAAGAACCAGGAATGCTGAGAGCTATTGAAATCTGATCAATTATTGTGTCTTGCCAAGGACCTTACATCTAAGAAATAACTCATGGCAAATCCATCTTTTGCCATATTATAACGTATTGGTACTGCTCTGAGGAAGGGTGTTTCGCCCTCAAAATATTAGCAATGTTTTAAGTCAATTTTCTAGTAGCCTAAAGATATCACCTGTTCCACTTTTGTATTTGTGTCAAAGTAACAAAGTGTTGACAGGATTGCTTCAAGAACATATCCACAGAAGAGTTCCCACACCCAGCAATCCCCTATATCCCTCCAGTTTTAGGGCCTGAGCAACCCATAACATCTGATGAAGTTTCTGTGGCAATGAAGCAGATGAAATTGGGGAAGTCCTCAGGACCAGATGATGTGGCCATGGAACTGTAGAAGTCATAAGACTGGAATCCTTGTGACACCGTGTCATGGAGGCAAAGATGCTAAGGTGGACCTCCAACCTCAGATGAAAAGATTGTGTGCACAATGATGACATCTGTTCTGAATATGACATCATACCAATTGCTGACAAGATGCATGACACTCAGCTGTGTTGGTATGGGTACGTCTTGCGTGCAGACGAAGAAACTCTGGCCATAAAGGTTCTCACCCTAGAGATAAGCAGATTGTGTCTGAGGGGGCAACCAAAACAGTGCTGAATCAACAACTTTGACAATGACATGAAATTGTCCCAGGTTCACCCAGACCAGGCATGTGCCCGTATAAAGTGGAGGACAAAAACCAGAGTAGTGGACCCTGCCACCAAGTGGTACAGAGAAGAAGAAGAAGAAGAAGAAGAAGAAGAAGAAGAAGAAGAAGAAGAAGAAGAAGAAGAAGAAGAAGAAGAAGAAGAAGAAGATCAACTGTAGTGGGCTTCTGGCTTCCATATCCTAACCTTCCTCTTCTCTTTTTTCTTCCCCAACAGTGTCACTGGAAGGAAAATTTGAAATGAATGCTTCCATGTTTTATCCACTATATTTTGCTGTTTTATACAGCTTCCTGTATCATGAGGGAGCTAAAGGTGTATTCATACTATTAGGATGCATGTCATCACTTGACATCCCTTCTTGGCGTATTTGGAAATTGTTGTTGTTGTTCAGGCGTTCAGTTGTGTCCAACTGTTCGTGACCCCATGGACCAGAGCTCGCCATGCGTTCCTATCTTCCACTGCCTCCCGGATTTTGGTCAAATCCATATTGGTTGCATCGATGACACCGTCCAACCATCTCATTCTCTGCCATCCTCTTTTCCTTTTGCCTTCAATCTTTCCCAACATCAGGGACTTTTCCAAGAACTCCTCTCTCCTCATGAGGTGGCCAAAGTACTGGAGCCTCAGCTTCAAAATCTGTCCTTCCAGTGAACATTCGGGGTTGATTTCTCTCAGGATGGATAGGTTTGATCTCCTTGCAGTCCAGGAGACTCTCAAAACTTTCCTCCAGCACCACAGCTCAAAAGCATCGATTCTGTGGCAATCAGCCTTCTTTATAGTCCAGCTCTCAGTAATTACTTTGGAAATTACTGTTTGTATTATTGTAGTCAGGAGAATATTTCATCAAATGGCATAACATTTAAGATATACTGTATTGTGAAACTGCATATACGTAACCTTATAAATATAGAGAGCATGCTGTTGCAAATCCAAGCTTCTTTTCTAGCAATATTGAATACCTTAGACAAAAGTTATAATGAGTAGAGATGTCCCTGGACCCCAGGTCCCTGTGATGGCACTGACCTATCCAATGCTCTTTCGGTAACATTCCAACCTAATTCTTGTTGAGTCCATGACTAGAGTTGTGTACTTCTGGTTCTCCATGAAGAACCATTCCTGCAAAAGAGAAAATACAAATAGCATGTCCAGGTCATAGATTAAATGAGAAATAACAGAAGGGAATCAGCAGTTATTAGACACTCTGTTTCATTGTTACTATTCTACCATTTTTTACATGTGGCAGGAGACCCCCCCCAATCTGCTTCCTGACTGGGACTACCCGTCAGTGAAGTAAATGGGTAAGATATAGGTTTTATATTTGTAAATGAAAAACATATACATGTCCATTTGGACCTCATTTCCCCCTGCCTATTTTGACACAAATCACAAGTTCAAATAAACATTCAGTGCTTTCTGAAATGACCTGTCTTTGGCAGCAGATGTGAACATTTTAGATTTACTTCATCCACAATGATTGTGTATAACTGAGGTAGAGCTATACGTACTTGCTGTTCTCAACCTCACACAAAAGGGAAACGTATTGGACAATTATTATATTTACTTCATGAACCAAGAAGATATTTTGAGCTGTTCTTGAGAATCAAAGAGAGATTGTATTGTTCGCTGACTTGCTCAGTTTTTTGGAAGCCGCCTAGAGTTCCGTCTCGGAAGATGGGCGGGGTAAAAATCCCAATAAAATAAAATAAAAATGTTTGTTTTTACACAAAATTGTGCAAATAACTTTTAAATATTATTTAACTTCTATGTCACCTGATAAATGGAACGTAATACTCTGAGTCATTACCAGTGTAACCAAAACAAATAGTATAACAATAAACAAAAGGAAATGTAATAAAATAAATCAAATCAATAAACAGCATAAGGCTAACAAAAAGAAATTATTCTTTTGGTGAAACTACTCACACTACCAATATGTAGTACATTAGAATAATAATGTACTACAGAATCTGAACTAGAACTTAAAACTAGTGTATATGGTTTCCTGGTAGATTTCTTGAGGTCTGTGGTTCAGTGCCATGCAAGGTAATCTCATCTTTATGGGGTCAAAGTATCCTGTCTTGCTGAAATAGTGAAAGGTCACACTTGAGATGAATGACTGCTGGAGTTGGCAGGAACTGTCACAGGGCTTCAATTTGACTGCAGCTGTGTGCATTCATTTGTATGAGTTATTTCCTATTTATTTAGGAATGCCAATGTAGAATCTTCCACCTTAGTGGACAGGTGACCCTCAGTGGCAAAGCAGATAATTTTGATATGTGATCATGAAGCTCTCCTGAGTCCTAGTCTATCACGCTATTCACTGTACCACAGTGGGTTTCAGTGTTAGAATATCATATATATTTTAGAATATAGAATGTAGGTTCCAGTGTTAGAATATCATATATAGTCTAGAATACATAAACAATGAACAGTACAAAGTTTATTGGCTTGATATAAGTTTTTTTTTGAAGGGTTATAAAAGCAATGGTCTTCAATATTTTTCCTCAATTTATGGAGATAATTGTAATGAAATATTGACTATCTTGATAGCTTTAATTTTAAAGTTTAAAGGTTGCATTCATAATAAGTCTCTAGGAGGATTTCATGTAAGAATTAGATTTTACAACTAGAATTTATTGGTCTTATTTAATAGCATTGCCTCACTCTGCACCATGCCTTCAGCAGTTAATTAACGTGTTAATAATTTACATTTTAAAACATTTAAATACCAATTTTCCAAACCTTGAAAGTAAATGTGTAGCATTTAATAACATATAATAGTTAATTTAGAAACACTTTTCAGTTACATCCTGGGCAGATGGAAGATTTGACATTCCTGTGCAGAAGCTGCAAGATTGCTTGCAAGATGAGAACATGAAGTAAACAAACAACTGAACAGATTTTTATTGCCTTTAGCCTATGTTTTTACATTGTTTTCTTTTGTGTTTCTGTTGTACTCCCAATGCCTCCTGTCACTAACGTACTATCCACTTTTCGTGTGCAGTGCTGTACAAGGGTTGTACGTTGTGCAACTGACATAATGGAAGCCGTGTTGTATGCAAATCCCTATTCTGTTTTGTGCAAGTCTAATTTTGTGCAAAAATATTCTTCCTGAGCACACCTTAGAGTTCTATATACGACTGGCCAGGAACTCAATTCCTCTTGGCCGTCTTCCCATGTCTGGGCATTTAGCAGTTTCTCCTGGTACTGGGAATTGGGAAGTTATCCTTAGAGTTATCTAGTGGCCTCTTAAGTTCCTTTGTCAGACAAATGGAGTTTAACTTGCAGTTGGGCTATTCTTTTTAGCTCCATCTCAACGGATTCAGTCGTTTTGGCCAAAATGTCATACCTATTGCCAAGGAAGCACAGGTTGCTCTCCCCCCCACACCCGCCGCCCCAAACACCTGGGATGCTTGCTTTCCAAGGACACAGCAATGAGGTCTCCAAAGCACTTGTGTTTCTTCTCTGAGTATGTCATTTTAATAATGGGACAGATAATAAAATGTGATGTAAGATATTATTGGATGTTGTCATTTTATGTTGGTTGATTTCAAATCCCAAAGTGCATATTTTGAATGTATTAGCCAGCATCCCAGTAATGGTGAAACTACTTCCACCACCCCAAACTTTTTAAAAGGTTGTTTTAACGCCTCACTCTGCTCACTGCTGAGTTGCTTTTAAACCACAAGAAATCTTCAAAAGCTGATTCTCTTGTGACATAAGAATTACCTGTGTAAAGAAAAAGTCAAGAGCTTTTCAGTTTTCACTTAGTAGCAATTTGGCTATACAAGATGAATGTTAACCTTCATGGTCAAGGGTATAATGTAGTTCCTCAAAGTAATATTTTACTGTGGAATCCATACAGAACTAGACTTACAAAGGAGGCATTTTACAGTAGTGTCTCCTGAAGAGTTGAAAACTGGACTGTTGTTCAGGTAGAGAAACAAGTAAGTCCCACCCTGAAGCCTTGCCTATTTGGAAGTCACACAGGCCTTCATATGTAAACCTGAAGAAGCCCCTATAAATGTCTTCACTTTAACATCATTCATTATAGCACTCATGTGCTTGGTAGCTTATAAAACTCACGTTCAAGGGGGAATTGGGTGCATGATCTATGTCTTCACCCACATTTCTACCTTGCTTAAAGCTCTAATGTCACCAAGTATTGGCCACTGACCTTGTACCCTAATCCTACTGGTAGCCCTCAATCTACTGGATTTGTCATGGGATCAGAAAATAATTTGTTTATCTCAGTGAATGACGTTTAAAGTGTGTAATGGATGCAGTGTTTGAAGAAGCTTCGGCTGAGACTAAAATTCATTCCTGAAATTCTTCTTCCCCTGTTCTTTTTCTTTTTTTAGGACAAACATGCTGCAAAGTGTGGTTTTCCCTGGAGATACACAGCATACCAGCCCCACCAGAAAAAACTCTGAATATCAAATGTACAGTTCTGGTAAGATGACTTTCATTAATCGTAGAAATAAATATAACTTAGTGATATAGAATCAATAAAGACAGCTCCTGCACTGGAGCTACTAAAGGCAGCTCCTGCACTGGAGTAGCCTGAATGTTTTTAGGTTGTAGTAGGTAAGGTGGTAAGTAGAGATGGGCACGACTTGAAAAAAATTTTTTCGAGTTGTCGTTAGTCGGGCCAGTCCCATTTCGGGTCGTTTCCAGTTTTCGCGAAAATTCGCAAAAATTAGTCGGTTCGTTTTTTCGTTTTTTCGTTGTCGTTAGTACTGGTTTTTTTTGGGGGGTAGCGGGCTCCTGGAGGCACCTCTGTGGGGTGGGAGCCTCCTCTGGCCCGCTATAAAGGGAAAGTGGGCTCCTGGAGGCACCCGTGGGTGCCTCCTGCCACTAGGAAGGGGAAGCAGGCTCCAAGAGACACCCCTCTACATGGGGGTCTCCCTTCCTCACCTGCTGCTGCTGCAAAATGCTATGCAATAGCCATATGGATATTGCATAACATAATGTGCAGACAGTGAGACCAGTGTGAGAGTGATAGGGTCATACCCGCCCTTCACAAGGCTCTGGCACCACCATGTCTCACACAGAAGGGAATTGTACTTGCTGCGTGTAGTGCAATGCAAGCAAGTAGATCTGGCTTTAAGGTGCCTTAGTGCAAGAGCTAGGGTTAGGCTCGTGACGGGTAAGGTTACGGTGGGCTAGTGGGTTGCACCTCTGGGTGCCTCTCTGACCCACTAAGAAGACAGTCTGTGACGTATGGGTACGGAGTCAAGGGTTAGGGTTAGGGCTAGGGCAGGTTTTAGGGGGCTTTTTGGCACATCCCAGAAGTCTCCATGGCCAAGTGGCCATGCGACTGGTGGGATGGCTCCAGAAATTTGCATGGTTGTCCACTCCCACATGGCTGGCCACTTGGCCAGCCCATCATTGCGCACTGCGCAGGTGTAAATAAAATAAAATAAAATAAAATCAATGGAGGACAGAGGAGGAGAGGAGAGACATTTTGTTGCAAGAAAAAAACCCACTGCTACTGTGAAAAATCTGGCAGTTTATAAATTTTCGCGTGTTTCTGTTGTGCTTGTGTGTTTTTGGACCACGATTTCAAAAAGAATATTGCGTTCGCCGCCCCATTTTGGATCCCCCGCCCACACCGCATGGCATGGCGATGGCGACTCGCGAGTCCGGCTGCCCAGGACGGGGGGGAGGCGGGACCCCCCCTCCAGAAACCACCCCTCCGGTAGGTGCCCTGCGCCCTTAGTCAAGCAGGCATTTTTCCGCCTGCTTTTTTGGCCCGGGAATGGGTGGGGGGAGAGTTTAAAAGTTTTTTCCTGTGCCGTCCGTGCCGCTTGCTTGCGCTTTAATTGCGGCGGCCGGCGGCCGGCGAGACTGGGCTTTTTGCTGGCTGCGAGCCTGCGGCGAGTCCCACCAGAGCAGCCGAGGACGGGGGATGAGGGGGGAGGCCGGGGACCTCCAGAAACAACCCCTCTGGTAGGTGCCCTGAGGCACGGCAGGCATTTTCCCGCCTGCTTTTCGGCCGGGAACCGGGTTTTTTTAACTTTTAAAAACTTTTTTTCTGTGCCGCGTGTGGCATCGCGCGATCTCGCGATGCAAGTAACGAGCACGACAAATCAGACCAAAATTGTTTGTTCGTCGGTTCGAGCTCGAAGTCTGGGGGAGTAATTCCCGTTACCGTTTCCGTAGAGTAACGGAACCGAGTAACGGAAACGGAAACGGGAATACCGCTAAGTCGTGCCCATCTCTAGTGGTAAGATCTTTCTTTGCTTACTTCAGATTCTGATCAGTACAATTAATACATATGTCAAATAAAGAGGAACATCAAGAACATTTGGAACAGCTAACTTAAGGTCTTTCATAGTGCATATTGAGGGGCATAAAATGCACTGACATTGATGTGTAGTTGTCTGTTCTTCGTATTCTCAAAGGAGTAAGAAAATGGGGGGAAGCCCCCAAGTTTTCTTAAATTCATGTTGGTCCTGCCTATTCCCGTTGTAGCCTATTAAGTTACTTACAACTAACCTAATTCTCTGTGTGGCTGGGAACTCTCTTTTGTTGGGAAAAGAAACTTTACATCATAAAGATACTGTATAATAGAAGAGCCATGTAGAGTAAATGTCTGCTTGTTAGAGCTGTCAAGTCTAGAAAATACGCAGAAATAAGTGCAGATATTTCCTTTATGAAAAAGAGGGAAGAATGGATAAGAAGGGGGAGGAATTGTTAATGAGAAAAGAATAAAAGAAATATCAAGTATTGACTTCAACTCACAATGGAACTAGTTGTGTACAGAATTGAGAAATTTCTAGATATAAAATCAATAATCCTGCAAAAAATGGGTCATGAGTAATTTCACAAAGTTTTAATGGTGACAGGCTTTGAGCTTTGTGATTGCATTCCATGGTATTAAACTGCATAATTAAACTGTAAACTCTCCAGAGACTACTTGAGGTGGTATCATGTGGTATATAAGCAGAACACTTTGTTTTTATTAAAAATATGTTGGGTAATAGAACACAAGCAAATTAATTATTTGATACTATGCATCTTTAGAGGTATTTTAAATTGTAGTTTGATTTCTAAAGGCTTGAGTACATAATTCATTATGAAAATATCATGACTGTTTCTTAGGCTGCCCAGGAACTATATATGCAGTTGAAACAGAAAGGTGCTGGTTTTAAGATGCAAACTATTTCACTCTCTTTGGTAGCCTGGAAAAATAATATAGTCATTCAAGAAGAAATGGTGAAAGACAAGCAATTTTTGAAACTTTTTTTAGAATGCTTGCCATTTTTGAAATAGACTGTTAAAATATTAAGTCCGTTTGTGTTCACTTCATGAAACAGCAAACAAAGCCTTTGTGCTTGTTTAGATGCTGTTTAAATATGTTTAACTTTTGAAATGACAAGTACAAAATTTATTATGGCGCTATTTCTATTTAATGGTAACACATAAAAGTACACATGCATACAGATTACTGCATATGCCTTGGGAAATATAGCCACACTAAAACATTTTCTTAGCATATTCTTATTGTTATTTGAATATAGTAATCACACACACACACACACACACACACACACACACACACACACCCCCAATCATATATGTTTATACAACACTTTTCTGATCATCAGGATAATCAGAATACTGTAAATGTTCAGTTTAAAAAGAACAGTGCAGTAAGGTCAATGGATCATAACAGCAAAATTATTGCAAAAGCAGGGCCTTCTTTAAAATAATCTAAAGAGCAACAACATTTTTCAGAAAGTGGTACCTTTGGTAACGAATTTAATCCATTCTCTGAGGCAATTTGTTCTCCGAAATGCAGTTTCCCATTGAAATGAATGGGAAACCAATTAATCTGTTCTGGAGGTCTGAAAAAAGCCAAAAAAGCTGTGTGTGTGTGTTTCAGATCTCTTTATGAAGTGCACTTTAAAGGCTTGCAGGGCTGGCACATACACCCCCGAGCACCCCCCTGCAGTGCAATGCAAACATGGACAAAAGAAACCAGCAAGTCTACCCCAGGCTTTTCCTGCCAAAAATGCAATGGAAAGCAGTTCAAAGATCAATAAAACCAAGCTCCAAAAAACCCACATATGGTCATTCTCGCCAAACACACAGAAAAAAGCCAGGATGATTCTCAGCTCACCCCTCTGCTTTGCAATCCTCAATTGCAAACCTCTGCTCACCCCTATGCTTTGCAATGGAAAGCAATGGAAGGACAGAAAAAAGCCAGGATGATTCTCAGCTCACCCCTCCGCTTTGCAATCCTCAATTGCAAACCTCAGCTCACCCCTCCTCAGCTCACCCCTCCGCTTTGCAATTGAAAGGAATGGAAAGACAGAAAAGAGCCAGGATGATTCTAACCTCACCCCTCCGCTTTTCAGTCCTCAATTGCAAATCTTAGCTCATCCCTCCACTTTGCAGTTGAAAGCAATGGAAAGACAGAAAAAAAGCCAGGATGATTCTCAGGTCACCCCTCTGCATTGCCATGGACAACAATGAAAATGAGAGGGAAAAGCAAGGAAACATCAGCTCCCTACCTTTCTAATTTCAAAAGGTTCAAATCCCTCAGCAAAAAATGTCCCAAATGGTTCCAGAACACCATGGAAAAAATCGCTCTAACTCCTCCCAGCCCTCCACAAACTATAGGGAGTGCAATGCATCCTGGGTATACATTTTTGCAAGGCATGATGAAACATTCGTTATCCGAGACAGCCCTATACCCGGAAATTTCCATTCGCTATCCAAATTATTTGTTATCAGAAACATTCGTTGTTCAAGGTATTACTCTATTTACATAATGTGCTACAGATAGTGGTAGCTGGATTTATTTGTTCAGTCTACTAAGGATATCTATGTAAATGCAACATTCTCATCTAAAGTCATATATTTGTTCCATCTCTAGACAGCGAAATATCCACAAAATTCCATTTTGGGGCCATCAGAGAAATCAGATTGTTTTGATTTGTTTTTAAATTTCAGGGTTTGTGGGAAGTGTAATGCTATTTCTATTTGCTGAAATAAAATAAAATAAAAATCTTGAAGTTAATTTGTGACAGTGCAGGTGCTATATATTGTAGAGAATCAGGGACAGGACTGTGAGATTATATAATTATGCATCTTCAGGGCAGGCTCATCCAATCATCAGCCTTTCCACAATTCATTTCATGCACAGTTCATTTCACTCAAAGAAAATGATAGCAGATAACTGAAGCAGGTTCTCCAACTCCAGGAAAGGAAAAATCAGTTTGTGCCTAGTTTATTGTAACAGGATATTGAGCCATGGCAGCTGGACTTCTTTTCTTGAGAGATTGAAACATTTCACTGCTCATCCAAACAGCTTCATCAGTCTGAGGAAAGCTATAGCAAGTCCTCCATTTTATAGTTGACTTTGACCTCATGTCACCCTGGTCTTAAATAGGCTTATTAAGTGGATAATGGCCTAAGGCAGGCATGTTCAAACTTCGGCCCTCCTGATGTTTTGGAGCAGAACTCCCAGAATTCAAAGCCTGTATTTCCAATGGCAAAGAACTGTGGAAGTTGTGGTCTAAAACATCTGGAGTAGAGATGGGCACGAAACGAGCTATTTTTTGTTTTCATTTTCGTTTTTTCATTTCGTTACGCAACGAAAACGAAACAAATTTTTTTTAAAAAAACAAAATGAAAACGAAACGACCAAATTTGCCGTGTTTTTCGTTTTCGTTGCAGCAGATGCATTGAACTAAAAAGAATGCTAACGAAACAGCAACTTTTCATTTTCGTTTTTGTTTTTTCGTTTCGTTACCTAACGAAACGAAAATGATTTTTTTTGCAAAAAAGTCACGAAAACGAAAATGAACCGAAACAGACCCCTAAACGACCAAACGACAAACGAAACACCATTTTTTTGAGTCGTGCCCATCTCTAATCTGGAGGGCCAACGTTTGGACATGCCTGGCCTAAGGTGTGTTAAAGCCCCACCTTTACAAGGTGGGTCGTTAGCTATGGCCTTTGTGGTGGAGGTGTGAAGTATTTTTGATTTGTCTGGAGATTGTTGAAATCACTGCCTGATAAGTAGCAGATAGACTGTGCCTGAGCCCCCCCACCTCTGTTGAGAGAGGGGTTTTCAGCACTCACATGAATGGCTTCTCTGACCCCTCTCTCAAACAACCTATCTTCTCTGTCTATTATGTGTACATCCTCATGTTTGAATGAGTGCCCTATGTCCTTCAAGTGGAGATATACTGATGACTCTGGTCCTGAGCTGTTGCCCCACCTATGTTTGGCCATCCTACTGCTTAATGGCTATTTAGTTTCTCCAATGTAGAGGTCTGCACACTCCTCGCTGCATTGGACTGCATATACTATATTGCTCTTTTTGTATTTTGGTGTTGGCTCCTTTGGTTAGATGAGTCTCTGTCTTAGTGTGTTTGTGAGTTTGAAGTAAACAGGGATGTGGTGTTTGCCAAAAATCCTTTTAAAGTTTTCAGACAGTCTAGCCATGTAGAGAATGACCAGGTTTTTCTGTCGGGTTTGGGTCTCAAGCTCATCCTTTGTTCTTCTGGGTTGCGACACTGCTTTGTTGAAGGTCCAGTTTGGATATCCACAGGCCTTAAGTGCAGTCTTCATGTGCCTGTCTTCCTTCTTCTTGGTTTCTGTGAAGGTGGGGATGCTCTCTGCTTTGTGATTTAGGGTCCTAATTACTCCTAATTTGTGTTGTAATGGATAGTGGAAATCAAAGAGTAAGTAATGATCTGTGGTTTTCCTGTAAACCTCTACTCCCAGGCCATGGTTGGGTCTGATGATGACTGCATAATCTAGGAAAGCCAGCCTGTTGTCTTCGGTGTCTTCCCTAATGAATTTAATATTAGGGTCCACCATACTGATGTATAAAGGCCTTTCATGCACCTCAAGCCATTGTCCATCTAATGAGCCTATTTCAGACCAGGGTGAGATGAGGTCAAAGTGAACTATAAAATGGAGGACTCGCAGCTAGTTTTCCTCAGACTGACGGCGATGTTTGGATAAGCAGCAAAACGTTTCAATCTCTCAAGAAAATAAGTCCAGTTGCAATGACTCAACTTCCAGATAAATTCACCTGGATGACTGAGAATCTTCACATACTAGTCTATTGCAGTTTTGGATATCTTACATTATGTACCCATTCCCCACATTATCTGCTTTTTTGGTCTGTTGTTTGAAAAGCACATAATTTTGCAATTATCTCTCTATATTCTTATGCACACCTTTCATAATAGAGGCAACTTTATATTTCACTATCTCTAATATGAACTTTTTGTTTTAAGAAAAAAAATTGTATCAGAACTGCATTGTAAAGTCCAAAGAAATGTGAATTCAGAGGTCAAATGAATTCTGATCTTCATATTGATATTGGAAATGAAAACTAGATAAATTTATTTAGACGTGAAGGCAACAACATTAGAACCAAAAAAGAAAAAAATTGGTAAGGCTATTCCTTGTAATTTAGAGAAAAGCTAATGTTTTATCCAAAATATATCAGTTACATGGCCTTTGATCTTGAGTAAGCCACACTTGAAGAGATTTCCCAGTAATAATTTCATTGACTCTAACTTTCCATCACATAGTACAGTGGACCCTCGTATAACACTTTGTATAACATAAAATATGTACAACAGAAAAAATTCCGGAGATAGGGGAAATTTGCTTAACATAATTGTCTATGGGGCGAATCCGTACAACATAAAAATGGTCATGATTAGAGATTACTCAATGCATTTCTATGGAAACTTTGTATAAAGGTAAATTTGTTTAACATAATTTCATTTGGAACGAATTAATTCCTTTATACGAGATACCACTGTACTCTGGTTTATGATCTTAGCATTTGGATACAAGTACATTATCTCCTAATTATATTATATTATATAACCCATGCTTCTGCAGAACCCTTTGATGAAAAGGTAGCATTAGATGTGGAACTGGATGGGTTAACAAATTCCACTGTCACATTAGAAAGGATTAGCTATAGGGAAGCGTTACTATGTAAGCTTATTTTGTGAATAGTAGAAGGGAACCTAGTTTAATATTTCTGAGATGGTGGGTTTAGATTAAGCATTATGGCCCCTAGACTAGGGATGGGCACCTTATAAAAACAATACAGTTTTGTCATTTTGTAAGCTTAAGAAACCTTATGAAACAAAATGAAACAGCAGAGTGTTCTTAAGAAATGAAATGAAACACCATTTCCCCCCAGAAATGAAATAATTTGTCCTAGCCTCTTGATCCAGCTGTCTTGAGAACAGGAAGTTTATTTTTAAACTTACGGATTTATTTTCCTTTCTTCCCGTACCTCAGCTGTTGAGATAGCTTATCTCCAATCTTGATCTGCCTGAAGCTAGCCAGTCCAAGAGCTGAGGTGTTCCCTTTGCTGGCTGTGTCTGCAAGTTGATTTAAACTGATTGTTTTCCTTTCCTTTTTAAGTAGGACTGTGGAGGTTTTTTTAAAAAATATTTTCTTTCCTTCCCCCACCACACAGATCAGCAGTTGAGTTTATCTCCCCAATTTCTCCATGGAGCAGTTAGCGATTAGGTTTCTAGCTTGATTACAGAGGGTTCTTTGCTTGAAAGCAAGTTGATTGGAAGGTTTGAGGGTCTTTTACTTAGAACAGTGAGCTCCCGGTTAAATAAAAAAGGAAAGCTCCCTATTGTTTATAGCCTTATGAAGTGTTTTGTTTCATGATGAAAATTCTTTTAAATAATCTGTTATTAAGGAAACAAAATGAAATGAAGACTGAAACCAAATTATACAAAACACTATATTTCCACTTTGTGCTCTTCTCTACCCTAGACCATTCTGCAGGCCATAGGTGGGTAAAAAGGTATGAGATGAGTGCAGGTTTATTTATTTTTTTAATCCTAGTTTTAGTCCACTGTGGAAAAGGAAAAGGCTTTGCAGGATTCGTATCAGTCTCCCCTCCTAGAAAAAAGCCTGCCGGTTCTGAATAGGTAAGAAAGGCTAACATCTGCAATGTGTTTTGACTGGGCTGGTCAATCTCCTGTCCATTAAACCCACCTATGTTTGGCAATCAACAGGATCCAGTGACTCTGTTTTTATTTCCTCACTTCTTTTGAGTAGATAACTGCTTTGTTCCCCTTCCGTCCATTTTGTCAGCAGCCTCCCCCGTCGTCTGTGTCTTGCACAGCTCTTCCCCTTTCCCCTTATGCATGCTAGACGTTTCTTCCTTTGCCCTCACAGATGCCTGCTGTTGAATAGTTACAGAAGACATGGGTTGTCCGATCTGTTGCCATGTTATTAGACATACGGACACTTTCCTTGACCTAACAGTTGTGACTGAACTGTACAAAATTAAAATGCTTCATTCAGTTCCTGACTCACAGTTTGGCCACCCCTGGGTTAATGTGACACCTACATTTTTTTTAATTCAGTGTAATAAGAAAGCCTATAATAATGCATGTAGAAGCAGCAATGATGCTTATTATTTTGTCATTTTGCATTCAAGAACATTTTCTCATACAGTGAATGCCATTACAAAGAGCTGACTTTTTTATCATTCTCTTTTGAAATTGAGATGTGAAGCATAGTTTAAGATTGATTTCTAAAATCATGATTTCACACTGCATGGTAATGCTTTGTGGAAGAACAATAGCGATGTGCCTGATAAAGGAATATATGAACTTTGCAGGGTCTGTTATTAATCACTATAATGAAGAGTTTGCTTTAACAAATAAATCATTTCAGATTATCTTGGCAGATCATAAGAAGTCACTGTCAAAAGGGTGATAAAGGTCTGTTTTGAATTTTAAAACTTTGATAAATACACAGTGATTGCAAAATATATAACACTTGTCAGTTCTTTGGAGGATCAGGAAAGGGCTGTTGTAGATCATAATATGTCAGTACAAGTAGAAGAGAATGAAACATGGTCACTAGAAGGCTTTTCACCATGTTAGGTATGTTGTACTATGGTTTGTGAAATAGAGTTGCTCAACATGTCAAAGTCTCAAAAGTTTTTTAAAGTTACTCCTTCACTGTCTGCTTTCTGTATGCTGTATAGCCATAGCAATCCTCATAGCAAATGTGAGGCATAAATATTGTGAAGGTGAAGCGCTCTGTGGTCACACCGTGATCTCTGACTTGTAGCTGTGCATGCAAGCTGGAAATCACCTCATTTCAAGCAATGGGACTTAAATTAGATAGTGACCTTTTCCCGGTCAAAAACAGTAAGGAAAGTGCAGCTCTCCATGCCATAGAATGTCAAAGGTATGGTAGAAGTGTACAGGATTGGGGCCAAACCAGCTCATTTTTTTTACAGTCAAAATGCAGTAAACCTAGTGCCAGGTAAATAAATACAGGTGAAGGCTGTTTTTAAACAGTGGAAACAACACTTTAGAACTTAATGTATTCTCAAAGGCTTTCACAGCTGGGATCTGATAGCTGTTTTTGAGTTTTTGGGGCTCTTTGGCCATTTCACCAGACTCTGTGGCCGGCATCTTCAGAGGGCAAGGAGCTTGGGGAACTTGGAGTTCTTTCTGTGCTCTGGGATATACCTCTATACCTCTTCCCCTTGAGAGCACAGAGAGAACTCATAGTTCCCCGAGCTCCTTGCCCTCTGAAGATGCTGGCCACAGAGTCTGGAGAAACGTCAGGAAGACAAACTTTCAGAACACGGCTAAACTACCCAAAAACTCACAACAGCTTTAGAACTTAGTTTTGCCTCCTGTGTTAAAAATGTTCTGTCAAATACAATGTTGAAATCTTTAGCTGGTATAAATATGCAGTAATGCTTTTTCACTGACTTGAACTGCTTTGGACCCTTAGAGAATAATATTAAATGCATCATAAGGTTTAAAACTACTAGTACTGGATGAAGATGAAAATAAGGGGGTCACTAATGATGTTTGCACAGCGGGAACTTCCTCTGAGTTTAGTTATTCAGCAACTTTTATGTTGTAAATAGACGTTGATGTCCTTTTCTCTCCCTGAAAGTCACTTTGAATTCTACTATATTTATTTACATTATGAAAAAGGTAATTACTTGTCATTGTGGCATTATGTAGGTGCTATGGGAAGTATGTTTTGAATTTTTTTTACTAAGGCTGGGGACAGGGAATTGATGATGGTACATTGCCTTAGGTGGAGTTATCCTTTGATGAGTGTGTGGTTGATTTTATGATACTGCAGTCTAATTTGCATAGTATTCAAATTTATTACTGTGATCTCATTTTCACAGTAATAAATTTGCATTCCATGCAAATTAATGTGGAATGTTTCATATTATGGAAATTAAGCATTTAATTTTTGTGTGTGTGTTTTTAACATGAATCTATTTCAGCATTGGCATTGTTTACATTATAACCACTGATTTAAGGGAGCCAGTAGAGTTTTGGAACTGGAGGAGGAAGACTTAAATTCAAATCTGTGCTTAGCCACAAATCTTGGAATTTTCTTGGCCCTTCTCTTGGCTTCCCCTCTTTCACAAGCTCATTTGGTGAGACATAAGAGGGGGCCTTCTCAGTGTCTGCTCCCAAACTTTGAAGGCACTGCACTAAGATGCCAGATTGCTCCCCCAGAATTACAGAATTATAGAACAATGTAGTTGGAAGGGATCTATAAGGGCACTGCTTAATGTAGGAATATAAATCAAATGATATCTGCCAAGCAGTTGTCTAAATTTCTCTTGAATGCCTCCAGCATTTGGAGCACTCACCACCTCTTGAGGTAACTGATGCCATTGCTGTTCCATTCTACCAGGAAGTTTTTACCCTGATATTCAGACATCCTGTAAATTGAGCCTTTTGTTGCGTGTCTGGTACTTGGGGATGATCGAGTACAGATCCTGCTGCTCCTCTCTATGACAGCCTTTCAAATGAAAGTGCTATCATAACTCTCCTCTGTCTTCTCTCAGGGCTAAACGAGAACCATTATTTCAGTCTTTCATTGTAGGGCTTGTTTCCAGTCCCCTGATCATCCTTGTTGCCCTCCTCTGAACTTGTTCTAATTTGTTAGCATCTTTCTTGAAATATAGTGTCCATGATTGGACACAGTACTCAAAATGAGGCTTAACTATGTACCAAATCCCACGTGGTAACAAACAGTACCATGTGGGTTTCGGAGACTGTACTAATAACACAGCCTAAAATTGCATTTGCCTTTTTGTAGACACATTACACCATTGTCTTATATTTAGCTTTCGATCTACCAGAATTTCAAGGTCCTTCTTGCTCATAGTATTGCTGAGCCAAGTCTCCCCCATCTCGTATTTCTCAGCAACACTAATATTGCAGGTTTCTTCTGGAAAAAGTAGGTAGAGGAGAACTATTTAGTTGCATTCATTGCTGGTGTAGAGAAATAAAAAATAAAAATGACATTTTGCTACTTCAGTGGCTTCTGGTGATACTCTCATTGGATTCTGTTGTTTTGCCACCAGTTTTTATTGGAAGCAAAACTCCATGAAATACTACGCTAGGAAGCTCCATGTGCAATATATTGCTATCTGATGTACACAGGGGGAAATGTAAGGAAGAGTAAGAGCAAGTTGCAGAAATTTGGCAAATAGAAATGTTACTTCCTTCAAAGATATTGACTATATATGTTATTGTAATGAAGAAATGTCCTAGCTTAACTTTCTTTGCCATATTCATACACAGATAAATCCACACAGGCAAGCATCACTGCAATGTAGCACCTCCTTCCTAAATGCCCACAGACATCAGCTGTTGTTTTCTTTCACTGCTCTGAGCCACATTGTAATATAGAATGACAGCCATAGCAAGGCTTAAATACACCAGCCAGAATCCCTCAGCCAGAATAACCACTGGCCATGTTTCCTAAGGGATTCTATATGCTGACGTCCAAGAAAATAACTTGGCCAGTCTCTCCTTCCTAATAAACAGAGATATATTAATTCCTCATGCACATTTATCAAGGTGTAACAGCCATTTAATTAAGTAGGATATACTGTATATCCAAGTAAGCAGTTCAAAGAGCCAGATGACATTATCAGTATCTGAAATTTCTTTCGAGAAATTCAAGACTCACAGCAGCTCTAAGCTCAAAAATAGCAACAATAACAAGCAAAAATAAGCTTCTGCTAATTTATAATCCCCTCTCCTTATCTTCTCTTGTTTTTGCTAAATCTTGGTTTCCTCAAGGCAGCACCTACTTAAGTTCCCAGAAGCCTGTGGAAGATAAAGTTGAGCTCAATGTTTCTAAATGGTCACAGAGCTATAGGACTTGGAACTGGAAGGAAGGAATGCACATTATGCAAATGTAACACTTGAGTTTTCTGGGGCTATCCGCTTACTTAGATATCTGTTAATGAACCTTGGAAACACAGTTTCACACAATGAGTCTTTTCTTATTCTCAGTTTTAGAACAGCCAACACGAGCAATTATAACAACTAAGGCTGCTATCTCACCTGGGGAAGATCCTGATCTTCTGAGGGTCCGGCTTTTCCTCTTCCTCCCGTCATGTGACTGAAGATGTGGGATAGCAGTTCCCACGTACAAAGGTGGCTGCTTGTGGAACTGCAAAGTTCAATTCTTGGGTGTTTGGTAGCTAAAAGAATCAGACCCATGTGTGGAATCTTCAGCATCCTAAACCGAGTTGGCAAGGGCCTCAGCAGGCCAAGGGACAACAGCAGCAATCTCTCCCACTCTTTTTGATTTAGATTTCTTACTCACATACAGCTCTTTCTCAGTCCCACCCCTTTAACCAGTATTACATAGTGGGTTGAACCAGTATTACATAGTGGATAACACAAGCAGCTCTGCAAATGAAGTTCAGCTCTGTGTAAGCCAGCTGGGGCCCAAGCATTGACAAATTGCACCTGTCAGCCACATTTTTAGTTTATACATCCATGGGGCCCTATCCATACCTGTCAAGTCTCCTGTATTAGCTGGGAAATCATGTTTTTAGGCATCTTTCCTGCCATCATCCCGTAAATCTCCTGGATTTTATAATTTTTTAAAAAATCCTCTGAATGACATGGGTGGTGGTGGCCATGTTAGAGGTTGCTGCATGGGTGCCGCCATGCTGGGGACACCTGTTGAGCATGCTCAAAGCATAGAGCATGCTCAATGGGTGGTAGGGGCAGGGATACTGTGACCACATGACAAATGGCGGCATCCATGTTTGTGGTAGCTGTATGGGTGCTGCCATGTTGGGGGGCAGCTATTGAGCATGCTCGAAGCATTGAGCATGCTCAATAGGTGGTAGGGGCGAGGATAATGTGATTTGTTTTACATCTCCTTCTCTCCTGTCCTGGCTCGGGCCAGAGAAAACTTGTCAGGTATGGTCCTATCAAGTGGTAGATAGCATTACTTCTTGGCTAGTCACATGCAAATATTTGTTTCTCATAAAACAAGTGACCCACAAAGGGACTACACTACACACTTTGCCTTATATCTTTCTGGGTGAGACATACTGAAAAAACAAATAATCTGAGAAAGTGCCTGGATAACTCACTTTGTTGGAGTACCTACAGATGAGAGATTGAATTCCCCAGTATGCCTTATGGGAGAAAAACCATCCTGTGTACCCTTGGGCAAGATACAAGGTCCAAGGGTACCCTCAAATGGAGGGGGTGGCAAATCATCTCTGCAGACTACAAAACTCCAAAAAGGATCACCATAAAAGAGAATTGACTTGATGTCATGCGCTTATTATTATTTTAGAATCTGAATCAGCTGATGTGCTAAATGGGCACTGAAAGGCATCTTTGAAATAAAGGTTGAATTCAGTTAATCACTGAAATCCAGTAATAAGTCACAATATGAGTAGGTCCTTTGGATCAGCAGAGAATTGGTGAGTTTACACCTCTGCAAATTCCATTAATTCATAACATTACAAAACATGTTAAGGCAGTTCCACTGTTTACTTCCATACTGGGCACTTTCTGTGGAGTGGATTCTCCCTATTTATGGCCTGTCTGGATGATGATATCATCAAAATATCATTTTCCATTTTCTTTATTCATCATGCTTTCATTTTCCCCACAGTTCAGAACATCAGTTGTTGTTGATGGTAATTTCCCCTCCTGTTGTGGAACAATATGTGCAGCTTTTCTCAAGCATAGGTGACCCACTGGGCAGCTATTTAATAACTTCTCTTGCTATTTGTTGACCTGCATGGATTGCTCTAGCCATTTTTTTTTTGTTCTCTGCTCTGTCTTCTCTAGGGATCAGCTCTGTATCACTTCAGCCTTTACTTTTTCAAATGCTATCGTTCTTATATTGCTTCTTTCTCTCCTCTCTCTCCATTGGTGCAGTGGTGGTAGTGGTCCCTATGAAAATCATTTCACCCCACTAACAATCTTGGTAGAAAAGAGAATTACCGGTACTCAGCTGGCTAAATAGATTATTTTGATTCCAGAAATCTGGGAACATACTCGTACTTTTACTCATACATTTCAAAAGAATGACATCTGTAGATGCTACCAACTCTCTTGAGAAACATCCTAAATTATTTTGGTGTGGAAGAAGCTACAATATTGTTTGGACCTGGAAGCTCCGGTGCAGGACATTATGTTGGGAGTCTAGGGCTTGGTACAGATTTTTAAGTAACAAAGACCTGCCACCACATTTTGTCCAAAGCAGTATTTCGCTAAAGAGGTCTCGTATGGGGTAAACATAGAGGAATGTTGATGGATACAAAGACTGGTAGATTTTCTCATGCTAGTGAGATCCTATCTCTCCCCAGCCTTCATAATTTGCCTCCCCAGGGTGGAGTATTCTGGTTTTTGTTTTCCGTCAGGGAGACAGAATGAGCGACATTACTCAATTCCTGTTGTTATGAGTGTTGTTGCTTTCTGATTCCAGAAAAGGGTCATGGTCTTATGGCCAAGTGCTAATACTGCTGAGACTATTTAAGCATGGAACAGGTTTTTTTTAGAGCAAATGTATAATGCAACATTTTATAATTGATATTTAGTAGCTTATATTAGATATTGTTAAGACTTGTGTTAATAAAATGGGATTTCTTTTTTAAAAAATGAATAGTTTTTCTTAATTCAGTTTAGGCTCCCTCTGTGAGGCTTTGTTAGGAAACTCATAGTGCTGAAATAGTAATGAGACTTTAAATTTTGTTTACAGCAGTTAAATGATTAATCTCGGCTTTAAAGTACTTTATCGCAAACTTAATGTATCATCCATGCAAGGCCACTGAATGATTTAAATGGATATTACTCTACCATCTGTAAAACATTAAATGCTTTCCATGCATATTTAGTTTAAACTCCTTTATTTTTTGCAAATGAAAGGGGGGTTGTGAAGAGTAGGCAAAGATATATCACCCCTTAGAGATTCAATATATTTCCTGCATAAACTTTACTGTCATTGTTCCAATTTATCTACACGACACATACTTTTCTTTGTACCATGCTTCAGTAAAATGTTGCTATAAACCAAACCCAGCTCTGTTACTCTTTTTATAGCATTTTATTTGTTGATAGCAGCATCTCATCAAAATGATTGTATCTTTGATTTGATGCTTATGCATCAAAACCAGATATTAATAGAGTTGCAGGGGAGTTTAATGCAAATCAACAAGAGGATTGAGAACAGAACAAAAATGGAAGGGTAGTCGATTTCACTGTGTGAGATGAAATACTGATTTACTTCCTGGTTGTGGGATTATCTACCAGATGGCTGCTTGTCACATTGGCTGAAATGCTGCTGTGTAGTTATTCAAAAGGCATATTTTTTTAGTAGTAAATTGCCATACGTTAAGGAATGTCCATAGACTTTATCTGTTGCACGCTGAGTTATGTGCCTTGGTGTGCAATAGATAATGTCTATGGAGATGTCTAAATTTAGGGCAACTTGCTTTTGAAATTAAGATTTTAACCATTACGTGGTAACAGACCAACATGAACATTACTGTTTTTATTATTATGTTATTTAAAATCTAGAGATTTATCAAGAAAGTAGGATATAATTCCTTGAAACACATTGGTTATTACGTCTTGTCTGATCGCTGTATGAAACACTTGTTTGAAAACATATACGCTTCATATTTTCTATGTTCCTACTGTTTGTGTAAAGCAGTGTTGTGATCATTTAAATATGAATATGAATATTATATTATAAGTTATATAACTATATGAATATTAAACATAAATTTGAGGAAACAAGCTTCAGAACTTTTCAGCCATGACTCATTTTTTTATTGAAAAGAACCTTCATGGCAACACATAACCTTAAACGAATTAGATTAAGAATAGACAAGACTATCTTTATATCATTCAGAGTAAAACCATTAAAAAGTTATGGAATGGCATTGCCCTCACACTCACAGAATAAAGAGATGGACACAAGTGCCACACTTTATTAAAATATTTTTAAACTCCCTCATCCGTCAGACGGATCTGAACATTGTGTGGATCTGTGGGGCTGGGGCCATGGGTAGCTCTTATCTTTTCCCTGTCCTCAAACGGGTGACTCCTAAGCCCCTAGTCAGAGCTATTATATACCTTGGTCCTACCTGGTATATATCACAGGTGGATAGATATGGGGTGGTGGTTGAGTGTTAAGTATCCTGATCCTCAACCATTCAAGGCTTTATAGTAAGAAGCTGCACCTTGGTTAAAATCGAGTAATTAACTGAACAACTTGTTTTTTGTTATATGAATTACAAAGTGCATGCCAGAAGCAAATCAAGTGAACATTCTTTTGTTGTCATCTGTAGTAAAGGGCAAATAAGATTTCTGTCTTCTTTTTCTAGGAGAGTACTGTTATTGGAATTCCTATAACTAATCCCACAGATGACGTTTTGCCATTAGATGTGCTGCTGGTAGATGCTGCTGTACTAACTGGTGACAGCCATCTTGTTCTTCAACCAAAACAAACATTTCATTATGAAGTAAAGTATTCTCCAGCTGTTACTGGCAACTCAAGTGGAAGGTGAGATCTGCTGTGTGTACCTACTAGAGTAAAAACTTCAAAAATAGCTTAAATGTTCCTTGTCTTTTACTAATACTTATTTTAAAAAAGGTTGTATTGCCCTGTTGACCACAACACATAATTTTCATCAACCTGACACTCCTGTAAGTACAAATGACTTTTTTTTTTCATGTTTCATTTTTATACATTTTTATACCGCCCGTCTTCCCGAAGGAAATCCAGGCAATGAACAAAAAGGGCAAGACAAACCCAAAAAGAACAATACATCAATTGAAATAAAATAAAAAATGAAAAATAAAGGAGTAAAATATATTATATAATATAAAACAACTCAGCAAAGGAGTCGATAAGTCATCGGCAAGACGGCACCAAAAAAAAAAAACTTTATCACTTTCAATAGTCAGTGATCTTTCTTTTCCATGCTGTATTTTCAGTGTTAATACTACTGTTTCAGCCAGACAATTCTAACCAATTGCTAATTTATTTTGCATTAGCTATTTGCTATTAATTTTGTGTTTGAAACTTTCATTTCAATCTTTATATGAATTGAAATAAGCTACAACCTAACAAGTACAGAAAACGGTTTTCATTAATGATATCTAATTACAATAGAAACACAAGTAAGTATTCAGTATAATAACGAGAAGGAATAAGATTGCCCGCCTTTCAGTTTCACTGTTGTAATGTCTTTTCATAGCTGACTTAGACCAGGCATAATGCTTGACCTCTGCCAGACGCTTTGCTGCCTAATTATATACTAGTCAGTTAAACCTCAGATAGAAAGCCCTCTCCAGTAGAGCATCATGACAGTGGGGACACAAACCCACTTCCTTTCTTGACTCAGGAAGGAACAGCTGTAGGGAGGTTGCTTTCCTCTTCCTGCCAGAAAAGCACACACTGCTGAAACTGCCATTGGCCCTGGTTCTACATAGATGGATGCACTGGGAGGCTGTACCCCTGTTTCCAAAGAAGACTATCACGTCAAGGGATGAGATGACTCACTCTGCTCCAGGGAAGGGTACTGTTAATCAAATATGTGTGTTCTTTTTCTGGACTGTGTGTTTCGATCGAATCACTTGTACAGGTGGTTGCACTGTCAGTTGTGCAACTTACTGCAGAATTAGTTGTCCAGGCAGCTGACTGCGCAACCAGTTGCAACACTATTTCTACAAGCATTTGACCAGTCATTGGCATACCTGGAGGACATAGCACGTAGCATACCTACGGGAACCACAAGGAGAAATGCAGTGTGAATTATGCATCAGAAAAAACCACAGGACCTCCACTAGGATACATTTTTGCTTCACTAAGAATGGATTTAGGCCAAAATGACTTTAAATTTGTCTCTCTCTCTCTCTCTCTCTGTGTGTGTCTGTGTGTACACTCTTCTAAAGTCATTTTGGCCTAAATCCAGTCTTACCATTAGCCCAAATCTACATGATTGATAGTAGTAGTAGTAGTAGTAGTAGTAGTAGTAGTAGTAGTAGTAGTAGTAGTAGTAACAACAACAACAACAACAACAACAATAATAACAACAACAACAACAATGGGGGAACTGATTGCCTGTGCCCAGTGGAGCCTTAGGCACATTCCTTATGAACAGAAAGTAACTTTCCATGTGCAAGATGCAGTGGTTATCAAATTAAAAGACATTCTTTTGCATGGCCTCTAATATTACAAGAGGCTGGGCTTCTTCAATTTTAAGGCTTTTTGTGTATATTTTATAAATAGCAAAGACATGCCTAAATATGGTAACAAAAAGCAGAGCCTCCGATGAAATGGGAGACCTGGGGCCAAATTACACTTCCTCCTCTGTTTTATTAATGTTACATTGTTTAACTGTTCAGAGAAAGTCAGATGCAAGCTTTTGCATGACAGGCTCAGTGGTAGTGTTTAAAAACTGCTTTGCAACAGCTTTGTTCATTAAACAAATTAATATAATTTCACTGAAGAAAGCTCACAGAACATACCTTAATATTCAAAACTCCAATAGGAATGGAAATGTCTTTTGGTAGATGGTGTATATTTAATGCAAAACATGTAAAAGAATAGGCATCCTTTTTGTGCCTAATTCAGAAGTCATTTAGTAAACCTGCTTTTAAAAATTGTGAATTATTTCTTGCACAAATATTATCAAAACATACAATCTTTGGAAATGTATCTATGACTGGATATAAGATGTGGGGAAGTTATTGGGACCATAATAGAAAAATCCATTTTGTTGATTTTTTAAAATCTCCTTGCTTCCTTTGCCTCTTTTATTATTGTAATATGTATGGCAAAATCAGCTGCAGCCTCTTTACACCTCTCATTTCAGTGTTATATTCCTGTCAGAGAAAACTGGAGAGTTTTGGTATGCCCTGAAACTGAATGCACAGAAACCTCGACCAACCACAATGCCTGAAGTAGAGTGTGAGCTTGGAAAGTAAGCATTGCTTTTTTGCCCTATTTCAACTTAAATGGGAATTATAATTTTATAATGATAAAATTTCATATAATTTGTGTGTGTGTGTTTGTGTTTGTGTTTGTGTGTGTGTGTGTGTGTGTGTGTGTGTGCGCGTGTGCGCGCGTGCGCGACTAGAGTGCTGAAACTGTTGGCTGCTCAGCGGTTCGAATCCCAGGTGCCATACAGTGGAGCAAGCCCCCACTGCTAACCCCAGTTCCTGCCAACCTAACAATTCAAAAGCATGTAAATACAAGTAGATAAATAGATACCACTGTAGAAAAACAGAAAGGTAAAGCAGTGTTTCCTTGTAGCCATGCCAGCCACATGGCCACAGACTTGCACAACACTGGCTCTTTGGCTTGAAAATGGAGATGAGCACCGCCCCTAGAGTTGGACACGACCAGCATGCATGTGCGGAGATCATTGCAGGGGGATGGGTAGCAGCAGCTAAAGACATCACTTGCTTGGCTTCGTTGATGGCCTGAGAAGCAGAATGGTCTTGCATTAGGCATTTTTAGCTGTCCATTCTTGGTCAAATTCTGGGCCACTTTAAAGCAGCATTTGGAGTCATGGAAACCGATTACCTAATAATTAGATTTTTTTTTAAAAAAAAAAACACCCCACAGTGTTAAAGATAGATATGCTGGCAGTTCTAGTTCATCAATGGCTGCCGGGCCGTCTCTCCATTTCTGAAAGAAAAGATATTTGACATCTCCTTGAACATCCCATGTAAAGGGATGAAGATTGCTCTGTAGCTGTCTGAGTGCACTATATTCAAGAAAATAAGTGAGACAATATAGGCCGAGAGAATGGGTCTCAAGTATTTTCCATTATCTGTTCATAAGAAGAAAGAATTGCTAGAGCTTCAAAAATGCTGAATGAATTCTGCTCTGAATGATCTTGTTCTCATAGCGAAGAGTTGTGTTGCAACGTACAATGACTAATGAATGCTTCCACCATAGTAGCAGGAGAGAAGAGCAAAAAATCATGTGGTCAATATGTTTTTGTTTTCTTGCAGCTTTTTTCCTATCCTGAGGGGATAATATAGCTGCATTGTTTTTCAAAATTAGCAAAACATGTGAGGATGCAATGAGGTACCGCAACATGCTAACAATCATCCTCTGCCCCCATCCTGTTCCATCTTCTTCTAGTGCACCCTGTTATGCTTTACAATGATATTTTATTAGTTGAAGTAATTATGAAATTAAAACAGAGTTAGAATAAGTCCAACTGCAACGTTGGGTAACCTTTTCTTTGGATATTTCCCCCTAAATACTACATCTTTTGTCCACATATATTCAAGAGCTGTAATAGCATTAAAATGCAATTATGAATTGTTGAGTGGTAAATAGGCTGATTAAAAAATATGCATCACTGTGAGTTTTTACTAAATATCATGAAAAAAGTTTATAATATTTATTGAAGCCTAAAGATTTATTGCCGTAAGTGTGAAAACTATTAAAATGGAAAGGATAGTTAACACATGGGGACAAAAATGGGAGTAACGTAGGGTGAGAGAACCTCTCAGAAGGCACAGTTTGAGTGCTCAGAGTTACAAGAAGATCAAGTAAAACTTCAGTTTTGTGGCTCTACATCAAGCCTCGGGAAACTTTGGCCCTCCAGATGTTTTCCAAAGCTTTTCTGCAGCCCTGGATGAGGCCCCCATCCTGTGACTGTGGAGTAAACACTTCCCTAGTGAGCAATGCTGTGGCCACATATACAGACCAACATCCTTGAATTTTCAATTGGAAAGAAATCAAAGAGCCTACATTCTTGAATGATTGCAAGATTTATACAAACATGATCTTTACCTCCCAGCTGCCATAGTGCACTAACTGGATAGGCTTAAATCAGCTGTATTTGTATCTGTCCTGATCTTGAATGAATGATCTCCATAGCCCCATCGCTTGAGGCAGTTTGCTGCTAGTGCTCTCTGGAGAAATCTTGGAAGATGAAATTTTGTCAGCAGCAAACTAGACATGGGCACGGAGCGGGGAAATTCTCGTTTCCGTTTTCGGTTCTCGTTATCGTTACGTAACGGGTAACGGTAACGAGAATTACTCCGCTCCAGCTTGAACCCGAACCGAAAAAGAAAAATTGGGTCTGATTTTTCATTGTCGTTCATGTCATCACGGCGATCACGCGATGCCAAGCAGCACAGAAAAAAAGTTTAAAAAAACAACAACCCGGTTCCCGGCCAAAAAAGCAGGCGAATATATGCCTGCCTCAGTGAAGGCACCTACCAGAGAGGGGTGGTTTCTGGGGGTGGTCCCCGGCCTTCCCCCCTCTCCTGTCCTGGGCTGCTGGTACCAGGCTGGGGGGGCATCCTCATCGTCTCCATTTGCCATGCGGTGGGGGGGATCCAAAATGGCGACCACAATATTTATTTTTAAATCGTGGTCCAAAAACCCACCACAGCACCACAGAAACATTTGAAAATTAGGTATTTTAAATGCCTGATTTTTTTATAGTAGCAGCAGTGGGTTTTTCCTGCAATAAAATGTCTCCATTGATTTTATTTTATTTTATTTTATTTTATTTTATTTTTTTACACCTGCACAATGATGGGCTGGCCATGGGATGGGACCATGCAAATTTTTGGACCCATTCCACCAATCGCATGGCCAGGTTTTGACTGAGACTTCTGGATGTGCCAGAGGGCATAAAAAGCCCACTAACCCTAACCCTAACCCTAACCCTAACCCTAACCCATACGCCAGTACACTGTCCTTCTTAGTGGGTCAGAGGCACCCAGAGGTGCAGCCCACTAACCCACCCTAACCTTAACCATAACTCTAAGCCTAGCCCTTACCCTAACCCCAACCCTAACCCAGATCCGTACGCAAGTACGCTTCCCTTCTTAGTGGGTCACAGACGCACCCAGAGAGGTGCCTCCCAGCCAGAGCCCACTACCCCTACCCCTAACCTGTATGCCAGTACGCCAGTATGCTTTCCTTCTTAGTGAGTCAGAGGCACCCAGAGAGGTGCCTCTGCCACTTACCCCCCCCAACCCTAACATAATGTAAAAATGTATGGTACGTGGCGGCAATGCGAAACCCTTCCCTTCCCTTCCCTTCCCTTCCCTTCCCTTCCCTTCCCTTCCCTTCCCTTCCCTTCCCTTCCCTTCTTAGTGGGTCAGACATCAGAGGCACCCAGAGAGGTGCCTCCAAGAGCCCACTTACCCCAACCCCAACCCCAACACAAACAACAAACGACAAACGCAAACGACAAATTTTTGAAAATTTCCTCGACAAAAGGAAATGACCCGAAACGGACCCGTCCCAACAAACGACAACTAGAAACGTCATTTTTCCTGGTCATGCCCATCTCTACAGCAAACTGTTTTTGTACACAAAAAGAAGGCCATGAACTGCAGCAATTCAGCTGGGCAGAGGACCTGATTTCCTACCTGCGGAGGGTTCCGATTATTTCCTTTTGTCAGCTGATCTGTCTTAAACCTCCTGATCACTGTGGTCATGGGAAATTCAAAAGCCTACTCTTTGATCCGCACTTTCCTGAAGGGTAGCACCTGAAGCATTTGTAAACCGGGGTATCACTGTGTTGAGGTTAAATTGCCATATTGACACTTAGTGAAAAATAAGTGGGTTTTGAATTACAGTTTGGGCACGTGGTCTCTAAAAGGTTTGCCATCACTGGGCTAGACGAAAAACAGCAGTATCTGAAATCAATTCAACACTGTGTAGTTTTTTAGTAACAAAGTGTTTGCATTTGTGTGCTTTTTAATAGATGGGTCCGCCAGTATATCCGTTTGGTTAATCCAACATATGAAATTCTGGAACTCAAACCTTCAAACAACAATTCAACCCATTTTTTATTGGAAATAGACCCAAAAGACTGTGTAAGTTCTACTCAAGAACTAATTTATTTTATATTCTACTCATAGAATGCACTTTAGGAATATATATTTTTCTAAAAGTGTATTTTAGCAAGTTTATTAAATGTGGTTCCACAGAGAGTATATGAGATTTCAGAAGGAATTATGAGGCTTTGGGAACAATAAATAGCAGTCTAAACAAAATTTGGTAATCTGGTGTTCAGGAAACATGTAGTATAAAATTATTATCTGTATTCCACTGAGATACCATTTCCTCCTTCCAACGTCTATGCTATATTTGGCTTCTTCTTTGAGACAAATGTGAACAAAATATTACAGTATACATCTGAAGCACGGAGATTGTATCTTGACAATAAAGTGTAGAGAAGTATGGCTATTCCTGAAATTAGAAATGGGAAGTTTTCCTCTTGGAAATAAGAGCTTGCTGCCACTTAAGGCTATTTTAAAGCAAGCCTCCAATTTCACTGAGATCATAATGGAAACAGTATATTTATCGGTAAATATATTTCTTTTAGAGACCAAGAATAATGAAAACATATTGGGGGTCATTTTATCAAGAAAACCACTTTAAAGGTGCATACCGTGATTCCTGGTTAGAGAAAAAATAATAACCCTGAGAACAGAATATAATTTCTCGTGAAGATCATATATGTTTGTCCTTCGGAGTTTGGATTGACCCCCAATTTGGATCTCTTGTTGCCATAGCAATGGGAACCAATCAGTTTAAAATATCAGAATAACTCTGTTAAAAAGGCTCAATATTCTGCAAGACATTCAGGTTCAAAAATGTTCAGGTTAAACACCACTATATTATTTTTAATGATTGTGTAATACTGCACCATGAATAATGATGGCCTGTACACAGCTGATAATTAACTGGCCACAGTTAATGCTGAGATATAATGTTTTAACTTTCTGGACAGTGTATGATCCATAGGAGTCAAAATGCATTATCATTAAGCAATCCATCTCTGGGTTAATGATCCAACCATAATATGGATGAATCTGTTAGAGCACTTACAGAATCATTCTATAGTAAATAATATAATGGTCTAAGATTACAGAGTTTGGCAACTTTCCCAGATACTGATTTGTAAAATGATTATACTGATTCGTAAAATGATTAGTGGTAGAAACAGTGTTTTGCTTATTTTATAAGATTTTCAATATAGATGGAAAATGTTGAACAAGCTGTCTCATTGGCTCTGCTTGATGTCATGACATTTTGAAATTTACTTCATAGAGAAATTCAATGTGTTTATTTTAATTTATCAAAAGTGTAATCAAACATTCTCAGAGCATTGGCTTGGATCCAAGAGTCTCTGCGAGAAGCAGTTTACATGATGTTCTACCTGGATGAAGTATGGATGGAACCTTCTGTTCCCTAGAAAACATGGTCTGGAGTTATGAGAAGTTAATCAAGAATAGTGTTCCAAGTGATGTTGGGAGCTAGAACTAGAAGTTATGGAAAACATGGTCCTGCTGCCAGAAGTCTGTGACTCCCTAAATCATCTTGTTAAACTCCCTATGTGATATCTATGCTTTGAATTTTCCAGTCCTCATGTTCACAGAAGGGTAATCACATTAATTTGTTTCAGCAAAGCTGACAGGGAGTCTTATGGTTTCTTAATGACTAAAAGATGCATTATGGTGTACAGTTTTCATAGACTAGATCCTACTTTATCAGAAACAGATCTGTGAGGAACAGATCAGCAATGTTTTCTTAATATGCTCTTAAATTAATTTTAATGACACTAAAGAAAAGAAAAATGCTCCAAAATTCCCAAAATAATTCCTCTCAACCCATGATCAGAGGTCATGAGTTAACATTATTGGTTGTATGAAAAATGTAATGATATTAGTGGCCAAAATCCTGTTACATATTTATGCCAGGGAAGCAAAATGGTGGAACCTACAGTGGCAAACTGCACCTAATTAACTACTTCCCACTGTGTCATGTGCCAAGCCACCCAACTGGTGCAAAATGAAGAATCCAAGTAGGGTTTTCATTGAGTACAGTATTGGCAATATCCCTGCTGCAGGATACATCATTTCCCTTCTGCTGGCACATCTAGGCAACGAAGTTTTGGACATTAATTTGCAATTATAATGATGCTGTGTCCTTGCTACATGAAAAGCATAACAAGAAATATTGTTGCTCTAATGCATTGCTTCTAAGCTCTGAAAATACTAGGGGTAGTGTGAGTTATCCATCCATTTTGTAATAAATCCTCGAGGTTAGAGCCATGTGATGGATGGTCAGCTGCTATGATGCCTTCTAGGACACTTCCTGCCCACTCAGTTGAGAAGACCTTTGGTTCTGTGTGGAACATACTCTTTCAGTGCCGATACCAGGCCCAGTCCTTTGTATGTTTTCCCAGGTTTCGTTTGACCTTGTTTTGTTTTGTTTTGTTTTTAAAAAACCTCCAATAGAATCAGGAAAAGAGGTGTTGCTGTGGATTAGCCAACAATTCTGAATTGAATGGGCTAGTGGCCTTAAGCCTGCTTCATACATCCAGGAATGCTTAGATGACTAGATCTAGGCCAGTAGGTCAGGCACTCAAGCAACAGGATTTTGAAGTGAGTAATTAAATCTCTTCTACGCCCTGGGGGAGGGATATAGGAACTATGGATCTTTGAGCTTCTACTAATTGTTAGACAATTATTTTTTATTTCAGCCTGAGTAATTTTTGGCATGTGCTATCTTCTCTCTATTGTAGTAATATTAGGATAGGTTTTTCAGAATTTGGAAGTATCATCTTTTTTTCTGAATAATTGAATGTGCTAGTGCATACAGTTTCTGATCCATTATATAATGTTTAATGTAAAATATTATTAAACAAGCAAAGCTGGATATGCTGTTATTAATATTTCACAACTCAGTATTTGCATTTATGGCACTATGATATTGATTCATTATATTATTAGCTTGCCACGGGTGGATTTTTTTGGGAGAGCTCTAGCAGGTTCATGCATACTACAGTCAGACCATTACCATAGAAATTGATTAAACCTAATGATAATGAATTCTGACTCCTGTAGCCTGCATACAAACTGTCCAGGCAGTTAAAAAAAACTCTCCTTGCTTTCAGCTTTTCTTATTCTAAAAGATGCAGCAATGCCATTGCTGTTCATGGCACATTATATGTAGAGGCACATTAAAAATAAATTACCTAGATTTTTACTTTGTGAAAGTGTTCACTCCCAAATACATTAGCCTTCAACACTGATCATGTGAACTTCAAACACTCCCAGTTCTGCTTCTTTCTTTAAGTACTTTGGCTTTGAACATTTTCAGTAATCCACCAGCTGTTACCCTCTGCATGAAGAAAACCTTCAAGCTATAGAGGATTTCAAATAGTAATTGAAACAAAAATGACAGATATCACCTTTGCATGTATTATATTGGCATGTATGTGCATTGCAGCATAGGCATGCTTTTAGAAAAGAGACTGGTATTTAAATATTGACCTTGTCCTGATCTTTGAATTGCAGTCCTTGAAAAACTCTTGTTGTAGCACAAGAAAACATCTTCTTGAATATATCTTTTCTATTCTATAGAAATAAGAGTTTCATTATCTATAGCTGTTGCATAATACTTCCAGAGTAGATGGATGACATAAAGATTTTGGTACCTATCATAAAATCTAGTTTGCTATGTTTTATCTGATTGTCCTCAAGCATGGTCAGAAAATGTGCCAGCTACAGTATACTTTAGTCTATATATCACTGTCAGGCTCTGCCCAAAAATGAAAGCTGCTGTTTAAAAAGCTCTTGAATAACAGTAAATAGGAGTAAGGTCTACCTGTCCAA
Organism: Phrynocephalus guinanensis; assembly: GCA_037367245.1. Taxonomy (NCBI): domain Eukaryota; kingdom Metazoa; phylum Chordata; class Lepidosauria; order Squamata; family Agamidae; genus Phrynocephalus; species Phrynocephalus guinanensis. The sequence goes on along the minus strand of CM074736.1, from coordinate 60,123,165 downwards.
AAAGCTTTTGAATTTGGCTTGTTTTCTTATTTGAAAACAAGGTTCTGCCATTTTGCTGTTAGAAATTTGGCCCTTAGGCCGTGGTCACACCTGGGTTTAGATCCTGATCTTCTGAAGATCTGGCTTTTCCTCTTCGTCCAATCACATGATTTAATATGTGGGACAGGAGTTCCGACGTCAAAAACTGTTTTTTTAATTTTAAAGTGCAGTTCAGCCCCCTTGGCCAGCAGGTGGCACTAGCATTTGGGGGAAAAAATGGACCACTTGGCTGGGGGAAATTAAAACTTGTAGGACCGGATAGAGCTTCCTGTTTCTCTGAAGGTGAAAAGCAATTAAAAAAACGTAGCCCATCGGCCCCAGGAACAGCCGGTCCATGCTATGAAAAAAGAAAGAAAAAGAAACCCGGATCATCTGCATGGTCCCATGGTGTCTGCCTCCTTAAAATCTGGATTTTCAAAGCGAGGCAAAAATTTCCCTACGTCTTGGGTGAGTCACAGAAACCTCGCTTAAGGGAGCATTACTGGGTTTTATTTTTTCTTTTCTTTTTTCAAAAAGCCCGGTGGCCGTGGGGACAACATTTTTAGACACAGATTATCTGGTAATTTAAACTGCTTTTAAAGGGATGTGGGACCAGGGCCTTACTGAATGTTATGACTCCATGATTTTAGCATTTAGGAAACCTTTGACTCTCAGTAAAATCAAAGCTTAAATGCAAGACATTAGATTTTGCTGTAAGAAGTTGCAACATAACAGTGATGGCCACAATTCACTACTTAGCAGTTGAATAGGAATGGGTGTCTGCTGTTACTTGTTACTAGCATGTATGTGTTTCGCATGAGGAGAGGGTGAAGAAAAAATGATTAGAAGTGTGGCTCAGTATGCACTACTGCCTCAGTTACTTTTATTTGTGAGTAAGATGTTGTGGAACCAGAAAGTGTCAAACCAAATGACAAGACAAGAGGGAGGAAATCTAAGTAGTTGGACAACTAAAGCAAGACCAGCCTCAGGGGATACAGTATTAGGTTTGAGAATATTGTACTTACTGTATTTGTAGTTTTTGCTGCTAGAAGTGCGAGCAGTGTTTTAGTAAACAGAGCATTTTCCTGTCTTTTTCAATAGTAATGTTAATCTTAAGACATTCATAACAAGCAGTGCAGCTAATTACTTGACCAAGCCACTGTAAGGTTAACAAAAATGGCCTAATACCTGAGGAAAGGAATGAGTAACGCAGACAACATTAATTGTAATGTTTCAGGTTCTGTGTTAATTGCCAATAGGGATGGTCACGAAATGGAAAAATTGTGTTTTGTTTTGTTCCGTTTCATCCCCACTGCGTTTCATTTCATATCGTAAGTTATGAAATTTTTCAAAAATATTTCATTACTTACAAAACAAAATGAAACAAAATGAATCCCTCATGGCACCAGCACTCTAGCCCTGGGAGGAGGGAGGAGCACGGGAGAAGGAAGGAGGCAGAGGTAAATTCAGAGTTTCAATTTACGACTGCTTCCTTCCTTCTTCCTTGCAATCCATGCCTACCAGCTGGAGCTTTTTGACAGGTCAGGGTTTGGAGACAGGTGCACATTGACCTGTCAAAAAGCCCCAGCTGGTACAATGTGAAGGGATTAAAGGTTGGGTTGGAGGGGGGGAGTGGTGCCTCCCTCTCCAAAGTTCAACCTGTCAAAAAGCCCCAGCAAGTAGGTGGGGGTGGGTAGGGGTGAAAGGCAGAATAGAGCATTGTGGGGGAAACCTGGGGGACGTGTGTGTGTGGAGGGGGGTTTAGGGAACCGTCTGAAATCTGGAAAGATTTGGGGGTAAGGTGACTTAGTTATGAAGCTCTAAAGGGGCCTGGGGGTGGTAAATTGACAATGTTTTGGGGAGCGTGGAGGCAATTAGGGAGTTAATGGGAAGATACCCCTGCTACTTTGGAGCCCCAAGGTAAGTAAAATTTGATTGAATTTTTTAAAAATAATTTTTGACTGCATATTTTTTAAAAAATATGCACTCAAAAATCACTTGCCTTGGGGCACCAAAGTAGCAGGGGTACCTTCAGAAAGCAATTTTAGGGATCCCTGTGAAAATATTATGATTATTATGAAATCCTTGTCTTGTTATTTATTTATTTTATGACCTGCCCTATACCATAGAATCTCAGGGCAGATTACAGAGCTACGTTAAACAATTAAATATGTGAAATAATTAAAACAATTTAAAATCATTATTTTTAAAATGAAACAAATTAAAAAATTAAAAATGTTGAAACCATTTTAGCAAAACCTGTGAAGTCCATGATCCGCAAACCCCTAAGCTCTAAGAAATAAGTATAGCTTGATTTGGCACTGAAACAATTCCAATGTCCATGCCAGTCAAGACTCTGGGGGATGGGGGTGGGGTTTACACAGTTGGGATGCTATGGCAGAAAAAGGTATTATGTAGACAATGGCCTAAATCCAACTGTTAGTCTCATCTACAGTAAACCCATTAAATTAGATGAATGATAAATCAAAGACTTAAAATAAATCACAGTAATCCAATGGGTCTGTTCTAATTTAGATTAGCAGTTGGGTATAGACCTTTAAAGACACTGTTTTAGTTTCTTCACCTCATTCGAACTGGTAACTCAGTCTTAACATTTAAAGTGCTCTGGCTCAGTTGGTTTGAATGATATGTCTCAGCAGCCACCTCAGCTTCAGGAAACATGACATCAATCAGAGTCTGCAGCGGCATTTACTTACACATTTCAGGTAAAGATGTCAGTTTGACACTTGGGAGAAGGTGCACTGTGTGATTTTAGTTTTGTATTCGTTTCTTGCTTAGAAGCTTCAAACTGTTTTATCTTATCACCACATAGCTGAAAACTTTTCCTTTCCCCCCATACATTTGTGTGGATCAAACCTTGCCATTTTGAGTAAGTCAGACATAGCATGGGAGATACTTTGAGCCCATGTGAATATGTGTAACTGTGGGAATAAAACAGAGAGTTGTCAGGATGTGAAAATATACTGCACCTTGTCCTTTAAAATTGCTTTGTGGCTTAAAATAGGTGCAGCTTATAAGATTTTAAAGCATCACTGTGATGGGGGGGAGATAAAGTAGCAGTTTATGACGTGAACAACTGAAGCTCGATTTTTTTTTCATCCATGCTTCAAAACAGTCCCCATTTTCTTCTCTCTGGCTAGTAACACAATGTTTTTAGTTTCTGGGGTATAAGCGTGCTGTGACTGCCACTAAGCAGTGTTTACTGCAGTGCACTTTATCAGTCTTAGCAGATCCTACATGCTGAGAGTGGAGAAGGCATACAATGGAACACATTAATCATGTAAACACCAGCAGTGTCAATATCAGGCATAAGAGAAGAACTGACTCTTAGAAAAGCATTGATTTTTGTTTTATCTTTTCTCACCTTCTTCATGTTACTGCAGCTTATTGTGGCTCCTCATTCCACTGCTGAAGTACCAGTTCAGTTTTGTCCTTCAGCCCTAGGAAGAACCGATCACACTGCAAGAATCACTTTCACATGCCCACAGGTATGGATGCTTAGTTAGGTTTGACTAATGAAATATTATCTGATACTGGAATGGATTACAGCATAGTCCAATGTACAGACAGGCAACGTAACCAGAATCCTGCTGCCTTAACTCAAGTGGCTTGAATGTCAGAAGCAAATTGTTGCAATTTCTGTAGGTATATTCTGCTGTGCCCCAAATCCTGTAGCTCAACTTTAAAATTTAGGGTGATTGAGTTTTGCCAACATAAATATATCAAATGGTTTCGGACATTATCTAGCTTATCATCCTGGAAGAGATAACAAAGACTCACGTGCTACTACAAGTTTGTTTGGCATTAGGCGTCATACACTGTGGTACTTCATCAGGTGCATGGAGTGTTACCTGTTGAGAAAAATATTTATTCTGATGAAGAGGAAACCTCTCAGGCTTGCTCAAAAGAAAACCTTCTCCCAGGCCAGCAAATGTTTCTGAGCAAAATCAATTTATTTCTTTAAAATGTGGTAGTGGTACAGAGTTTTACAAGGGCCACAGATTGCTAGAAAGATAAGTAAGTAGTTTCCAGACAAACCTGATTTGTCAAGGGAAGCTAAAATAATTAAACTGAGATCATTGCACTTTGGACTTGTGATACGAAGGCAAGTCTCACTGGGAAAGAAAATTGCTAGGAAAAGAAGGCCACAAAAAGGAAGGCCTAACAAGAGATCAAATGATTCAGCAAAGGAAACCATGAACTTTAGTTTTCAAGATCTGAGCAACGCTACTGAGGACAGGATCTTTCACCTTCTGGTAATGCTAACTGTACATTACCATGCATGTGCTGTGAAGCAATATCACAATCTTCATTTCATGTTTTCAGAAAATATTGGGACATTAAGTCTGTAATGCTTTTGAATATCATTCCTTTGCTTAACCTACTTTTCTTAATAAAATGTTCAGCTGAGGACAAAAGGAAACCTAATATTGTGACACTGGTGCCATAATGTCAGCATAGGACTTGTGCTTGACTGAGAGATTTGGTTTCCAAAATGTATATGACTCTCTAATTCCCAAAGGGACTCTTACTTATAAAACACATCAGATGATTACCAACTGAAATGTATGACCCCATGAAATACTGCAAAAGTAATGTCTAGTTTGTAAGCAAAGGAGCTGTGAACGAAATCTGCAACTCAGTTCAACTTGTTTGCCTGGTTTAGACTGCAGTCCTGTGCCCTCCAACTGGAAAGCAAGCCTGACTGAACAGAATGGCCAGAACTGAGTTTGAAATCACAAAGTGTATCATTCCATGGATATAACAACTCTGCAGGGTCTCTGACTTGCCATTGCCTACACTAGAGATCAGCCCATCTAAACAAAAGGGGCTCACAGTTTTACAAGGAAGTATCAAATACCTTCTTGCATAGATTGCAGAAATGCTGACTATGAACCCAATGAGCTATTCAGATTTTGCCTAATAAACTCTGCTAATGTGTAGATGTAGAGCTGACTAGATGCCCTAAGCACATCTGATCTTGCCTGATTTTGGAAGCTAAGCAGGGTCGGCCTTGAGTAATACATGGATGGGCGACCACCAGGGAATACCAGGTGCTGTAGGCGCCTGGAGTTGGAACTGGCAAACCACTCCAGTATTCCTGCCAAGAAAACTCCATGGACATGGGGTCATGAAGAGTCGGTCATGACTGTAATGACACCACACACACACACACACACACACACACACACACACACACACACACATGTGTCGATGTATATCATATTGTACTACTACCATATTTTTCTTAATTGATTTTACTCTAATCCACCCAAACCAGCTGGGTTGCCATGACCCATAGTTCCTGTTTAAAATATATATTAATTTTTTTATAAAATATAAATATATATATAAAATTATTTTGGGAACCTGAATCATTTCATGCTCCAATTACATATTGCATTTGTAAGGCATCTCATAGGTAGAGTTTGTTGACAGCTTACAAGTAGATTGAACCCGTCAGATAATTTAGGGTCAGTTATCTAGGGGGATCCTTCCCATTCTTTCAATTTGTTCTCTTTTGAGAAATGCAGTCTATGTTCAATTTATCACTGTTAAAAGAAATATGCATCTATTTAGTATGCAAAAAATATTCTCTGGCAAGGGTAACGGTTATAACATTACTTCTGCATTTTAAGCACAGAAGATTTGTTACCTTTGCAAACTGTATGCTGTTTAGAATCTTTCCTTTAATATTTGTTTGAAGGAAAAACAACAAAAGGAAGGTAAGTACTAACATTTTCTAATATATATTGTCTATTTCTAGGATTAGTTAGAGGATCAAGTATTGCTATTCTGTCTGAAGCCATGATAGCTCAGAGGACTCTGATCAATAAAATAAAAGTTCTTGATACCAAACGGTTAAAAATTAATAAATAATTCACTGAAACCTCTAGGTCCAAAATGAATCCTGGCTCATTTTTGTCAGCTTGTGGCTCTCCTATCAAATAATGGCAAATCTCCAAGATTTTATCTCAGGCAAACTTTTGATCAGTATCTTTTATTTCTTTTTGCTGTGTCCAGCCTTATTACCTTTTTCAGTGTTTTACTTTAACCTTTGTGACCATTTTTGCTCTTTTCAACTCTAAATAATTTTAGACTTCTGAACTTTGTGCTGCATCTCTAAAGACAATGATAATCAGATTTTTTTTCTATTGTGATGATTGCTGTGAAAATACAGTTTTGGATTGCACCAATACAATGACCTGATTTTGTGACAGAGGCTTTCATAGCACTATAGTGAACATGGTACAACTCTAGCCTTTAAAAACAGCATTGATTTTCTTTCACTGATTTCACTGATTAAATGCTTCTGAACTTATACTTTGAGCCGTCTCATAGCTCAGTAGCTGACTAATCTAAAATCGGCTAATGATGGCATTTACAGGACAAGCCTTAACTGTTTCTGATTGTGCTTTATCGCTGAATTGAGGGAAACAGTTATGGGTTATTATCTGCTTCATTTGTTTCTGGTTATGGGCTCTAGAAAGAATTCTCTGCAATAAGAATTTGGATTCAGGCTGTAATCACTTTGCTCTTGCTTTTTGATCACTGAAATTAAGTTTGTTGGGACATTACAACCCAAATGCCAAGTTGAATGTTATGGTTCCCCAGGATGATAGTATACTTATATCACTTGGTTTCCCCGGCAAGTCAGCAATATTGGTATGTAATGGAGTGAGACTAATAGTACTGAGCAGGGTTAGAGGTGAGATATCTATTATTAGAACCTGCCATGTATGTTTTGCTTAGATCCTTTTCAGCCTCTCCTGTTTAATATGCTGTGATGAATAATGCATATTATCAAGCACACCTAAAAATGTAAGCAGAACAAGCAAGTCAAAACTGTAGATTGTCTAGTTAATTAATCAATTAGTTTATTATGAATGAAGAATGCATGTGGACAACATTACTGCCCCCCCCCCCATCATTACTCCTTATCTCATGCTTCTCCAGTCTGGTTATGACCACTGCTGCCCCCAATCCATGGTGGGGTGGCTGAGATTATTTTCTCAACTATACACTCCATGAACACCAGATTTTCATTGCTGCTAGAACTTCTCTTTATTAATGTAGGTGAACAGGATAGAGAGCCTTACTCTCCTGAAAGCCTAAAGGGATCTTGTTGTATCCAGTGGATACCTGTTGCCCCCAGTCCTCAACCAGGTCAAGTTCTTGTTACTGGGCCTCTAACATTGTCAGTCCAGGGCTGGGGGCTTTCACTAACCCATATCAACCAATGCCATTTAGAGGGAAGCAGTAGTTTTTGGCTAGTGCATTTCCCCAAGCCCCAGCAGGTCATCTTGCTTCTGGAGGATCTGCTGTAGAAGCTCTTTGTGGTGCTTGTGCCACCAGCACTACTTCTGGGTTGGAGTGGGGCCAGTGGACATGGTCTCAGCTGAGTGGCTGTGCTGTTGTTGCATGTGCCTAGTTTGGGCAGTGCCAGTGCTGTTCCCTGGGGTCTTTCCCTTACAGAGAAGTTGACACCATTCATCCATTCAGGGGTCCTGCAGCAGCAACAGCTGGTTCTCTGTGACAGCACAGAAGATGGATTAGGACTCCTTTGGGGTATCTGCCTGGTCTTCTCCCCCTGCAGTTGTTGAGGGAAACTAGTCCTCCCCCTTCCTCCTTTAAGTCTGGGTCCTATCAACTCACCCTCCCCATTCCAGGTGCAGCTCATTTTGCTTTATCACTCCCATTCACACCTTCTGTGCCCTCAAGATACTCTGCCACTGGGGATTTCTGTGGGTCTGTCAAGGGTGTGGACCCAAGTAGATGTCCCACTAGGGACAGCCAGAGGACCCCCCCCTCCAATTGCTGATATAATATTGATGTTCTGCATTACACTTCTCCTCAACCTTAGCCAACACATCTTATGGTCAAGTACCTGAGTGGCTTCAAATTCAAAATATATGGAGGGTACCAGCTGGGCAGTGCTGACTTAACCCCTGCATCCATTCCTCTGAAACCTCCCTGTTTCTTGACTATGTACTGTATGTGTTTTACATTTATGTTATTTTCAGATAAATTGACCAAAATTCCAAAAAGGGGGGATTAGGGGATGAAAGTCTTTGAATACTTTCTACACCAAAAATACTATACTTATCTTTCACTCTCTCTGTGTGTTTAGATTTATTAAAAGCAGTACTATGTTCTTCATAAGAAACATTAAAAAGATCATTGCATCTACATTTTTCATTATCTCAGACAGGCAACTATCCTGGACTTTCATTCAAAAAGTTTTTGGCAATTCTTTTAAAATGCAACTTTGCTCAGGAAAAAAAGCTCCCTGGACTTACTTGTATCATAATAGGCACATTTACAAGGGCTTAATGTGCCTGCAACTACTGCCCAGTTTGGATAAAAGTGTGTGCGTGTGTAGAGTGGGAGGAATGCAGTCCGTACAAGAACTGAAGGTGTGAATTTCTTAATTAGATTTGAATTTGGGACACAGGTTGAATCAAAAAGCATCTGAATCATTCTACAATTAATTGGGATATATTTTGGATGACCAAATTGGTACACAAAACAAATGTAATTAGTGCACATATTCATGCCTTGAGTTTCTTAGAAAGTGGTAGGTCTATCATCTCTATTGTACAGAATATGCAAGATAAAATTCACTTGGGTTTTATGCAATGACCTTTTGTCAATGTTTTGTTGTTTTTTCCACTATGCCCTAAATGCCATTTGTTTCTCATGTTAATTGGTCCACCAGAATAGGAGAATGACTGTGTAACCATAAAAAATCATATGGGTCACATAATCATCCAATCTGTCATGGCATAAAAACTCATATAATGCATTGAAAGCAAAGCTACATGGGGAGCATTCTCTAGCAGCACAAGTTTCCTTCTATGGTGCTTTTATGCATTATTGCTCTAACATTTATATAAAAACCATTGGGCTACAACCACCACTCTTTGGTGTGAATATCAGTTTTTTCTAGGAATATTAGGAGGCAAAGCGTTTAAGGCAGGTTGCTAATAAAATATGACTATTTCCATTATTTCTACAGCTTGAAGAATGGGTATTTTTCTTGTCCGGAGTAGGACTGATACCTCAGGCAATGGAACCAGCTAATGTAAGTTCTCGACTTGGACATCATTCTTCTATCATCATAAACTTCAAGAATCCTACATTAGAAGACATAGTGGTAGAAGTCTTTTTAACAGGTATAGCCATTTTCTTTTATTGTTGTGTAATCCTGTGTTTTAATTCATCAGTACCAAAGGGGTTTAAGCATCCAGGAGATCTATCTCCATGGAAGTCTCCACCAGCCAACAGGCAAAGATGGAAGTTATGTAGCTATGTCTAATAAATTACATTCTTCCTGGGATTTGAGGTACTATGACTGGAACTTGCCTTTCATCTTTTGATGTTGTCTGAAGGATGTCAGGTATGGATTCATCATGCTCAGAAGCCATACAACTTCCTTCAGCCAAAGAAAGGCAAACATATTGACCAATGTGCCTCTTTTGTTCACAGACTGAAGCCGGCCAAGAGCAACACTCCCAGATTGTTCTCCTTTGAATCACTGATATATCCTAGCACTTGGCTATGGATCACTTTTGCCTTTTGTCACACCATCATTTCATAATAAGTCGGTCACTGGTAGTGGAAATGGTAGAAATCACCACTGTAGGAAAGCATTTCATCAAATCTCCATTGCCTTATGTTCATTTATCACAATTTAAACATTCTGATGGAAAATCCCAAACCAGATGTGCCTAACTCGCTATGTGTGCCTTAACATTATTTGACAGTTTCTAAGATATTTTCTGAGGGAGAGCTCATGTTGCTATGAATAGACTGGGTTCCATATAGATGTAATAATACCTGTTCAACAAATATACAATATGTAGATTTTAAAGAAGGATTGTAGAAGTCCTTAGATTGCTTGGAAGCTTGTAGACATTTTCTTGTGAGAAGCAACAGAGATAAACGTTGAAAAGCTGTTGATACATTCTAGTAGTTCACATCAACTAAGAACATTATGCTCCATTATGAAGTCTCAGTTATTTCAGGGCAATGAAGAGGCCCAATAAAAACCAGAAAAACATACTCATCACCATATTTTCTAATGATATGATGCAATCCAGTCTCTCAAATATTTACCTAATAGACTGATGTTGCTTAATACGGTGCTATGTGAGGCAATCTGAACTACAAAATCGATGAAACCTACATCTCCACATGCCACCCAAAGCCCTGCCCTGACAGCACTGTAGCTCCTTTTTGTAACAACAAAAACCAAATACAGTATCTTGTGGAAAGTGCTGGCAATGCTTTTTGCCCCACACAAGCATCAGTTCCTTCTATAGGACTTACAGTAAAAGTTCCTGCTACTGGACAAACATTGGAATGGTCATATAATCCATTGGCTCCCACACTGCTTGAGTGATACTATGGCCTCATGATTGTGATGATGCTTACTACAACCAATTGTATAACAACAATTTCAGTTTTAATTGTTTTATAATATAGCATCTTCTGGTTCTTTGGTTTGGCTCAAAGAATAACATTCTCTCCTGTAAGAAACCATAGATGAGGTTTGTTCAGCCCTGCCAGAGATAAAATTATGTCTTGGATAAAACTATAGCAAAATAAAAGTATAAATGTATGGTTGGGTCTACAGGAATGTGTATCTCTGGTCCACCAGATTGTTTGGACTACATTTTTCCAAATCTCACCAATGTAAGGCTGATCATAGAATTGTGAAGTTGGAAGGGGCCTACAGGGCCATCGAGTATAACCCACTGCTCAAGGCAGGAATGCAAATTATAGGATATCTCCCAAGTGGTTGTCTAAATGTCTTTTGAATGCCTCCAGTGTTGGAGCACTCACCACCTCTTGAGGTCACTGGCTCCACTGTCATAATGCTCTAACAAATAGGTTTTCATGATAGTCACCCAAAATCTGGTAGTTGTATTTAAGCAACATCTGTAGCTATACCACCCATGACACATTGAAGCTTAGAAACATCTTGGACTGTATCTCCTGTGTTAGCTGAATGATTCTGGGAATTACTGCCAGTGGCCTAAAGCCAACTGCTAGTCCCAAGCAAACTAAACTGATTCAATCAGTTGTCGAGTGGCAACTCAACAGTTGTATACATCTCACTGACTCAACAAGTAGCAAGAAATTATATTTCCAAGCTCTGTGATGTTTGTGAACATACTTGATAGCTGAAGGAATTTATGAAATAGGTAAAGAGAAGGTAAATTGTAGTTAATGCAGTAAACAGAAAACTGCTACAGGTCAGCCACTAACATTTGAGGTTCTGTCCTAAAACGGTGGAAAATTTTCAAGCCCTCCATCTCAGTTTAAAACTTTCAAATGGTTGCACCTGCATTGGGTTTGGAGACACACAAGACAACATATTTTTCATTATTAAAGAAGACAAAACTTAGAAACTAACAAAATTCTTCCTGAGCTTAAACCCAAACATTTTTCACAAGGATGCATCTTTGTCTCCCTACAAATCGTGTTGGGACTAGAGGTGGGCACCTTACGAAAATGACATGAAATGAAACAAAATGGCAGACAGTGTGTCATCCCAAACCAAACCAAATTGATTTTTTCGGTTCAGGACTGGGAGTCGCCACCAGATCTCACTTCAGCAGCGAGATCTGCTGGCTGTTTCTGAGCTTGGTTCTTGCCCACCACTGCCTCCCAGCTGGTTTTGACTGCTAGAGCTGTCAAAAAATCCCCAGCTGGGAGACAGGTGGCTAGGGAGAACACAGCAGCCAGCCAGCAGTAAATTCACTGCTTTTCTACCCTGCCAACCCCTCCTCCCATGGGGGTGTTTTGGACAGGGAGTGCTGTCGGCACAGGGGCAGCCCCCACAGCCCACAGCCCTCCCTCTCCAAAAAAGCCTACCTTGGAGGAGGGGGGAGCATGGGAGAAGGAAGGAGGCAGCGTTAAATTAAAATGAAACTCAAATTTACTGCTGCCTCCTTCCTTATCTCTTGCAATCCCTACTTCCCTTACAGGTGGTGGGCTAGAAGCTTCTTTGAGTCCCTCACCGCAACAGGGAGAGCGCTGTTGCAGTGGAGGATTCAGAAAAGCCTCTAGCCCACCACCCTTCTCTAGCTTTGGTGGGTGGTGGGATGGAGGCTTTTGAATCCCCTGCCACACTAGCACTCTCACTGTTGCTGTGGGGGATTCATAGTTTGTTTCTCATTTCATTTCCTAATTAATATTTTTTTAAAAAAATCATTATTTATGAAATGGAATGAGAAACAAAACAAAACAAAACAGTATTTTTTCCATTTCTTGCCCATCCCTAGTTGGGACTTAATTTCATATACGTATGAAACAATGAAAGTAATACATAGAACAATCAAATTATATATTCATCTTAACTTATCTATTTTCTAATGTAGCAAACCTGCCTCCCAGCTGGTTTTGACTGCTAGAGCTGTCAAAAAATCCCCAGCTGGGAGACAGGTGGCTAGGGAGAACACAGCAGTCAGCCAGCAGTAAATTCACTGCTTTTCTACCCTGCCAACCCCTCCTCCCATGGGGGTGTTTTGGACAGGGAGTGCTGTCGGCACAGGGGCAGCCCCCACAGCCCACAGCCCTCCCTCTCCAAAAAAGCCTACCTTGGAGGAGGGGGGAGCATGGGAGAAGGAAGGAGGCAGCGTTAAATTAAAATGAAACTCAAATTTACTGCTGCCTCCTTCCTTATCTCTTGCAATCCCTACTTCCCTTACAGGTGGTGGGCTAGAAGCTTCTTTGAGTCCCTCACCGCAACAGGGAGAGCGCTGTTGCAGTGGAGGATTCAGAAAAGCCTCTAGCCCACCACCCTTCTCTAGCTTTGGTGGGTGGTGGGATGGAGGCTTTTGAATCCCCTGCCACACTAGCACTCTCACTGTTGCTGTGGGGGATTCATAGTTTGTTTCTCATTTCATTTCCTAATTAATATTTTTTTAAAAAAATCATTATTTATGAAATGGAATGAGAAACAAAACAAAACAAAACAGTATTTTTTCCATTTCTTGCCCATCCCTAGTTGGGACTTAATTTCATATACGTATGAAACAATGAAAGTAATACATAGAACAATCAAATTATATATTCATCTTAACTTATCTATTTTCTAATGTAGCAAACATTTGAATAAAATGACTTTGTCTGGGTTAATAGCATGTTGTGAAATACTCTGGTCTTTCTTGGTTCTATGAAAGAGAATGTATCTTTGTCAAAAAGTTCTGAAATTTGATAGAAGTGAACAAAGATGCCTTAAAGCATTGCAATGTTATTTAGGAAATGTAGTAATATTTAAAGTTTATTCTTTCTTTTCCTCCCTCTCTAACATCACTCTGGATTAGAATTCACAATACTTGTGGAATAAGCCTCTCTCTCTCTCCCCCTCCCCATGTTGTACAGAGAGAAAAGTACAGTAAAATAAATTATGTGCAGACATTCCCTGTGCTTTCTGCCATATCATATAATCCTCTTTTCCCCCTGAACTTCATATATCAATTTCAGATGATTTGGTGCTGGATCCAAAGCAATGTAAGTGGAGCAACTTTGCTCATTAGTACTGTTCCACTCTCTGCTTCCAAGCACTAAAGAAAGACTAGAGATGCAACTAAGTTATCTGGAGCTCCATTACAGCAGTATACAAAGGAAATGTACAGCTATGAATCATATCATATGCGAGTTGCATGCAACTTCCCTGTTGTGGAAAACAAATGTGAATTGGTGGAAAGTACGTTGGATAAAGAATGCCTCAGATAACAAATTTTTCGGATAACAAATGGAAATTTCTGTGTATAGGGCTGCCTCGGGTAACAAATGTTCCCTATGGGCTGCCTTGGATAATAAATGTTTCATAATGGCTTGCAAAAAAAGTGTACCCAGGATGTATTGCAACTGCTATAGTTTGTGGAGGGGTGGCAGGAGTTAGAGTGGGTTTTTTTCATGTTTTTTGAGCTATTCTGGACGTGTTTTGCTGAGAGATTTGGACCTTTCGAATGTGGAAAGGTAGGGAGCTAGTGTTTATTAATCTTTGCACTGCTTTTCTTTGCATTTTTGGTGGGAAAAGGCTGGGGTAGTCGTGCTGCTTTCTTCTGTCCATGTTTACATTCCATTGCTCTGCAGGTAAGAACAGGCTGGATTTCTCTTGCTCCTTATGTTTGTCTGTTTGCATTTTCCCCCATTGCACCTTGGGTAGGAATAGGCTGGGGAAGTTTTGCTAGTTTCTTTTGTCCATATTTGCATTACATTGCAGGGGAGGTGTTCTGGAAGGGGTGTTCCAGCACTGCAGGCCTTTAAAGTGCACTTTATAAAGAGGTCTGGGACCCCCCCCCCAACCAGCTTTTTTGCCATCGCAGGAAGCAAAGGAGAGAGGGCATTTCCAGAGTGAAGAGTTAGATTGTTTGATTCCAGCTTCTTTGTTGACTTGGGATGCCTAACTTACTGAGGTATCCAGCTAGCTAGTCATAGTAGTTAAAATACATAGAACTAATACTCCTGAAATTGCAAGATGCTTCCTGTTTGTAGAAGAGCACCCTTAAGACCCAAGGCTTAGTTGATGTAATCTTGTGGATAGTATGAGCCAAGGCATGGCAGTGAAAGACCAATGGTCCCTTCTGGATCCTTCAAATGCTTTCTGTTTTGTAATAACCCAGAGTTCTCTTATTGGCACAGTGTGGTAACTCATTGGCAGGTCTGGCCATCGCAGGAAGCAAAAGAGAGAGTGCATTTCCAGAGCGAAGAGTTAGATTGTTCGATTCCAGCTTTTTTGTTGACTTGGGATGCTTTTCACATTTAAAAAATATGGAGATGTGCCTGCTGTGATTTATGTGATTACAAAATATCATCAGCAGTTCCTGCGTGCATACTGATGACCGCAGTATGTAGTAAAGAAGAGATATATTAGTAATTACATCATTTTATTCTGCCCCATTTAGAAAACAGCATGATTTGTACTTTATCATTCAAGTCAGTATTTTGTCTGGTTTCACAGCAACAAATCTATTATAAGAAGCAAACAGAGAGTCTAAACATTATGCTAAATAGCATATTGAGAAGTAACATAATATTGGGCTATTAGTTGCAACATACTTACCTAAGACAGTTTTCAAAGAAATAATGTAAAAACAAAGCTTCTTTTCAGCATAGTTGCAGAAATCAGGTACAGATTGTTATTTTTGAATGTTAATTTAAATGATCAGAACATTTTTCTATACACTAAAATGTATAGCTATTGTTCAGGTCAGTAATATTGTAACTAAATCTAATAATATTTGTGGAGGGTATATTTTTAAATGCATTTATAAGCCATTTATATTTAAAGAAAAATTAAAAGTGTTCTGCAACAGAATAAAACAACATACACAGCACACAAATTAACAATCTAGTATGAACAACACACAATACACAATACAATATGTACAAATACACAATATACATAAATGTTCATATTGTCCATGAAAACTATTGATCAGAGTAGTAGAGAATAACCTAAATACTTTTGCATAGTTAAGCTGATAGAAGAGCTAAAACATCTAGTGGCAAATTGCTGCTAACTGATTAATAGGATCTTAAAACCCTGGTCACGCAACATGTTATTGGTTCGGTGTGTGATGTGGACTTATTACTATGCGATAGCTTGCCACAGTGAGTTACACAATTTCTACTTACATATCTGTAATATAGGATTTTGTACAGCAGGGTAACAGTCATTTTATGCTTAGCTTATGTTATGTTTTAAAAAATCATGGTTATGTTATTTTTTAAAAAGACTAACTAATAATGCAATCTTGACTCAATAATGTGTCAATTGTAAGTGATCAGAACTAGGCACAAGCTTCTTTTGAATGCAGAAATCCCCTTTTCTTTGCAGAATACTCTTTCCTTATCTGACCCCAAAGATCTACAAGCAGAGGAATACGCTAGCAGAGTTGCTCTGCTTGCCTAAGATATTCAAAGTAAATTTTTAAAGAGGTGTAAAGTGGATGAGAAGTAGCAGGAACCTCCATTCCAAGTCTCTTCCAGCCAAGATTCAGGAACATAGCCACAATATTTGCTTAAAGTTAGGCTAGAGTGAAAGAGGTCCTGAGAAAATCCCAGTGCTTCTAGAATGGGGCAGGTTTGGATTGAGCACAGATTTACGTAAGTGGCCTAGCGCTGGTCTGCTTGGGCAATCACCACCTTGACCTGTCAGCATTTTTATTTCCTATGTAGTCATTCACTTCGTTCATACTCTGTTTGGAGAAGGTTTCAGATTCAATCTACAGCATTTTTCAGTAGGACTGAAGTTACTCTTCCTCAAAATCTTGGAGAGGTGCTTCCAGTTCCTGTTCACAATACTGACCACAAGCACCAAGTATCTAACTTAGCCATCTTTCCAACTCCTCTCTCCAGGAAATGTATTCAATAGAGATGGGCACGACTTGAAAAAAATTTTTTTCGAGTTGTCGTTAGTCGGGCCAGTCCCATTTCGGGTCGTTTCCGGTTTTCGCGAAAATTCGCAAAAATTAGTCGGTTCGTTTTTTCGTTTTTTCGTTGTCGTTAGTACTGGTTTTTTTGGGGGGGGGAGCGGGCTCCTGGAGGCACCTCTGTGGGGTGGGTGCCTCCTCTGGCCCGCTATAAAGGGAAAGTGGGCTCCTGGAGGCATTCCTCACAAATGATAATGAGAGATACCTTGTCTATCTCTCCAACTTGGAGGTTGTCCTTAGGCATCCATAATGATAGCCATTGAGACCCTTGTTCTCCATGAACTTGTCTAATCCTCTCTTAAACTTTCAAGGGTGACAGCTGTCACCACTTCTTCTGGCAGGGAGTTCCACAGACCAGTGATCCTCTGGGTGAAAAAGTACATTCACTTATTTGTTTGAGATCTAGCACTGAAAAGCTTCATGGAGCACTGACTAGTTTTAGTGTTGTGCTATAGGGAAAACAGTTTTTCCTTATATACTTTGTCCACACTGTGTATGATTTTATAAACCTTAATCCATTCACCTCTTAGGTGCCGTCGTTCAAGAGTGAAGAGGCCCAGCTATTGCAGCCTCAGAGGGTAAAGAAGGTGTTCCATTCCCCTAATCATTCTGGTTGCCCTCCTCTGTACTTTTTCAATTTCCATAATATCCTTCTGGAGGTATGGTGACCAGAACTGTACACAATACTCCAGATGAGGCCTCACCATAGATGTATAAAGAGGCGAAATGACACTTGCTGACTTTTTTTCTATACCCTTACTAATGATCCCTAGTATTGAGTTTGCTGTTTTCAATGTGGCGGCACACTGGCTTGACATCTTCATTGAGCTGTCCACCAGGACACCAAGGTCCCTTTCCTGGTTTGTTGCAGAGAGTTCAGATCCCATCAGTTTATAAATGTAATTGGGGTTTTTTGCCCCAACATGCATCTCTCTGCACGTACTAATGTTGAAGCTCATTTGCCAGTGGTTTGCTCACTCCTCCAGTGTCAAGAGATTCCTCTGGAGCTCCTCACAATCTCAGTTTTTACTACCCTGTACAATTTTGTTTCATCAGCAAATTTGGATCATTTATGAAGAGGTTGAAAAGCAAAGCTCCCAGTACTGAACCTTGGAGGATCCTACTCTTTACTCCCCTCCATTTGGAGAGGTATCAATTTAGTGCTACCCTCTATTTCCTTTCCCTTAGCCAGTTGCTGATCCAGGACAAGACCTGTCCCTTTATTCCATGACTGGCAAGTTTATTCAAGAGCCTTTGGTGTGGGACCTTGTCAAAGCTTTCTGAAAGCCCTGATAAACAATGTCAACTGGATCTCCCTTATCCGCATGCTTGTTGACACTCTCAAAAAATTCAAACAAAATAGGCAAGATTTGCCCTTGCAGAAGCCATGTTGGCTGTCCTTCAGCAGCACCTTCTCATCTATGTGCCTATTAATGTTATCTTATAGGATGGTTTCCATCACTTTACCTGGGACACATGTCATACTGACCAGCCAGTAATTTCCTGGGTCACCTCTTGATCCCTTATTGAAAATTGGTGTTACATTCGCTACCTTCCAGTCATCAGGCATAACACCTGATTTGAGGGAAAGATTATATATTTTGGCTAGAACCTCGGCAATTTCATCTCTAAGTTCCTTGAGAACTTGTGGATGGATGCCATCTGTTCCTGGTGATTTGTTAGCATTTAGTTCAACAAGACATGCAAGGACCTCCTCCCTGGTTATTCCTATTTGGCTTAATTCTTCAGTTTTCCTTCCTACATATGTAGGTTCTGTTTTGGGCATGTCGTCTCTGTCTTCTTCAATGAATACTGAAGCAAAGAATTCATTGAGTCTCTCTGCAATCTCTGTTTCCTCTTTAATAATCCCTTGCCTTCCATTTTCGCCTAACAGTCCAATGGCCTTCCTAATTGGGTTCTTACTTCTAATTTACTTAAAGAAGTCCTTATTATTTCTTTGAGCGTTTTTAGCTATACACTCCTCAAAATCTTGTTTTCTTCTCCTGATTGTTGCCTTGCATTTGTTCTGCCAGAATTTATGTTTCTGCCTGTTGTCCTTGTTTGGACAAGCCTTCTATCTTCTAAACAACCCTTCCACCTTCTAAAGGGTAGGATGCAAATGCATTTAGTTAATACAAATATATATTGTTTTGAAATACATACAAATGAAATATTCCAACTCTATGATCTGATAACTGAAAATCTAACATTGGTACAAAGCTTTTTCTTACAATATGGAGAGTCTTTGATTTTTAAAGGAATAATTCTTTGGCCAGAAAAATACATCATTGTCCTATTATTTCCTGAAGTGATAAAATGCATGTTCTGATCAGACAAGTATTCCTTTGAAAACAAAACAAAGCAACTCCTATTTAAATCATATGTTGCACATATTTCCAAGATCATTGTTAAGGTCTGCCACAGACTATTAGCATGGTTAACTTGAAGTCTCTTGGCCTGGAAAGCAAGGCTAGTGTATATATGTTACTCATCTCCTAACCATTGTAGCCATCAAACCATGATCCTATGTGTTTCAAAAACACCTTTGCTATTTCCTTAGAAAAGAACATTTGAATATTTTTTGTCTTTACCCTGATTGTTTACTATATTCATATTTTTATTCTTCTCTCTTGAGTGGTCTACACTGAAATAATTGGGGCTAATGGATCTAGGACATGTTTTAGGTTCCAAAAAAGAATACTTTCTGTATATAATCAAGTATAAGTCGACCTGAGTAAAAGTTGAAGCCCCTAATTTTGCCTTTAAAAAGTGGGGAAATTGTTTGACTCAAGTTTAACCCGAGTCAATATTTCCCTCCACTGCCTTCCTCAACTTGGTGCTGGCAGCTGCTGCTGCTGCCACAGCGGTTCCCCTTCCCGTCCTCTTCCTCCTCCTCCTCCTCCTCCTCCTCCTCCTCCTCCTCCTCCTTTTCTTCTTCCGATGGGGGAGGAGAGAAGCAGTGGGTTTTTCAAACTTTTTTCCCTCCTGAAGCAAGTGCCGATGGTGGACATTGGCACTTGCTTCAGGAGAGAAAAAAGTTTTAAAACCCCGCCCCTTCTCCCTCTACATGCCTGATGGGGGAGAAGAGCAGGAGATTTTTTAAAATGTTTTTCCTCTCCCGAAGCAAGCACTGATGACAGAAAAAAAGTTTTAAAACCTGACACTTCTCCTTCACCCGAATATAAGTCGAGGGCCTTTTTCCCCCCAGCCAAAAATAAGGGTTGAAAAACTTGACATATAGTCGAGTACATACGACAATTAATGTATGCTCTTGGGTTTTTTTCCACTGAGATGTGGCAGTATGTCATGCTATTGTGGTGCTATTTATGTGTTTTTCTGCATGTGTGACTGGTATAACTATGAATGAGGGCATTCTGCACTGAATAGAATTTTAAGCTTTCATGAAGTTCTGAGAGTCTTAAAGTAGCCAGCTGAAATCTGCTTTCAGATGATAGCAAGGAAATGCATACAGCTAAAATGTAAGCTTTTGCATCCTCCCCAGTTGGTAACTATATGTGTGCACAGTGTAGGATGTTTTTGATAAGGGGCCTCCTAGCTTTTCTCCTGGAATGTACTTGGCTATTGGCTGAATTTCTTTGTTCTAACTGGAAAACATTGGCACTGTAATGGAGCTTAGTACAAATCTGTTCCTTTTCTTTTTGCCATGTTTGCCAGAGGTTCTTGGTGGGATTGGCAAATTCCAAAGGTCTGACTGCTATACTTGTCCACTTCTAGACCTTAAAGGGCTGCATCTTCTCCCACATGTTCTTTATCCTCTTATTTTTAAAGACTTTTTGTATAGAAAAATCAGCCCTATGACAATTAGTGGCTAAAAAAGCTTTAAAAGCTACAAACCTTTGGACATATGTCAAAAGCATAGTCAACATTCTCGTCCCCATGCCCAGAAAGAATACAACAGGACTTTTTTTTTAAGAAAAGGAAATTTAAAAGAAATTATAAACATTTTGGTGGGTTGGAGGTATAGGATTCTGAGTGAGACTTAGGGGCTGTAGTTTGTCTACCCAATGTTATAGTGTTTCGGAGGATACTGTAATAAGTCTATCTATCATGCATGTATAAAGAACCTTACTTGCCAAATCCTATCAAGGACTCCTTTTTTCTTTGTTTATGGGGTTTATCTGCTTCAGAATATTTGTAAGCAGAATGCATTGACATTCTTTTTGAACCATGCAGTAAACATGGGCATGACTCGGCGAAATTGTCGTTTCCATTTTCGGTTATCGTTTCCGTTACGTAACGGAAACGGTAACGATAATTAAGCTGTCAGAACTCGAACTCGAAACGAAAAAAGACAAATTTGGTCGGGTTTTTCATTTCCGTTTGTGGCATCATGATGATCGCGCGATGCGAAGCACAGAAAAAGTTTTTAAAAGTTTTTTTTTTAAAATCCCCGACTCCCATCCAAAAAAGCAGGTGAAAATATGCCTGCCCGAGGCTTTGCCACCTATCAGAGGGGTGGTTTCTGGGGGGTCCCCGGCCTTTCCCCCCTCTTCTCCTGTCCTGGGCTGCTTGCACCAGGCTGGGGGGGGGGGGGTCATCCTCATCGTCTGTCTCGCTGCATGCCAAGCGGTGGGGGGGGGATCCAAAATGGCAACCACAATTTTCCTTTTTAAATCGTGGTCAAAAAGCACACCAAATCACCATAGAAACATGTGAAATTTATTTATTTTAAATGCCTGAATTTTTATACTAGCAGCAGTGGGTTTATTTATAGCAATAAAATGTCGTATTGATTTTATTTTATTTTATTTTTTATTCTCTTAGACCTGCCTATTTGGGCTGGGCATGGGATGGGACTATGCAAATTTTTGAACCGTTCCACCAATGGCATCACCAGGTCTTTGACTGACACTTTTGGATGTCTCGGAGGGCATAAAAAGCCGAAGCACCTTCCAGAAATCGCAGTCGGGTGTATCGATGTGGTTGAGGGAGGAGGGCTGGCTGCTGGTGCTGGTGAGATCCAATCGAGATTGAGGAGGGAGGCTGGAGGCTTTAGGATTTAAGTTAGGCAGGCAGGGAGGGAATTGAATTTAGAAAATAATTTCTTTGATTCCCTGCAGCTTTGTCTGCTGAAGGGAATAGCAGTTTCTTCTTTATTTCTTCTCTGGCAGTTTGAGGGTTTTTTTCTGATATTGGATAAAGGGGAAGGTTCGACTGGGAGTGGGAGGTGTGGATTTATTTTAAAAATATATTATATACTACCATTTATTTTCTATTTTCCCAACTTCAATTTGCTTGCACACACACACACATTTGGGGTGCAAGCCAAGAACAGAACCTCTATCCTAAGTGATATCCTAACTGCCCACTCGCCTGTCCACCCGCGCCGCCACCCTCCTGCGGCCCGCGCCGCCACCCGCCCACTCGCCTGCCCGCGGCCACCGCCCGCCCATGGCCCCCTGCCACCGCCGCCTGCCGGCACCTCCCCCCTGCCGCCCGCCCCCCTGCCCCCCGCCGCCTAGAGCGCAAAAACACCTAGTGCCGGCCCTGATTGCGCGACGCCCCTATACTCTGGGAAGTCAAATTGCGCTAAATTGCGGTGGAACAACAAACGACAAACAGAAACGACAAATTTTTGAAAAAATTCACGACAAACGGAAACGACCCGAAACAGACCTGTTCCAACAAACAAAAACTCGAAACATCATTTTTTCTTGTCGTGCCCATGTCTACCATGCAGTTATAGAAGCATTTTCAACTTGTTCATTGGATTTCTTTTCCCCTAGGAAAAAGATTTTAAAAATAAAAAACCTATTCTTTTCTCAAAAGGAAGCAAATATTTCTCTTTATAGATACCATAACACAGTATCACTAAAACTTTAAGCTTCTGGTAGAGACTTATTCAATTTCCTTTATCATTTTTTTTAGGAACCAGCAAGGTTAAAATGATCAGCCACAGAACCGTTGATCTGAAATAAAACTCATAGGATCACAGAGTCTAGTCTCATGTCAAAGCAAGAAATTCACAGCTGAAATATCCCTGATCAGTGACTATCCAACCTTTGTTTGGAAATATCTTACGAAGGAGATTCCACCATCCTCCTAGGGCACTCATTCCATGTTGAATAGTTCTTACTGTCAAGAAGTTCTTTCTGATGTTTACGTAATATCTCCTTTCCAGTCATTTGAATCCTCTACTTCAGTGCCTACCCTCTGGACTGTATTACATCTTCCATGGGGTAATAGTTTGAAGTTTGAACTTCTAATTTTTAAAAAGGGCAATAACTGCCTTTCATTTTTCTCTTCTTCAGGTTAAATATACCACCTTCCTAAGCTTTATGGCACTCGCTTTTACTATTGTCTATTATTCTGGTCACCTTCTTTGGGATGTATTCCAGAATGTTAGTATCCTTCATAAACTGTGGTGCTCAGAACTGAAAATATATTCCATCTGCCTAACATATAATAGCATAAATGATCCAGAAGTAGGAGTAAATAGCAAGGTAGCCAAATTTGATGACGAAACAAAATTGTACAGGGTAGTAAAAACTGAGAGAGATTGTGTGGAGCTCCAGAGAGATCTCTTGACACTGGGGGCAAATGAACTTCAACATTAGTAAGTGCAGATTGATGCACATTGGGGCAAAACCCATCAATTATATTTCTAAACCGAGGGGGTCTGAACTCTCTGCAACAAACAGGAATGGGACCTTTGTGTCCTGGTGGACAGCTCAATGAAGTTGTAAACCCAGTGTGCTGCTACAGTGAAAAAAGCAAACTGAATACTAGGGATCATTAGGAACGGTATAGAAAATAAATCAGCTAGTGTCATTTTGCCTCTTTATACATCTATGGTGAGGCCCCATCTGCAGTATTGTGTACAGTTCTGGTCACCATACCTCCAGAAGGCTGTTATGGAAATGGAAAATGTGCAGAGGAGAGCAACTAGAATGATTACAGGACTGGAACACCTTCCTTACCCTTTGAGGCTGCAACGGCTGGGCCTCTTCACTCTTGAACGACGGCGCATAAGAGGTGACCTGATTGAAGTTTATGAAATCATACATGGTGTGGACAAAGTAAATAAGGAAAAACTATTTTCCCTATTACACAACACTAGAAATAGGGGTCACTCCATGAAACTTTTGGGTGCTGGATCTCAAACAAATAAGAGAATGTACTTTTTCACCCAGAGGATCACTGGTCTGTGGAACTCCCTGCCAGAAGAAGTGGTGACAGCTGTCAGCCTTGGCAGGTTTAAGAAAGGATTGGATAAGTTCATGGAGAACAAGGGTATCAATGGCTATCATTCTGGATACCTAAGGACAATGTCCATGCTGGAGAGATAGGCATATCTCTCAATGCCTTTTGCAAGGAATCATAAGCAGGTGAAGACATCTGCTTGGGAATATCCTGAAGCAAATGGTGAGGCGCTGTGTGAGACAGAATGCTGGACTAGATGGGCTGTGTCCTGTTCCAGCAAGGCCATGCTTGTGTTCTTATGTTAAGAAGATGTACTAAAGTAGAGGTGGGAGAGCTGCGCCTTTCTGAAGTTGTGAGGCTGCAGTTCCTGTCAACCAAAGCAGCACAGCCATTGGTCAAGGATAATGGGAGCCAGAGAAAAAGAACATGTCAGGTGGATTTGGGAATACAGATTCAAGGGGTGGTCCTCTCCCTGCAGAATTAGGTCTTTAGGTTTCTGGTTTGACTTTGTGATTGGGTGCTCATGTGGTAGATGTAGCCAGGAATGCCTTTAAGAGGAGAGGCACACCAGTTTAAGCTAGATCAACTGTATCTATTTCTGGTTAGATCAGTGTTGGCTATGGTGGCATGTGTCTTAGTCATACTTAGATGAAAAATCTGCAAAATGCTGTGCAGAGGAATATCTTTGAAGAATTCCAGTGCATCTTGCTGCTGGGTGCTCCCTTTCAGAATTAACTTGCATGGATTCTGGAGTGGTGACCAGTTTCCAGGCACAATTCAAAGTACTGTATTGGTAATAGCTTTTAAAAACCAGAATAGTTTTGGTGTAGATTACCTTAAATACCTCCTTTTCCCATGCCTTCTGCCTACTTCTTCAGATATGATGAGGGGGTTCTTTTGGTGTCCCATTTGTGTGGTCACTTTGCTAATGGGGACAATTTGCTCTTTATTCTGTTGTGTAATTATTAATCAATTTTATTATGCTACTAGGGAGTTTTCACTTGGTATGCTTTATTATTGGTTTACAAGTACCTTGAGTAATGTTTAAGCCAATGAGATATGGTGACATTTTTATGAATAGCATTAAACTAAACAAGTTTCTCACATCTGATTTAGAGTTTTATGTTGCTGTAATGTAGGTCAGTGGAAAGGGATCGGAGAAGGCACTACTGTATTTTGTTTTTCTGTAGTGCCAGGTGTGGACTAATATGGTAACATGAGATAGGTCATGAAGCTTCTAAATTCCAGTGGAGCTGTATATACCATATTATCGGTTCTTACTGGCATTGCTCTGTGTAGCAACATTGTTTGACAGTGCAGATCTTACATTTGATTGGTCACAGTCTATTTATCCATTATCTATACAATTTTTGCAGCTACATCATATAGCCAGTACCAAGTTCTTGAGTTTTTTTCCATTGTAGTCTTCCTGCAATCTGTTTATGTGCAAAGTCTACTGATGTAGGTATGCACTGATGCCATGATTGCCTTCACAATCCCAAGTATGAGAGAAAGGTTGAAATATACATAGGTCAATATGGTTTATTTAAAAATGGCAAGATAAGTTAATGGGAAGTGTTTAAATGTTGAATCATGCAAAATAAATTTACGTATAAGTTATAATAAATCTCTGTAACTATAAGAGACTAGAGAGGAACGATGTGTTTGTTTGCTACATAATTACCTTATTGCTTGTTGTTTGTGTTTACAAAGGCTGACAAGACAACTGCGGCATAACTGATTTTAACACTTTTGATGCATCATAGTCAATGAAATGAAAACATATATTTCCATGCACTTTCTCAGAATAGAAGTTATTTTAAAAGGTGTTCTTGAAGGGCATCGCTTCAGACATGTAGTGCTGTTGTTGAATTCAGTGACCAGCACACTGTAACCTTAGTTCAGTGCATTTCAGTGGCAAGCCACAGAGATTGCCTTCTCTCTCTTAGCTACCCCCCAGTGTCTTTAATTATCATGCACCATTACAAGTAATTCTCTGAACCTTGTTTGAACAATCTATGAACTGCCACTTCTCTTTATATCAACATTTTTCTCTTTTATTATGCCATGTCACGGGTGGACAAACAGTGGATCCTGAGGCTCATTTTGTTATTTGCACATCTTTTTCAGCCCCCCCCCATCACAATTCCTGGAAGCCTCCACTACATTTCAACTTTTAAATAGAGCACAAACACCCTCCCTTCAACACCTCAAGGCACCTATTTTTCAAAACAGGACATTTCCATCATTCTGGTGAATAGACCATACAGTTTATCATTGGTCTTCTGCATGCAAGGTCTGAGCAGGGCTGTTAGTGACAGGAGGTCATTGATTAAATCAGAAATAACTTGATGGCACAAAGCAACACATAATTTAAAAGGGGACATTCACATGGACATGTAGAACTGTGAATTGACTTCATGAATTAACTGTATTAGTCTTCATCTTCACTAGAAGTGGGGATGAATTAAAAAATAAATCAGCAATATCAATGAATCATTATTCATTTCTTAAATTTTCATCCTCGGAAACCTACAAATACAAAGGGATCAATATTTCCATTTTTTATTCATCCTATGGTTTCATCATCATCATCATCATCATCATCATCATCATCATCATCATCATCATCATCATCATCATCATCATCATCATCATCTTGGCCTATCCTTACCTTGTTTCCTATCACACTGCTCAAGTTTTTTCCTTTGCCAGCCAGGGACATCTGTGCACATCCCCTGGCCACACCAGGGTCGGTAAAGAAAAACGGAGGAGGGGTTTTTTTTTGTTCTGTTTTGTTTGCCAGCCCTGGGACAACTGGGGAATTCTATGCATGTCCCCAGGACGCCCCAGGGCCAGCAAACTGAGGATTTACTTTGTTTTTGGTTTCTTACTTTGCCAGCCCCAGACCCCATAGTGCAGGCATGTCCAAACTTCGGCCCTCCAGATGTTTTGGACCACAACCCCCACAGTCCTTTGCCACTGGCAATCTAAGCTTAGAATTCTGGGAGTTGTGGTCCAAAACATAAGGAGGGCCGAAGTCTGGACATGCCTGCACATAGTGGCAGTGATGGAGGTCATCGTAGTGGACAAGTTAGGGACAGGAGAAGTGGGAATGGGGCTGGGATGGAGATAAGGCTGAGAAGATTGGGAGGATTTTTGTTAGTGCCTTGAACAAAATTATGAAAGGTCTGTGTCCAGCAAAGCAACAGGAATCTAACTGAAAAATTATGCTGTCTTAAATCCATCAGAATAAATTTCAGTGGCCAGGTGCCATGAGATATCAGCACAGAGTAGAGATGGGCACGACTTAGCGGTATTCCCGTTTCCGTTTCCGTTACTCGGTTCCGTTACTCTACGGAAACGGTAACGGGAATTACTCCCCCAGACTTCGAGCTCGAACCGACGAACGAACAATTTTGGTCTGATTTGTCGTGCTCGTTCCTTGCATCGCGCGATGCCACGCGGCACAGAAAAAAAGTTTTTAAAAGTTAAAAAAACCCGGTTCCCGGCCAAAAAGCAGGCGGAAAAATGCCTGCCGTGCCTCAGGGCACCTACCAGAGGGGTTGTTTCTGGAGGTCCCCGGCCTCCCCCCCATCCCCCGTCCTAGTGGGCTGCTCTGTGGGACTCGCCGCAGGCTCGCAGCCAGCCAGCAAAAAGCCCAGTCTCGCCGGCCGCCGGCCGCTGCAATTAAAGCGCAAGCAAGCGGCACGGACGGCACAGGAAAAAACTTTTAAACTCTCCCCCCACCCATTCCCGGGCCAAAAAAGCAGGCGGAAAAATGCCTGCTTGACTAAGGGCGCAGGGCACCTACCGGAGGGGTGGTTTCTGGAGGGGGGGGTCCCGCCTCCCCCCCGTCCTGGGCAGCCGGACTCGCGAGTCGCCATCGCCATGCCATGCGGTGCGGGCGGGGGATCCAAAATGGGCCGGCGAATGCAATATTGTTTTTGAAATCGTGGTACAAAAACACACAAGCACAACAGAAACACGCGAAAATTTATAAACTGCCAGATTTTTCACAGTAGCAGTGGGTTTTTTCTTGCAACAAAATGTCTCTCCTCTCCTCCTCTGTCCTCCATTGATTTTATTTTTTTTATTTTTTTTACACCTGCGCATTGGATGGGCTGGCCGAGTGGCCAGCCATGTGGGAGTGGACGACCATGCAAATTTTTGGAGCCATCCCACCAGTTGCATGGCCACTTGGCCATGGAGACTTCTGGGATGTGCCAAAAAGCCCCCTAAAACCTGCCCTACCCTAACCCTAACCCTTGACTCCGTACCCATACGTCACAGACTGTCTTCTTAGTGGGTCAGAGAGGCACCCAGAGGTGCAACCCACTAGCCCACCGTAACCTTACCCGTCACTAGCCTAACCCTAGCCCTTGCACTAAGCCACCTTAAAGCCAGATCTACTTGCTTGCATTGCACTACACGCAGCAAGTACACTTCCCTTCTGTGTGAGACATGGTGGTGCGAGAGCCTTGTGCAGGGAAGGCATGATTCTATCACTCTCACACTGGTCTCACTGTCTGCACATTATGTTATGCAATATCCATATGGCTATTGCATAGCATTTTGCAGCAGCAGCAGGTGAGGAAGGGAGACCCCCATGTAGAGGGGTCTCTTGGAGCCTGCTTCCCCTTCCTAGTGGGTGAGGATAGGAGGCACCCACGGGTGCCTCCAGGAGCCCACTTTCCCTTTATAGCGGGCCAGAGGAGGCACCCACCCCACAGAGGTGCCTCCAGGAGCCCGCTCCCCCCCAAAAAAACCAGTACTAACGACAACGAAAAAACAAACCGACTAATTTTTGCGAATTTTCACGAAAACCGGAAACGACCCGAAATGGGACTGGCCCGACTAACGACAACTCGAAAAAAATTTTTTTTTCAAGTCGTGCCCATCTCTAGCACAGATGCTTGCTGTGGTTTGCTGAGACATGTGAGTCATGTCTAACAGCAAATGTCTATGTCAAGTACTTAACAAGGAGCAATCTGTTGCTGAGATTTATGCCATTGGGCTTGCTCTAATGGGTGTAAATAATAAGACCCTGGAACATATCAGCAAGGTGGTACTGTGCGCAGGGAATAGTGCCCAAGCAGTTGCTATTTCTGAGAGAACTATATCCTAGACTTTCATTGGGAGACTGGTTGCAAGTGCCTTCTACTTGGGGGTTCTGTTGTGTATCCTTTTGTGAAATGTCTATTTAATTATTAGATTTTTATACTGTCCATCTAGCTGGAAGGTACTCTGAGTGGTTTACAATATAACAAGATAGAAATTATAAACAACAAAGTGGTATCCAATGTAACTTTTGCATTATGTCTATGAATTCTTAGTCTACATGATTGTTCAAAAATATTTTATTTATTTATTTATTTTATTTTGATTATTTTACCCTGCCTTTCTCCTTGGAAAAGGACCCAAGGTGGTGTATAATAATGTGGGACAAGATATTGATAGTAAAAGAAAAAGAAAGAAAGAAATCCAAAGGAAAGCCATGAGGTTATTATACACAGTACTGTACAAAATTGTAGAAGAATGTGACATCTGTTTTAAAAAACAAACAATTCATGCAAGCTTTTGTGAAATAAAAAAATCTGACTTCATCAGGCAAGCACCAATAATTTGTGAGTGGTACAGAAAAATTATAGGTGGCCTGAAAATACATGGCAAAAACGGCCAGGCAAAAATCTTCTTAAGGTATTTTTAAAGTTGGTTGTAGGGAGGATGTTGGATTGTGGTGTAATGTTTCATCCCATGCCATATGTTACTTTGGATATTTCCATACTATTCAGCAAGCATGAGAATTCTAGCCCACCAAAGTAAAGTTATTATAATATCTGTATCAACTATGTCCATAGTACTTTAAATAATAAAATGGAAAAATGTGGTTTTGGACTACAACTCACAGAATTCTGCCTTGAGACATCCGAGAATTATAGTCTAAAAACACCAGTAATCAAACTGTTGCAGATTATTAAGGTACTGTACTAGCAACCTGCATCCTGCTTTGCAGGGGTGTTTAGTTTTCCTATATTTGTCCTACCCACTTCTTTCTATGATTTTATTAGTTTCCATTGCAGTTCTATCCACCCCCCAAAAGGATTTAAACAAATCAGACTGGATACTATTGTGACCCTACATGATTTATAGTCAGCACCCAACCAAATTCATCTATATGAACTAAAAATATTTTTAAAATTCTACCAAGAATGCAGCAAAGAATTGTAAAATGGTAACTGCTGATAGTAAATTTAATTACATTTATGAAAACATCACAGGAGAACATAATATGCTTTGTATAATTTAGGTAATTTTAAATGTAAGTACTGTAGAATGGTTGCTTTCAGTGTTTGTTAAGGTGGGGTGAATAATCTGTGCTTCATTCTGAAGATGTATAATAGGATTTCATGAGTATCTACAGTCATTTTGGGCATGCAAAGGAGAGTGAGATTAAAATGCAGAGACCTTTGAAAACCTGCCATCTCCTATTTCAAAGTATACTTTGAAGAGCATTCATCATTTCTTACATTAAAAAAGTCCTTTGATCACATTTCAACCACTAGTGAATTTGTTTCCTTCAATGTGACATTGAAATGTTAGAAAACTTTCTTTTCTCTTTTCCTTTTTCATTAGATCGGGAGCATATCATGCATCATCCCAGTGCATCTGTGTTCCACCATTCCAGCAAGGATTCTATTTTCTGGCTGCCATTGAAACAAAAACAAGGTAGTTGCATGGTTTCAGTCTCCCCCCACCAGTATAAGAGTACAGTACTTTATATTTTGTATGCTTGCTGAAATATGTATATTTACATAGCTCAGTTTCCTTTCAACAAGTCTAAACAAACATCACAACTTACTCTGTTACATATTTTATGTATGGTACTCATAGTTGCATAAGAATTGGAATCTGTCCCCAAAGCAGAACAAACTTCTAAAGATCCAGCGGTTGGTTTTCCCCTTCCCAGAACCCGTGGAAGCTGCACTGTGATCATGCACTATTGACATTTGATGGTTTGGCAGTAAAAAACTGTATTTTGAAGCAGGTGCATGCCCCCAGGACAACGACTTTGCTTTATGAAATATATATGTGTAATATACATGCAGGTTTTTTTACCATCATTGAATGTCAACAGCAATGAAATGGGTGTGAGGCTGTGTTTGCTATTGCTACCCTTTCCTGCCTGAACTTAGAGGGAAGTGCTTTGCACCGTCCCATCAGCCTGATATGCATTTGATAGGGATACAAGAGAGGTTTTCATTGGTGTTCACTCTCAGCCTGTGCATTTTCCTGCCAAGGAAACCTAAACATGCCAAAGATCTCCCTATGTGCTTTCTGCTGGCACGCCTTTTATTTGGGCAAGTGTTTGGCAATTGAATTGGCATAATTTAAAAAGGTTATAAGGCGGGTGGAGAAAATACCTCCCCACTATTGGCACATTTTCTCTCCTCCCCAAACTCTTAATCTGTATTCTTGAATAGTTGTTGTGAGTTTTTTGAGTTGTTTGGCCATGTTCTGGAAGTTTTTCTTCCTGACATTTCACCAGACTCTGTGGCTGGTTACTTTGTGTTGTTCAACTATGCCTATTTGATTTGATTTGATTGATTGCCACGATTGAACCCTAGAAAGACAAAGTATACACATCTAATAATAAATGAAAAGATAATGATTTTGCATATGTCCTGATAACCATGACCTTGGAAGCAAGGAATAATGTCCCATAGGTTTGAAGTACTAGGACACCCTGATCTCATAATGTTTTAAAAAAATCAGTAATACAAAATGAATATAAGGTGTCAAAAAGCAAATCGTTTCTTATATATCTTGTGTGTAAAAGTTTGCTTCTGTACCTGTATAGTGATAAATAGAGATGGGCACGACTTGAAAAAAATTTTCTTCGAGTTGTCGTTAGTCGGGCCGGTTCCGTTTCGGCTCGTTTCCGTTTTTCGCGAAAATTTGCAAAAATTAGTCGGTTCGTTTTTTCGTTTTTTCGTTGTCGTTAGTACTGGTTTGGGGAGGGGGTAGCGGGCTCCTGGAGGGAGCTGCAGGAGTCAGCCAGAGCCACAAGTGACGGACTGGCAGACTCTTTGCACCCGCTGTGTCTCACATACTTGCATGTAGTGCAATGCAAGTAGATCTGGCTTAGGGTTAAGACGGCTTAGCGCAACGGCTAGGGTTAGGCTAGTTACGGGTGAGGTTACGGTGAGTATTGGGGTGCATCTGGGTGCCTCTCTGACCCACTTAGAAGGACAGTGTACTGGCGTATGGGTTAGGCTTAGGATTCGGGTTTGGGCTACGATTAGTGGGCTGTTTATGCCCGATTGGCACATCCCAGAAGTCTCTGTGGTCAACCTGGCCAAGTGGCCATGCGATTGGTGGAAAATTTGCATGGTCTACTCCCATGGGCGAGCCCATCATTGCAAATGTGCAGGTGTAAAAAAATAAAATAAAATAAAATAAAATAAAATAAAATAAAATAAAATAAACGGAGACTTTTTTTTGCAAAAAAAACCCCACTGCTGCTACTGTAAAAATTCAAGCATTTAAAATAGCTAATTTTCGCATGTTTCTGTGGTGCTTTGGTGGGGTTTTGGGCAACGATTTCAAAAAAAATATTGCGGTCGCCATTTTGGATCCCCCCCCCCACCGCATGGCAAATGGATGCGCCCTCCCAGCCTGGTACAGTCAGCAAAACCTGGCCATGCGATTGGTGGAATGGCTCCAAAACTTTGCATGGTCCACTCCCATGGGCGAGCCCATCATTGCGAATGCGCAGGTGTAAAAAAATAAAATAAAATAAAATAAAATAAAATCAACGGAGACTTTTTTTGCAAGAAAAACCCACTGCTGCTACTGTAAAAATTCAAGCATTTAAAATAGCTAATTTCCGCATGTTTCTGTGGTGCTTTGGTGGGGTTTTGGGCAACGATTTCAAAAAAAATATTGCGGTCGCCATTTTGGATCCCCCGCACTGCATGGCAAATGGATGCGCCTTCCCAGCCTGGTACCAGCAGCGCAGCAGTAGCAATAGCCAAGGAGATGACCATTACTGAGATGGCGGATGGGAGTCGTCTCTGCTGTGAGCCCGACAGTCAGTAAGGTCAATTTTTTTGCTTTTATCCTATATTTTCACTCCCTACTATAATTTTAACCGAAGACAACAAACTAATCCCCCACCAAGCCATAGGACTTTGGTTTAGTCTGACTCTGGGAAGCTATCTTGCCATTCTCCTTAGCTCGGCTTGTTTACCTTACTGGAGCAGCTGTGTGATAAGCTGAGTCCGTAAATCTACATTTCTACAGATCCCCCTCCCTCCCCTGTCTATCCCCAATCTGGTGTGACAGAAGAGAAATACCTTCTGATACAGCTTGCACTTTCTCTGCTGCCTATATTCTACTAAGAACCTGAAGGAACCCGAGGGAAGGAAAGCAAAAGCAATTTGTTGTTCACCGGTTTCCAGCCAGCTACTGTGCCTTTAAATCTCATCAATCAACATTTTGCTCCTGGTTCATCTCCCGGGGTTAACAAATGGGGAAGACAAAAAGGCAGCGAACTCCCTCAGGATGCCCCTCTGTATCGAAGCCCTCTAAACAGCTGCGCATTGAAGAGACCCTTCGAAGTGCTAAGAATGATCCTCCAGTTTTAGACGTCAGTGCATCAGATCTTCTCCGGACAATGGGTGGGAAACAGTCACCCAACTCTCACACTCCGAAGGCATCTGTCCTTTCCACTTCTCAAGTTACTTCAGCCCTGACTGACCTACCACTGCACTCTGAAAGCTGTTCCTCGGGAAAAATCTTACCTGATGGTCCGATCAATAATGCCAGCTCAGACTCAACACCGATGCAGACAACACAGTTATGTGACCAATCTCTCCATCCATCAGAAGATGATTTTCATGTTGCTTTCCATGCCACTCCAGTGATGGCAGGAGTTGCCCCAGGAACTGCTGCACGTCTAACCTCTAGCTCAGAGCAGGGCCAAGAGCAGCCCTCCACCGCTAAACTGCTTGGCTTGCTGGGGGATTATGCTGTGCTTACGGGCAAAGCCGTGATGGCAATATTTTCCAAGCTGGATCACCTTACAAAACAACATGCCTCTTCAAGGCCATCAACACTCCATCCTGATGACCATCTGTCTAATAGAAATAACAAGGTCTACCCCAGGCCATATGTCACTCCATCTCCCTCTGTGGAGGCCTTGCCTCAAGGACCTGCCAAGGCCCCCAATATCCAGCGGGGGTCATTCTCGCGCATCCTGCAACCGAGACAAATCTACTTGGAAATTGCAACCATTCCAGTAAATCAGGGGAGATGGCGGAACAGAGTGCAGATTATTCACTCACTCAGCTGTCTTCTCCGCATGGATGAGTGCTCTATCGATCTTGAGGGACATGAGAGACTGCCTGCCCCTAGTTGCAAACTAAGGCTGCTACTTAAATTCACCAGCTCCTTGATTCCGTCGACGCTCTTCAGGATGTCTGGTTTTCTACTCACCCTCCACATAAGCCTCAAAAGAGTTTTTACTGATGAGGCCCCCCTAAGCCTACTGCCTCACCATCGACCTAGACAACAGTCTGCTTCCCTTACTTTCTCCAACTCTAATGAGAATGACAAACCCGCTCCCGTGCCACTACTTGGTAGAACAGCTAATCTATCCAAGCACACTAAACCCCCTGTGCTTGAAGTGGTCGCTTGTACCCACTCTCCCTGTGAGGCGGTCAACATGGCTCAAATGTCAGTACAGACTCTTAGACTGGAGAAAGCTCTTTTACTATTCAATAAGACTGACGAGGAACCCTTGGAAACACCTCCAGCCGAGCAACAAAATATGGAAACCCAGTCCTATTCCAGTGCTCCCTGCAAACAACAGATCCACAACACACCTGGTCCTTCAATAAAGGATGGTATGGTCAAGGCGAACCCCATAGCTGAAGAACCATTATCCACAGACCACGTCATACACAGATCTCAATCTGCAGACCCCTTAAATGAGGCTCCGCTTTTACAACTGGACTCAGTAAGTGAGCTCTCCACCTCTGCTGTCACCAAAGATCCTAGGACTATACCCCCAAGTGAACAGCTCATGACTCCTCAGCATTTTGACAAGGTTACACCCCGGTCCACAACCACTATGGTCAACTGCCCACAATGTACTGATTTTCTTCCTGTAACCACCTCCTCCAAATCTATAACATTGACTGACCCACAGTGCGTTAGCACTGGCCCTTTATTGTTGGAACCCTCCCATTGTGCACTGTATGAACAGGCTGTGGTATATTCCACCCAACTACCGGCAAAGCGGTCCCCCACCTGTGTAGAGCCCCCATCCACTGACCAATCCACTCAGTTGGTTTGACACCCCGTGGGTGTCCCCCCATCAGATTAATTTCCATCCTTTAAGTATACTCTCTTGGAATGTAGCAGGATGGACGAGGACAATGCGAGATCCAGAGTCCAGAGGGGTCATACTGAATCAAGGGATTATTCTCCTCCAGGAAACCTGGTCCACCTCTGACATTACTCTGGATGGATTCCACGCTTACTCCCTCCCAGCTTCTAAGCAGAAGCTTAGGGGCCGTCCTTCAGGTGGCCTCGCTATATTGGTTGCACAACATATCCCCTCGGAGTTAGTATTCATGGCTGACAGTCACTGCAAACTCCAGATTATTAGAGTAAGCACTCTGACCCAAGACCTATTAATAGCAAATGTGTATATTCCCCCTACCGAGAAGAAAGCTGATAGAGAACTGCAATGGAGCTACTTATCTCAAGCATTGGTAAACACCGAAATTAGGTTTCCCAAAGCATGGTGCTTGGTGGCAGGTGACTTTAATGCCAGGGTGGGGTCTGGCCTCGAGGTATTCAAGTCAGCAGATGTCTTAACTGTAGGCAACTCCTGTCCAGACTACTTTTCCTGGACGAGAGTCTCCAAGGACAAATCAATTAATCATGCTGGTCATCTACTTGCCAATTTCAGCATTTCAAGAAGCCTCCTCTGGCTAAACGGCTTAGCTGACCTAAATTTTGATGGCGAGTCCACCTTCATTTCACCACATGGAACAAGTGTGATTGATTATATACTGATACCTGTTCCACTACTATCCATTGTCCTTGGTTTTAAGGTCATACCTCTTGACTCTAGTGACCATCTCCCCATACTGTGCACTCTCGCCATACACACCGCACCTCCTGAATCTAATACAATGCTCCCACACTCCCCTTCCACACCACTGCGTGCAGTTAAAATAAAATGGGACCCTGCCACCAAAACTCTCTTTGAAAAGTTCCTCCTGAGCAACCCACCACTAGATGTCTTTACATTCTCTGTCACTGATAGCCCTTTGGCCTGCATAGACAGATACGAGCAGTTTGTAGAAACTCTAACAGCCTGCATTGGACGGCCACCTTCTACCTCAGCTTCCCATCATTTAAGGGTCGTTCCCAAGGGACTCAATATGGCCTGTCTCAATCTAAAGAAAGAATTGCGCCAAATTTATCATACCTTCCAGAAATCTAATAGTGTTTCTTTACCCCACAGATACTTTATTGTCAAGCATCAACTTGCAGAGGCCATTAAATCTAGCCATAAACACCGTTCAGCAGCCTGTTGGGACAGGTTAAGCAAGGCCATTAAAAGTAGGAACCCAAAGCACTTTTGGGAAGTGATCTCAGGATTTTTCCATTCTAAAACTTACCCAATCTCTGTAATTTCCTCCCACACCTGGGAAGACCATTTTCGGTCTCTCTTTTTCGATGACTGCATGTCCAACCTTCCTTCAAACATGGCTAATCCTAACAATTTACCTGATTGGCCCCCAGTCGCCATCTCAGAAATTAAGCAGCTGCTAAACAACTTGAAATCAGGAAAGGCCCCTGGTCCTGATCTACTTCCTCCTGACTTACTCAAAACTTATGCTGACTGGTGGGCACCTATTCTGGCAGATCTTTTTACTTTTGTGGATAGATCTGGGATAATGCCCAAGTCATGGGTTCAATCTATAATTTTACCCATTTTCAAAAAGGGGGATAGGAAAACGCCGGGCAATTATCGACCAATCAGCCTGCTGTCAGTCGTGGGCAAGGTATATGCTAACCACCTCCTGATTCGACTCAATTCCTGGATAAAAGATAATAACATACTTGGGCCAGAGCAAGCAGGATTTCGTGAGAATAAATCCACAGTGGACCATTGTTTAATATTATCCCATCTTATAGCCAAGCAAACTGCCCATATGAAGAGTCAACTATATGCTGCCTTTTTAGATCTTAAAGCTGCATTTGACTCTGTAGACCGGGAACTTTTATGGGCCAAGTTACGAGCTGCCGGCTTAGACAGAAGACTGCTTTTTTTAATCCAAAGGTTACACACAGAGAACACTCGCTGCATTCGAGTTTCCAGCAATGGTGCTCTTTCCAGCAGCGTTCCCATCAACAGAGGAGTTAAACAGGGCTGTGTTCTTGCCCCCACCCTATTCAATCTGTACATCAATGACCTTGCTCCTCTATTGCTAGAAGTAAACAGCCACTGCCCAAGATTGGGCCATTTGGCAGTGCCCATTCTTATGTACGCAGACGACATGGTACTACTTTCCCGCACCAAGATAGGTTTAAGACGATTAATTTTAGAATGTATCAAATATCTTTCTTGCAACAAACTGTCCCTCAATTACAGTAAGTCCAAAATAGTTGTTTTCAGTAAGACATGGAAACTCCATTCTTGGATTTTTCACGGGAGAGCAATACAACAAGTCAAAGAATTTAAGTACTTAGGTCTAAATTTTTTTTTACCGTAACACCTGGGCCAGACATAGGCATATCACTATCAACTCAGCCAGACTGACCATCCAAGCTATCTACCGGTTTTTTTATATATGGGGTAATCAACATATCCCCAGTGCTCTGCAGGTTTTCAAAGCCAAGGTCATCTCCCAACTGCTATATGGGGTACCAGTTTGGCTGGACGCCATAGATCCACTGGTTGAAAGGCTTCAATCCACTTTTCTTTATAAAATATTGGCAGTTCCACATTGTGTACCTTATGCAGCCCTCTGTCTGGAGGCTGGACTTAGCAGACTGAACACCCAGGCACAGCTAAGACAATTTAAATACTGGCTGAGAATTTGTTTTACCTCACATAATGACCCTCTGATAGAGGGCATTCTCTCTGACCACTTCTACTCTCCTGGCCTT
Source organism: Phrynocephalus guinanensis (assembly GCA_037367245.1). Taxonomy (NCBI): domain Eukaryota; kingdom Metazoa; phylum Chordata; class Lepidosauria; order Squamata; family Agamidae; genus Phrynocephalus; species Phrynocephalus guinanensis. The sequence continues at coordinate 60,085,312 of CM074736.1, read as the reverse complement.
AAACGGTTTCTCCAAAGAATTATGGCACTGGGCATTTCACCTGATCAACTGGGGGCACTACCTTTCATGCAGGCTTATAGGCTGTTAAAGCTTAGACTGCTAGACATTGAAAGGCAAGACCTTTTTGCTGCAGCCTCTAAAGCATGTTCTCCTCTCAGTCTACAACTCCCACTACCTGTTGGCAAGCCGGCCAGCTACCTACATCTTTTAGAGAATCCACAGGAACGACGTGCTTTCACTCTAGCTAGATGTAACGTGCTCCCCTCTAATGTCCTATATGGGAGATTTGGCTCTCTACCACTAGAGACTCGGTTATGCCCCTGTAATTCAGGGACCATCGAGTCTCTGGCGCATATGATCCTATACTGTCCTCTATATAAGGACATCCGCGCTTCCCACCTAGAGCCACATCTTGCTAGATTCCCTGGTCACCAGGACGAGATCATTTTGCATAATCTTCTCTCAGGCCTAGACAAAACCTACACTAGGCAGATTGCCACATTTATCTATCTGTTAATCCAGCGACGCAGGCCACAGTTACTTAACGGGCCTTTTGTTCAACACCCCCAAATATAGTCCGTTCATTCTGGATGGTCTGCAGTCAATTCTGGCTGGACAAATATAAGGATACATGGGAACACTCCCATATTCCCTCCATCCTTCCCTGTTTTTAATTGATACTGGTTCGGGCATGTACACTTTCCCAATTGTGTATTTTATTCTCTATTGTCCATTGTCTATTTTACTTATTTATTTATTTATTTATTTATGCCAATAAAGGTGTCTGACTGACTGACTGACTGACTGGCCAAGGAGAGGGGGGCGGGGAACCCCCCCCCCAAATAAAACACCCTTCTGGCCTGGTAGGTGCCCTCAGACAGTTTTCGCCTACTTTTAGGGCCGGGAATTGGGTTTTTTTTTAACTTTTAAAAACTTTTTTTCTGTGCCGCATGGCATTGCGCGATGCAAGTAACGAGCACGACAAATCAGACCAAATTGTTCGTTCATCGGTTCGAGCTCGAAGTCTGGGGCAGTTATTCCCGTTACCGTTTCCGTAGAGTAATGGAAACGAGTAACGGAAACGGAAACGGGAATACCGCTAAGTCGTGCCCATCTCTAGTGATAAATGTCTGCATTTCAATAATTTCACCACAAATAATTCTACCCGTGAAAGGATGCCACTCTTTGGTGATAAGTGGTAGGTTGCTTCATCTCCCATTAGCATATCAGCAGCCTGAAGAAGATAGTATGCATATGTTTATGACTGACTGTGACAATGTAGAGTCTTTGTGTTTGTAAGTGAATATATTACATATGTATTTTGTGGGTATATGGATGAGAGCTCTGTGTGCGACAAAGGCAGTGACTGAAATAAGAAGATAAAATGAATATGCACCATGTGTAGATAGTCTGTGAAGATTCTCAGTCATCCAGCTGAGTTTATCTGGAAGTTGAGTCATGGCTACTGGACTTCTTTTCCTTGAGAGTTTGAAATGTTTTGCTGCTCATCCAAACAGCTTTGTCAGTCTGAAGAAAGCTAGTTGCAGTCCTTCGTTTTATAGTTCACCTTGACCTCTTGATAGTTCATAAGATAAAAAATGGCCTGAATAGGCTCATTAGGTAGACTACATTCTCAATAGCCTTAAGGTAAACCATGGCCTAAAGTGCTGAAATGCATAAAGTATGGGTCATTAGCTATGGGCTTGGTGGTGAAGGTGTGAAGTATTTTTGATTTGTCTAGGTATTGTAGAAATCACAGCCTGATAAGTGGCAGATAGACTGTGCCTGAGGGCCCCCCGCCTCTGTTGAGGGGGGGGGGGTTTCAATGTTCACATGAATGGCTTCCCTGACCCCTCTCTCAAGCCACCTATCTTCTCTGTCTAATATATGTACATCCTCATCTTTGAATGAGTGCCCTTTGTCCTTCAAGTGGAGGTGTACTGCTGATTCTGGTCCTGAGCTGCTACCCCTCCTATGTTGGGCAATCCTTCTGTTTAATGGCTGTTTAGTATTTCCAATGTACTGGTCTGCACACTCCTCCCTGCATTAGACTGCATATACTATATTCCTCCTTTTGTGTTTTGGTGTCGGGTCCTTTGGGTGGACAAGTATCTGCCCTAGTGTGTTTGTGGGTTTGAAATAAATTGGGATGTGGTGTTTGCCAAAAAGATGTTAAGCATTTAAGAGACTCCAGTCATGTAGGGAATGACCAGGTTCTTCCGTCGGGTCTGGCTCTTGTATAGGTTTGCAACAATTGGTGACACTGGGGAACCCATGGCACAACTTCTGTCTGTAGTAGCCCCCTCTGTACATGAAATATGTGGTGTTCAAACACAGGTCCAGCAGATCTTGATTTGATGGCCTATGGCCACTATAGCTTCTCTTGCCCCCCACGCCCCGAAAGAAATAGGCGGACAACTTCTGATTTGGTACAAACGGGCCACAACTTTATTAATAACTCTTCAACTTCTTAATTGGAAAAGTCAGGATCACTGAAGGGGACCTGACACGGTAGTGCAAGCTGGTAACAGGGTGAGAAGAAATTCCCACAGCCAATAAGCTCAGTATTCAATAGGAAACGATTTAACCCTTGAGCTCAGCACAGCCCTCGGGAGGCCTCCAGTCAAACATAGCTAATTTGTCCGCTGACATAGCCAATGTGGATAGACTGATAACGAGGGCTGTGATGCGCCGTAATGGCGTCCAATTAGCTCACAACTTGAATATGGTTACCAGCTGCACTACCCGCCATCATAAGAGACTAGGGCTCTTACCCCAACATGCCGAGCAGCTCGGCCCTCAGGCCCCCTTGCAGGTCAAACAGAAAAATATCCAAGCCCAGGGTAGATAGGTGAACTCCATCCCTCCGATAGAGATGGGGGGCACGCTCTGAAATATCCAGGTGGAATATAACAGATCCAGCACCATGCCGAAGAAAACAGGCAACCTCGCGATTGACCCTACGAAGGTCATTATTAATCAAAAGGGGGTCATGGGCTGACCGCCACGCTAAGCGTGGAATCAACGCGGACCACAAAATGCGAGTGCCGGGGAAATAAAACAAAAATTCACTCAAGTCCCGCAGGATCTTGAGAAGCAAAACAGCGCCAGGCGCTCGATCCATGTCGTTGCCACCCAAGTGCAGCAACAGAATATCTGGAGGGTTATGCAGGGAAAGACGGCATGCCCAGCTGCGGAACTCCGCCCATCGCATGCCCCTGCGGCCCAACCAGTCGATGGTGGCACACGCGCCCAGGCCCAAATCTCGGCCCCACTGGGAAGATGCAGCATACTCGGCTGCCCAGAAGACAAAGCTATGGCCGAAGATGACCACCCTGGCTCTTGTCTTCATAACAGATCCTGGAACGACAGAAAGATCAAAACGTTCAGGCAAAAGTTAACATTTCGGCAACGGCCGTACATAAACACGAAACTTCTGGGACTTCCAACGTCCAATACACTGGATGTCCTCCACACCATAGCCCAGGGCTGCTGCCGTGGAGGCCGCCCCGATTCTGAATGAATGGGAGCCAAAATGCCATCCCGCAATACCGGCCCTGTTGAGGGCCGCAACAGTAATGGCCCAAAACTGGTAACGAGAAAGAGGGGTCCCATCCTGATGAGAAAACAAATACCCAGGAGCATTACCGCGCAGGACCAGATAAGCACTCAGAGCGCGAAAGGGGGCATATCACTGGGAGATGGCAAGGGCCCAAAAATAGCTGCAGACCCCTGGCCCACTGGTCAGTTTTGGACCGCCGGACAACAACAAAATGCCATCCGGCAATAAGCTAATGTCTGACAGGAGAAGGGCCGTGAAAGATACATCAGACCTGGAAGATGCTAGCAACTCGCTGATGCGGAGCGCAGCAAAGAAAGTGACCAGGGCAGCAGCCCGAAAAAGAGCCGCCTCGAAGGAGCCCTTGCAAACGACCGGCCACTGCTCGGTAAGCCGAGCCAAATTTCAGGAGTAAACGGGGCACGAGTATCCTTAGTTCTCCCCCTCTCCTTAGACCAGCCCTCCAGCATCTTCCGGAGGAGAAAATCTTTGGACGGGTGGTCAAAACGCTGGGCCTTGGCATAAAATGCCAGCGCAGACAATCTGCCCTGGATAGTCCGAGGGGCCCAGCCCTTAAAATGCAGGTGGACTGCAAATTGGATCAGCCGGTCAGGAGTGGCCGGCCACAAAGAAGTAATCCCTTCCTGGGCACAAAATTGGGCATATTCAGAGCAGGCGGCCGCATAGGCCCTCCGCGTCCTAGGGGCAAGCGCAAGTGTTAGGGCTCGGTGGGCTTCAATCCGCCAAGGGACCATACCTCGTCGGGGAGGGTCACAGGATCGGGAGATGCCAGAGGGGCCAGCAGCCGAAAGCGTTCCATCTGTTGACGTGAGAGGGCATCGGCTATCTCATTCCTGACCACCGGCACATGGCAAGCCTGAAAGACTATATTAAGGTCTAAACATTTAAGGGTCAGAGCGCGCACCAACTTCATGACTCGAGGCGAGTGAGAAGATAAGGTGATAATCACGTGGACGACCGCCTGGTTGTCACACCAAAAACGGACAGCCGTGTTCGCCCACGACTCTGCCCATAGCCAGACCGCCCCCACAATGGAAAACAATTCCAAGAAGGTAAGATCCCTGGTAATGCCAGCTGACGCCCAATGGGCCGGCCATAGGCCTGCGCACCACTGGTTCTGATAAAAAATGCCGTAGCCGTGAGACCCAGACGCGTCCGTCTGAACCTGCAGCTCCGCCCCCAGGAGTAGCTCTGCTCGCCAAAAAGAAACCCCGTTGAAATGAGACAAGAACCTCAGCCAAACGCTGAGATCTTCTCGCCTTTCGGCAGAAATCCTCCTACGATGATGAGGCTTAAGCAGCCCGGCCGTGGCATCACAGAGCCGCCGTAGGAATGCCCTGCCGGGTGCAATAACCCTACAGGCAAAATTAAGATGGCCAATGACCACCTGAAGCTCTCTAAGGGAAGCCTTGCGCTTGCCCATAAGGCCAAGTAAGAGGCCACGAAGCTCCCCAAGTTTGGCCACCGGTAATCTACTGGACTACTGGACAGTATCCAACTCGATGCCCCAATAAGTAAGGCAGGTAGAAGGGCCTTCAGTCTTCTCTCGGGCCAAAGGGACACCCAACTCGGCTGCCAGGTGGTCAAACTCCACCATAAGAAAGGCACAGTGGCCCGAGCTGGCAGGACCGCAAAACAGGAAGGCATCTAAGTAGTGAACAACCTGATGGCTGCCTGTTCTATCCACTAAGGCTCACTCCAGAAAAGAACTAAAGGACTCAAAGGCCGCACACGAAATGGAGCAACCAAAGGGGGGTGCCCGGTCAACATAAAACTGACCCTCAAAAGAAAACCCCAACAATTCAAAATCCCCCGGGAAAACAGGTAGCAACCTAAAAGCGGATTTAATATCACTCTTACCAATTTCTGCGCCAGGACCGCATGTCTTAATCATTGCAATGGCAGCATCAAGGGACGTGTACCGTACCGTACACCACTCATGGGGAATCATATCATTGACTGATGATCCCTCCAGGAAGGACAGGTGGTGGATAAGCCTGTATTCTCCCGGGGTCTTCTTCGGCACGATGCCGAGGGGCGAAGCACGAAAGTGGGGAGTGGGCGGGTGCGGGAATGGACCCAAGACCCGCCCCTCGGCCACCTCTTTTGCAATCTTGTCCCTAACTACTCCCTCAAAGCCCTTGATCGATTTCAAATTCTTGGCCAGCATAGCTGCCCTGGGTCCCAGCGCAGGAATACGGAAACCCCAAAGAAAACCCTGTAGAAGATACTGGGCAGCCGCCAGGTCGGGGTAGCGTCGAAGCAAGCGACGCAACGAATCAAGTTTAACAGGGCTAGGTCCCTTTAGGAACCGAGCCTGTGCCAGATGAAGTTTTCTTGGTGCCGCTATCACGGCCTGGGGATGCAGACTGCTTGCCATTAGGGCAAGATGGCGCGGCATGGGCGCCACCGCAGCCAGAGCAGACGTGCTTGAACCGGCACTGACGTCGGTGGCAGGAGCCCTCGGCATTAAACTCCCAGCAGGCCGAGCGGGGTTGAACCGCCTGGCCCGCCGAAGGGCGGGAGGGTGCCGCTTGACTAGTCCTAAAGGCCAGATGACCACTGTCGAAGTGCTCAGCTGAAATGGCCCGGGCCGGGTACATGACCTTCATCCATAGTGGCCCATATGGTTCGTCCCAACGCATGTTAGGGGATTGGGCGGCACGCAAGCGGAAACGTACATCGTACCGCAACCAGGCTGGACCAGCAAATTCCAGATGGGCACGATGAATCATATCCATGTATTCCGCCAGGGCCAGGGCCCGTTCAGGATGGGCCTTAATAATGACTGCCGCATAGATAAAGAATGCCGAAAACAAATTGGTCCAGCACCTCTCGGGCTTCCGCTTGCGAAGCGTTTCCCGTTCTTTGTCGACCAACCTCTCAAAGGTCTCCCAGTCAATTTCCCCGGCACCTGAGAAGCCACAGATGACGATATACCTGCCGCTGGGCCTCGGCTCGCACTGGACAGGTCAAGGGCACCCTCCTGGGCAAGCGTGTCAACTAGCGGTGGTCGGTGAGCCTCGACTGCCGCCCCGGCGCCAGGAGGCATCGAAGGAGACACAGGCACACCATTCGGCCCATCTCGACGAAAAGGAGAAGGGGCCGGGTCACCCCTGCAGGCTACAGCAGCCAACTCACCCTCGAGAGAAGCAATTAACAGCCCGCCTGTGCTCCCTAGATCCCCCAACCTAACTACCACCCTCGCCCCCACCCCCACCCACCCCCGCGCACGAGCTCTGGCCTGCACAAGTTGACTAAGCTTGTGCCAGGCCGTGGAGTAGTCTGGGAGCTCCTCGTCAGAGGACGATCCCGAAAGGCAGGGGGCGGAGAAGGGGGGGCACCCTGCGCTTTGCAGGGGCCTTTCTCTTAGATGATGAAGGGCGCTTCTTGGGCGCCATCAAGACCCAACCAGCGAGGCTAACAAACAGCCCCGGCCAGCGGAAATGACGGTCAATGAACGGAGCCGGCCCAAAACCAAAATACAAACTCACCCGGAAGGGGGGGTGGTTATGAAGGGGAGGGAGGAGGGTTGGCACGATAAGTTAGAGAGCAAGGTAACCCCCCCAAAGGCCCCGCCCCAAGCGGCAGAGGCGTAGGGGCCTACGAAGAGAAAGGCCCAGCGTGGCCTGACCAGGCACGTGGCCCAGGCACACCCGGCCGGGTGGGCCGCTTACAATAAACCACCCTCGAACGCTCCAGGGCCCGTCCCTACCACCTGACTATCCCACCCGCCCGGGAACAAAGCACCCACCCGCCCAGGGCCCTAGCTAACCCACCCCTTACACTTCCCCTCTACGAGCCCCGAGCGCAAACCGGCACAGGCGAGCACAGCGAGAACCGGCCGCCGCCAGGCAAAGAAGAGCCAGAAAGCGCCACCGCTCCCGCCACCACCACCTGTCTGCCAATCTCGGCCCGCGGCCGCCGCCGCCGAAGCCAGGCCCCAAGGCCGAAAACCCTCCCGGAGCCCTTATCAGGGCTCCGATCACAAACAAACAGGTGGCCCGCGGCCTTGTAAAGCACGCCGGGCCCGCAGGCAGCAAGGCCGAAAACCTTGCTGCTGCCGCCGCCGCGCCTGCCGCCGGAGCCCTTATCAGGGCTCCGATCAACAAAAAACAGGTGGCCGGCGGCCGGCGCGCTGCCGCGCCTGCGGCCGGAGCCCTTATCAGGGCTCCGATCAAGGAGCAAACCAGCTGGCCGGCGGCCGTTTCCTGGCTGCAGAACAGCCGGCAGCCCACCCCACCAGGTAAGAGCCTCGGGAGAGGTGAGGGGGGGGGGCACCGGCTAGAGCGGACAGGACAGCCGTCCGCAGCAGCCAAAATTCTCGCCGCCAACAAAATGGCGGCGAGGGACGGGAGCCTTCTTATAGGCCCCCGTCCCCGGGCAGAAGGACCCGGATGGGCGAGAAGATAGCGCGCCCAAACCGGGGCTGGTGGGGCAAATGCGCCCTTCCCCCAACAAGTGGGGATCAGAGCTTCCCTTCTCTTTGGAGAAGGAAGGACTGGGGAAAAGTGGCCACTATTTTACCTAGAAGGTCACATATTAAAGTGGTAGCATGAGCAGCAGGAACACATTAACAGTTTCTTCCAAATTCTCCTATATTGCGATGGGGGACCTTGTGACCTTCTAGATGCTATTGGTCACTGCTCTGTAATGCGCATCTAGTACAGCTGATGAGGTGTGGGAGGTGGTGAAGGCCCAAAATATTTGGAAGCTTACTCTTCCTTATATCTGCAAAAAGGTTTCAGAGGAGACCTGTGTTACAAAGTTCTTTCATAGGTCCTGCTGCTTTAGTTATATTGTATATATTATATCTTCCATAACTCTTATAAATAATATAGGAGTATCATAATTTGAGTTTTGACAAATGGAGTCATTTAAATTGTTCACTATAGCGGAATATTAATTAAATTAAAATGAGTCTACCTTATCTCACTACTGTAATCCTGTACTTTTTTCATGTTACATATTTGTCAGGATTTACAAATTGCTTTTGAAATTATTGTGCCATTGAAAATAAATCATTCAGAGCACATACAGAAGCTTATCTTTTCCTGTTATCATAGGGAATTTGGGGTTCTCAATTTACTGGTCTAAGTAGTGGCATTTGACTTAGATTACATTTTGGCCTGTTTAATCTGTGTTAATTTTAAAGCATGCTGCTTAGAAGGAAGGAATATTCTTTAGTAGCACTATTCCTCTATTTGCATTTAGTTTTTAGTCCATTGCTTTAAAAAGGTATTAATTCTAGTCCTAGTACTGATGCAAGTAGATTATGGCCCACTACTTAAAATACAGTAAAGTATTATATATGTGTAATATAAAGATGATATTTGGATTTACTACTAGCTTTCCTCATCTGTTTTTAAAGCAGCCTGCCTTTGAAAAGAAGCTGTGTTGTGACCATTAGAACAAAACTACAGCCCTTGTATCATCATTTTTTTCTGAACTGTTTTTGGACACCATCAGAGCTCCTGTGGAAAACACACTATAGAAAGCTCGATGTGACTGTATGAGTTTGGTGACCTTCATTTCCAGTGAAGCAGGTAGAGCAAAGTAAGAAAGTTTTGGCCATCCACATGCTTTGGACTCCAACTATTATCAGCCCCACTTATGCCCTGGTCACACAAGGCACACAAGGCAAATGTTCCCCAGTTTTTGCCCAGTTTGACTGATGCATAATTTTCTGGTTGCATGACACATTGCCAATACTGAATAATTTTCCTGGCCAGTGGTATAACTGAAGAACATTTCCCTCTTGCCATTCAGGGGTGTTCTATTGTGTAGCAATGATGTATTGATACATTCCTTACCAGTATTCCTTGTGTGAACATCCTTATCAGTTCTATGCCCCCCCTTCTTCCTTATGTCCTCCAAAGCTGTCTTCTCCCTTTATCTCCTCCTCCTTTCCTGGCTCTTCCTCTCATGCCTACCCAGCAGCCCTCCATCTGTCTGTCTGTCCCCCTCCCTCCCTGCCTTCTTACTTCAGACAGGGTAGTGGGACAGTTTTTTTGGTTTTCCCCACTTTGCTGCGCTAATTGGCTATGTGTAAGTGCAGCCAGCCCAGCCCAGGCAGCAGCAGAGGAGCGGAGGGGAGTGTTGTTTTAAGCTGGCCACCCTACTGGGGACTTTCTTCCTGACAACTGGCACTGCTCTGAGGGTAATAGTTTGTTGGAGGAAGGAGGCATCCGAAAGGAAGTGTTGCTGCTGCCTTTGGCGATGCAGCCAGGAGAAACTTTGCTCTCCTTCCGTCTGCCGTGGGTAGGGCATGAAGGGTCGATGTTGTGCAGTACAACAGAGGGATGGAAAGTATCAGTAAAACTAGGGAACATTTCCCTGATGTGATCAGGACCACAATGTTACCAGATTATGGGAGCTCTAACTAAAAATCAGGAGGACTAAAAGTTCCCAGGACCTGATGTAGGGGGTTGCTGCTGTCAGACACTAGTGGATCATTGCCTCAGTATTATTGGCACTGACTGGCAGCAGATGTCCAGTGATGAATATTTTCTTCATCTCAATTGCAGACATAAATCCTTGCTTGTCATTTCGAAAGGAAGAGCCTGATGTGTCTGAACAGCTAATTTTGTTCTTACAAGTGAAAATTATTTGAAGATTTCTTTCCACTGAGCAAGATTGCTTGCATTATTAAGCCCTTTCTTATTGCATTAAGCCGTTGTTAGGGGGGGGGGAATCACATAGGTAGTTTTTGAGCAAAAACCCAGCATTGGGTTTTACAAATTCATACTTCTAGTGAAGCAGGTTATTCCACCAGAAATGATGATCCCTCTCCTTCCTCTGGCTCACCCTGCACCATAAAAAGCTGCTCTGTAGAGCTGAGTGATGAACTACTGGATAGCAAAATGTTTTAAGTATCTTTCTGCAGACCCAGACATTGGCAGTCTGATTCCTTACTGTGCCTCTTTAACTCCATAATCCATAGGGTCCCTTCCTGTTTTGCTGTTCTAAGATGATTATGATCATCGTCCTCATATTTCAAATAGAATCCTGGCACAGAGGAGACTGAAATACGAGCCTGTATTGAGCACGAGTAAAGGTGGTGGTTTGTGGTGGTCTCCAAAATGGACCACAAAATGGATTGATTCATGGATGATGATGATGATGATGATGATGATGATGATGATGATGATGATGATGATGATGATGATGATGATGATGATGATGCCCCTCTCTAGATATGAGCTTTTGGAGGTCACAGTTTCATAGGGTCACCACAATGCAAATGTGACTTGATGGTACATAAGAACAGCAAAAATTCCACAAATGACTCTTTCTTGTCAGCATGTGTTCTACCAAAATTCAGATTGAATCAATTCCAGGGAACATGACATCTCCCATGGTATGCACATGGGAAGACTCAGAACATTCTCACCTCATGTGTGAATAAGCAGTGCTGGACATTATAGCAGGGAAGAGGGGAATAGAAAGACAGTTGTCAGTATCATCATTTATAACATATTTATAACAATACATTTGGACTTGTTTTGTGATTATTCCTTGCACTTTGTTTACCTTAATCACTTGCCATCTTTTGCTTTGTCACAGTATAACATACGTTGTAAAGCTCAAACATAACGAAAATGGAATTTGAATGAGTTATGTATAACAGCTAGCATTTTTATGGACACTTGGCTCTAAAACCTACAAATAGGAAAAATGTATACTGGAATTACTAAAATTAATTTACTATTTTACATGAATATATTGACATAATACATTAATGGTACAAATGTGCAGAATAAAGTGCAGCATTGTGACAAGGTAGGTAATCCTTTAGTAGAGTGGTAGACAAGGTCAGGACTGGCTAGTACTTGAATGGGCGACCACTAGGGAATACCAAGTGCTGTAGGCGCCTGGTGGAGGAACTGGCAAACCACTCCAGTATTCCTGCCAAGAAAACTCCATGGACATGGGGTCACAAAGAGTCGGTCACGACTGTAACGACACAGCAGCAGCAACAGACAGTGGCAGACAGTTTGCATCTTTCTCTGGCACATATTGTGACAGCTTTTAAATTCAAAATATCTGCGGACAGCAAATTGTCTCTGAGTTGAAACAGCTAAAATGTAATTTTATTTATGCATGTTCCTAGAGCAATACTGTTTGGCATTATACTCTTTAAACACCTCCATTCTAAACATATTTTTCCTGGAAGCAAGTCTGTTTGGTTCCAGTAGAGCTTAGTTCTAACTTAATGTGCTTAAAATTATGGCATTAATCTTGTATATGATGGTGCTAGTTGTAAGTGCCCTTCTATGATAAATGAAATGAATATTTGCCAGAATGCATGACTGTTGTTTTTATTTTAGTAGCAGCTACATTATTAAGGCCTGATCTTTAAACAGGCTTTACTTCAATACATAAAACATTGAAATATGTGTGCATAAATCAGTTTTCAATCCATTTGTTTTAATCTAAATTGCAACTCGTATTTCTTTAATACCACCAGGACAAATTTTAAATTCAAGTTTTTAATGAATTAAAGCTTACCAGGGTTCTGCTGAAAGTGGACACATTTTTATGAAACACGAGCCTCATGAAATGGCAAACTATGCTTGTAAAAATGCTATCTCTTGTAAATATTCTTTCTTGGGTTATGGCAGTCATGTTATGAAGTGGATAAAAAGCTGCATTGTGTTTTCTTTGAGCCTTTTTAAAGTCCCACTTGTGGAATTGCATTTGAGGTCACAGCAGGTTGGACAAAGAGTATGCTTTAAATGCTCTTGCTGAATCTTCTTCTGTGAACTCCCGGAACAGCACAAGCTGAACAAGGTTTACAAGGGTAGGGCTGAGCTGGGAATGGACACATACTGTGCTAGTTCTTTCAGAGTTCCTTTTGAAATTGCATGGATGCTAGCTACAGCCTCTCCACACTAAACATTCGTTCAACTTTCCTTGCACCCATGGTACTAGTCCAGCATCCTATACTGCCTATTTCACAGTAAGCAGTTATTTTAAATTGTGCAATGCTCAGAAAGAAAGAAAGTTCTGCTTAAAGTGTTCTGCTTATATACCGCCCCATACCACTACAAGTAGTCTCTGGGCGGTTTACAATTTTAATTACAGTGTGCAGGCTACACATTGCCTCCCCCCCCAGCAAGCTGGGTACTCATTTTACCGACCTCAGAAGGATGGAAGGCTGAGTGAACCTTGAGCCTGCTACCAGGGATTGAACCCAGGTCGTGAGCACAGTTTTACCTGCAGTACAGGCATTTAACCACTGTGCCACGAGGCTCATCAAGAAAGAAAGAAAGAAAGAAAGAAAGAAAGAAAGAAAGAAAGAAAGAAAGAAAGAAAGAAAGAAAGAAAGAAAGAAAGAAAGAAAGAAAGAAAGAAAGAAAGAAAGAAAGAAAGAAAGAAAGAAAGAAACCTAGTGTCCTCACACTTTGTGGGTGTCATTTGATTATATTCCCTTATGGGTGGTGTTCTTTTTTCCTGCTTCATCTCCAACCCTTTAGGCTCCATAGATACAACAAGGGAGGAAACAGAAAGGCTGATAGGGAGAGGGCAGATAAAATAAGCAAAAGGAGAGGGTGATCTGTGTTGGGAATGATATATCAAGGAACAGTTCTGGATCTGTGTGGACAGGGGCTACTTGGATGGCCCAGTGCATCCCAGTACACTGAGCAACAAATGCACTCCACATGAGTGGGCAGAGTTACTGGCATGACCTATTCAAATCTGCAAAACAAAATACAGTGGGACCTTGACTTAAGTCATTAATCCGTCGCGGAGGTCTAGACATAAGTCAAACATGCCTTAAGTCAAATGAACTTTTCCCATAGAAAGTAATGGGAAAGTGGATTAATCCGTTCCACACAATGAAAAAGATCCCTGAAAACAGCAATTTAACACAAAATTGACTGGGATAGGAGATTCCTTCCAGGGATATACAGTAAATGAAATGTCTCTTCAAAGAGAGGAGGAGGCAGTGGAATTATAGTCCACAAGTTATACGCCTCCACTTTTTAATGTTCATCGCAACAATGTCTATCATTTAAGTTTTACTGATTTTAAACCTGACATTCCAAGTTCTGAACAACCCTATGCTTAGCATTAGAGTCCCATAACTGTACAGCTCCCCAACTAAAATGCTTCCATTGTGGACCAGAATTCTGCAGCCAGATTTTTTACAAGACTGAGCCGACTGTCTAACCAGCGAGGCCAGCCCTCAGCTTCCAGCCCTTCTTCTCCTCCGGCGGCAGCGGCAGCTTCGGCGAGGCCGAGGACCAGCTCCAGGTGCTCAGAGCTGGACTCGCCGAAGCCACTGCTGCCAGAGGAGAGGAAGAAGGCAGGAGCAGTTTGGAGGCAGCAGCCATGATGCTGGTTCATGGCTGCCGCCCGATTCCGGGGCCCTGCGCCGGGGCTCCGAGCTGCAAGTTGGAGCCCGCGATGCAAGTCAAACAGGCCCCTTCTTGCTGCAAGTCAAATATGCTGCAAGTCAAGCAGCATGTAAGTCAAGGTTCCACTGTAAGAGTAATCCAGAATAATCCTACAACAAGAGACAACACTACTGTTTGGATGCACACACAAACACAGACACACACAAAGTGTGTGGTCATTTCTAGGTGGGATGTTGTTTCAGTTTTATGTACAGTGTTAGGCAAGCAACTGTGTAGTGAGATTTTGATCACACATAAACATCATGTTTATATTGTTTTTGTTGTAAACCGCCCGGAGTTCCTCCGGGAAGACGGGCGGTATATAAGCCCAATAAATAAATAAATAAATAAATAAATAAATGTTAGCCTGGTAGCTATTGCATTAGCAGCTGATGAAAGAGCAAGGCCTGGGAAGCAAGAATGAGAGATCAAATGTTTAGAAAGAATTGCTTCAAGGAAAATTAAATGCTCTTGCGAAAATTTTTGGAGCAAATTTTCATGTCAGAAGTTTGGCAGTGATGACTGTACCACTGGTAGACATGTTTTAAGAAAAAAAAACAGGTGAAACAGAATTGTGAAGGGCAAATTCATTTACTAATGAGACCTGTTTAATTTTGCACAATCAGTTTATACCATAAGTTGCTTTGATAGCTGACAGGTACAAACAAAAATCCCTTAGATAAAAAGATAAATTCGGCATTAGAAAACATTATTAATTCTTTCCCTAAGGGTACTGTTTATTAATATGCAAGGGGAAGAGCCACAGTATGATTTAGTATTGCTATTATTTGGATTTTTGGACTTTGTTTTAGTGACCCGTTTCCAACCAAAATTAGCTGTGGATGAAATAATGGAAAATGCCTTCTAATTGTATACTTTTTGTATAAGTAAATCACTTAGGTGAGCATTTATTATCTGGTTTGTGATTTATTTCCAACACAGGCAGACCACAATCATGCAGGGAAATATGAGGCACACTCAAAGCATAACATTTATGTTGGCCATTCAGCCTCAGTATAGTGTAAAGATGTTTTAGTTTTCTCCTGTGAGCATATCCTCATTTATTGATTTTTTTTGTTTTGCTGTTCATTTTGCTGGCTTTAATATTATTTTTGAGTGTGGGGCACGGGGCAGACGGCGACAGGCACGGGGGTGGGCAGTGATGGGCGCGGGGGGTGGCGGGCGGACAGCGACGGGCGGCGGGGGGATGGACGGCGGTGGCCAGCGGCGGGGGGTGGCGGGGGGTCAGCAGGCTGGCCAGCACCCTCTGTTTATTTTGGCACCCTAGGCAACTGCCTAGTTCGCCTTAATGGACGCGCCGGCCCTGCCCATTGTCCTGTTTAGGACCAGCTGCCATTTGGCTCCTTAATTTGGCATATAAAGGAACTATTAATTTATCTTAACCACCCAAATCCTTCATACAATTTAAAGTATTCCCAAATTTGCCAATACCCTTATGAATATAATGATACAAAGGTTATATTCTGTCCACTGTGTGATTCTGAGATTTCTAGGTAGTTGGTTATTTTTAAAATTATGTCTATGACCTGAAAAGAGTCAGAACTTGGATTTTTCAGAAGATAAAAATTATATGACTGTAGCAAACAAAACCGTCAAAACTGATTAAATTTACTGGTCTGGAAATAAATTTAATTTAATTCTTAGAGGCAATTTAAAGGCATTCACATAGCTGCAAAACTGACTGGGAAGCAGCCAGTGCAAATATTGCTGGCTTCTTACTTTAGAAACCACCAGCAGACAGATTTTTCTCTTGACATCACACCAGAAATATTTTCAGATTTTTCTTCTTTTCTGATCTGATGGTGACATTTACATTACCATCTGTTGCATTTGCTTCTGAGGTGAGAGGAAAAGGATCTGTTGTTACAGAAGGAGAAGACTTGTATGTCACAAATCTGCCCAGTTGCCATTGTTTTGACTTTTTGAAGCCAAACACTTCTGTTTTTAAAGTGTTACACTGTCTGTCTCCAATAAATAATAGATGTTCATTGTAGCTGGATTGGTTTGTTCTGTATGATGGACTTCTCCAATAGAAGAATAATGCCTTCGTAATCAGTTAGCATTTATTTACTTCAGTACTAGTGCCTTGTTGCTCTGTGTAAACCAATTTAAATATGCATACATTTAATAAACTTCTGTCAGGATGATTAGTAGATAAACGAGTCATATAACAATAACTATTTAAATTCCTTCCTTTTAATTATTATTTTAAAGGAATATTTTTGCCTCCGAAGAGTAAGCTAGATATCCCAGTGCTGTTTGCACCTTATTCCATGAAACTATATGAAGTTGTGCTTGTTGTTCAAGTTGAGAAACTGGATGGTGGAGACTGGCCTTATGATGAGACCCTTGACTTAAGCAAAGTATTAAACGGGTAGGTATTTTAAACACAAGACAGACAAGATTGGCTAAGTGCTGAGTCTGAAATTGAAATAATTGTGTAGTTTTGATACATAATTTTGGAAAAGCTTTTGGTACACAAGAATTAAATACCAGTTTATGGGCTATTGTTCTATCTTAAGGTTGTCATCAATTTGTAGTTTGATGTTGCAAATAATATTTTAAAAATATGGTTGGGACGGAATAGAACATATCTGTGCCCTGCTGAAATTTTTAGAATTTAGATTATGGGGATTCATTTCTAACATTGTCAATGTTTGAAGTTTTTCATTTTGTTTTAAAGATAGATGTCCACAGCGAGATAACTACTCATGATTCTCCAAAGAACTGGAGAAAATATCTAAAGGGATTTAAAAATGGGCATGAAAGACTTGACTAAGTTGTTTTGGGAAACTTAGCAGTTTTTTTATTTAAGTATTTTGATCTCACCTTTCTCCTTAAAAAGGATCCAAAGTGGCTAACTTCATTAAAAGCACAATATTTAAAAACTAAAATAGTCAGTATACAAATAATAAACATTATATTAAAAACAGCAAAAAATAGATATATAACATGTTTTATATGTCACCTCTAAAATAGCTGAAATGTTTAAAACTGTATGAAACAAATGTTGGAAATGTAAGATACAGGAGGGAAGTTTTTATCATATGTGGTGGTTGTTTAAAGAAGCAAGAGTATATTGAAGAAAGGCACACAAATGTTTACCAAAGAATTTTTCATGAAATATGTCATTTAAGCTAGAACATTTTTAGTGAATATTATGGTGGAGATTGGAGACATAAAAATGAGACATTTCATGATGCCTGTAGTGATTGCAGCTAGAATTTTATATGCTATGTGTTGGAAAAACACTGAGATACCAAAACAAGAAGATTGATAGAAAAGTGATTGGAAGTCATGGAGATAGATATAGTACCAGAAAAGTTGAAGGGAGTACCAAAAGAAAAAGCATATGAAAGTTGGGAACCATTTTATAGGGAGATTTGAATGTTTTTAAAGAAATCTCATTTTTATTAGAAATAGGTGGTAAAGAGAATTAATAAGAGCAACAAGTATTTGATAATAGGGCAAATGCATTATAAAATGTAATATGCTTAAATAAGGATAAAACAAATAATTTTATTGGACTCCCTCCAAAACCTCCTTTCCCTTTGTGTGTGTGTGTGTGTGTGTGTGTGTGTGTGTGTGTGTGTGTGTGTGTGTGTGTGTGTGTGTGTGTGTGTGTGTGAAGAGGGGTAGCAGCAGCTTGTGGGCCCGTTTGTATCCCTAGTTTACTCTGTACCTGCTTCTGAGAAAGAGAGAGAGAGAGAGAGAGAGAGAGAAAGAGAGAGAGAGCAAATAAAGCTGTTCTAGGGCAATAATGGTTGTCACTGAGTAATCACATTTATTTATATTTCTCAGAAATACTATAATAACTGAGAATAAAAAAATATTGGGACTTCGCTGGATTTATCCAATTCATGGAATCCCTGAAGCACCACCCTATAAATCAGCACCAGGTACGTTATGTGCAATGAAGATGCAAATCAGGCATATTAAAATGACCCCCTCTCTCTTTCTTCCCCCACCCCACCCCCAGGAAAATAGCAAATAGATGAAGTAAAGTAATAATTCCTGGAGATATTAAGATGTTTATTTTTCCTTTGTTTTTCTTTCTTCCCGTGCCTCAGCTGTTGAGATAGCTATCTCCGATATTGATCTGCCTGGTGCAGCTAGCCAGGAGCTGAGCTCTTTCCTTCACTGGCTGTGTCTGCAAGTTGATTTAAATGGATTGTTTTGTTTTCCTTTCACGATTAAATGGGGCTGTGGTGGTTATTTTTTTCTTTTAATATTTTCCTTCCTCCCACTGATCAGTTGTTGATCATATCTCTCCGATGTCTCTGTGGAGCAGCTAGCCCTTAGGTTTGCTGCTTGTTTACAGAGGGTTCTTTGTTCGAAAGGTTTAATGAGGGTCTTTAATTTAGGGCAGGAGGCTCCCCATTAAATAAAAAAAAGAAAGCTCCCCATTATTTATAGCCTTATGAATAGTTTTGTTTTGTGATGAACATTCTTTTTTATTAACAAAGCAAAATGAAATGAAGACAGAAACAAAATGAAACAAAATGAAATAGTATATTTCTGTTTCATGCCCATCTCTATTTAGGAATGAACCAGCTTTCCCCCAAAGTAGATCAACACCATCTTTGGCTATTTTCAAATTGAGGTAGATCTCTTCCAAAGTAGACCTAATGGTCCTAAAGACAAATAAGCCATTTGTATTTGTATTTGTATTCGTATTTGGAGAGTCCTATTTAGGCTCTATCCTTGAAAGCATGAACTTATTTAAAAGCCCTCTTTATTTTACGGGATGCACAGGGACATAGGTAACAGTGTCAGAGGCATAGCTAGGTTTTTCAGTGCCCGGGGACAAGTTTTGCCCCTCCCCCCAGGACCTTGTGGAAAGGATGCACCCTGCCCTCCAGCCGCAGCTCTTAGAGAATGTAATGGCAGAGAATGTGAGGGCTTCTCCACTTCCTCGAGATAGCCCTTTTCCAGCCCCATCCAGCCTCCCTGGGAAGCAGGATCTGGGCAAAAATAGGAAGGATATCAACCACACCTTGGGAGAAGTGTAAGTTGCCTACACTCTACATTCTATGACCCATTGCCGGGCGTAGAGGTGGGTGCTTCTAGCCCACACTCCCCCTCCACATCAGCCACCTGAAGAAAATTTTCAGAAGGGCTACAAGAGCCCTCCCCTCAGGAGAGGGAGAGCATCAAGTCCAGCAACACGCAAGGATGCTGGAGCACATGCAACCTCAGCACCAACCCACACAAGTCCGGAAGGAAAGAAAGTAAAAGGTGGATTTTTATAGATCATCTTGATTTGGAATTCTATCCTAATCACCACCAAATCATACATCTTATTAATATCCAAATACTACACAATAATAATCATGGGTCTTCCAGTACATGGCTGTGCAGTGGCGCAAAAAAATGGAACCAAGGCATGGATCCTCAAGGATCTGACTCATTTTTATCCAGGATCACTTCCAAACCATTAACCCATCCTAGCCCCCATATCTGCCCACAGATTGCACACCAAAAAACAGGGGTCCGTCAGCCCATGGCCCCACAGTAGTGCAAAAGCATGGATCCAACACATGGATCCACTTGATTTCATATGATTTTTTCATTGGCTCATACTAAAACCACTGCCCTATGCTAGGAACCATCTCTGCCCACAGATTGTACACCAACATTTGTAGGCCCATCAGCACATGGCTCCACAGTGGCGCAAAAACGTGGATCCGGCACACAGATCCACACAGATCTACACGATTTTTCTACACAATTTTCCTCACTCTCACACCATAGGCCTCATCTCTGCCCATATATTACACACCAAGAACCATAGGTTCGTCAGCGCATGGCTCCACAGTGATGTAAAAAATTTTCTACAGGACTGCCCCCAAACTACTCTCCCATCATAGGCCCCATCTCTGCACACAGATTGCACACCAGGAATCATGGATATGTCAGTGCATGGCTCCGCAGTGGTGCAAAACCAAAACTGATTTTTCTCCAGGATTGCCCCCAGACCACTATCACATCATGGGCCCCCATCTTGGCCCAAACACTGCAAAACAGGAATTATGGGTATGTTAGCACATAGCTCCACTTTTAATAAGGTAGAGCACAACCTACTTCTGCACAAGATAGAACAAAGTGTGATAGACAGTGCAACTACCAGATGGATTTTCAGCTGGCTGACCAAACACACACAATGTGTGGTCCTCAAAGGAAGCATATCTACATGGACGGAAGTATGCAGTGGGGTCCCTCAAGGTTCTGTCTTGGACCCAGTGATCTTCAACATCTTCATAAAGATGTTCAAGTCACCTAGATGAGGGACTTGAAGGAGAACTCATCAAATTTGCAGATGACACAAAGCTGGGGGGAATTGTCAATACTTTGGAAGACAGACTCAGATCTTGACAGTCTTGTACATTGGGCCCTATCCAACAAGATGCAGTTCAATGGTGAGGAAAGTAAGGTCCTGCACTTAGGCAGGAGAAACCAGATGCATAGGTACAGGATAGGATTTACGTGTCCTGGTAGACCACTGCCTAAGGATGAAGAAGCAGTGTGTTGCAGCTGCCAAAGAAGCAAACCCAGTCCTCGGTTGCATCAATAGAGGGATAGCATCAAGATCAAGAGAAGTGATAATACCATTTGATACTGCCCTAGTGAGGCCACATTTGGAATACAGTGTCCAGTTCTGGTCATCACAATGCAAACAAGACAAAGAGATCCTAGAAAAAGTGCAGAGAAGAGCAACAAAGATTATAAGGGGACAGGGGGTTAAATTGTACGAAAAACAACTGAAAATACTAGGCATGTTTAACCTGAAGAAGAGAAGCCTGAGGGGAGACATGATAGCACTCTTCCAATACCTGAAGGGTTGCCACAAGGAAGAGGACATTGATTTATTCTCAGTTGTACCTGAGGGTATGAGAGACCCATGATTTTTGGTGTGCAGTCTGTGCACCGAGATGGGGCCTATGAAGGGAGAGTGGTTTGGGGGCAATCCTGTAGAAAAATCAGGTAGCTCTGTGTGGATCCATGCCTTGGACCCATGTTTTTGCACCACTGTGGAGTTATACGCTGATGGACCTCTGATTTTTTGGTCTGCAATCTGTGGGCAGAGATGGGGCCTAGGATGGGAGAGTGGTTTGGAGGTGATCCTAGATAAAAATGAGCTAGATGCTTGAGGAACTGTGCCTTGGATCCATGTTTTTGCACCACTGTGGAGCCATGCGCTAATGAGACACATGATTTTTTGGTGTGGGCAGAGATGGGTCCTGTCATGGGAAAGTGGTTTTAGTATGAGCCAATGTATAAATCAAGTAGATCCATGCCACAGATCCATGTTTTTGCACCACTGCACAGACCCACACTCGAGGGCCCATGATTATTATTGTGTAGTGCTTGGACATTAATGTGATGCATGAACGGTTGGTGATTTGGGAAGGATACCATGCAAAACCATATGAAATGAAGAGGATCTGTTCTTGAATTTTAAGCTCCACCTTTTTATTTTATTTTATTTATTTATTTTATTTATTCAACTTATATGCCGCCCACTACCCAAAGGTCTCTGGGCGGCTTACAATCAAAGAATTAAAACAATTTAAAATAGTTATAAATAAAATATCAGTAGTTTCTCTTCAAGTACTAGATAATTTGACCAAACACAACAACTCTGTCATTCCTTTAATTTAAGAAGTACGATATTTCTTAGAATTACACCAGCAATATTTTACTAGGCAATACTTATAGCTAACCTAATATTGGTAACAGGCTGTGGATTCTCAAGCTCAGAATCACACTCTGAATCTTCTGTTTCCCCTTCCTCTTTAGTGTTTTCATTTACAGCATCTGTCATCATCTTTGTTCTATCTTGTGCAGAAGCTTTTCTTTTATCCAACCCCCTTTAAAAGAGAGAGAGAGAGAGTATTACAGGTGGGAATTCCCATTTCCTGAAATGCCTTTTTGATTACCAAGAAGCAATGTCACAGTTTGCTCTCATTTACCCATTACTGACATCACCACGAATGCTGACAATAGGAAATGGGAGCCCAGTGCTCAATACCAAATTAAATGGAAATACAAAACAGTCAGGGCCGGCGCGTCCATTAAGGCGAACTAGGCA
This sequence comes from Phrynocephalus guinanensis, assembly GCA_037367245.1. Classification (NCBI taxonomy): domain Eukaryota; kingdom Metazoa; phylum Chordata; class Lepidosauria; order Squamata; family Agamidae; genus Phrynocephalus; species Phrynocephalus guinanensis. The sequence goes on along the minus strand of CM074736.1, from coordinate 60,063,216 downwards.
GTTGCCTAGGGCGCCAAAATGAAGAGGGGGTGCTGGCCAACCTGCTGCCCCCCCCGCCCCCCCTCCGCTGGCCACCGCCATCCGTCCCCTTGCCGCCTGTCGCCATCCATCCGCCGCCCCCCGCGCCCATCGCCGCCCCTGTGCCTGTTGCCATCCACCCCCCTTGCCCGTCGCCGTCCCCCATCATCCACCCCCCCTGCTGCCCCGCTGCCGCCACCTGAACGCCCCCCGCCCCCTGCCACTGCCCCCCCGCCGCCCCCCCCCCGCCTCTCACCTAGGGTGCAACAAAACCTAGCCCCGGCCCTGAAAACAGTAATAATATTTTTTAAAAGAAAAAGATGAATAAGCCACAGACCAAAGATGTTCTGGCCTGATGTTCTGGTCTGACAGAGTCTGCCTGATCTACTTTGCAGGGGGAAGCTCTGAGGCAACGGGGGGGGGAGGAAAGCCCCATGCAGTTTTGGGCAGGACATAATGAAATGGGAGGAGTCGGAGTCAACACAGACGTTGAAACTATCTGAGAAGATGAGGGCAAGTGTGTGTTGGTGCTCCCACAACTCTGTCCATCCTACTTGTCTCCCCACCAACTCACATAAACCTTACATGTGCACACGTGTGTGCACACAGATCAGATTGCCCATCCATCACAGCCATAGCAGTGGCTTGTCCCTTTCCTCCTCCTCCAACTCCTCCTTTCCTTTCCTCCTCCCCTCCTATTCCCCTTCCTCTTCTGAGGCTCAAAACTCTCTCAAGCCTGTCAGCTCCATGTGGATAGGATGTTTAATGGTGCCATTACATCTCTGCACCCTGGGGCACCAGCCCTTGTCCGTCCCCCTCTAGATATGTGTCTGAACAGGATTGCCTCAAAATATGAAAAACTTGTCAACAACACCCCCAAGAAAACACAACTGGACTTGTAAACATCAAAATAGGTTTTCCTTCCCAACGAATGTGGGTGTACTGGGGGCTTCAAAAGTGCCATGGGACAGGATGTTGCCCACATCTTCTTTTGAAGAACAGCAGTTTAAAGAGTTTAATGTGTCACACATATTGTTCTGGGATATTGACAAGGATCTACTAAACCTCCAGATATCATGCAGCATTCACATTCAGAAAGTAAAGGTACTGAAGTTTCTTTTATTTCCTGTGATAAGCAAAGGATGGCATGAAGTTATGGATTTCTGAACTGAAATTCGCATTTGGGTCTGAGTTCAAGTAGATTGGCTGTGAATTGATACAAGCTGAAATAGGCTGTTTTGTAAAATATCAAATCTGGTCTGAGCCAAATCTTATTACTGGTATAGACCCTTACCTTTTCATTTGTATCATGGTGGAATGTTAGACTATTTCTTTTTCAAATATATGGATTTATTATTTAGCTAACGCAGAATTATAGAATTGATTTGTTCTTTCTTTGGGCAAGTTTTGTTAAAATCAAGAACCAGCTTACAGACTAATAGATTCATAAAAAAACACCATGTGGGCTGGTAAGAACACTTCAAAGTGTGCTAGTCAATTATATACATCTCAAAGAATGCAAACAACAGTCCGCCTTGGTAGTCTTCATGTAATTGAGAAACTTACTGAAGAATAAAAACACTGAATTTAATAGACTAGGTATTGTTTGTATTGCCATTGTTTCAATTTGTTAAGAATCTTGAGCTTAAAGAAAAATGCCAGTGTGATGGTAGTTACAGATTTCATTTAATTAGTTAGCTCTTTAATTCATTCAAGATGGAATATTGAATATTACCAACATAATCTATTTCTTTCATTCTTACACACCATGCCATCCTGAATAAGTACTATACTGACAAATATGCATGCTTGTATTTTTACTCTTAAATACTTATATAATTGAATCCGTATAATTGATAGAACAAAACTGCTGCAAAATGATCTTTTCTCCTGGACATATTCACATGGCTGTTTGGAAAACATAAACAAAAGCAGTATGTGCCTGGATCTTAACTAGTTCTATCATGCTGGGCCTCTACTTTTCAAAAAGAAACAGTGATCAGGTCAGGTTGATGCATTTCAGCAAGTGAAATAAATGAGATTGAGTGTATCAAATTTGGACAGTGGCTTCAATATGTGTGGGCACCTTTGCAGCGGCAGGTCTGTCTAGGGGTTGGTGCTAAAACATTAAATTTCTCTGCAGACACTACTAGTGTAAGCTTTGAAAAGCTTCCATTGCGTGCCAGACATGCTACTTTTTCAAATCACATGTGGCTGTATTGTATATTAGGAGAAAAGCTCCCACACTCCAAAGTAATTTCTATGGTTCATTCCCTATTGATTTTATTTTATTCAGTTTTCTGCTTGCAGCTAAGGGAACGGGCTGGAGAAGGAAAGCACTGGGTATACCAACAAACAGGTTAACTAACTACAACTTTTCAGTGGTTATAGCTTGCACAGAGAGTATTTAGGGCATGGCTGAGCAAACTGTGTAAGCCATGATCTGCATGTAGGCTCAGGGGTGCCCACTGCAGATCCCCCCACATCTTCTTTCCTTCTGTAATTTCTAATTAAGCTTCTAGAGTCTAGAACAGTGGTGGCGAACCTTCGGCACTCCAGATGTTTTGGACCGCAACTCCCAGAATTCCAAGCCTAGATTGCCAATGGCAAAGGACTGTGGGAGTTGTGGTCCAAAACATCTGGAGTGCAGAAGGTTCGCCACCACTGGTCTAGAAGATCTGGTTGTCCATTTCAAGCAATTTCTCTCCAACACCATCCCAAAATGTCCCCTTTCCTAAAATCTTCTAATTTCTCTTTTGATGGAAGAAAGAGGACCCTCGAGTACTAAATGAGACTTAAGGGAATGCCTTAAGCCAGAAGCTCCTGCTGGCCTTTGAGAACCAGACACCGCCAAGCACATACACTCCTGTTTACTTATAACAAACATCTGGGCTAGTCTAGTGTATGACTTATGCATAAATGATATACCAGAATAGCCACATGCTACTATTTTGATTAGTAGCATTACACCACATTTGCATTCTGAGGAGCAACCCAATAATTCTCCCACCCAAATTTACTTGCTTTTTCAATTAGCACTGGAATCAGGCCTTTCCATCATGTCTCTCCACTGAAATCAGGCAACTCAAATCACATATCAAATTGAAGCCCATTTCCAGACCTCATGGAATACCTTCTGCTCCTGTATGTCTGAAGAAGTGGACATGTCCACAAAACATTGCATTAAAATATGAAAGTTAGTCTTTAAGGTGCCACACGTTTTGTGTCTTTTGTTTTGTTTTGTTTTGTTTTATTTGATTTTTGCCTGCAATTCATGGAATACACAGATGCCGAGTGTTCTACACCCTGTCCACAAAGTATAAGTTTCTACCAAAACTACTTTAGAAGAACTAAATGAAACTGAATGACTCTCTGAGAGGGAGAACATATCCTGTGAGCAGAAGACTTTCATCCACAGTCTGGGTCTGAGAAGCAAAAAGTTAACATGCTGTAGTCCATATCATAATCCTGTGTTTATGGGGAAGCTATAATCTTCGGTTTGCAAAAGCGGAGTAGGGCTCATTTATAGAAACATCAGGAGGAGGGGCAGCAGCAACTGTTTTTTTTTTAACTATCTTTAGATACACAAAGTGGTTTAAGAGGATGAGTCTGAAATCCCCAAACACAGTAATTTAAACACAATTCAAATTCTACTTTAAAAAACCCAGCAACTTAATAAAACAGATGTTGTAACTGAAACCGAGGTGGGAGCAAGAATTACATCAAACTTTGAAAGCCTGCTGAAAGACAAATTTGTTGGAACATATCTTTTGGAAACAAACTTTGGAAAGAACTTGAAGAGGGGACCTGACTGGACCTGACTAGACAGATGTTCCTGAGCACCAACGCCACTACTGGAAATACTTTGTCTTGCAGTGACCCTAAAATATTTAGCAAATGACCCTGGGTGATGAGGCCTTTTAATGTAGACTTCTGATTCTTTTTGTGCTGAGTGACTTGCACAATTACAGCCCCCAATCAGGGAAAATATTTCCTCAATATGAGTTGTGTGAACCAAGAAATATATTTATATATATGTTTGCTTTCTAGCTGTCGTGCGCTGCCAAGCTCGTAGCAGGGTGGAAGAAAGAATAGAAGTGCTTTTAACTGGTGTGGTTCCTGGAATAACAAGTTCGCAAACCATTCATAGCTCTGTAACTCCTTCCAGGAGTGGCAGCATTTGTCCTGAAGTTCAAGTGACTGAAGGTATGGAAAGAAAAGTGCATCAAGTCTTTATCCATTGAACAAATTACTAGGTGTACCGTCATCTCCGACATAAATATAAGCAGGAGTTTGGGCTCAATGACCTCATAGGCCCCTTTCAACTACATTATTCGATGTCTATGACTAAGGCTCACATTTTCAATACTGGAAAATGAAGTGCCAATATTAAAATGTCTAAGGAATAATTTTCTGTCTGCCTAAGTAACTTGAGTGTTTGCTTCTTAGGATCCTGACATGGTTCTCAGTTAAAGAATGAGGTTTGTTCCTAGAATACATCCTATCTTAATCCTAGCTGGCCACTATGCTATTTATACACTGAATTCACCAGAGTCACATCTGACTTAAATACCAGGGAATATTTTAAGGTTTAAGGTTTTGGTTTAAAAACGCCTTCACTGCTTGGGTCCTGATTATCTGGTGGAGTTTATTTCCTTCAGATCAGCAAATGCCCATCCCACGAGAGCTTCCCAGGCACTCACACTTCAGGTGGCCACTCCCAGAGAGGCCCGCAAAGCCTCTATGCAGAACCAGGCTTTCTCTGTGGCTGCCCTGTTGCTCTGGAATTCCATCCCCAGTGAGGTTCTCCTGGCACAATCCCTGCCTGCCTTTAGGAGAGCTTTGAAGAGCTGGTTTTTTCAACAAGGCCTTTGGATGATTAGTGTTGTTTTGTCTTTGTAGTGATTTGCCAGGCACTTATATCTTTAATGTGTTTTTATTGGTTGTTGGTTACGTATTTTATTCTTTTTTGTTTTTATGTCTTTGATTAGATCTTTTGGTCACTGCCTTGAGTTGCCTTGTGCAAGCTGGCAGTATATAAATCCTAACTAGAGATGGGCATGAATTTTTAATTCATTTTGTTATTCGTTATTTGTTTTGTTAGCTAACAAAACAAGTAACGAATCAACCCATCAAAGAAAAACGAAATGAAATGAAATGGAAATTTCCATTTTGTTCACTTTGTTTTTCGTTTGGGGACACGTCACTTACCTTCCCGCTGCACTGGTCTCTTTGGTGGTGCTGGAAATGGAAATAAAATGGCGCCACCCCAGCCTTCCAGGGAAGCAAGCACCTCTCAGCTGTGAAGGGGGGGGGGGACAAGCCCGGCATCGGGGCTGTAAAAAAAAAAAGGTGCTGACCCAGCTGGGAAGCCGCATGTAAAATGTTAAAATAAATAAATAGATAAATAAATAAATAAATAAAGTGCTGACCCAACCCTAGGGGCTGTGTGGTCGGCACTGTAAATTTGTGAAAATATAAAAATTAAAATAAAAAATGGCGTGCCCCGGCTGCGGGGAAGCAAGCTTGAGAGGTGTTGGCACCAGGCCTGCGTCTCTCAGCTTTGAAGGGAAAAAAAGCCCCCAGCATCGGGGACTTAATAATAATAATAATAATAATAATAATAATAATAATAATAATAATAATAATAATAATAATAATAATAATAATAATAATAATAATAATAAATATCCGCATGGTTGGCGCTGGAAAATAAAAAAATAAAATTTAAATTTAAAAAATGGCACCCTGTGGCTGGCCTTGGCAAAATAAAATAAACAAAATACCTAGGTCTGGCCCATAGGCCAGCCAGTCCCAGGCCAACCAGAAGTAAACAAAACACAACACAACAAGAGTGGGGAAGCAAGTGCCTCTAAAAATGGTGTGCCCCTACTGCGGGGAAGCAAGCTTGAGTGGTGCTGGCAGCAAGCCAGTGCCTCTCAGCTCTGAAAAAAAAAAGTGCCCAGAAAAATAAAATTCAAAAAAATTCAAAAACACCAACCCGGCCTGGGAGCGGTGCAGAAACAAAAAGGTAAAAATATTAAAAACAACAAAATGAAACAAAATACAAAACGATTTTTTTTAAAAAAAATTGTTTCGTATTAATGAAACAAAATGGGGGAAAGAATATAGAAACGAAACACCATTTTGGCGTTTCGTGCCCATCTCTAATCCTAACTAAACTAAAGTAATGTTTCAAAAGAATATTGAAAGGGAGAGTCAGGAGGGTCAGTAGGACTGGAAAGGACTCCTGTCCAATCCTCTGCCAAACCAGGAAATCCACAGCTGAACAGGTAGCCCTCCAGCCTCTGTTTAAAAATCTCCAGTGAAGGAAAATCCACCATCTTCTAAGGAAAGACTATCGATTGTGAAGAAGCCTTCCCAAAAAGGTTGCTCAAAACCAGAAAAAATATGTATTTCAGGTCAGGGAAGGTAACAAAAAATACAAAAGGTCATCTGCATGGTAACAAGCTGTCCAAAAAAAAAAAATTAAAACATGAAATCTTCCTTCAGAAACTGGGGAATTGGAAAACAGAAAGACAAAGCAATAAAAAAAGAAAAGACATGCAGTCACAAGCAACCTATTTCTAATACTATAAAGGTCAAGAATAAATAATTACTTAAATATGTCAGCTGTAGAAAATATGGTAATGCAAGGATATCCAGGGTCCTTGATAAGAATACAAGATGTATACAGCTGAGAACAGTATAGATACTCTGCCAAACACTAGGGATTTTTCCACATCATTGATGTAATGCAGAACCCGGGTATATTGATGGATTACTGTCCAGGCAATGTTTTCTTTTGCTAATATTATTATATAATCATCCTTTTTATTACAACAGTTCCCAGGATGAATCAGAAATAAATGCACAAGTGACTGTTTGGCTGGTTTATTTTCTTTGCCAGAAATTATAAAAAGGTACATTTAGTACAAGGATATATACTTATCTTCTTACTTGTGTTAGTCAATCTTATGGCAATCTGTGAGGGTTAAAATGCATTTGAAAGTACTAATGAATGAAATATGGACCCCACTCGATTATTTTCCCTCATAAGAGCTGTTGAAGCAAAAGGCAAGAACAAACGCAAAAAAAAAAGCAAGATGTGCTGCTTATACACAGCTTAAAGCACTCTGTGGGTGGTTTGCATTTTAATTTTGCAGGCTATACATTGCCCCCACCACACCCCAGCATGCTGGGTACTCAGTGTACAGACTTTGGAAGGCTGGAAGGCTGAGGCAACCTTGAGCTGGCTATCTGAACCCACTACAATCAAGCACAGGTAGTGATTAGAGTTTATGACAGCAGTACTGCAGTTTAATCATTGCTCCATTTGTCGATGCATTTACAAAAATCAGGAATATCACTTTAAAGCTTATCTTATCCTAAAGGCAGTGGTTTTCTTCACTTAATTGTAAAGTAATAGAGTTTTGGTGTTCAAAAATATAACATCAAAATCATTTTAAACCGAAAGGCATCTAATTCCCTTAACACCATGAAATTTAAATGAAATTCTATAAACCATTAGCACACCAAATCATAATGACAGCAGACTGAAACAATCTGATTACAGATATGTCATCTTTGGAATATATTTCATGATGATTAACACCAGGTCATCTTAGGTATTACAAGGCACTGGTTTTGATTATCAGAGCTTTCTGACAATATGGTAAAAAGTGCTTTCACACTACAAATAGGTAGGTTTAGCGATTCTCCCCCACCCACCCCCGATTTTTGTCAATGTTGATATAATTTCAGTAGTCTTAGTTAAACGCACAGTAATATAGCTTGAAATCACATGCAATGGTGGGTTCAGTATTCCTCATGCTACTTCTAAAAATATAAATACAAGTGCATTATTCAGCCATTTTGTAAACGGTGCCTTCCCAAGTCTGTATTTCATTTCTGTGTCTATGTATAATGTGCTGCAACCTGTTTTGGTATCCCAAGATACATAATAGTGTGTACAAAAATTCACGTTTAAATAGCCCACATGGTTGTTTGTGAATACATTCCAGAGTTGTACAACTTATTTCCATGCTTTACAAGTATTTCATCTGGTCCAGTCAACATGATCTGAAATTCAACTAAGCTTTATTTTAGCTAATGAGCAAAACTAGGTATAATTGCTAACAGCCCAGCTCAGTGAAATAATGATCTCAGCATTAAAGGCTTAAGAGTTATCATATTTAAGAGGCTCTAATACTATGATTAATCCAAATCCCCAATTTATTTGGAGGGGGGTATTAATAAATTCAAAAAACTCTTTGCAAAATAATATACTGAATGACATTATCATGTTTTCAGAGCAATGGACTACATTCACTAGCTAATCATAACACATTGTTTGGGGGAGTCATTGAGCAGACTGCAGGCTGTTTTTCTATTTTGAGTGTCTTTTTGTAAATACATTTAATTAAAAATAGCTAAAATAATTATAAAATGTTAGTAATACATGACCTTCAAAAATAAGGAACTAGGAACTGCAGGGCATCTTGCTGGTACTACAACTCTGTCATCCTTATCTGTCAAGTATGAGTAGGTTGTAGCAAGCCCATTTTCTGACACTGCACAACATCATTCCTAATTACAGCTCCTAATTTCCTGCCATCTAAATCAGCAAACTTAGGCTCCGAAAACTGTCGGCTGCAAAGTCAGCAGCTCGGCAGTTAGAATCCTGGGTGCCACACAGCAGAGTGAGCTCCCACTGATAAGCCCAGCTCCTGCTAACGTAGCAGTTCAAAAGCATATAAATGCAAGTAGATAAGTAGGTACTGCCATAAAAAGCAGGAAGATGAAACAGTGTTTCCTTGCAGCCATGTCAGCCACGTGGCCATGTACTTGCACAACACTCAGTCAGCACAACCCTAACCCTAACCCAACCCTAGCTCTGTGAGGATCAGTTAGAACTAGACATGGGCACGACCAGAAAAAATTACATTTCGAGTTTTTGTTTGTCAGAATGGGTCCATTTCGGGTCGTTTCCGTTTGTCGCAAAAAATTCAAAAATTTGTCATTTCCGTTTGTCGTTTGTCGTTTCCACCGTGATTTAGCGCGATTTGACTGCATAGGGGCGTCCTGCAATCAGGGCCGGCGCTAGGTGTTTTTGCGCCCTAGGCGGCGGGCGGGGCGGGGGGGCGGGCGGCGGGGGAGGTGCGGGCAGGCAGCGGTGGTGGTGGGCCATGGGTGGGCGGTGGCCGCGGACGGGCGAGTGGGCGGGTGGCAGCGCGGGCCGCAGGCGGGTGGCAGCGCTGGCGGACGGGCGAGTGGGAAGTTCGGATATCACTTAGGATAGAGGTTCTGTTCTTGGCTTGCACCCCAAATGTGTGTGTGTGCAAGCAAATTGAAGTTGGGAAAATGGAAAATAAATGGCAGTATATAATATATTTTTAAAATAAATCCACACCTCCCACTCCCAGTCCGAATTGTCCCCTTTTCCTTTCAAAAGCATAATGTTTGCCACCAAGAAAAGGACAGCTGTATTAAAAATGATTCAGTTGTTCTGGAAAGCTTCCTTCCTTGAACCTCACATTCAGTTAAAAACTGAACTTGCCAAATTATCATCCAATATATTGACAAAGCACAGGGGCATGGTTGCTCAGTGGACTAAGGCTTCTGTAACTGTCAGCTGCAAAGTTGGCAGCTTGGTGGTTCGAATCCCGGGTGCCATGCAGCAGAGTGAGCTCCCACTGATTACCCCAGCTCCTGCCAATCTAGCAGCTCAAAAGCATGTAAATGCAAGTACAGTAGATAAATAGGTCCCGCTGTAAAAAGCAGGAAGGTAAAACAGTGTTTCCTTGCAGCCTTGTCAGCCATGTGGCCATGGACGTGCACAACACTGGCTCTTCAGCTTGAATATGGAGATTATCACTGCCCCTAGAATTGGACATGACTAGCATGCATGTGTGTGAGGAAACCTTTACCTTTTTATATATTGACAAAGCATAAGCAAGACAAGACTCACAGATAGGAGAAGTAGCACAACATATTAGACACATATTATCATTTTGGCATTGATGCAGTGAATTCCTCCACAATCTTCTCCCTCGACTCTGGTGAGAGGAAGCCAAATCTTATTAAGCTGTCATTGTAGACTCCTCTGCTCTGAGAAGCTAAGGGTTTGCTGGAAGCCAACTCCACAGAAACCAACAGAGGAATACAAATCTGAGGACTGTGGGCAGAATAAAGAACATCATGCAATGTTTTGTTGTAACTTAAAAATGTATCAGAAGAAAGAAAAGGAAAGGAAAGGAAAAATCTTAAAATCTGTCCCACTTGGTGGTGAGGTCTGCTATTCCGTCTGCTATTCTTATCTTTGTCCTCCACTTAGCACTTTGCACGGTCATGGTTCCTCCAGGGTTTCATCATTGGATTTAAATCACTTGACTTTAGAAAATGGTTATGGTTAAAATGGTTGTGGTTATGAAGATGTTGACATATAGGCCTTTTGTTTATTCGTTTTCTACTTCTAGCAGTGGTTGCTGTGTTTAGGCAGCATATGTGTAAGGATGCTACCTTCTAAAACTGAAATATTAACATATTCACGGGGGATTTCCATAACATGATAATGTGATCATCTTTAGAATTTGCAGCTCTCCTTGAAAACCTAATCATATTTTTCAGGGTTGAACAGTACTATATTGAATTTGCACAACAAGCTATGGGACTGGCAAAGAGAAATGGTTTTATATAGTTTAGATTGACATAAATTAAATATATTGTTTGTCCTCATGTGCTGTGGAATTTTATGAGGCTGCTTACACAGTTCATAAAAGAGCAAACCCTCCACAAAAATAAACACATATGTGCTATTAGTGAACAATGACATGTTTCTTATAAATATGAAAAAGACAAACTAATATGAGCTCTCTTAGAAAATATACAACACAATTATCGGCCACAATTCACTCACTTTCATAGTTGCATCGTCTTAACCATACAATAAACATTTGATGGCTGAAGGAAACATCTGCTCAGCTGTAGCAATTTTGTCGGTAGGTTTTAAATGATGTCACCCTTCCCCCCCACCCCCCCACCCACTAAGTTCATTTTTATGTTTGAGTCTCTGTGTGGTGACATTTTGTGCTGAGGAATAATTATGAGCCTTCAGATATGTCCCACTGTGAGCGCACAACTTTAGCACACAGTTAGCACAGATCAGTTTGACAAACTGAGGAAATTGTACTCATACTTTAAAGACATAGTATGCCTATAATTGAGAGAAGGCCATGATTCCGAAGACTGTCTAAATCAGCCCATCCAAAGTAATTTAACCCAAGAGCCCAAGCACAGATTTTAGTCTCTCTTTTTTAAATGACTTGACATTCTATTACAGTTTTCATTCCTTAATGCTGTAGTAGCTATAGAACAATTGGAGGCTCCATTAGCTGCTTACTGGAAGGCTGGGGCTTTTTTGCCTTCCGTCATGAAGAGGCACCAAGGTTTTGTGCCCTGAGTGAGGCTAGGGGGTGGGGGTGAGCTAGCTAATTTAAGGCTGCCCCTGCTGCTCCCCATCCTCTTGCCTCAATGAACTTTGCCACCACCCGCCCACCCTAACTTCTAGATGGTGAGATGATCTGGTCGCTTTGAAGCCGGATGCGAAAATTTGGCTGTTACTCATATTGGCTCCTGAGTAAGATTGTGTTTTCACCCATCTCATCATCTTCAACGCTTGGCTGGGTATAATTTGTTAAATAATTAAGTGGTTACAATTTGTCAGTTAGCACAAGAGGTAGCCAAATTATGTATGCTCCAACTCCTATGGCATCTATATAGTGTTAGGCAGCCCTCATGTTAACATAAAATAACAAACAGTAGACAAGCATAGAATAGAGCTAGAGAAAAATGAATGGCAGGAAGGAAATGAGGGCTGCTTGTGGCTTGCGAGAGGTTGGGACGGTAAAAAGAGTGACTAACGTGTAGGTGGCACACTTGCCCTCCAGTTTGGAATCCTGTTAAAGCCATGGAGGGCCTGTTATTAATACTAGTAGGTTTCGGACCCATGTGCTACATTACAGGTCCTCTTGTTGGTCAATAGTTAATAGACAGAGTTAAATTGATTATTAATAAAATTTGGGCCCAATTTAAACCCAAACATTGTTTCTCGTCTCATTATTTCATGCTGGGTTGGCAAAGTGACACAGCCAGCCATTGCAACAATTGAAAATCATGTCTTGAATAATGCACTAAGCTGTTGTGGAAACCATCATGGACAATTATTAAGATTGGACAAAAACAATACAGCCTTGCATTAAATAAAAAGTAGTGGTTCCTCAAGAGGAAAACACTTGATTCACTCCAAGTACTTTTAAGTATGACCTACACTACCTTCAAGTATACCTTGGTAACTTTTAGAACTATTTATTGTTTATGATCTAAGCTGTCTAGTCTCGAAACCTCTCTCTATGTATGAATGAGGAAGCATAATGACCCATAATGAGGTTATATATTATTATTTATATTATAGCATTAGCACATGATTCATTGTTGTAAGTGGACAGAGGAAGATGGTTAGATAAAAACGAAATGCAATCTTTATTTATTTATTTAAAACACATACACTGCCTCTCCTACACTTGAGATACTCCACAACAGAGATGGGCACGACTTGAAAAAAAAATTTTCGAGTTGTCGTTAGTCGGGCCGGTCCCGTTTTGGGTCGTCTCCGTTTTTCGCGGAAATTCGCAAAAATTAGTCGGTTTGTTTTTTCGTTGTTGTTAGTACTGGTTTTTTTTGGGGGGGGAGCAGGCTCCTGGAGGCACCTCTCTGGGGTGGGTGCCTCCTCTGGCCCGCTATAAGGGAAAGTGGGCTCCTGGAGGCACCCGTGGGTGCCTCCTATCTTCACCCACTAGGAAGGGGAAGCAGGCTCCAAGAGACCCCTCAACATGGGGGTCTCCCCTCCTCACCTGCTGCTGCTGCAAAATGCTATGCAATAGCCATATGGATATTGCATAACATAATGTGCAGACAGTGACTGTGAAGACTAGTGGATGGCATTGAACCCAGAGCCATAGTGAGATGCCTAACTAAGGCTCTCGCACCACCATGTCTCACACAGAAGGGAATTGTACTTGCTGCGTGTAGTGCAATGCAAGCAAGTAGATCTGGCTTTAAGGTGGGTTAGTGCAAGGGATAGGGTTAGGCTAGTGACGGGTAAGGTTACGGTGGGCTAGTGGGTTGCACCTCTGGGTGCCTCTCTGACCCACTAAGGAGACAGTCTGTGACGTATGGGTACGGAGTAGAGATGGGCACGACTTGAAAAAAATTTTTTTCAAGTTGTCGTTAGTCGGGCCGGTCCCGTTTCGGCTCGTTTCCGGTTTTCGCGAAAATTCGCAAAAATTAGTCGGTTTGTTTTTTCGTTTTTTCATTGTCGTTAGTACTGGTTTTGGGGGGGAGCGGGCTCCTGGAGGCACCTCTGTGGGGTGGGTGCCTCCTCTGGCCTGCTATAAAGGGAAAGTGGGCTCCTGGAGGCACCCGTGGGTGCCTCCTATCCTCACCCACTAGGAAGGGGAAGCAGGCTCCAAGAGACCCCTCTACATGGGGGTCTCCCCTCCTCACCTGCTGCTGCTGCAAAATGCTATGCAATAGCCATATGGATATTGCATAACAGAATGTGCAGACAGTGAGACCAGTGCAGTGAGAGTGATAGCGTCATGCCCGCCCTTCACAAGGCTCTCGCACCACCATGTCTCACACAGAAGGGAATTGTACTTGCTGCGTGTAGTGCAATGCAAGCAAGTAGATCTGGCTTTAAGGTGGCTTAGTGCAATGGCTAGGGTTAGGCTAGTGACGGGTAAGGTTACGGTGGGCTAGTGGGTTGCACCTCTGGGTGCCTCTCTGACCCACTAAGAAGACAGTCTGTGACGTATGGGTACGGAGTCAAGGGTTAGGGTTAGGGCTAGGGCAGGTTTTAGGGGGCTTTTTGGCACATCCCAGAAGTCTCCATGGCCAAGTGGCCATGCGACTGGTGGGATGGCTCCAAAAATTTGCATGGTTGTCCACTCCCACATGGCTGGCCACTCGGCCAGCCCATCATTGCGCAGGTGTAAATAAAATAAAATAAAATAAAATCAATGGAGGACAGAGGAGGAGAGGAGAGACATTTTATTGCAAGAAAAAACCCACTGCTACTATGAAAAACCTGGCAGTTTATAAATTTTCGCGTGTTTCTGTTGTGCTTGTGTGTTTTTGGACCACGATTTCAAAAACAATATTGCGTTTGCCGCCCCATTTTGGATCCCCCGCCCGCACCGCATGGCATGGCGATGGCGACTCGCGAGTCCGGCTGCCCAGGATGGGGGGAGGCGGGACCCCCCCTCCAGAAACCACCCCTCCGGTAGGTGCCCTGCACCCTTAGTCAAGCAGGCATTTTTCCGCCTGCTTTTTTGGCCCGGGTATGGGTGGGGGGAGAGTTTAAAAGTTTTTTCCTGTGCCGTCCGTGCCGCTTGCTTGCGCTTTAATTGCGGCGGCCGGCGGCGAGACTGGGCTTTTTGCTGGCTGCGAACCTGCGGCGAGTCCCACAGAGCAGCCCAATAGGACGGGGGATGGGGGGGAGGCCGGGGACCTCCAGAAACAACCCCTCTGGTAGGTGCCCTGAGGCACGGCAGGCATTTTTCCGCCTGCTTTTTTGGCCCGGGAATGGGTGGGGGGAGAGTTTAAAAGTTTTTTCCTGTGCCGTCCGTGCCGCTTGCTTGCGCTTTAATTGCGGCTGGCCGGCGGCGAGACTGGGCTTTTTGCTGGCTGCGAGCCTGCGGCGAGTCCCACCAGAGCAGCCCAGGACGGGGGATGAGGGGGGAGGCCGGGGACCTCCAGAAACATCCCCTCTGGTAGGTGCCCTGAGGCACGGCAGGCATTTTTCCGCCTGCTTTTTGGTAACCTGGTTTTTTTAACTTTTAAAAACTTTTTTTCTGTACCGCGTGGCATCGTGCAATTGCGCGATGCAAGGAACGAGCACGACAAATCAGACCAAAATTGTTCGTTCGTCGGTTCGAGCTCGAAGTCTGGCGGAGTAATTCCCGTTACCGTTTCCGTAGAGTAACGGAACCGAGTAACGGAAACGGAAACGGGAATACCGCTAAGTCGTGCCCATCTCTACTGCGAGCCTGCGGCGAGTCCCACCAGAGCAGCCCAGGACGGGGGATGAGGGGGGAGGCCGGGGACCTCCAGAAACATCCCCTCTGGTAGGTGCCCTGAGGCATGGCAGGCATTTTTCCGCCTGCTTTTTGGCCGGGAACCGGGTTTTTTTAACTTTTAAAAACTTTTTTTCTGTGCCGCGTGGCATCGCGCAATCGCGCGATGCAAGGAACGAGCACGACAAATCAGACCAAAATTGTTCGTTCATCGGTTCGAGCTCGAAGTCTGGGGGAGTAATTCCCGTTACCGTTTCCGTAGAGTAACGGAACCGAGTAACGGAAACGGAAACGGGAATACCGCTAAGTCGTGCCCATCTCTAGTACGGAGTCAAGGGTTAGGGTTAGGGTTAGGGGGGCTAGGGCAGGTTTTAGGGGGCTTTTTGGCACATCCCAGAAGTCTCCATGGCCAAGTGGCCATGCGATTGGTGGGATGGCTCCAAAAATTTGCATGGTCGTCCACTCCCATATGGCTGGCCACTTGGCCAGCCCATCATTGCGCAGGTGTAAATAAAATAAAATAAAATAAAATCAATGGAGGACAGAGGAGGAGAGGAGAGACATTTTGTTGCAAGAAAAAACCCACTGCTACTGTGAAAAATCTGGCAGTTTATAAATTTTCGCGTGTTTCTGTTGTGCTTGTGTGTTTTTGGACCACGATTTCAAAAACAATATTGTGTTCGGCGCCCCATTTTGGATCCCCCGCCCGCACCGCATGGCATGGCGATGGCGACTCGCGAGTCCGGCTGCCCAGGACGGGGGGGAGGCGGGACCCCCCCTCCAGAAACCACCCCTCCGGTAGGTGCCCTGCGCCCTTAGTCAAGCAGGCATTTTTCCGCCTGCTTTTTTGGCCCGGGAATGGGTGGGGGGAGAGTTTAAAAGTTGCGCTTTAATTGCAGCGGCCGGCGGCCGGCGAGACTGGGCTTTTTGCTGGCTGGCTGCGAGCCTGCAGCGAGTCCCACAGAGCAGTCCACTAGGACAGGGGATGGGGGGAAGGCCGGGGACCTCCAGAAATAACCCCTCTGCTAGGTGCCCTGAGGCACGGCAGGCATTTTTCCGCCTGCTTTTCGGCCGGGAACCGGGGTTTTTTAACTTTTAAAAACTTTTTTCCTGTGCCGCGTGGCATCGCGCGATCGCGCGATGCAAGTAACGAGCACGACAAATCAGACCAAAATTGTTCGTTCGTCGGTTCGAGCTCGAAGTCTGGCAGAGTAATTCCCGTTACCGTTTCCGTAGAGTAACGGAACCGAGTAACGGAAACGGAAATGGGAATACCGCTAAGTCGTGCCCATCTCTACTCCACAATCACGCAAGCTAGCAAAATGTTATTGAACAGAGAAGACAGTTGTCTATGGAGATTCTCGGTTATCTAGTTGGGATCCTGTTTCCAGTCATGGAAACTGGACATCTTTTCTTGTGGGATTGGAACATTTCACTACTCATCCAAATGGCTTCTTCAGTCTGAAGACAGTTAAAATCACAAAAGTCCTGTCTATACTGGTGTTAGTACCTAGCTCACTCTATGCTAGTGACTTATAGTATGGATGTAGTTGAGACTGCCATGAACCTCAATTAAAGTAGTGTTTGTCAAATTATGGATTAAAGCAATTTGAAACACAGGCTTCACTGGACACAATGGAAGTTGTGAATAGTTAATTGCCCTTTGACAACTCACTTGTACTTAGGCACTTGCTAGACATGATTTTTAAAAAAAATATGAGCATACATTTGTTATATCAAAATCAACTGTAGAATTTCAGGTTATAGTCTTACTACAGACACAGTGATCTTGTCATTTCAGGTTTCTCGACAACTGATGAATTTATGTATGACATTGAATTTGAATCAGAAAGAGTGAAGTCTCAGCTAAAGTCTGCAGTAGTTATAAACTTGGTGAACAAAGACCAGGATCTGAAAACTGGAATTGTGACTCTGATCTTCAATATAGTATTTGCACCTTCCAAACCATTAAGGTACTCTCTCTCTCTCTCTCTCTCTCTCTCTCTCTCTCTCTCTTTGTGTGTGTGTGTGTGAGTGTGTGTGTGCATGTGCGCGCGTGCGCGCTCGCGCTCGTGTGTGTGTGTAATGCTCTCGGCCCAGGAGAAATATGTAACACTGATATTTCTTTTCCTCACATGATCCCTTCTTTATGTTAGAAAACCAGAAGATTGTTTGACATCTCTTAGCACGTTGCTTGGTCCGTGCACTCAATTGTCTTTTGCATGTGTGGTTGAGCTTTTCCTGTGATGTGTAAGGAGGCATCTCCTCCTCCCCTTCTTCTCAAGGTCCCCCTCACTTCTAACTCACCACTGCTTGCCCAGAATCTGTAACTTAGCTATGAAGGATAGCTCTCCAGTGAGGAGGAAAGACTTGGGGAATTTGCCAAATTTTTTGGTCTGTAACTTGAGGCAGCTGTCTCATCTTGACTAATGGCAAGGCTGGCCCTGGTCACAATCCTGGATAACAGTGGCCTCACTAATATACATTAATAAATCTTTCTGTGAAACTGGCTTGTGGTGTTTCTCAGAGAGGTATAACAGATTGTAATTGCATGGAAAGAGAAGGTGAGACTGTAACTTCTGGCTTTGCCTTTGCTGTATAAGCCAAGGAGGAAAAGCTTAAGAGTGCAAGCTTTAGAATGCCAAATATAAATCCAGGGAAATACTATGAACCAATTCTAATAGTCTGCTTCTAGTAGACCCACATCTATGACATTCCGGTGAACTGACTCATCATATCTGGGCAAAACTGTGCCACATAAAACAGAATATCACCTTTCTTCGAGGAAAGAGATAGCAGGGATTCTCTTACAGCTCATTCCTTGTCTTGGTGGAACAGGACTGATCATTTAAGGCAGGCATGTCCAAACTTCGGCCCTCCTGATGTTTTGGACCACAACTCCCAGAATTCTAAGCTTAGACTGCCAATGGCAAGGGACTGTGGGAGTTGTGGTCCAAAACAAGTTCCTCCCATCTGAGGGTTTCTTTTCCCCATCAAGAGTATGCCATAGTCTTGTTTCTTTATTAGATGGAGTCCATAAGCCATTTCAGCTTCAGATGAGGGTGGATTCAGTTCCAAGCTTTTACTATCTCTGTGGAGTGGTCAGAGGTTGATGGGAAAATGGACTCTTGTGACATTTAAAAATACACCCCACCTCTATTTGCTACAGCCTATCATTTCATCTACAGCCCATGAATATTTGCTATTATATATCTTACACCTCATTCTGCTGCTATATATGTCTGAAGAAGTTCACATGTGAACGAAACGTTACATTAAAATATGAAAGTTAGCCTTTAAGGTGCCACATGTTTGTGTCTTTTATTTTATTTTGTTTTGTTCTTCTTTGAATGTTGCCTGAAATTCAGCTTAATGGTTCATTTTGTTTTTCAAAATTCAAGGTATTATTCACCTGACTGTTGATTGAAAACACCCAAAGTGACATGAAATTGTTACTGAAATCCAGAATAATTATGAAGTGCTTAAATAATTAGGACCAGAAGCTTATCTAGCTTTTAGTCTTTAAAACTGTTGTTATACACTAGACAAATATGGTCCTTCTCCTATTCTGTAATTGATTGTGCACCATCCTTTCTCTTCTACAAAGCTTGTCTTTCAATAAAGAGTAAGGTAATCCTTTAAAGGTGATAAGTCTTAAAAGTTGAATATTTTGAGCTCCTCCTGGCTTGCTTGCTAGATCAGAGATTCTAACACTTCAGACATCTTCTTCAAATCTGGCCGGCAAAAACAATAAAGCAAACTTTAAGAGTTTGGAGAAGTCTAGGATTCATCTCAGCAGACTTTCGTCTCTATATAGAATAGTTTGATTTGTGTGGAACTCGGGCATTTATATAGCACTTGAATAATGAGAAATCTTCTGAACATCCTTGGATAAGTGTTCTAGGCCACCTCTGGGCAGAAAATTGAGTTATACAACCCTCCTGGTTGTCATTCTCTTTTATTCGCATTCTTTTAGTCTCTCATTCCTGAATAGAAAATTAACTTATATATCAAGCAGACACATAAACTTTTCTTCTTTTAATTAAAGAACTATATATCAGGTACAATAGGAAAATATAAGGTGGTCACTATGCCAAATAATAATTATTTGAAGATATTCCAGCCACACTGTAAAATATCTAAAAATATAACTAAGGCAATTATAATATTGGCACATCAAAATATTTGTAAATATGCAGCTCACAAACTATTTTCTTTATTGCTTTTACACTTGTATTTCATCAGACACAAACCAAACATTTTATTTTCTATTTATTTTTCATTGCCTCACAGCAAAGAGTGTCTATCCCTGTGTTTGTTTGTGGTAATAATTATAACAAACAGAAGATGGACCAATAAGTTAGTACCAGTGTACAAAATACTAATCATAACCGGTAATTTCATCCATGTACTGTGTACATATTCTATTTTGTATTAAAATGTCATTATACTATTTATGCAAAACACAACGGTCTTTGTTATCAGTTTGTTTTTAGAACAAGCTATGTTCTGAGAACCAACTTTTGTTTAAGAACTAATTTATGACAGAGGTAAAGAATAGGAAAATGAATGCTTAGTAAAACATTAAAATTACATACTTTTCACAAACAAAATCTTATCCACTTTAACATCTCCTCCTTTGCTTACATGTTTTAGTAAACACCTGCCAATTTTGTTCATTACTTTGTCTGTGCTGCCCTGTGTGTGTGTGTGTGTGTGTGTGTGTGTGTGTGTCTGTCTGTCTGTCTGTCTGTCTGTCTGTCTGTCTGTCTGTCTGTAAAAGGAAACTATTGGTACTCCATTATGATTTAGAGTAGAGATGGGCACAAAATGAAAATATAGTGCTTCATTACATTTCATTTCATTTTTCATTTCATTTCATTATTAACAATTTTTAAAAGAATTTCTGAAGTGAAATGAACCAAAATGAAATGATTCGTTATGCTATAAAATGGCTCCTTTGGGTCTTAGAGGCACCAAATTTGGTGGATAGATTCCTTGGAGTCTTCCCCTTAAACCCTCCAAATTTGGAGATGTATGGGGTTCAGGAAGCCAAGTTATTCAACTCCAAAGTGGGTCCCACAAGGAAAAAAAACATTTGAAAATAGAAAGTTATGTACTAAAAAAATAGTGATCCCAGGCATCTAGCAGCATGGAAATTACAGCAGAGCTTCCTCAAGCTCTTTCCTGTAAGCCCCCAAAATTTTGGGGTTCACGGGGCTGAGTTATTGAACTCTAGGATGGTACCTCTAGGATGAATTGTTTTGTTTTAGAGCAAAAAATGGTGGTTCATTTCATTTTGTCATGAAATGCAGTCTACTGCTTCATTTCATAACAGAACCATTCATTATGTAACGAAATGACAAGACAGTGTTTCATTTTTCATTTGGTGCCTATCTCTAATCACATGGAAGACTGCTAATTCTGTACAAAGCATGGCTTCTGACTAACATTTCCAAAGTATTTACAGATCATATACATATTTCAAGAAAATAAGTTTGCATATACATTTTGAAACAATGCATTCGTACTTTCTCACAATAATGGGCTAACAACAAGTGCCAGTGTGGGTGCTGTGGGTAGAGATATGGACTGGAACTCAGAAGATTTGGTATCAAATCCCTGCTCTACCATAGAAACTTGCTGGATATTGGTGCTGGTAAAAGCACTCCTTAAATGTTTCACATCCATTGAAAACCCCATTAAGGTCACCACAAGTCAGATGCAACTTGGTGGCACATAACAACAAACAATCCAGCACCCCAGAATTCTCTGGACCCATGTGCCTGGGTAAAAATGTATCCTTTCTCTCCCTTTGCTTGGGTCATAAAAGCACTCATGATTTCTACATGCATTCCCCTATTCCAGCAGTTCTTTATAATACAGAAAACTACATCTGGAAGTGTGTAGAAATCCCTAGCCACACAAGGTAAAGGTGTTGTAGACAAAACACAACTCTGTGTGCTTGGAACTATCCTGTACTTGCTCACAGTTTTATACCACTATCTGTGTTAGGAACATATAACAGAAAAAATATGTTCATCTTTTCTTTTCATGCAAACATTCTTACTACTTTTCTTAGCTAATGGGCAGATTTTGGCTGTTCTGAATCTGAACATTTGGAAAGGGTAGTAAATATGAGAGATTCAGATTGTCTTTTTAGCTGGAAAATGACTAGATGAGTTTGGTTAGATTATTTGTTAGTCATTGTCAGTGTTAACTGTTGTCAAGGTTAACTATATCTGAAAAATGCTAGCACTAGATAGCAACGGTTAGGGAAGAGGCCAGGGAACACAGAGAAGATATACATCTCAATGTAGTGAGGGGCTGTGAGTACATATATCAGACCTAATGATATGCAACAACCATAACCTATTTAAATGCAGAAGAAAACCCATGTGGTCCTTGTGTGCAATCTAAAGGCAAGGTTGGGTGATACCTTTCTTTTTAATAGTAATTGCCTGCTAGCCAATTATTTCTGTCATGTGACAACCCCTTTGAGGTTTGCTCAGGTAGAGGGTACTGAGAAGTGGTTTAACATTCCCTTCTTCTTTGGGAATCCTGACACTGTGCAGCTTGCTTGACTCGCAAGAGGCACAGTGGGGATTTGATCTCCCAGTTTCTGGTTCCACACCCAGATACCTTTCCATCTATATGGATCTTCATCAGGCTGGGCATTATTGAGCAGCACATGGTAAAAGCACCAACCTGCATGGCTTCTCTGCTTAAAGCAGGTTTCAAAATGGAGTCTGCCTATAGCTTTCATAGGAATAATGTTCAATTGCCAACAAAGTCCGTGGGAGTTGTCATTGACCTTAATGGCATATTTTTACATTTCCTAGGAAAATAGAACTTAAATTACATTTCAGTTACAAGGCTGTCACTCTCTTGTCATATTGCAAACAGTTCTCCTCTCAGCAGTCTGATAAATCAAGATGTTTGTAGAAATGCTGCCTGTGCTCAATGTATGATGATGAATTATGCTGCACCAATTAGTTTGCGTCTTCCTTCCTCGCAGAAGCACGTAGGAATTATAATGTGATATTTAGTTGACAGCTCCTTCCAGAGTAAGAATGAATATACTATCCTGCCTAAAAATAATATCAACAATCCAATTTAGAGCCAGCTGTGCAATACATTACAGTTCTACAGAAATGCGCACCTTGGACATTGATTTATTTGACTTGTGTTTCATTATGCCTTCTGCTATAATGAATATTTTAAACTGAATTTTGAAGGAACCCAGCAACATTGGTGGTACAGCGCAGCGCAGGTGGCATTTGGAAGTTTCCCATCCTGTTCATTGCCAGTGAACCAGAAGTAGATGATGTCATCAACATTGAAGCAGTTGGTTTAAACAAAGAATCTGTAATTAGCTTTAGGCTTACAAGCCAAACAAGGTAAGAACATCCAAAGAGTAGTGCCTGAAAGAAGCAACTTCTTTCTCTTTCTCTTTCTCTTTTTCTTTTTTTTTCTCTTTCTCTTTCTCTTTCTCTTTCTCTTTCTCTTTCTCTTTTCCTCCCCCACCACCTTAGGATGAAATATAACACCCATTTCATTATAAAGTAATGGTTGTTGAATTTCATCCTAAGGCAAAACCAGGAAAGAACACTAGGGAGCTGAGTTGATTGCATGCCATTTGAACACAGGGGGAATCTGTCTGGAGTCTTCTGAAAAAACAAACAAACAACCCCCCCCCCAATAACTCTGAAGTGGATAAATATTTGTGGGAGATGAACAGCTCTTGAGCCATCTGAGAAAAGAATGTAAGGCATTCATAAAAATATGATTCAAAGGAGAGGTAATTTTTTAAAACGTGCCTCTCAGATTTGGAAATTGAAACTAGCTTCCTTGACAGAGAGGTTTTACTAACAATAAAGCTTCCATTGTTCAAAGATTATGGAGCTTTGGGAATGAGTACTGGATTGGCCCCCCATGCCTCTTAAAATTGTCCTCGTGCAGTGTAATACAGTTAGTAACAACACTGTGTTGCACAGGGCTGATTTTCAGAAGTATGGAGACAAAATCAGAGTAGGGACAAACTCTACTTGTCATTCAAGATCCATGGGATGGCCGTTTTGAGGCATATCCTGAATTTGCCTTGGCCCACCTTTTCTCCATCTTCATAGGAAGTGACAGTCAATATGTACCATACTGAAGTGGTGGGAAAATTATTCCACCTTCAGAGTCTTTTCTATGTGTGGAATAAGAAACATGGGAAGAAGAAAGAAACTGAGAAAAAAATGTATGGGGAGAATCAGAGGTGGAGAGCAAAGGCCGTACTCTGTGAAAGATTTAAAGGCCATACCGGATGAAAGACTTGTAGGAAGGTGTTTTTTTTTTTTTCCTATCCCCAGTTGTATCCCTACAGCATTGCACCAACCACTGACAAGATACATGAAGCCCGACTATGGTGGCAAGGACAAGTCTTGTATGCTCATGAAAAAACACTGGCCAAAAAGGATCTCACCATGGAGGTCACAGGATCCCAACCGAGGGGATGACCAAAACAATGCTGGATGAACACCCTCAACAGCAACATGAAGTTGTCCTGGGTTCACTGAGACCTAGCTCATGACTGTCCCATTTAGAAGGCAAAAACAAGAATAGTGGACCCCACCACAAAGTGGGACAAACACTAAGAAAAAGAAGAAGAATCTCCAGTTGTATCCCTAAAGCTTATTCTTCCCCATCACTCTAATAACTAATGTAGAAATTAATTCCCTGGAGGATAATGGAAATTCAATGGTATTTAGATTCCTGCAGAATAATTTCTGGTTTTCTGTTGACTTTCTAAAGAAATGTAGTTTCTGGGTTTTCTGTTGACTTTCTAAAGAGACGTAGTTTCTGGGTTAATCCCAAGAGAGCTTGAGAAGCTTGCCCATATCAAACTTGTGTGGATTAGAAGCATTCACAATTTTAAATGGATGTGTTATTTCCTGTTCATTTTAAATTTTTAGAAGAGAGAAAGAGAAAGTGCTTAATCTCCTCATTTTCAAAGGATTTCCTTGGCCTCTATTGATTTTCATTCAAAAAAGAGCATGTTTCTCCAATCCATGCATCAGAGATGGACAGTTGTCACAGCTACGATTGAAGAAGATTCTTCAGCACATGGCAGAGCTTTCTGTCAGAAGTCTGAAGCCACCAAGTTTAACAGAATGGGCTATTTTATAGTGCAAATGTGAAGCAATTGTCCTGACAATGCTACAGTCTGCCGGAAGGCATTTGATAGTAGAGAAGAAGCCTAATGTTATCAAAAAAGGGATAATAAAATCAGAATCATTACAGTTATATAGGAAGAAGCCCCAAAATGCAAATTTGTTCAGTGGACCCTTGTATAACAAACAGCTTGGATAACATAAAATTTGTACAACATAAAAAATTCTGGAGATGGGGGAAATTTGCTTAACATAATCGTCTATGGGGAGAATCCGTACAACATAAAAATGGGATCACTCCATTTTCAATGCATTCCTATGGGAATTTGTATAAAGGAAAGTTTGCTTAACATAATTTCATTTGGAACGAATTAATTCCTTTATACAAGGTACCACTGTATTTCTCTTTGTCAGGGAAACAGAGAATAGCCTTATTACAGAAATGTTATTACAGTAAGTATTCCCACCCATTCCCTTTCCAATTATTTCTGGTCTTCAAATGAACCTTGTAATTTGTTATGCTGCCAATTTCATTGAAATTCCACCTTCTACTTTTTTTTCTTCCACATTTTTTGTGTAATAAAATAACTTGTTAAATTGGGAAAGAATTCTTGTTTGTTGGCCTCTTAAAGAAAGTTCAAAAAGGTCTGTTTTCTTGTTTGGTTAAATGGATGATAAGGTGATATCTGTTGAGCCATTTCAGCATTTCAGTATGTATGCGAGCATATATCAGCTTCTAGCATCACAACTAATGCATCTGTTTGATTTTTTTAAAAAACTTTCTTGACTCTTACCAAAAACTGCTTTGTGGAGCCATGCACATAATGTCTGGAATCCTGTTATTTAAACAGTAAGTTTCACTAAGGTAGGCCCATTGAATCAGTGGGGATTTGGTGAGTCAACTCTTTCATAAGTTTCATTGATTGAAATGGGCTTACTTTAGTACTACTTTTACCACTAGAGTTCAGACATTATGTCTGTGCTCTAGGGACTCCTTACTTTATATCAAGGTTTGAAATGTTGTGCCTAGAGTGTTAAAATAATTAAATGGGGTTTAGAAATGTAGCCATAAAAATGAAAGTACTTTTATAATTGAGGCTTGAACAGTAGTTTATCATAGTCATTTCAAAACAATTAGCCAACTCTACAGCTGAGCAAGTTTATTGAAAAATAATGTTCAATAATTTAAATATTCCATTCTTTGATTATTGGAGTTGATCTTGTTTCATAATTCTTATGTTCCTTGTTTTGATTATAAGTGTTGTGCAGCAGTGTTATTTTGCATCTGTGCATATCAGCAACTAGATATTCTTTAAGCTTCAATCCTGTTGGTTCATTAGCAACAGTCCTATTCATAATTATCCTCTGTTCTGCTCCAGCAGCTTAATGTGGTAAATGCAGTTCTGTATCACTTCTTTCTAATCTGTTTGTCAAACTTGTGCATAAATGTAAATTAAGCAGTGACACACTGATTTTGAGGCTGCATGTGGCTAAGCTGTCTTGGCTTTTATTTAAAATTTTAAAATTATAATGGAATATTTATCCCCTGTTTCCTTTTAAGAAGATTAAATACAAGAAACAATACTTAAATGTAAGCAGACCCCACTACAAAGTGGTACAAATGCTAATAAAAAGAAGAATATTTTTAATTGATTTGGCCAGTTACTAATTTAGTATGTCACCCTTGTATTTCTTTAAGTTTCTAGTATCTGGGTGATGCATATGGTGTGAGCAAGTCTATAAGCTAGTTCTCACAGCCTGATTAAATTTTAAGTCAAAACAAGAGTAAATAAGGAAGCTGCTGTGAGGGGGGGGGGAATGCTCATTTGTATACATGGCTATATTGCCTCGATGTTGAAAACAATTCATAATATATTCTTAATATGGTACTATGGAGAAACTAAAGTAATATATTTGCTATCAGTTCTCAGCTAGGTTACATGGCAGTGTTAACAGATTTTTGTGTCATTCAGTAGTTTGAAGCTTTCTCTCCAAAGGTGCAGTGGGGTCATCTGTAGAGCTCAAATCTCATCTGGTGTCTGCATTTCATGCCCCAGAGTGATTGATTAAAGACAAGTTTCTTTTAGACAGGTAGATAATGTAATCAATGATGATAAATGACAGGACCTTTATACTCCTGTAGTCATGTCATCATTCTAAGGGGAAACAGCCTGTCAACTACCTAGTGTTTGTCAGTGTCATGTAAAAACTTTCCCACTGAAAATTATCTCATGATAACAAGGCTCCTTTAAATATTCCTTATTGAATTTGGTATTTGAACAATATCAAATTGTTGTTTACAAAAAAAAAGAAAAAAATACGCTTTAATTTTTTTTATCTTCAGAACTGCGTGCAGTAGTTCTGTATTCAAAATAATTACAGTAGCTATTTTAGAAAGCTGCAGTAGAGTTAAAAATGCAATCTATTATTTCTCCAAGAAAATTACACAGCTTTTCATGTATAATGCATTAGCAGTTACAGTTGTAGCCATATGTCTATTACTTATAGAACTCTGTTTTCTAAGATAAAGCTTCATGGATGAAGAAAAATATGCGGTCAGAGAAGAAAAATAGTGGATGCAAGGTTTTCTGTGAAATGTCAAGTGACCAGTTCACATTGTGATAGGCTCAGTAAAGCCTGATGCAATTTGAGCAAGATGTAATCTGATAAATATGACAATACATTTCAGCCTGTATAAAGAATTTGGAAGGCCTCAAAAGAATTGTGTAGTTGTATTTTGTATTGTTTTGTTTTTGGCTAGGGCCAGGTTAACAATTTGTTATTACATGTTCTTCAGGTATCAAGATAACTCTTATACAAGTTATCAGACCTTTATTTGACGCATGAAAGTGATTGGCATAAGACATAATTTCAGGTGTGCTAGCAGTGCTGGCCACTCGGGTGACTACCTTTGCATTCAGGAACCTGAAGCAAAGCCGATTGGGAGGAAACAATACTCATATGCATATGTGAGAGAATGCCAGGGTTTCCTAAGACAAAAGATTTGAAGGGCGACAGCTGCCTCACCTAGTCTGCTATCACTTAGTTGCAGCCACTTCTCTAGAGTCATCTAATTTACTCAACCCAGATACCTAAGTATTTATTAAGTTTACAGCCTGATCTTCAGCTAATGTTCTCAGGCTGGATTACACAGATATCAGTAGCACTGCTCAAGCATTCAAATAACCATCCTGTGCGTGCTAGGAGTTGAAGTGTGCACGAGTCCTCTGATTGTTCTTTCTTGGACCACACAAAGTGCTCTGCAGAATCAAGCAGTTCCTCTGCAAACTCTATTAGGATTGCTTGACAGCATTGGGAAAAGCATTCAAAGAGGAGGGGGGTTTTCTGAAGAAAACTTTTCAATTTTGCCCCTTAATTCAGAAAACAAACAAAAACCCATCCTTCCCAGAACTGCGGAGGTTACCCTGAAGAGCTGCCCTGAGCACCATCTAAATATATATATATATATATATATAACATGGGTTCTTTAGTGTTCCTTTCAAGGATGACAGATGGCCTGGGCAAAATAGAACTGTATGTTCTGCAAAACAGAAACATTTTGAGGCATAGAAAACAGGAGAACAGTCACATATCTATTTCATATTCTAAAATGAATTACATTTGGAAGAGAGGGGATTTTGGTGAGATTCCTTGGGTGCAGATAATCCTTATTCCATAAGAGTTTATTATTATTTGAATAATTATAATATTAATGAATAACAGAGGTTTTTTTTCAGTGACAGAATTTCTTTTTGTATGACCATATGGGAACCTGTTTTGTATAAGGTAATGCCCATTGTGTGCAAATTATCAATCTGGGAGCTTGTGCATGAAAGAAGCCATCATGGAAGAACAGCTTGACTTCTGTGCACTCTTTCATTTTCTATCCAAAATGTACACAAAACCTGCAACACTTCTATTTCGTTTTTTTAACACAGAGTAGTTGTAGTATGAGTTTATTGAGTAGCACTTATTGTAAAGAATTTAAAATTACTGTCAGAGGCTTAAACACTAATATCGTACGCAGAGTGACTAAAACAGGAACACAGTACTTGACATCATCCCTCACCTACTTCCAAAGTTATGGATAAAAGTTTCATTTCTTGACTTCCAAGAAGAAAAAGGGGGCAAAAATACATCAAGCATATCTGACATACCGTAGATGGGAAAGAATTTCACAGTTTCAGTGCCACAAAGGCAAGCAAGCATGCAAGCAAGCAAGGAAGAAAGAAAGAAAGAAAGAAAGAAAGAAAGAAAGAAAGAAAGAAAGAAAGAAAGAAAGAAAGAAAGAAAGAAAGAAAGAAAGAAAGAAAGAAAGAAAGAAAGAAAGAAAGAAAGAAAGCCTTGCATATACTGTACCCTCTTATTGTACCATAAATCTCTAGGGCAGTGATATTTCCAATATGAAGATGATGTAAACATCCTGGCTGATCTGTAGAGGAACATACAGCCTTTCAGATATTCAGTCTGAAAATACTGTATGTTAGATACTTTTTTGTCTGTGGTGAGGAATGTAAACTTGGCAATTCAGTTGGGTTTAACTATTGGAAAATCACCAGTAAATGTAGCCTTAGTTTCTCTACATGTACTGGTAATTTGAACTGGGGTAGTTCTTTCTGGCTGCCTGTAAGCAGCCAGTAAGCAAAGGTACTGAATGGAGAGTTACATATTCTAGTTTCTTTATTGGACTATCGGGAAGCAGCATCTTTGGCATCTCTTATATCAAATCCAACGTTCTTTTACACTTCAGAAGAGAAAGGGAAAAAGGCAACCATGTGGTTCTTATACACAGTCTGAACGGAAGGTGGGCTTGATTAGACTACCAAAAGAATTACAAACATAAGTCTGTACACAGGGTCAAAAGCTTATGTTTGTGATTTTAGATGGTCTAATGAAAGTATTACTCACATGTGGTTTTGAGTTTTATAATCCCAAGGGAATTCTTCTTATGTATATATTGAGCAACATTTCCATTAGTTATTTTTGAAAAAAACTTGGAGTTCATTAGGTTGTTTAAAAAACAATTTAGATATGTGAAGTTATTACTGTGGTACTCTGTGGGTGTATGCATGGTTATTTTAAAGCTTTTATTTGAACACTCCATCTTAGACCCCCTTACAGTCTTCGTTTTAACAGCTTCCTGCCTGTCCACCACAAGGGATAGCTCCTGGTTGTTATAGTAACCCATTTTACCAAACATAACAAGATTCACATTAAAAATCAACCATTGTTACCTTTAAAAAAAGTAATGTGTATTCTTGTTATGGTTGCACAATGTGTTAGGACTTAAAAAAGCCAGCAGATTTATTGACTCAGTTGAATGTCAGGCTACCAGCCAGCCATCAGGCAGTATTCATGTTTGAAGTCATGATATTGGTAACAGCGCACCAGCCATTAAGAGGAAGTATTGCAGAGTGATAAATGTGGCATGATACATTTTTTCTGCACTGTTTTCCCAGGTACCCAGATCCCTATACAGCATACTTCCTCCCAGGCAGTGATCCAGAATTTGTTGTATCCCCTCAAGCAGGAGAGCTGCTTCCACTTGACACACCAGGCACCTGCATAACTGTTGGATTCAAGCCCAGTATGTACAGCAAGAAACATAAGGCAACCCTAGTAATACAGGTGAGCCCTAACTGTGAGCTTCTTGCTAGAGTAAGCCTGTGGATTTAAGGATTCCTTTTCTAAAATAAATGCTAAAAACAATAGTTCCTATGGCTGTGGTTTCATGCTAGAAAAAAAATTTCACTTGGTAGTGAAACCCATATCTAGTTGTTGTTTTTTGATACACTTTCTTGTTATATATCCTATCATGTCCTACCTGACGTAAGGCAACACTAAGAGGGCTTTCAAGGTATGCGGGATACTTAAGGAGTGGTTTTAACATAGCCATACCACAGTGAATTTCCACAGCTGAATGGGCATTTAAAACCAGTTCTCTTTGAGTCTAGGTTTGTCTCTTTTCCACTCTGCCTAACTGGTAACGATATGTATACGAGGGGGAGGGGGGAGATTGTTCTGGATTGTTTTAGCCTTCCTTTGTAAACTTCTTTGAAAAGGATTTTGTCCTATACATCGGGGTGGGGACGTGGGACGGACAGAGTTTCAAATTCATGCTATTTTTGTCTATTTGTTGCATTTAGAGATGGGCATGGAATGAACATTTTTTCGTTTCTGTTACCGTTTGTCGTTTCCATTACATAACGAAACGACAAACAAAAATTGTGATGAAAATGAAACGAAACGAACAGAACCACGAAAATTGTGGTCGTTACATTTCGTTTCTGTTTTTTTTAATGTTTTTTATTAAATTTTAAACTACATACAACATAAGAAAATGAAAGTAAAAAAAAAACTACAACAAACAATATAAGTGCACCCCCATCCCACGGGGCCATCCATACATTCTTATTCGTTGCCCCATCTTCTATTCTTCTAGTAGTCTTCTTAAAGTTCTCTTCTCCAGAATTGTTGTGAGATATTCGTGGACTCTTTCCCTTTTCCTTCGACTAGTACATAATCTAAAAATTTACCCCAGATATCGTAGAAAATGTCTTTTTTCATTTCTCCTCGTTTAACCTTTAAACTGCAGGACAGTTTATCGTTTATAGCTATATCCCAAAGTTCATTATACCAGTCTTCCATCTTGAATTCTAGTTTTGACTTCCAGTTTTTTGCTATAATTAATCTAGCAGCTGTCATAAAATTTGCTATTAGTTCCTTTGTTGTAACAACATAATCTTTACTTGTTAACAATGATAATAATGCTATCTCTGGATTACAATCTATATCCATCTTAATCATATTACTTAGCTCTAAAAACACTTTTTTCCAGAACCTTTGGACTATTTCACATTCCCACCAAAGATGCAAGTAAGTACCAAGCTCTTTTTCACATTTCCAACATATCTTAGAGTAAGCAGGATTCATTCTATTTAGTCTTACTGGGGTTAAATACCATCTAGAAACCAATTTGAAGTAGTTTTCTTTTATCCTGACCGATAATGATCTCAAAATTCTCATGTTCCAAATTTTCTTCCAGTCTTCTTTCTCTATCTGTACATTAAGGTCTTGGTTCCAAACTTCTCTCAAGGTGTTTAACTCCTTCATTTCTGATAATTCCCCTAATATTTTATATATTTTACGTGTTATTCCTTTCTCTGAATTTTCCTGTTCAGACTCAAGCGATAATAGGAAATGTTCAAATTTTGTGCATTCTCTGATTTGATTATTCCTCTTTCCCCAGTCCTTCATCCATTTTCCTAGTTGAATATAATTTAACCATGTTAAATCACTGGGTTGCAAAATATTTTTTTATATCCTGAATTGTTTTAATCTTGAGCATCCAATCCTTTAGTCTAGCTATTTTCTTAATTTTAAATAACTCCAAATAATGCTTCAAGTTGTCTGGAAAGCTTTCCAAGTCAGTAACTAAAGCCAGTGGGGATCCCTTCGGAGACAAGATTTTCCTATATGTTCTCCATGTAACAATTAAACTATTCAATAGGGGGTTGTCAATCTTTACTTTGTTTTTAACTTCCGTGAATAAAAATGTGTTTATTTCCCCCTTTATATCCAAAGACTCTTGCTCCCACCATATTAGCTTCTGTGGTTTAAAAAGAATTTCCCCCAAAGAACTAAGTTGATTGGCTATATAATAATTTTTTATATTGGGTATACCTATTCCTCCTTCTTTCTGAGATCTATACCATAGTCTTTTATTTATTCTTGATTTTTTCCCTGCATTACAATACCTATTTATCATGTCTTGGAGAGTTTTAATTTCCTTTTCTAAAAACTGAACCGGTAACATTTTAAAAATAAAGTTAATTTTTGGAAGTATTTTCATTTTTATCAATGCAATTCTGCCAAACCACGATGTTTCTGTTAATGGCGACGTGCAATGAAATGAGCTGTTTTAAATGTTAAAAATCGCCCTGGACATCCGTAAAAATGCAGTGATAATTATTTATATTGTCTGATAATACCTACCAGGGGGGGTTGGGGTACTTAAAACATTTGTTTTTGTCTTCTCCCATCGCAATGTATTTTTCTTTTCCCTTTAAAATGGATGTCGCCACCAGCCACAAAATGGAGGCAAGCCATGTGATGTGGGATCATGTTCAACCAATAGCATGCCCAGGTTGCAGACTGGGCAGGCAGGTCTGGCAGCCACAGAGGGCATAAAAAGGTCTTGCAGCCCCCGTCCTCCTTGCAATCTCTGGTGGGAGTTAGGGTGGGATTGCTGTCTCTGTGACTCTAGCTTCAGTCCTGCAGCCTCCCTTTGTGCGTGCTGCATACCTCTCGGTGAGTACCCTCCCCTGCCCCACACTGCAGTCACTCTGTGTCTGCCTTGCACCCTGGGCAACGCCCGCCGCTGCCTTTGCAGCCTCCCTGCATACCTAGTCTATACTGTGTCTCTGCCAGCATAATTTTTTTAGTGTTTTCCCTCTGGTCTGGGGCGTTGGGAGATGCCTGCGCACAGAAATGCTTTAAAAATCGTGCAAAAAGCAGGTAGAAACGACAAATGAAAAAAAGGAAAAACGGTAACAAAATTTTTAAAAAAATTCCCGACAAACGGAAACGAACCGAAACAGACCTCTCAACGACAAACGAAAAACTGAAACACCATTTTTTTGTTTCGTGCCCATGTCTAGTTGCATTATTTGAAGAAGGAAAAGAAATTCCAAATTGACCAAGTATATTTTAAATTAAAGGGAAAACTATTTCCCCCCTTCATGAATATGAGCTTTCTTTTTTGAATTCCTCTAATGGTGCCTTTTGAGTGGTAGTTCAGTCGCTTTCACTGATGATGATTTTAGTCATTTTAAATTATCCTAATTGCCTGTATAGCCTCATTTTGCTACTAGAAGAGGCATGTGACCAGAAATGTTCAGAAAGTATTACATATACACGTCTTCCTAGAACTGCTGACAATCTGGTCATTTCCTCATGAGGAAGACTACAGATAGCTGAAAGCTGAGCTAAGTAAATGAGATGGAGTGGTACCTTAAGGGCATTTTCCATCTTCTAAAACAAAAGAACCCTCCAGCTTATGAATGTGGGATATTATTTCTGTATTTCCAATTCAAAACTCCAGGAAATGGTCAGACATTGCCTTGTACCACCAGCAAGAAAAAGGGTGCCTAGCTATGTGTAGCAAAGGCCTCCTGAATACTGGCAACACCCGTGTCGGCAATGTCAACATGACCCCATCTTGAGCTCACTGAAACCAAGCAAGGAACGAATCGGACTACTTTTCCATCAGCGAAACACTTTCCACTCTTAGACAGAGCAATTATTATGGCTGGTTTTCAAAAATTCTCCAACTATTTTATTGCTTGGGGCAGGAAGAGAAGGCTTCAGGTGATGCCTTGGATATAAAAGTGACCTCTAAATAGGGTTGTGCATGGGCCCTGCAATTTAATTTGTAGGATGATTTAAGGGCTTCCAAATGTATCCCCCAAACCAGAGTGAGTTTTGCCTTACCAAAATTTATTTTTTCCTTGGATCTGAACTTCTTCATCTTCTTCTTCTTCTTCTTCTTCTTCTTCTTCTTCTTCTTCTTCTTCTTCTTCTTCTTCTTCTTCTTCTTCTTCTTCTTCTTCTTCTTCTTCTTCTTCTTCTTCTTCTTCTTCTTCTTCTTCTTCTTCTTCATCATGATCATCCTGCCATACAGCTACTCTGGGTGGATTACATCAGTAAAAACAATACAATACATAGTATAAAGTAAATACATACTGAATATCAACATGAAATCAGGATCATATTAAATCCATTTAAGGATGCAGCCCACTTCCAGGTGTTGAGAATGCCCTGCCATGTTTCTTGTTTCAACTGTAGCTGTATAGAATGATACCATCCTGTGGGCAGGACCAGAGGGAGCAAATGCAGGTGTTCAGCCCAGCACTCCTCCTAGCAACACAAGGTGTGTGTGTGTGTTTCATTTTAAATGAACTAAAATCAAATAATTAAAATGCTGCCAGCTTCTGCTGTAGTAAAAAACCCTCTTTGTCATTTGTCAAAGTGTTATGCGCTGAAGCTACCTGTGGCCACACATTCACATTTTTCCATGCAATCCATCCCAAAGAACCTCTCCTGTGCAAAGTTAAATCATTGGTCCATCAAGCTTAGTACTGATGACACTGGTTGGGTGCCTAAGGCTTCTGGAGTAGTGATGGGCATGACACACCAAAATGGTGTTCGTTTCCGTTATTCAGCCCCTGGGCCCCCACTTTGGTTCTTTACTGTTTTTTCAGGCCCCTGGGGCCTGCTTCATTTTTCAGTTTTTCAATTTTCGGGGGATGCGGGGAGCCCTCCCAGGCAGGGCCAGGCGTCTCTGGAGCCAGCGGGAAGCCTCCTGGGAGAGCCGTCCCGCAGTTGTGGGGAGCCCTGCCAGGGCCAGGCACTGCCGGAGTGCCATGGAGATCGCTGGAGAGGGCCCCCCCTCACCCCCCGCCTCAGTGCATGGCAGCCCGGCAGGCTGTCATTCACCGGGGGGGACATCGCAGGGGAGGGGGCTGTGATCTGGAGGCTGGATCACAGCCCCCTCTCATCACCCTCCGCCTTCCCCATGTCAGATGACAGTGCTGGGCGCCCTGTCATTCAGCGCGGGGAAGCCAAGACCCTTATTCGCCCCTCTGCATGCAGAGGGGTGAAGGGGGGATGCGGCTTCCCTGCACGGGTCATGGCAGCGCCAGGCACTGTCATGACCCGGGCGGGGAAGATCCCTTTCAGACCCCACTTCGCCCCTCAGCATTTTGGACCTGTTGAAGCTTCTGTGTTACCCTCAATGGCAGCTTCACATAGTCACCATTGTGGTAGTCTAATCTTCTGACTACCAGTGCATGAACCAAAATGGTGAAGCTCCCAGTGTCCAGGCAGGGACGCAGCCGGGCAGTCCGCCTGTGATGGGGCATCACCGGAAGTTCCATGGAAGCATCAGGTCCAGCAGGATGCCCAAGCTGCAAAGCTCATCCTGCACAGAGGGAGAAACTCCGCCCCCCCCCAAAAAGAGAGGAATGTTCCCAATCCACAGCCAGTGGGAGCCCTACATGTAGGATCTCTGTCTTGTCCAGGTTCAGCCTATCTATTTTCACTAGTCCAACCAAGCAATGCCACCCAAGCATTTTTCCAAAGGTAATGCCACCCATAGCATGTTACAGTAATCTGAAATGGGTATAGATAAGTTCCATGTGCATCTAAGTATTTATTGATGTATTTTTACAATTCAAGAGAGGAAACAAGGATGCCGAATTTAAAAATATATTGTGATTTATAAATAGACCTGCCCCATATGAACTGACTGCTTACTGCAGAACATGACGTTAAATCTGGTCTAGTGACTTTTATAGCAGATATGCATTGCACAGGGTTCCCCAGCAGATAAATCGTTGTGGAAGGAGTTGCTCTAAGTACAAACCAAGAGCTGGCTTGTTCTCTGCTATTTTCCTCATTGGTTAATATAGCAAAATCCACTTGAAGTTTTAGTTCTGCGGTATTTTCTTTGTTTTTGGTTCTGCTAAAAGATCCCAGATACTGTAGCAAAAGAACGTTCACCTATCTTCTAAATATTCAATGGCATACGCTAATGTTGTCAGTAAGATACTATTTTATATTCACCAAAAGATGCTTTGTACATTTAGACAGCTCGTTCTTAAATATTTTTTTTGTCCTGTAATTCACTCACTCCTTCTTGGGTCAAAAGCAAAAGACAAGCAAGCAAAAATATATTTTAGTAAATAAGAAAGAAAGAAACATTGTGTCTACTTAAAGACTAACCACTACATTTTAATATGAGGTTTTGTGGGAAAGTCTACTTCAGACATAAAAGTCAAACTGTCTGGCAAATATTTATACAGTACCTTTATAGATATCAAGAAATACAAAGGAATACAAGAAATATGTCCTGAGTACACATTGATTGTGTAACCTTTCACATCTGGCAACAGCTTTAAGACATCTATTTGATATTCAGTTCTTTTCCTAGGAAGGTTCATTTTGTAAACCAATGTTTAGTGGCTAATTTAACCTCAGGCTATAGAAAACATAGCTCAAGCAACATACTAATGAGTTAAGAATCCCTGATTACTTCTGAAGCTTGTCCATGGAGATGAGTTTAAAGCATATGTGTATATTAGCTCTCTCTCGCTCTCTCTCTCGCTCTGGATTCTTTTCCTGCAATTTTTCTCCAGAATGGCAACTTTCACATCTTATGCACAGTGTCCAGGTAAATTTAAATGATTTGAAACAGTTTTCTGTGTAGTACCATGATGTGATGTCCACTTTGTGTCAGTTAATTTGCTTGTGCTGGGTGGGGGCACTGTTGGCAAAAGACAACTTAGATAACATTGGCAGAGGAACAGTAAAAGTACCTGTGATATTGTGTGACATTTTTAGGTCTGTAATTGTGTTGCCAGAAAAAATCTGAAGGTCCTGCTGGCATATGAGTTTGTAGTAGGGTGTAGTCCCTATGTCTTTGTTAATATCCTGGGTGTCAGTAGTTGCTTGAGACTTGGGAATTGCCTGCAAGCAAGTGTAGATCTGCCACTAACGTCTGGGGGAGTGAATAAGTCTGGTCAAGGGTGGATTGGAGATCACTTATGATGCATGTGAATGGTCTCAGTTGTGGCTGAAAGTTGCAACAATCAGTACTCAGTCATTGTCTCATATGGGTCTCTCCTGCAGAAGGCTGCTTCTGGGTATTCATCTTGCCATGTTCATTAGTTTCTTAATCATATTAGATGGGGATCATAGTCTGAGAATTTTTTTTGGTAGATCTTTGTGTTTGGAGCTAGTTTATTTCAACCATAATTTAACCACAGCTTATGGTTCACACAGTACACTGCAGTTAACCCAAAGCAGATGTCGGGGCTTCCAGGCTCTTGCTTAGTCATGGTTTAGCATTAAACCGAAACACAGAGTTGCCATATTAAGGAACAAATGTAGGTCGGCCACAGCAAGCTAGAGCATTTGGGGAGATGCCTACTTGTCACTTAAATAATTTAGCAAGTGATCCAGCCTACTGTATGTGGATTGCTGTACTGCTAGCTAAACAGATCATTTGTTATCCCATATGGAAATGAGATGATGAAGAAAACATGACCAGATTTCTTCAGCACATTTGAATTGATGTAACTGAAATAACCTGTCAGAAGAGCTTGGGAACATATTAGTGTGGGTTTTCTTTTATGATTCCCTTGATTTTCAGAAACAGGAGGATTTTAGTGGAACTACTGTTGCTATTGTCACCAGTAATAATGCTGTAATTTCATTATTCTGCTGCAGTGTCAGATTTTTGGAACAAGTGATAGCAGAGAGGCTTTTGTATTCTGTTTCAGCACAGAAGAGATGCACGCAGGAGACCTGAGCAAACTATATCTGCATCTATGCAGTGCTAATGAGAAAAGTACTGCTGCTTCTCTGCCAGCAACAAGGCATCCTAGGAGATATAAACATCTGTCACACTTAGGTCAGGTACAGAGTTTACAGTAGGAAATTCTCTGAGCTTCTCTTCCCATATTATCTCTTCCTGTATCCATTAACTGAATGGATAGAAGTTAATGCTATTTATTTCTGCCACCACCCGCCATTAATTCCTGCGTTACAAATAAAGCCAACTGCCCATTTGTTATTTTTCTTTACTTCCTACTGTGGAATAATTTCCTCAAAACTGCATCCCAAACTATTGCACATTAACAGGAGTTTAGATCACCTAGGGCATTAGACAGTATACATATTTCTTACATGCCACTCTGCATAATATGAAATGCTCTGTCTTGCAGTGCTTCTCTCTCTCTCTCTCTCTCTCTCTCTCTCTCCCCCCCCCCCCACCATGGTGAAGTATTGCTAATCTGTTTTTTTTAAGGGACTTCCTATGTGGGAAACACTGAATGATCTAATTACAAGCCTTGTGGTAGATAACCGTTACATGCTTCACAGTGATTGACCCTGAACAACCACTTCTGTTGAAATATTTGTGTTTTCCAGACAGCCGCGATGCAATGGATGTATGAAATCAATGGCCTGCCCCCACAGAGTGTGCCACCAACATCAGCAGCAAAAGTGGATTGCAGGAACCCCTCCATGAGATCAGCAACAGTACAGCAACGCAACTTTGTGCGTGAAAATATGAAGTTGTTATCTACCGGGGTGTCTTCCACTATCAAAGGAGCCCCTCTTGTTTTAAGAGCAAAATAAAACCATAATGCCTTTCTTTGATACAAAAGTTATATTTTGTGGAACAAATATTTGTGTGGCTAAGTACTCTCTGCAACATTATATATACCCTGGATTGTAGAAGAATAAATTTTGTACCAGTTATGACTTTGAGCAATTAATGATCATCGGGTTTTGTTGAGTGTACTGTACTTGGGAGAAGGTTGTCAATGATTTAGCTGAGATTTATGTGTCTTTGTGAAAAGATGACCATGGACATATAATAAAAGAAAAGAAAAAATATTCAACTCATGAAGTGCTGTAACGCTGGCATATCTGTACATCTGCTTCTTGGGATATTTATATTTATTTAGGTTTGTAGAACCTGTATCTTCTTTTTTCCCTTTACATATTTTTATGGGCCCTAGAACAATAAAGAATTTTGAACAAAAATGGAAACAGACTATTTTCAGAACAGTAACAGCGGTGCACCAAATGGGTGAAGTATAAGATAATGAAGCAAACAGTAGAGATGTTCTAAGGTAAAAGAGATATTAGGGAAGAGGCTATATGGTGTTAGGGTCATTTCAGTTATTTCATTTTATTTATACTGTACCCTAATGTGTGGCACTGCAATTTCACTATACTGGCGATTTCTAAAAAATACTAAGGTTTTTCCCCCTTCTTGTTTGCATCTGACTTTTTGTCAATTATCCCCAAGAACTGCAAATTTTCAAAAGTTGTTTCGAGCATTTCCAACAGCCAGGCTGCTTAGCAATGCATGCCCTGCAGAAGGCATTTATAATATTGATGGTGTGGAACTGGTAGAAGCTACTGATTTACTGTCGGTGCTGTGTCAGCTTCCTTGGCTGGAGTACAGTGGAATTATTTCAGTAGGACAAGAACTGTGGAATTCTAGCTGAGTTATACTTCACAGAGAAATGGGCAAAAATGCTATACGATGCACTTAAATCCATTCATTCATGAAGGCTGCTAAGATCTGAGCCATCTCCTTACATACATGAGAACATTCATGTAGTGGTAGTTCCTAACAGGAAGATATGCAAATGTGATTTTAATGAAGTGACATTATTTGGTTGCAATGATATATGAATTATAATGGTCCTAATCACATACACAGTGTATATCTGTATATACAGTATATACTGTACATCTAATCCAGGGGTCCTCAACCTAAGGCCCCGGGGCTGGATGTGGCCCCCCAAGGTCCTGAATCTGGCCCCCGGGACCAATTGCAAACCCCCCACCTACCCCCTGCTTTGCGAGCAAGCCAGCCTCTGCAGCAGCTTCTATTGCTGAGGCAGTTCAAAGCAGTGGACTATGTCACTTCTCCCACTCCCCCCAACTACTGCCCAAATGATCAGCATGCTGGCTAGTGGGCATTCAAAGTGGGAGGGCTACGGCAAGGTCCCCCACTCCCTCCACCCAGATGGTCGGGGCGCCAGGTGCAGCTGAGTGCACCCTGAGGTCCCACCCCTGCTTCTCCTCCACCCTGCCCACC
The DNA here is from genome assembly GCA_037367245.1 of Phrynocephalus guinanensis. Taxonomy (NCBI): domain Eukaryota; kingdom Metazoa; phylum Chordata; class Lepidosauria; order Squamata; family Agamidae; genus Phrynocephalus; species Phrynocephalus guinanensis. The sequence goes on along the minus strand of CM074736.1, from coordinate 60,023,224 downwards.
TGCCTTCCTTCTGTGGCTGCCGCCTGTTTTATTGTAGTTGTGAGGAATGAAGGAGGCAGGCAGAGGCAGCACCAGCCAGTCTTCCGAGCTGAACAGCCATGGCAGTGGACTGCTGGGGGGATGGACGGCAGGCGACCGAGAGGGAAACGGAGCTACTTACCACCCAGCCAGCCCCCTCTGAGCTGCTGCCTTGTTCCATGGAGCGAGGGAGGGGAGGAGGGAGCACAGCCATGGCTGGAGGCTGAAGCTGCCACCACCATCAGTGAGGAGGAGGTAGTGGATAAAGAAGAGAAGGGAAGAGAAGGCCAATGGTGGCCTGGCCCTGGTTCCTGGGAGGCTGGCGGGGCTGCATTTGTCCCCGGTTGGTGGTGGGCGGGCTGGCGAGCCAACAGAGCACTGCAGCCTGGCTGGACTCGGCCAGTGAATGGGGTGCAGGTGGCTTTGGGCATGCCTTCCTGCTTCCCCTCCCTCCTTCCCAGCCCTTGCTCCTTCCCTCCCTCACAGCGCACCAATTTGGGCTGGGCTGGGCCAGGCCAAGATAGGAGGCAGCTTTCCCTCCAGGGCACAGTGAGGATGTGATGGCCAGGGCACACCGCTGGATCTGCACGCAGTGGCACCTGCCTTGCTGCCCTTGCTGCGTCTGCTGCTCCTCATCCTGAGTGGCTGCCCAGAAGGTGATGAGGGGGCCTGAGTTTGCCTGGGCTGCCACCTCCTTCCTGATGCAAGGAAGGAAGGAAGGAAGGAAGGAAGGAAGGAAGGAAGGAAGGAAGGAAGGAAGGAAGGAAGGAAGGAGAGCGGCTCCAGCCGCTGCCACTGGAGGAGGAGCAGGAGGAGGAGGCGCAGCAGAGAGATCCCAGCGGTGGCACATCAGGGTGGTGATCTGGAGCAGGAGGCATTGCTGGGGCCCTGGAGACACAAGGATCATGGGCCAATTGTGGAGGGCTCTGCCCATTTGCCCCTCCCCCCTTTTTTCCATGTTGGCCTTTTTTTGGGGGGGGGACTGCGGTCCGGCCCCCAGTGGTGTCTGGGGCATGGTGGACCGGCCCACTGTTTGAAAACTTTGAGGACCCCTGATCTAATCACATAAACAGTATATACTGTATAAATCACACACGTATGCACACACTGTACTCCAAATTTCCTCTTCATACAAATTAAACTATTGTGCGAACAATGAAAAGACACAGATGGATCCTGATCCCTTCAAATACTTTGAAGTTTCATGGGTTTCTAATGCTATCTTGTCAGATAAGCCAGGACTTTTATCATGGATGTTAAACATGTCATGGATTCCCAACCATTAGAGTACTTGCCTACAAGTTATTCCAATCTTTGTCCTATAACAACAAGTTATAAAGCCTAATAATGTTTGCTGTATGAGCCACAACTCCCCAAACCCCTCACTGATTATGGTTACCATGAGGGTCTGGGAGTTTCAGTTCAAAATACTAAGTTTCCCAGGCACTGAAATTGGTTCCTCACAGCTTAATATGCACTGGCGTAACTAGGGAGGGGCAGAAGAGTGCATTTACTCTGGGGCATGCAGCAATCTGGGGGCACCTGGAGAGGCAGCAGGAGGAGGATACCATATGCCATCCCGCCAGCAGTCCTCTTTTTGCCCCACTAAGGCTTGGCGATCCTTAGTCAGGAGAAAGGAGGAGAGGGATGCAGGTGATGTTTTTCCAAGCAGCACCTCCATCAATTGCTCCCCCTCCTCCTTACCCCCCCCACTAAGGCTTGGTGATAATTAGCCCAGGGGAAGGAGGAGAGGGAAGCATGTGATGGAGGTGCTGCTTGAAAAAAAATTCAATCCCCTGCTTCCCTCTCCTCCTTTCCACGGGCTATCAATCGCCAAGCCTTAGCCAGGGGAAAGGAGGGGGGAGTGTGCTACGCAGGTGATGCTTGGGGGGGGGGATGCCTGCTTGCCGCTATCCTCACACTGCACAGTTTGCACAGGAGAGCCCTGTCTGGGTGACCCCCAAAGAGAGCTTGAGAAAGAGGGATCCTTTCCCCCCTCCCCTGCTGTTCCCCCAGGATCAGTCACCCATTGCTCAGTGGGTGAGACACCATTGGGGGGCAGGAAGGGATACATAACCTACTTTGTCCCTGGGTGCTCCAGACCCTAGCTATGCATCTGTTAATATGCTTATGCTGCTGCAGTGGTTCTTTACCTTGAGTCCCCAGATATACTTGGACCAAACTCCAGAAGCCTTCACCACTAGCTGTGCTGGCCAGGATTTCAGGGAGATGTGGTCTAGGAACACCTGGGCACCCAAAGTTAGGAAGCACTGCTGTGTTACATCTCCCTGCATTTGGATGGAAAAAAGGGTTTCACCCTGGACATCAGTGAACCCCAACCTAGGGGTTGACCAAAACAGCACTGCATGGACACCCTTCACAACAGCATGGAGTTATCCCAGGTTCACCCAGACCAAACCTGCAACTGTGTGAAGTGGAAGATGAATACCAGAATGGCAGATCCAATCACCAAGTGGGAGAGAGGCTAAGAAAAAGGAGGAGGAGGAAAATAAATTTGAATAAGTGTGTGTTCGTTTCCCGATAGTTTAAACAGATAGGTTGATTAAAATGCTGACTGATCCAGAAAATGAGAGTGCTATTTGTTAGGTTTCTTATCTGAGGCAAGGAAGAGAAATAATAAAAGTCCAAATATTTCAGTAAGACTGTAACAGGTAAATATAACATTTAGAATCATGGAGACAAACCCCTAGCTGTGCTTTGGTATTTATCTGCCTGCTAGATATTTAATAATTGCAGTTATCCCTGCAGTGACTTCTTGCTCTAAAATAAATGACTGAACAGTGTCTTAGTACCGACACAGATCACAGTTTGTTGCTAATGGAATGTTAACTGCTTTTTAAATAACTCTGAATAAATCGGCTGATCCATAAAAGATTCATCAGAAAGGAATGCAATTCATTGCTTGGCTCTGCTGCCTAGCCCAAAATAAAACATATTCTTCCCTGGTTTACTTTATTCCAGACATTCTGCTGCCAACAATGGCAACCAACTTCTTAACAGGAAAGTCTACTGGGGGGAATATGTGGCATATTAACAACATAATGAAGGGCAGATGATATCTGTGAAGGACAGATGGTATCCAAAATATGCTGAGAGGGAGAAGAGGGATTTCCCCTCCCCCAAGTGTTTTCACTGGTGCCAGCTATGCAGCTTTCCAGAATGTTTTATAAGCATGAAAGGAATAGCAGATGTAATTTAATGGAGGAGTTTATATTTTTGGAAGAAGAGGTGGAAGTATATTAGGGATGGGGCAAAATTATCATGTGAATCTTGCAGGCAGAATGACATCATCATCATATGCAACCACTGTCTATGACACAATTGTGTGGTCCTCTTTCACATTCCACCTGTAGTAATTCAAGTAGCACTAAGCAGAGAAAATCAGCTTCTGCCAGCTATACGAAACTGTGATGTGAGTGCTGTTGAAACAAGTTTTGTCCTTAAGGGACAAAGATCACATAATTTGCAAGCTGTAACCAGAGGGATACAGAACATGTTGTGATATGCCTGTATAAATAGATGGTTTTGATGAGTGAAGAGATATGGCATCCATTTATACTGGGGGGATCCTTAAAACACTAGAGAGGCTGCAGACTCACAGGAAAATCATAACAGTACCATACCCCAAGCAGGCCATTTGTATGTCAGCTGTTGCGGTAACCTTGGATTCTCCTGCACATGTTCAAAAGAGTATTGGAATCAGCTTATATGAATTGTGAGAACCTAAACATAATACAGTATGTCTCCCATCAAGAAATGTAGTATCCCTACAGATATGGTAAATTATTTAGCCATCTAAAATAAACAACATTAAGGTAACATAAGCCTATGAAATACATTCCTATGTGCTTCATCCTGATACTCTGCTATACTTACTCCTCCTAACAACTTTATGATTTTACCATCTTTATTGGTTTCTGAAGCCAGCCACAAACAAATTAACAAATATTGTCTGCTGCATAACATATGCCTGTGAGTAATGATGTCATTAGCCAAGGGTGGCAATTAAAAAATATATCTTTCTGTCCCTGTATCTTTTTTTATTCTTGTGTAATCCTTTCCATTGCATGAAACCCATGCAAAAGGAGGAGGAAATCTAGACAACATTGCTGGCATGGGGACACTTTCTGTAATTAAAAACTTCCCATCCCATGGCCGCCACAGCTTCACAATGATGAACGGGATTACCTGCATGGCGGAGAAGCAACAGGACAGAAGCAGGACATATTTAATTACTGAAAATTGTCCCCTCTGATGACATCAATGTTCTACAGGATACTTATGCCAAGACCTCTAGAAGGTTTTTCAACCCTGCAGAGAAAATTCACAAAGTGCCCAGGGAGCAGCAATTCTAGCGAGATCAAACATAAACACATCATTGAATTTTGGTCAGTATCTTTCTGATGTAAATATTACTGTGAAACTTCCAATTGCATATTTTTCTTTAGAAAAGAATATGGTTAGATAACATACAGTGGTGCCTCTACTTACGAGTTTAATCCATTCTAAATGCATGCTCATAAATCGAACAACTCATAAATGGAGCAGCCATATCTTTAAAAAATCAAAATATTAAACTAAATTAAATTAAATAATTTAAAAAATGGTAAGTAGAGGAGGCCGCATCTAAAATTTGTAAGGCAGTAGTTAAAACACCAATGGTTTTTTGCTCTTAAGTCAAATTGCTCATAAGTAGAGCCACTCGTAAGTAGAGGTACCACTGTTTAACATGTCGAAGCAAAATTTTAAAAAGGAGAAAGTAAGACATTTCAATATGGTTAAAATAGACACAATATATTCCATAGAATGTTGGAAATTTGGTCAGTTTCAATTGCAGTTCATAGTGCAGCTGCTCTATTTAATATCCATCGATCTACAAGACTGAGGTAGCACTCATTGGATAATGCGCTACCATCTGTATATGTGCATTGGCACACAACTACATGCCTAATGATGTGAAAAACTGAGTATAAGGTTCCTTTAAATTGAACATCCAACACTACTGAAAAACATAAGACCTCAATAATAAAGAAGCCAGACATATATAAGTAGAGGCCTTGAAAGTTATTGCTATTCATCAAAATTGAAATTAAAACCATATACACACAAGGTATTAATTCTAAAGCCTATTGAATTACACTAGGCATTTACAGCTTTCGAATCTGTCCTTCACATGCATGCCCACAGTGGACTGGGTTTCTTGCACATCTGAGAAACAAAGGATAATAACCATAGTGACATTTCAGCAGAGTGTTAAGGCCATGAAGCAAAGATTTTGATGGGATATAGGAATATTTTGGAGATTGGGACAAATCTTTGTGGTTTGAACAGAAAGGATATTCACACTGAGTGTAGGGGTTGTACAAATAGTGAGGCTGACAGCACACTTGTACCTATATCTGACCTACTAGATGCTCAGTTGAAGCCGGTGCAGTTTTGTTCCCTTTCAAGCACCAAAGAAATTGGACAGTAGCCAATTGCCAGAGAAGGCCAGAGTTGTCCATTCCATCTTGCTTGATCTTGCAAAATGGAATTAATCCCCAGAAAGCAATGAAGGGAAGAGGGACAGGCTCATTGACTCTATCCAAGACATAGTGAAAAAAAATCCCTTTCTTGGCAAAGGACAGTGAGAGGTTGGCTGGAATGTTAATGGGCTTGCTAAAAGAACCATAAGAGGTAAGAAGCACAGTGTGCCCCTTTGTCAGCATATTGGAGGCTTTTGAGAGCATCTTTGGGAACAACAACAAAAAAGACACATAAAAATGAGGAATAGAGTGCTGTAAAATTCTCTTACTATGACAAGGTTATTTTCTAGGGTGAAAGAATCTTATCTGTCTGTGGTCCCAGGTCATTGGTTAAAACATCAGGACGGACTGATAGAAAAGATAAAACCTTCTATTCGACTGGTCAGGCAGACCCTGAACATTAACAGTCATAACTCCCGAAAGAGCTGGGAGGGAATCTGCCTTGATTGAAGTCTGTAGATAGACTGAAGCCCTATTCAGATGTTACGACTGAGCCGGGAATTCCACCATTTGTAAGGGATGAACAGACCAGCCCCACCACATTGTCCCTGTCAATATGTCCCAACTTTTCCATGAATAATCTTGTTCAGCAGTTACACAAGGAAAAACAGGACAAGGCGAGTGGTTTGTTAGAGTAGAAGGAGAGCTATTTTGTTAGGGTAGCCCATCAGGTTCACAGGGTAATTGGTTAGTCCAGAACCTACTTTAACCTTTTAAATTTGTCACATTCCGTCATGATCTCAAAAGTAAAACTATTTAGATCTATATCTTTATTCATTGTATAGGTCCAGATATTGTATGGATTAGATTCAGTTAAAGGAAAAGTGAAAACTGACTGAAGAAATATAACAAATATAAAATATTTATCTTAAAATATGTCAATGTCACCATATCATTACAAGAAAGCAGCAATTACTAGTAAAGTTTAAAAAAATGCAAAAGTAGCATTACAGTTGAACATTAAGAAGTCAAAATAAAAAGATGATAAAAGAATAGCATGACTTTAATGTAGATAATGCTTAATTAAATTGTTACAGATTTTTTTACCTTGCTTGAATCATCTGTCCAAATTGAGACTGCGGCAAGAAATCTGAAGACTGAAACTTGGAGAGGCACTTATGAAGAAACTAGGAAGTATTTTTCACTAGAGACTAAGACTACTGATGAGAACATAGTCTATCAGACAAATAAGTTGGTGCTAGGTCAGATCAAATCTGAACCCTCTCTACCACAAGTGTCTTAATGAGGTGATCGTATTTGAGTCTATCATACGAAAAAAAGACTCACAGAAAAAGACAATAATGTGGATTAAAGTGAAAGGTTGTGAGAAAGCAATAAGACAATATGAGATACACTGACTTAATAAGGCTAATCACAGCCTTGAGTTTACAAGACCTTAGCAAAACTGTTAATGATAAGGCATTTATATGGTCAACGTATGCTGGAAGCAATTTGATTGTACATTTTTTTTAAAAAATGGAGGTTTTTTTGTTTATTTTTCAAACAAAGCATTTATGGTTATTTAATAAAAATATTTATTTTCCAGTATTCCCAAAGTATGGTACAATACATTCACAATATACAAATAAAACAATAACAAAGCATTATTAGCAAGTAGATTAAAAATAAATTTACATTTTCCTCTGCAGTAGCCAGAAACACTGGGCAACTGTAGGTGGTATGTGTGATTGAGGCAGTCCAGTCTACAGCCTTCTAGCAGCAAACACTAACAGCTGGTTTTGTGCCCTCTGAATGTTGGCATCCAAGGTCAAATCCCTGGTTGCTCTGCCTTAGTTACATCTCTGGAAATCAGGCATTGCTAATGGCATAAGGCCATCTTAGGACACATGACCTTGGCAATCCCCCTGGCCTTTTGTTTGCTAGTATGATTAAAAGGGATTTGAGATTATATTTTTGAGTGTGATTTTTGAAACATGGTACTTAAGATTTGGGTGTCTGTGTTATGGCTCCCAGAGTAGGAGCATTAAGAGTTCCCTCTCCCTCCACTGAAGAGGCAACACTATGAGCTTGGCCTTACTTGACTTTTTCTACCAAGTGCAACATGAATATTTAATCAACAAACTTGCCAGTATAAGCTTAACATGATAGTTCATATTTCTACCACAAGTTGATGCAGAAGCCACAGTGCTTTGACGAAGACAGTAGTCAAATATCCATGGTTCCAGTCTTCTTTAAAAAAATTTAGGAAAAAGCACACAAACAGGGTCCTTGACACCCTTCCCCACCCCTCACCAGACCCGTAATTTTCATCTGCCTGAAATCAGTTCATTTAGAAAAACAAAAGACATTTGCCAATGCAACTGGGTGGGCATTTGGACATTTTTAATCTTTCTTTCTTCATCCCCTAAATTTTGAACCATCTTGTCTGATGACAGGTACACCCACTGAATGGGCACACAAGTGCCTTGATGGTTCCATACTGAGCCTCTTCTGTCTTTCCTTACATGTTAGATTGGACAAAGAGGACATTAAGGGAGATGTAAGTGGAGAAACTGTTCAAGGAAAGGGGTCCCAGGAGTTAAGCAGGGGAGCACAGAAGGCTTTTAAGAAGGCTCATTTACTTTCCATTGGTAGTATTTTTTTTTAATCAGGGAGCCATGAAAAAGTCCTTTCCTGGTGTTACGAAAGCTATGGGGGAAATGTGTAGAGTTTCCTGTTCCTTGCTTATGGTTCAGACAAGAAGAAAGGCAAAAGAGGTGTGCTCAGCATGGTACTAGAATTGTCAAGCCCTTCCAGTACCATGCTGGACGTTCAGTGTCCAGGCACAGACCTCCCCAGCCTATCATCCTGGCAAACCTAAGGAGCCCAAGCTTAATCATTAGGGCAGCAAAGCCCCGGGCACAATAAGGGCTGGTTAGGTTACAGTAACCCCCCAACTATCGCAGGGGCTAGGCACCCAACCCATCCCGCAATAATTGAAAATCCACGATATGCAGGTGCTCAGTCGGGTCAGGACTGGGAGGCCTGTCTGGGCCCCCCTACACTTACCTGATGCCTGGTGCTGCCCCAAATGGGCCTCCGATGACCTTCCCAGGCTGTCGGAGGCCCTGGAAGTGCTTTCTGGTTATCCATCTGGGGCTTCCGACAGGCCTGGGAAGGCCATTGGAGGCCCATTTGGGGCAGCTCCAGGACTCAGGTAAGTAAAGGAGGCCTGAAACAGGCCCATCTATCTTACCCCAGGGACCTTGCCTTGCATATACTGCGGTCCTGCAATATACCGGAACCTTAGTATATGAACTGCGAAAGGGGGGATCACTGTACTGCTCTGCAGATTTCATAAGAACATAAGAACATAAGAAGAGCCATGCTGGATCAGGCCAAAGGCCCATCTAGTCCAGCTTCCTGTATCTCACAGTGGCCTCACCAGATGCTTTTGGAAGCGCATGAGACTAGATATCTGTCTCCTGATACCACTCCCCTGCATCTGTCCCCTGAAGTACCCTGGTTTTAAGCCTGGAGATTACACATCTCCATCATGGTTTATAACCTGTGATGGACTTTTCCTCCAGGAATCTGTCCAATCCCCTTTTGAAGGCATCCAAGCCAGATGCCATCACCACATCCTGTGGCAGGGAGTTCCATAGACTAACAAGGCGCTGGCTGAAAAAATATTTTCTTTTGTCTGTTCTTACTCTCCCAGCCCTCAATTTGAGTGCATGTCCCCTAGTTCTGGTATTTTGTGAGAGGAAAAGAGCTTCCCTCTATCCACTTTACTCATGCCCTGCATTATTTTGTACGTCTCAATCATATCCCCCCTCAGGCACCTTTCTTCCAGACTAAAGAGCCCCAAATGTTTTAGCCTTTCCTCATAAGGGAGGTGCCCCAGCCCAGTAATCATTTTGGTCGCTCTCTTCTGCACTAGAGATGGGCACGACTTAGCGGTATTCCCGTTTCCGTTTCCGTTACTCGTATCCGTTACTCTATGGAAACGGAAACGGGAATTACTCCGCCAGACTTCGAGCTCGAACCGACGAACGAACAATTTGGTCTGATTTGTCGTGCTCATTACTTGCATCGTGCAATGCCAAGCGGCACAGAAAAAAAGTTTTTAAAAGTTAAAAAAAAAACGATTCCCGGCCCTAAAAGCAGGCGAAAACTGTCTGAGGGCACCTACCAGGCCAGAAGGGTGTTTTATTTGGGGGGGGGGGTTCCCCGCCCCCCTCTCCTTGGCTATTGCTACTGCTGCGCTGCTGGTACCAGGCTGGGAGGGTGCATCCATTTGCCATGCGGTGGGGGGGGATCCAAAATGGCGACCGCAATAGTTTTTTTGAAATCGTTGCCCAAAACCCCACCAAAGCACCACAGAAACATGCGGAAATTAGCTATTTTAAATGCTTGAATTTTTACAGTAGCAGCAGTGGTTTTTTTTTTGCAAAAAAAGTCTCCGTTTATTTTATTTTATTTTATTTTATTTTATTTTTTTACACCTGCGCATTCGCAATGATGGGCTCGCCCATGGGAGTGGACCATGCAAAGTTTTGGAGCCATTCCACCAATCGCATGGCCAGGTTTTGCTGACTGTACCAGGCTGGGAGGGCGCATCCATTTGCAATGCGGTGGGGGGGGATCCAAAATGGCGACCGCAATATTTTTTTTGAAATCGTTGCCCAAAACCCCACCAAAGCACCACAGAAACATGCGAAAATTAGCTATTTTAAATGCTTGAATTTTTACAGTAGCAGCAGTGGGTTTTTCTTGCAAAAAAAAAGTCTCCGTTTATTTTATTTTATTTTATTTTATTTTATTTTTTTACACCTGCACATTTGCAATGATGGGCTCGCCCATGGGAGTAGACCATGCAAATTTTCCACCAATCGCATGGCCACTTGGCCAGGTTGACCACAGAGACTTCTGGGATGTGCCAATCGGGCATAAACAGCCCACTAATCATAGCCCAAACCCTAAGCCTAAGCCTAACCCATACGCCAGTACACTGTCCTTCTAAGTGGGTCAGAGAGGCACCCAGAGGTGCACCCCAATACTCACCCTAACCTCACCCGTAACTAGCCTAACCCTAGCCGTTGCGCTAACCCGTCTTAACCCTAAGCCAGATCTACTTGCATTGCACTACATGCAAGTACGTGAGACACAGCGGGTGCAAAGAGTCTGCCAGTCCGTCACTTGTGGCTCTGGCTGACTCCTGCAGCTCCCTCCAGGAGCCCGCTACCCCCTCCCCAAACCAGTACTAATGACAACGAAAAAATGAAAAAACGAACCGACTAATTTTTGCAAATTTTCGCAAAAAACGGAAACGAGCCGAAACGGAACCGGCCCGACTAATGACAACTCGAAAAAAATTTTTTTCAACTCGTGCCCATCTCTATTCTGCACCTTTTCCAGTTCCACTATGTCTTTCTTGAGATGCGGTGACCAGAATTGTACACAATACTCCAGATGAGGCCTTACTATTGTTTTGTATAATGGCATTATAATGTTGGCTGTTTTATTTTCAATCCCCTTTTTGATAATCCCTAGCATGGAATTGGCCTTCTTCACCACTGCCACACATTGGGGAGACACCTTCATGGAGCTGTCCACCAACACACCAAGATCTCTTTCCTGATCTGTCACGGATAACTCAGAGCCCATGAGTTGATAGATAAAGTTTTGATTTTTTGCCCCAATATGCATTACTTTACATTTGGCTACATTAAAACGCATTTGCCATTTTGTAGCCCATTCCCCCAGTTTGGAGAGATCCTTCTGGAGCTCTTCACAATCTTCTCTGGTTTTTACCACACGGAAAAGTTTTGTGTCATCTGCAAACTTGGCAAGGTCCATCATACTAGGTGATGCTTATAGGACCAAGCCTCTCAGGTAAAGAATTGGCAGTCCTTACCTCATGGGAGCCGGCTTCCTTCCTGTATACATAGAAAACTATGCCATAACAGAGGAGCCCTTTTCCTATCACATTCAGTAAGAGGCCAATATAAAAACAAGGGAAGCTGACATTTATAGCAGCACGCCAACGGTTGGTACAGCCCACTCAAAGCCACATATGAACTGAATTATTTATTTATTTATTTTGAATATTTTTTACCCCACCTTTCTCCTTGGAAAAGGACCCAAGGTGGCTTACAATAATGAGGGGCAATATACAGCCTAGAACATTTCAGACATACTCAAGTTAAGAACAGTGAATTAGAAGAGGCATCTTAGAACATTAAAACATAACATTAAAGCTACAAAGAGTGTGCGCGCACACACACACTCTCTCTCTCACATACACAATATTATGAGGGGTGGAAACTAACATGGAAAATGCTGGTGTTCTTATGAAATCAGTTAATGCAATCATGCATGGTAATCCATATAAAAGTCACATAGTAGGTAGTCCCTCATTCAGGGAAAGCTTGCCTGAAGAGGAAGGTCTTTGCCTGGTTCCGGAAAGATAGCAGAGATAGGGCAGTCCTGGCCTCCAGCGAGAAGGAGTTCCAAAGTCTGGGAGCAACAACAGAGAAGGCCCTTTCATTTGTTCTTATGAGACACACCTGTGAGGGTTGCAGGATGGAGAGAAATGCCTCTCCTGATGACCTTAGCACCCACGCCAGTTCATATTGTGAGATTTGATCTTTGAGGAAGATGAGGATGAAACCATGTAAGTAGAAACCTGCGAAAAATAGAGACCCTGCCCGTGTTCATGCCTGCCATGAGCAAAGCTATGCCTGTGGATCAGAGCAAGAACAAATCTGTCCTATCCCACCAACATTCAAGAGCACAGTCTGCTCTTGCTTCCTTTTACCAGTTTAGTTACATTAACTGAAATATGGCATTCACTGGCAGCACAATTGGACATTTGTCTTGAACCTCATATCACATCTGGAGTTAGTGAGAATCCTGCAAGAAAGAAGCCAGCTTTTCTCACCCCCCATAGACCTACCAGTGCCATATCTGCAGGGAATGTTTAGGCAAGTAACCGCTCCAAAGATGCTGTTACTGAGTAGCCTCGGTGTGCAAGCACTGTGTCATAGGTGGATCATGTCCACAAATCTTTTTCTGCTTTGTGCAACAACTGCCTCAGATAATTGTCAAGGTTATAGAGGATCAAGCAAGTGAAAAGGAAATGTTGGCAGGTACTAAGAACACTCAGGTCAGCCGTCAGTGTCTACTGGGATGTTGGCAAGATAAAGAGATCTCTGCCGCTGATAGCAAAGGATAAGACAGAAATTGCAGAGCAACCAAAAGGAGCGGTTGAATTAAGTTTCCCTCTGTAAAAGGCCTTGTTAAAAAAGGAAATCTAATAATAATAATAATCAGGAGCCTATCTCTGACTAGAAGATGACTTATATGAGTAGTACAGGTGGCCGAAGGGCAAAAAGAGCTGGGGGCTGAAAGGGACTATATTGTGAAACCATTGTTTAATCATTTGCAATGCCACCTTGGGTTCCCCCACAAGGGGAAAAGCAGGGCTAGAAATTGATTAATTAATGGGACTTGGAAATGGAAAACATGTTTTTGCTTCCATTCCCAACTGTCAGCGGATGGAAATAGACCACAATTCGGCTCCAGTAAGGTTAGAACCATTGGTCATAGTACAGTGGTGCCTCTTAGACAAATTTAATTCATTCCATGGGTCAATTTGTTTTATGAAAAAACCATCCTAAGAGGCAGAGATTCCCATAGGAATGCATTGAAAACCAATTGATCTGTTCTGGAGGAACAGATCCCCCCCTCAATCAACCTACAGTCTCCACGCAGCCCGAGAGACAGCTGATTCTGACAGCTGTCAAAATCAGCTGTCTGTGGAGGGCTGCATGGAGCAGCCTTCAGCTGCCGGTTGATTGAGGGGGTTTACCCCCCCCCCAATCCAGCAACAAGGGGAAGCTTTTCCCCTTATTTGCAAGGTTGGGGTAGGAGAAAATCCCTCCCTTTTGCTGGCTGCCCCAGCCTGGAGGATAGTGGGTGAGGGGTGACTCTCCTCTTCATCCCCTTTATGCATCAGTCAGCCACCCCTCCTTTGCCCAGGTCTCTGTGCTGAGCCATTTTGACACAGAGACCAGAGTGAAAGGGGGGGGGGGCGTGCAGCAGCAGCTTGTGAGCTCTTGTGAAGCTCCAGTTTACTGCCCAGCCATGCCACTGTGGACATCCTAAAAGCAGCATTGCTGGAGAGTAAATGGACTACAAATGAGCCCACAAGCTGCTGCCTTCCCTTTGCCTGGGTCTGTGCATGGAGCCCTTTAAATAGCTCTCTGCACAGAGCTGGGTAAGGGGGGCTGGAGTGCTTGGGCCATTGAATAGATGGGTGGCATGAGCAGGGACCCCACACACCTTCTCTGGGACTCTTGGATGAGGTAAGAGGGCTTGGGCCCAGGGCTGTGGGCAAGCGAGTGAGCCTAGCCCTGCTCGGAATGACTGCTTACCTCAGACAACTCCTGAACACTTTATTTATTTATTTATTTATTTATTTATTTATTTATTTATTTATTTATTTATTTATTTATTTATTTATACACCACAACCATATAGCAAAAAAGCTACTCTGGGCGGTTTACAGACATATACAAAATATAAAAACAGATTAAACAACTTAAAATAGTAAATAAAAACTAATCAATCAAACCAAATAATCATATCACAATAGTAAAAAAACAAATAAACAAATAAGCACAGAATGGATTGACAATTCAAAATAAGAACAAATGGAAAAAATAACTAGTAGAAAATTATCATAAGGCAGAGGAAAATGACAGCGTCCTATTTATATAACTTGGTTGAAACATAATAATCAGGGAAGGCCAACCTATAAAGCTAGGTTTTCAGTAGTTTCTTGAAGGCTTGTAATGAGGGCACCAGGCGAATCTCTTGAGGAATCTGGTTCCACAGGTGAGGTGCAACCACAAAGAAGACTTGTTTCCTCGTTGATGCTTTCTGGGCATCCCTCGGGGTCGGTACCTGCAGATAGCCCGCCTGGCTTGAACAAGTGATTCTACCAGTTCTTTTTCTTTTTGGGAGGAGCTGTTCAGTCAGATACTGAGGTCCCAAACCGTTTAGGGCATTGTATGTTAATACCAAAACCTTGAAGTCAATGCAGTAGCGAATGGGCAGCCAGTGCAGAGCGACCAAGATAGGGGTAATATGCTGGCACCTTTTAAACCTTGGGCTCAGGCATGCAAAGTTTTGAGCTTTCATGGAGGCGCCTCCAAGCTGAGTGGCTGTTGAGGGAAGATGTGCTCTTGGCCAGCAGATGGAGAGATTAAAAATGGGAGTGTCCAGCCTGGCACGGGTCAAAAGCCTTGGGTGTGGCTGAAGGGTCCCGGATGACAGGTGAAGGAGCGGCACACTGTCCTCCCGACTGAGAAGGAGCCTGCTGTGGGCTTGCCTGGGCAGCAAAGCACTGTTTTGAGGTTCTCAGGGACAGGGTGTCTGTTGTTGCTCCCATCCCTCTGGGAGCCCAGAAGCTAGCTGCCCACGTCTCAAAGTTGAGAGCGACCTGCTGACAACTGGCTCCAGCTCCGGCAGGGAAAGAGTGCTTGGCTGGGGTGTGTGCATGTGTGCCTTTTTGTTGCCTGGGCTCAGGCGCTTTGCTTAGCTCTCACTGTGGGTCAAAATGGGATTTTTAAGTCCTGAGTGTCGTCTTCTTCTTCTTCTTCTTCTTCTTCTTCTTCTTCTTCTTCTTCTTCTTCTTCTTCTCCTCCTCCTCCTCCTCCCTCCTCCTCCTCCTCCTCCTCCTCCTCCTCTTTTTTCCCCTCTTGGGCACGAGCAAAGGGGGATGGCAGTGGCTTCAGTTTTGAAATTTCCCAGTTTCCACCCATTTTGCTTATTTACATATTTTGTTTGCAAGCTTGTTTCTCGTACATTACAACAGTGGCTTCCAACCTTGGGCCCTTAGATGTTCCTCAGCTAATTCCCAGAAATGCTGGCCAGCACAGCTAATTGTGAAGGCTTCTGCAGCCCAAGAATCTCTGAGGTCCCACAGTTGGGAACCACTGCGCTATGACATTTTTTGGTGTGATGCGTTAACCTCCTTGACTTGCCTTTTGATTAGCTCAAAATGATCTTCAAAAGGATTAGTTGGATATTATTTTAAAACTATTTAAATGTTTATTTTTTATTTTATTTTTACTGGGGCCTCTCCGAAAAAGATGGTTCTTTTGAGGGAACTCCTCTTTACTAATGC
Source organism: Phrynocephalus guinanensis (assembly GCA_037367245.1). Lineage (NCBI taxonomy): Eukaryota > Metazoa > Chordata > Lepidosauria > Squamata > Agamidae > Phrynocephalus > Phrynocephalus guinanensis. The sequence continues at coordinate 60,007,522 of CM074736.1, read as the reverse complement.
CTCGTTTTCCAAATAAATCTTTATGAATTAGGGAAAGGCTCTTTGTGCAGACAACCAATTGGAACAAAAAAGGATCTTGTTGGTGGCATCCTCCACTACCCTTGTAGATACTGTCAGGAAGTAGATTGAGTCTCTGATACTGAGGCATTCTTCTGGAGAATTCCCAGGAGGGGCAGCTGGCAGAGGAATGCATTCAGAATGGTAATGTTTAGTGTTCCATAGTCTAGTTCATTTGAAGAAATAAATGATATGAGCTTTACATATCCCAGTAACACCATCTTCATGGCAAAGGTCTATGAGCTCTGCTGTCACTTTCCACATTTTAACAAGCACCTTTACATTACTGTAATCAGGATTGTACTAAAAGCAAAGCAAAGTGTTCTGCTTATATACCACCCCATAACACTTCAAGTAGTCTCTGGGTGATTTACAGTTTTAATTAAAGTATGCAGGCTACACATAACCCCTCCCCCCAGCAAGCTGGGTACTCATTTTACCAACCTCGGAAGGATGGAAGGCTGAGTCAACCATGAACTGGCTACCTGGGATTGAACCCCAGGTTGTGAGTACAGTTTTACCTGCAGTACAGACATTTAACCACTGTGCCACGGGGCTCTTAACTACATCATTCAGCAGCCTGTGAGCATTGGACTTTGATGTGTATGGGAAATCTTATAAGAAATTATATTTTGCAGTTGCAATTTATTTGTGTACCTACTTTTTTATATCAAACAGAAGGAAGAGAAAATTGGAATTGAAGGATACGTGCTGCTATTAATGAAATTTGCACAAGCAAAACTTAACATAGGAAACTTGGAAGTAACCAGTTACAAGTATCTTAGTTATATGATTATATGCAATTAGTTACTTTACGTGCAATACACAAAGCTTAAGTGGAAATAGAAATAGATAGTTACATTCAAAAGTGTATTTTAGGGCATTTTAGAGGCATTCTATCTGGAATTTTTCAAGTTTTATGTTATTGTCTTAAGTGACAAGGGAAGTTTCTTCATCTTCTTTTAAAAAAAGTTTTTCCATGATGAAATGTAAGAATTGGGAACAAGGAAACACTGCCCTGTATTGTTCTGACTTTGTGTAATGACAGTGCAGTCCATTAATAATGTGTAATGCAACAAATTACTTGTGCAATGGGATAACATTTTTGGAAACCAGGCTGCCAAGGAAACCAAACCATTCCTTTTAAAATTAAACATTCTGAGCTCTGTTCCTCCATATGGTTTATGATACCAAAGTTCCCCTTGTAATTTACTGCTGTTCTGTTATTTTTACTAGAAATATCTGCACTCTCATTCTCATTTACCTGCTTCTCTCTCTCTCTCTCTCTCTCTCTCTCTCTCTCTCTCTCTCTCTCTCTCTCTCTCTCTCTCTCTCTCTCTCTCTCTCTCTCTCAATCCCTCCCTCTCTCCCTCCCTCCCTCTTGGCTTTTAATGAAGCTCCAAAAATTGTTCTCTGTGCTTTTTAATTTTTCTGCAAATTTTCTTGAAGAGATGAAACAGGAATATTCTCCTTATTCCAAAACCAATGCATTCCACCAGCAGCCTTCCTACAAAATACCCTCCAATCCCCTTCTGCTCCATTTACCCAGAAACATTCCCTTTTAAATATTCATTCATATGGCAAAATGAAATAGACAAGCAGACCTTTCTTGGATCCTCAGCTGGACTGAAGAGAAAATAAATACGGGTTATATGAGGAGCAGGAGGTCTCCTTGACTGATGGAAGAAAAAGCTTCTGTTACATTGCTTCAAACAGCAAGGTCTTTATGTCTTCAGGGCTGTGTGTGTGTGTGTGTGTGTGTGTGTGTGTGTATATGGAGCAATTTCCCTGTCTGGTACGCTAGCACTGCAACAAGAGCAGTCTTTGTGCATAGATCTTTAGCAAGACTAGTGGAAGGCTTGCATTCGTCTTTCTCTTTCAGCCCAATAAGCAAGCTACTGCAGACATCTCTTCTTCTTTTTTCTCTAGTGTTTGTCCCACTTGGTGGTGGGGTCCATTAGAGAGATCCATTGTTTTGATGCAACTTTATTTTTTGCCAAGGAAAAAGCATGTTGCTTGCTTTCCTAAGCTGAGCTTTCCAGGTAGTCATGGGCACGACTTGGCGAAATTGTCGTTTCCGTTTTCGGATATCGTTTCCGTTACGTAACGGTAACGGTAATGACAATTAAGCTGTCAGAACTCGAACTCGAACAGAAAAAAGAAAAATTGGGTCTGATTTGTCGTGCAATGCCAAGCGGCACAGAAAAAAGTTAAAAAAAAAAAAACGATTCCCGGCCAAAAAAGCTGGTGAAAATATGCCTGCCTGAGGGCACCTACCAGAGGGGTGGTTTCTGGGGGGGGGTCCCCCAGCCTTCCCCCCCTCCTGTCCTGGGCTGCTGGTACCGGGCTGGGAGGGGGCATCCTTGGCGTCTCCATTTGCCATGCGGTGCAGGGGGATCCAAAATGGCGTCCACAATTTTTTTTTTGAAATTGTGGTCCAAAAAACCACCAAAGCACCACAGAAACATGTGAAAATTAGCTATTTTAAATGCTTGAATTTTTACAGTAGCAGCAGTGGGTTTTTTATAGCAGTAAAAGGTCGCACTGATTTTATTTTATTTTATTTTTATTTATATATTTTTACACCTGCGCAATGATGGGCTGGCCATGGGATGGGACCATGCAAATTTTTGGACCCATTCTACCAATCACATGGCCAGGTTTTGACTGACACTTCTGGATGTGCAAGAGGGCATAAAAAGCCAAGGAACTCCCAGAAGAGTCGCAGTCCGGGCTTGGATATGGGTGGGAGAGGGCTGTGTGTAGCTGGCTGCTGTGCTAGACTAGTTTCGATTTCGCGGAGCCTTTAGATTTCAGTTAGGCAGGCAGGGAGGGAATTGATTCAATTGAATTTTTAGGAAATAATAATAATTCCTTTCATTCTCTGTCTGCTGTGGGGAATAGCAACACAGTTTATTCTTTTTTATTCTTCTGCAGTTTGTTAGGATTCCTTTTCTGATAGTGCTTCAAAGGGGGTTGGTTTGAGTGGGAGGGGAGGTGTGGATTTCTTTTAAAAATTTCATTTGCTTGGTGGCAAGCCAAGGTCCTTTCATACCCTGCCTGCAGCTCTGCTGTGGGTGCACTGCCCACTTTGTTTGCAAAAATTGCAATTGCTTTATTCGATGCAGTCTTGTGCAGCAAGTCAGTTTAAAGTGTTTTCCGCCTGCTCTGGGTCATTGCGGGACCCGCGCCTGCCGCCCACATGCCCGCCCCTCCCCTCTGCCGCTGCTGCCGCCCGCCCATGCCCCCCCGCCACCCCGCCCGCCGCCTAGGGTGCAAAAACACCTAGCGCCGGCGGGACGCCACTCGCTGGGATGTCAAATCGTGCGAAATCGCGGCGGCGGTAACGACAAACGACAAACGACACGACAAAATGACAAATTTTTTAAAAATTTCGTGAAAAACGGAAACGACCCGAAACGGACCCGTCCCGAAAAATGACAACTCGGAAAAAAAAATTCTGGTCGTGCCCATCTCTATTTCCAGGATCCCGTTTTTAAAGCCCCGTTTCTGGGAGCCCCTGGAAAAGAGATATTAGTTTTCTTTCAAACCACAATACTTGTATGTGGATAGGAAGCTAATATTTGAACTCTCTCAAGCAAACTCTCCTAATAGGATTTTAAAGCCTCCAAGAGCCCAAGTTTCATAATTACAAACAGTTTACTCATGCCACAGGCAAATACGAATATTGAAACAATAAAATAGAATCTAACCTTCATTGTCTAATAGACGGGATGTGGAATTACAGGTTAGTAATCGTATTTCAAGCTCACTTCCACCAATGCTGCCCTTTGTAACTGTATAATCTGGGTTCAAGCCAGCTAAACATGATTTAGCTGCTCAATGGGGCATTTAGCATGCACTGCACCATTTATCTGAGAGCCATTTTGCAGGTTTATTTTTGTCGGTAAAGGCCTCGTGAGGCTGTTTCACCTGCTTATTTTCACACCGGGAACCATTTTGTGAAATAGCTTCTCAGTTTTTCACCTAGTTATCTTGTCAGAAAGAACACTAGCCAGTACAGCCTGAAAATCAACTGCCTCAGAATTTATCATGAGGAAAAGTCCTCTCTGACTACTATTGGTAATATGCCTACCCATCTGGGCCCACTATAGAGACTGCTGAAAAAAATAATACATATAAATACTTGTGTATTCATGTGAAAATATCTTTGTATGTTTGCCTAACAATCTCTTGGCGCTAAACACTGAACAAATGATCATGAAGTATCCTCAATGGCTGTGTGAAAAGGAAGCTTAATCTTTACAGCCATGGTATGAATAACTGCCAGAAGTACACACAATGGTGGTTGTACATCAGTCAAGCTTTCCATTTAGCACACTTGTTCTCCTTTTCTCAGTACATCTGCATCACTCAGCACTTTACAGTGACAATTAAAATTAAAATACCCCAAAACAAAAAAGATGCAACAAAAGATGGAAGCAGGCATGGTGGATTAAAAATAAATCCAGTTTTGGATTGAATGAATAAGATTTAACCAATCTACAAAAACTGTATGGAGGGCCAAGCAGAATTCGTACAGGGGGCAATGGGTAAGAAGCCCCCCTCCACTGCAGATATTTGGTGCTTATATCAGATATAGAAACTGGAAGCCCTGTTGCATGTGTATGTTTATTGTCACAGTTTATAGGGCTTGCTATTGGTGGCAACAATAAGTCCCAAGTTCCATTCCTTCATATTAGATTCCATGGTGGGAAGCATTATAAGCTCAAAAAGAGATGGGTTTATTAATTTAGAAAGGGGTGTAACAGAAGCTTCAATAACCCGCTCAGCTTACTTTAGCATTTAACCTATTAACCTTAATCTTTTTGGTCTCTACTGCAGTGGGACTATCCCCCTGATACTTCATGACCCGGAACACCCTTTGCAGGTAGGCTAAAAAAGGGGTGCTGCAGCAAGGATGGCTTATAGCCAGATGTACTTGGCCCTGTAGAGTTTGTGGGATTCCACTGAGGTGGCCAAGCCAAAGTGAAGGAAAGTCAGGAAGGGTCAGCTTCTTCCTATGGTCTCTACTCCTTCAGTGTCACTCCCACCTCTCTTGCTGTCCCCAGAAGGAAGACTTCCGCATGGGCTTGCCATTCTGCAACTGCTCCACCTCAGCCTTGGGGACTCTGAGCAGAATGAGCATCCCAGTCAAATAGTTTTCACACTCTGCAGTCTCTCAATCCATTTTGGGTCCTTATATGGAACTTGAGTCATGGCAACTGGACCTCTTTTCTTGTGAGATTGAAATGTTTCGCTTCTCATCCCAGCAGCTTTGTCATAAAATAAGAACCTTGTTTTTTCACTCATTCCAATATCTGCATTGCCTAATCTGATAAATATCTCAAGTAGAGAGGGGCACAAAACAAACAATTTTTCATTTTCGTTTTCATTTTTTCATTTCATTACGCAACAAAATGACAAACGAATTTTGTCTCTAAAATAAAATGAAACAAACAGAAACACCAGAAAATTTGTCGTGCGTTTTGTTTTCGTCATGGCACTACAGTGAATTGCTTTAAATGCTAAAAAAAATCACAAAAAATTGAAATAAATGGTAATGAAACGGTAACAAAATGAATGAAAATGAATTTTTTTTGCAAAAATTCACAAAAAACAGAAACGAACCGAAACGGACCCTCTAAACAACAAACGACAAACGAAACACCATTTTTTTTTATTCACACCCATCTCTAATCTCAAGATAAATTTAAAAGGAGGAAAAGAGAAAGCACAAAAGAGGGAGAAATTGAAAGCATCATCATTTTTTTCCCTAAGGAAAAAAATAAATGATCTCTGAAGACAAGCATGTGCCTCCATTTGAATGCTCAGATGTTTGCAAGACCTTACATGAGGGAATGCATTACAGAGTAGCTTTCTCCATGTGAAAATCTGTTCCCACAAATTCAGGTGACAGAACAGGGCATTTTGTTTGGTTGTGTAAGTAACTGTGTAAGAAATAGGATTTTCAAAAGTTCTCAAAACTGTTTTCCTCTCTATGAAGCTCAAATTGGAGCAACTAAGCATTGTTTCTTTTAAAATAAAACTAAATCTTGATTGTGTTAAACAGAGTTTCTTGAGGTGCCATTTGGTTACCTAACCCCAAACCACTCAGTCCTTGCATGTTGTGGAGGCACGGATTGCACTACATACTTCTATGTGACCTTAAGCAACCCTGTTTAAGTCCCCTCATACCTGCTTCAATTTGACTGTCAAGCCAAGCCCTCAGCTAGGCTTCCTTTTTTTAAAAGACATCCCTAGGGAAATAACTGTATACAATGATACAGAAAGCCAGGATTTTAGAAATGAAGATGTTCTTAAACCATGATAAATCTGAGACTTCCTTCTAAATGCTGAGGACCATTTTGGTATCAACCATTATTTCTTTTCTCATTCTCATACAACCTGCATAACTCTTGGTACCTTGAAAGCTTTGCTAACAGCCTGGAGGTTCATACTAGATGAATGTTACTTGCAGTAAGCCATTCCTGAGGAAGAGAAACCTACAGTTTTAATGATTCTGGATAGACACTCCTTTTTCAAGGATGGTTCAACTTCCCCTAACCTTTGCAAATATGCACACAGCCTGACTGCCAACCCCCAGCTCCTTTGAAGCAAATTCATAGCTCCTGCACAAATCACTTCCCTCACTTACTTCATGAAAATGGCAGCATTGTGAAGAAAACAGAGTACTTTGCATTTTATATTTCTCCAAGGGAAATTATGGGAATGAGGCTCATGTATTCAAAGAGGAAAGAACAACACCAGCTTTGTGCTGCATTCACGTGTCAGTGCTACGCTTCAGGCTACCTTAACAAGTCAGAAAAGAAATATCAGGGCTTAAATATCTTGAAATCTGATGTAGCCCTTGGAGCAAGACACATATTTCTTCTGAATTATCATTTCTTTTTGCCCTAAGAAAACTCCAAAGGCAAGCATGTGGTCTGCATTTAAATGCTCAGATATTTGCAAGACATTGCAGGAGAGAATCCCTTTTCCAGTTGCTGTCTTCATGGGAAAATTGGTTTCCATGGATTCAGGTGACCACAACAGGGCATTTTAGAGAATATGAACCATGAAGATGGCTATTTGGAAACAGTCTGTGAAGCCTCAGTGAATAATAAAAGAGGAATTTATGTTAAATCAACAGAGCTCCAGAGGAAGTAGAATATATAGTGAAGCCTTCACACTGTATTGATAAACACCATTTCCCTTTCAGATATTAGTCTGGAAATGAGGGAGAAAAAAGTAGAAGCAAGGAGTCTGTGAAGATTCTTAGTCATCCAGGTGAGTTTATCTGGAAGTTGAATCAGGGCAACTGGACTTCTTTTCTTGAGAGATTGAAACGTTCACTTGAACTCTAAAATGGAGGAGTCACAACTAGGTTTCCTCAGACTGACAAAGCCGTTTGGTTGAGCAGCAAAACATTTCAATCTATCAAGAAAAGAAGTCCATTTGCCATTGACCCAACTTCCAGATAGAGGCAAGGAGCCTACCCTGCAATAGACTCGGGTGTATGTGTTTCATTTGTGGCCCAGAGGTTGGCTATGGGGAAGGACCCAGCAGACATTTCTGAGAATCTCTGTGTGATCCAGGAGGTCCTGGATCAGGGCCTGGATCATTTATAGCCAGTCACCTGAGAAAAATAGGGCAGATTTAACCTCGTCTTTCACAGAAACATCTTGCTCTGCTGTCTTGCTACAGGTTTTCCGTTGAGCGTGACACACCTGCTCTTTCTTCTGTAACATTCTGTGCATTGGTTAAGAAGGATCTGGGCATTGGAAGCTAGGGTGCTTTCAATTTACAGTAGTCTTCTCATTTCTGTAAAAGTTTTATTGAGGTGGTATCTGTGGGGCATGGGAAACTATCCATCATGAAGGATATGGGAGCTATCTCCCTATATTCACATCCTAGGAATTCCCTTAAATTATCTTAGGGTGAAGGCTACCAACAGTCTGACTGGCTCAGAAGTACAATGCCACAATGGTATATCATTAAAACAACTATAGCCCAATAATTTGTTTAATATGAGAATGTCAAATTCTCTTCCATCCCTACCATTGCCAGTTGACTGGGGATAATAGGGAGTGTAGTACAAAACAGCAAGAGAGTGTCATGCTAAAGGAGGCCGTGATACTGCACTTGAATCAGCTTGTCAGTTATGCAGCAATGGCTACCTACCAACTGGGATTGGTATTGAAAAAAGCCGTTCTCCTTTGCTGTTGGACTGGTTTTCAGTGAAATTATTATTTAAAAATAATAATAATACAAAACATCAACAAATGAGTTGGCTATACAAGAGTGCTTGGTTAATTACAAGTCCCAAAGTTTCTTCTCCACATGCTTAATACTTGCTTTGGTAATGATTCTCAGATGTCATCACTAATTTCACAGGGGCATGGCATGGATAATCGAGACACAGAGCAGGTGGCACCGTTTTGTCAGGTGTCACATATTTTGCAAAGATAACTGTCAGAGGTAACTTATGACAGTGAGTGAAAGAAACAAAAAGCTTTTCTTTTCTTTTCTTTTATAAAATTTGGCTAAGAGTATCTGTAGCACACGGCTTCAGAGGCAGTTCTGATTGTCAAAACATGTTCTCTAGCTGGCTTGATCAAAGATTCAAAAGGAAATGAGATGAGATACTGCCACAGAGAACAAAAAAGTACCAGTGTTGGGAGCTTTTTGCGAATGATCAGCTGGGGCCCAAGGCAGGTGTATCATTCAAAACACAGCTTGTGGGCAATAAAAGATGTTTAACTGGATTATTAAGAGGGCAAGCATTTTTCAATGGAAATAGATGATGAACAAATTGTGCAAACCATGCTTCAGAGGAGTTCAGTCACAGATACACATGTCCAAATGTTAGTCGAGTTGGCACTCCTCCCAGACTGACAACAAATGCCCTTTGGCCATTGTTTGCTTTAATATGATAATTAAATGTACGGAATTTTACTTTCATTCATTGACCAGAATAGATGAACTGCCAAAAAATGCAATCTGAGTGGAACTATTTACAAAACCATTTCAAACAGCTGTCATGTCATTGCTAATTCATTGTCACTGCTTGCCTCCGGTCTTACAGACTGGTACAGGCATTCTAACTAATACATGATCAGATACCCCAGATGATCCAAACAGAGAATGACCATTTTTCATTTAATCTCTTTGTATCTCATCGAATGCATCATAATCAGTTCAGCGTGCCAAACCCATCGATAATGGATGGTTTGGATGTTAGAAATGACAGAACTGTTACCCTTGGAGGAGATATATAGTATTATTATACTCTCTCTCTCTCTCTCTCTCTCTCTCTCTCTCTCTCTCTCTCTCTCTCTCTCTCTCTCTCTCTCTCTCTCTCTCTCTCTCTCTCTCTCTCTCTCTCTCTCTGTGTGTGTGTGTGTGTAGAGAGAGAGAGAGAGAGAGAGAGAGAGAGAGAGAGAGAGCACTTGACACATGTCATGCTTTCTGAGGCAGTCAATTCCTTTGTCAAAAGACTCTCACTCTTAGGAAGTTCTTCCTAACCTTTAATCGACATTTCCTTTCTTGTAATTCAGATTCATTACCTCAGGCCTTATTATGTCAGTCTGAAAAAAAAAGCCTGCTCAATCTTCCTCACAATAGCCTTTCTCATGCTTAAGGTGATTATCATATAATCTCCCAGCCTTTTATTCTCCAGCCAAATATGCTGGTTCCCTCAACCTTTCCTTGTGGAGCTTGGTTCAAAGTTAATAATCCAATAATCTTAGAAGTGCAGAGCTGGAAGGAACACTACGGATCACTGAGTCCAGCCTGTCATGGAGGCACAGTGGGGAATTGAACTCCCAACCTCTGGCTTGGCTGCCTGAGACCTAAACCACCAAGCTATTTCTTACCATTCTGGTCACCTCCTCTGGGGCATGTTTCCAGCTTCTCCACATGTTTCTTGAATTTTTGTGGCCAGCACTGGACACAGTTCAGTGACCCAAGCAGAACAGAATGGCACTACTGCTGCCCTTGATTTGGGCACTTAACGTCTGTTGATAAACCCTAATATAGGATTTGCTCCTCCCCCTCTATATTTGCATGTTTACTGTGCTTCAAATTTAGTGTTGCTATACTAAGACCTCTAGATTAGAGATGGACACAAAGCAAAATGCTGTTTTGTCATTTTGTAAGGTTATGAAATGTTACAAAATGAAACGAAACACGAGCAAGTATTCTGTCAAGTAACAAAGGCTGATACTTCACATCCCTCTCGCTGCAGTTCGTGGCCCCACTGGAGACCGGTTCGAAGGAACGTAACCTCACGACCTTGTGGGGTCAATCTGAGTTCACCCCAGCCACGCCCTCTGAACTACGCTCCAAGCGGGGTGAGAGATTCCCGTCCTGGAGCTCGGGAATCTTTTCAATCCACTTCTTGATCCGTGTTGAAACCGATTTCAACATGGAGGCAAGTTCACCTTGGCTCGAGGAAGGACATGAAGTAACCACCAAAATGAAATGCCATTTTCTGTTTCAGAAATGAAATGTTTCATCTTCCCTTGTCAGAACACACCGGTACCATCTTAGGGAGTCAGTTCAGCAGGGTGGAAATATCAATGTGTGCAGAGGGGTGGCAGCTAGGAATGGATGATGCACCAGTAAGATATAATGGTCCATCTGGGAAGAGATGGGCTGTCAGATATATCAGTGTGGAGGATGATTTTATGGTGATTGGGAAAGATCCCATGCAAAAACCATGTGAAATCAAGTGAATACAGGAAGATCTGGCTTCTTTTACCCATAAACATCTTTTATTTAAATTTAAAGAGCCAATCCATCATGGTCCCCCTTTTCTTTGAGTACTGTATTTCTGACCGTGGGATCCCACCAAACACTTATTTGAGCTTACTAAAATCAGTTTTCTTAAAATCTAGAATGTATATTATACTAATATTGGGCTTCCCTTTTCTCAGTATAACAAATTCCAACCTAAGTTCCTGTTGTTTCCACTTCATTGATCAATTCTTCTCTGGGATAGTTGATGCCCCCACCCTGAACCCCAGCCATATAACTACACATACAGAGAGATCTGTAGTGCATTCTCAGTGACTTTTATTGCTGCACACAGTGCAAGCCTGGCGTGCTTTAAACAACCATGCTTCAGCACCATTTTTTAGACTATACCAGGGCTTCTGTTACTGGCTGGCTGGTGAGGCTTCCCAGCTAGTGACAGCATCACGATGGCAGCTTGACATGAAGAATCACATTAAAGCAGGAGGTGTAAACCAGGTGGATTGACCCTGTTTTCAGATAACCTACAATGAGTTATCTGAAATGTGCTTTTTCTGTGCTAGTTGCTTCTTTTCCTGGCCTTCTTAGAAGATGAAGTTGTAACCAAGGCATGTGAGAAATGTAGGCTCTACACAAATGAATAAGAAAATTTCATTCCCACCCCCCACCCAGTGCATGTGGATATTTTTTCACATGTTTTAAATCAGGGTTGATGAAACTCAAAGGAAAGGGAAACTGACCATATGTGTCCATCCTTATATGTGAGCTAGACTAGGGAAATTAGGGCTGGGCAGAAAACAAAAAATGAAATGCTGTTTCATCATTTTGTTATGTAACGAAACAAAGTGAAACAAAACAAAACGAGGAAGCAGCATTTCATTATAGATTAAACAAAACGGTCATTCTTCCATTGAAAAGAACCATTTTGTTCCATTGTTTTCGGGCTCCTGCCAAGCTGTCAATGGCTGGATCCCTTTAAACCTGGCCCAGTCAGCACCAGGGGGACCGTCTGGTACCAAGTGGGCCAGTTTTAAAGGGGTCTATCTATTGACAGCTCAGCAGGAGCCCTCAGAAAATGGTGTGGTAGGGAGTGTGATCGTGCAGAACTACCCTTGTGACTGTTTTCTGAGGGCTCCTGCCCAGCTGTCAATAGATAGACCCCTTTAAAACTGGCCCAGTATCCCCCTGGTGCCAACTGGGCCAGTTTTAAAGGGGTCCAGGCGATACAGCTCAGCAGGAACTCTTTAAAAATGTTTCATGGAGTCCTGAGCACCAAATCTGGTGCCTCTAGGACCCAGGGTAGCCATTTTGTTTTGTTTCATTTTTAAAAAAATTCTTAAGAAAGAAAGTGAAACAAAAAGCAGATGAGCACAAAATGATATGAAATGAAACATTATTTTTCCATTTTGTGTCCATCCCTAATGGAAATATATTAGAAAAAACAAATGTGAGACTAGGTCAGTGATGGCGATCCTATGGCACGGGTGCCAAAGATGGCACTCGGAGCCCTTTCTGTGGGCACCCAACATCGCCCCTTCATAGCCACCTGTATACAGGTTAAATTACTGTTTTGGCACTTTGAAAATACATTAGTGGGTTTTGAATTGCAGTTTGGGCACTCGGTCTCTAAAAGGTTTGCCATCACTGGACTAGGTGATACTGTTATAGACCACTAAAAAAAACCCAACATACAATCTGCAAGCTTCCATGGATTAGGATCATCTTCTTTGTCAGGCATGTATCAATATGAAGTCCAAAAGTTCAAGGCAAGATGGGTTTCACCAGGCACATCTTCCTTAAAATTTTAAATAACTGCCCTAATACATCCTGCACCTTTCCAGACTTATACCTAAGAAAGCTGCATCTGGAAGAATTTATCTAACCAAAAGCCTTTGGATTTTATATCTAACAGTAACTTTCCTGGCAAAATCCATGTTACCATATACCTTTGGACTTGACTGTCTATATAGTGGTAAGTGTACACTGGTACATTGCCTGACAAAAGCAGATGGTCCTGAATCTGATTCATAAAAGCTTGTGCAGTTTATGATGATTTTTATTAGACATGGGCACGACTCGGCGAAATTGTCGTTTCCGTTTTCGGTTATCGTTTCAGTTACGTAACGGAAATGGTAACGATAATTAAGTCATCAGAACTCGAACACGAACCGAAAAAAGAAAAATTTGGTCGGGTTTTTCGTTTCTGTTTGTGGCATCGCGGCGATCGCGCAATGCGAAGCACAGAAAAAGTTTTAAATTTTTTTTTTTAAAAAAAACCCCCGACTCCCGGCCAAAAAAGCAGGCGAAAATATGCCTGCCTGAGGCTTTGCCACCTACCAGACGGGTGGTTTCTGGGGGTCCCCGAGCCTTTCCCCCTCTTCTCCTGTCCTGGGCTGCTTGCACCAGGCTGGGGGGGTCATCCTCGTCGTCTCGCCATGCCATGAGGGGGGGGGGATCCAAAATGGTGACCGCAATTTTTCTTTTGAAATTGTGGTCAAAAAACACACCAAATCACCACAGAAACATGTGAAATTTATTTATTTTAAATGCCTGAATTTTAATAGTAGTAGCACTGGGTTTTTATAGCAATAAAATGTCGTATTGATTTTATTTTATTTTATTTTATTTTTTATTTTTTTAGATCTGCCCATTTGGGCTGGGCATGGGATGGGACCATGCAAATTGTTTGAACCATTCCACCAATGGCATTGCCAGGTTTTTGACTGACACTTCTGAATGTCTCGGAGGGCATAAAAAGCCGAGGCACCTTCCAGAAATTGCAGTTGGGTGTATGGATGAGGTTGAGGGAGGGGGGCTGGCTGCTGGTGCTGGTGTGATCGATCGAGATTGAGGAGGGAGGCTGGAGGCTTTAGGATTTAAGTTAGGCAGGCAGGGAGGGAATTGAATTTAGAAAATAATTTCTTTAATTCCCTGCAGCTTTGTCTGCTGAAGGGAATAGCAGTTTATTCTTTATTTCTTCTCTGGCAGTTTGTGAGGATTTTTTTCCTGATATTGGATAAAGGGGGAAGTTCGACTGGGAGTGGGAGGTGTGGATTTATTTTAAACATATATTATATACTACCATTTATTTTCTATTTTCCCAACTTCAATTTGCTTGCACACACACACATTTGGGGTGCAAGCCGAGAACAGAACCTCTATCCTAAGTGATATCCTAACTGCCCACTCGCCCGCCCGCCCACGCCACCACCCGCCTGCGGCCCGCGCTGCCGCCCGCCCACTCGCCCACTGCCCGCCCCGCCCGCCGCCTAGGGCGCAAAAACACCTAGCGCTGGCCCTGATTGCAGGACGCCCCTATGCTCTGGGAAGTCAAATAATGCTAAATCACGGGTTGGAAACGACAAACGACAAACGACAAATGGAAACAACAAATTTTTGAAAAAATTCGCAACAAACAGAAACGACCCGAAACAGACCCGTTCCGACAAACGAAACCTCAAAACGTCATTTTTTTCTGGTCGTGCCCATGTCTAATTTTTATAGTGGTCTATAAAGGTATTGCTAAGATTGTATTTCTAATTTGTAATGACCTCATGGCTTGCCTTTATTTCACTGATGCTTGAGAAGGCAGAGATTCTACTCTGATATAAACTTGCTGTGCCTTTAGAGCAAGTGTTAAGGGACATGTCATTCAGGTATTCTGTGTATTATCCTTTTGCCCTCCCTCCTTCCTTGTCTGTTTTATCCGTGGAAGCTGGGGAGCAAGACTGCTTTCTTTTGTAGTACAAATGCTCGAGGTAAGTTGAAAACTAAAACAATAAAAAATTGATCATTAAACATGCCTATCCTTCTCTTGGTTGATGTAGATCTGCTACATGTTTCCAAAGACTGGGATGAATTTGATCAGTATCTTACCAGCTGGCTTATATCTTGCAAACTGTTTAAGGTGTTTTAATGCTATGCTGCTGTTTGATAAAACTGCACATCCTTATTTACTATTCATGGCTATTGTCTCAATTCTCTCTGCATATTCATTCATGCTGCTCAGGTGCTTCTTTTGTTTGATGACTTGTGAATATAAGGGATGCCATGAAATCTCTTCTCCTTTCTCAAAATTGCTGGCAAATATTTTCTGTGAGTACAGTATAACATAATAATAACCCATCTATGGGGCCAAGGAATGAATAGTTCAGGGTGAGTGCCTTACTGCTATAGTTGCTTCTGTGGCTAAAGACTTCCATAAATTCATTGCTACACCAGAAATGCTAGGCTGCTTTCTCAATTGAAGATTTGTTGCCTGAGAGTTGAGGGGGGAATGTGTTGCCGTCTACAGCTTTCCTGAAGCTGTTTGGATGAGCAGCGAATCGTTTCTATCTCTCAACTTCCAGATAAAATCACCTGGATGACTGAGAATCTTCACAGACTTTCCATGTGACAGTCAATTGCAATGCAAAAAGAGCAACACAAAGGCTTCAGATGTTCTAGGTGATGATATAGTGCAGCTAACATAGAAGTAAGAACCTACTGGGGCAACTTTCCTGTTCAGAACTCATTGCTTGCATTGCTTGGTGAGAAATCAACATGACCACATCAGCAAATGAAAGCTTGAACCACATGGACAAATATCATTGGGAACAATATTCACTTTTCCCCCTCATGGTTTTTGTCTATATTTCCAAGAAGGATATGGGAGGAGGGAATTCTATCTGACACTAGCAACAAAATGACAAAATGGATCCAGGGCAATTGTTGCTCATTATTAGTGGGATGCTCATATTATTTGAACAATTGTCCCAAGAAATCTGCAGGAATTGCCCCAGCTTGAATACTGGAGGCTGTAGCAAAAACAAACCAAAAAGCTGAAACAAACAAAGCCACCACCACCTCTTAGGTGCTTGTCATAACTTACAGTTGGTGCATAAAAGAGAAAAGATCCCTTCCGTTTTGAGTTTTAAGGGCAAGGGGAACCTTCCGCTTCCAGGTGTTTTGGACCACCACCCACACAGTCTTTTATCATGGGCATTATAGGCTCAGAATTCTGGGAGCTCCAGTCTAAAACATCTGGAAGGCTGAAGGTTCCCCACCTTTGCTCTAATACTTTGCACTATCACAGATTTTAGCCTTGCCCAGGCAGTTCCTCTGCCTCAGAACTGATAAAGGGAGATATTTTCTCCTTTAATCATCAGTGGCAAGTTATAGCAAATACTGTACCTGAGAGGGTTTCTTTGGAGGTAAGAAACTATAGCTACAAAAATTTTGGCTGGGGCAATTCCAGCAGATTTCTCGGTGTTACAATTGAAAATGCCTCCCCTCTGCTACATATACTGCATGATTTATTAAGCTTGGGCAAAGAGATATACAGTACTTTGTATCTCAATGTTTCTTGTGAAAGCTTGTATTTGTTGTTCCTCATATTTAGCCTGGGCTTGATGCCTTTGGCTAGCCTTTTTTAATTGCCATGGTCTTTAATTTTTATTCTGTTTCTTCACTGCAAGATTTCTTCCTTTCTTTGGGTTTGAAGTGGTGCCTGGGCCACAACACCCACTTCCCTGCCCATCACATGTATTTTTATTTCTTTGTAATTTGGTCTTGAAGTCACTCAAAGTCTGTCAGACATGTCACACCAATTTAGCTTCTGGAAATCTACCTAAGGCTATGCTTGTTGTAACATTGCCTCTCTCAGCATGCCTACTGAAGTCATGTCACTGAACGGTGTAACGTTTCCACATTCAGTTTCTCTTTTCCTTTTCAGTAAGTCAGGCACATATATAGTAGATATTCGAATGCACCTGTAGAATGGATAAGTGACTCTGTCTACAGATTTCTCCCAGACTTGTAAAGCTATCACTGTACACAGAGAACACCTTTGAAGCTGCCAGTACAGTGCAGTTTCCACGAGAATGATGTGGGAGAAGACATCTGCTCACAATGCTTGAATATATTGATGCAGTGGATTTCTCTACTGCTTAAGAAGGCAAGATATTTTCCAGAGTGTAGACAGTAGAGATGGGCACGACTTAGCGGTAGATATTCGAATGCACCTGTATTTGTCGTGCTCGTTAATGGAATAAGCGGCACAAAAAAAAGTTTTTAAAAGTTAAAAAAAAAACTTCCCGGCCCTCTACACCTACCAGGCCAGAAGGGTGTTTTATTTGGGGGGGGTTCCCTGCCCCCCTCTATTGCTACTGCTGCCAGACTCCAAAATGGCGACCGCTATATTTTTTTTTGAAATCGAAAGCTGCAAAAATTAGCACTTGAATTTTTTACAGTAGAGAAGTGGGTTTTTCTTGCAAAAAAAAGTCTCCATTGATTTTATTTTATTTTATTTTATTTTATTTTATTTTATTTTATTTTATTTTATTTTATTTTTTTACACCTGCACATTCGCAATGATGGGCTCGCACATGGGAGTGGACCATGCAAATTTTCCACCAATCGCATGGCCACTTGGCCAGGTTGACCACAGAGACTTCTGGGATGTGCCAATTGGGCATAAACAGCCCACTAATCGTAGCCCAAACCCGAAGCCTAAGCCTAAGCCTAACCCATACGCCAGTACACTGTCCTTCTAAGTGGGTCAGAGAGGCACCCAGAGGTGCACCCCAATACTCACCCTAACCTCACCCGTAACTAGCCTAACCCTAGCCCTTGCGCTAACCCGTCTTAACCCTAAGCCAGATCTACTGCTACATGCAAGTACGTGAGACACAGCGGGTGCAAAGAGTCTGCCAGTCCGTCACTTGTGGCTCTGGCTGACTCCTGCAGCTCCCTCCAGGAGCCCGCTACCCCCCAAACCAGTACTAACGAAAACGAAAAAACAAAAAAATGAACTGACTAATTTTTGCGAAATTTCACAAAAAACGGAAACGAGCCGAAACGGGCTGCCTCCGACACATGACAACTCGAAAACGTCATTTTCCCTAGTCGTGCCCATCTCTAGTAGACAGTTATGCAGGCACAAAAAAGAGAAAGGCCCCACATCTGGAACCTAATTTGAACGAGGAACCCCTAGATTCCAGCATTTGATCCTGTTCCTACTGATAATAACAATTATGTAATATCAAGTAGGGATGGGCATGAAACAAAAAACAAAAGTATGTTTTGTCACTTTGTTATGTGACAAAATGCAATGAAATGAAGCAAAACGAGGAAGCACCATTTCATTACAGATGAAACTAAACAGTGTTTTCCCCCCCGTGTAAATGAACCTTTTCATCTTGTCTGTAAAATGGCTTCAGCTCCCTTATCTGCTGGGCTCGGAGCCCCTGTCACCTCTGCTGTGGCTAGAGAGAGTGAGCGGGCCCAGCGGGAGACCATGCCATTGCACCGCTGCTGCTGTTGAAGAGCCATAGCCGCAGCTAAAGAGGAAAGGGCAAGCAGGGCTGGTGGGAGGCCTTGTGGCTGCACCGTCGCCAAAGAGCTGCGGCCGTGGCCGAAGAGGCAAGGGTGAACGGGCCCAGTGGGAGGCCTTGCCGCCACACCGCCTAAGAGGAGAGGGCAAGCAGACCTGGCAGGAGGCCTTTCTGTCCCCACCAGAGAGGAGAGGGCAAGAGTGGGCCCAGCAGGTCAGCCTAGGCCCACCCCTGCCACTGGAGCCACTGCTGCCAGACCCCCCAAAAGGTAACAAAGTGTTTTGTATGATTTTTTTGTAAAAAATTTTATGAAACAAAACAAAATGAAATGTGTTGGGGATGAAATGGAACAAAACGAAAACACTGTTTCCGTTTTGTGCCCATCCCTAATATCAAGTCAATTCAATTCTGTGCTATCAATTATATGCTATCAAGTCAACTATGGGAGCCTTTTCCAGGATTTCCTAGGAAATGACTGCATTCTCTCCTTCTGGGTTTGTTTTGGGATTGTACAGCTTTCCCAGGGCTCTTCTTTCAAGAGGTGGAGTAGTGCCTTGGCTCTGCAGCTGGCAAGCCAGCCTATTGGGTTATAGAGCCAGCAGTCTTTGGCCACTGTGGCAAAGAACAGAGATGAGCACTTGTGATTCATTTGTCTATGATTACAAACAAAGCATTTAGATACTTCTGATTTCTGAAACAACAACAACAAATTTATTGATTAGGCCATATCAAATACAGAAAAAGAAAAAAGAGAATGAAAAAACAGTTAAAAACACAGTTAAAATAGCAAGATTAAAAATTTTCTCATTCATATGTCAGCATCTCCCCTACAGGCTTCTCGGCCTTTTGGCTAAGATCAAGTGTAGATTTCTGAAACAACTCTTGCTACCAGTGAAGGCTTTCCAAGATCAGTCTGAGTCATCAAAAGATCACACCCATTTTGTGTCTTAAAGATCTGTTGTCTATGTTGGATGGTGGATACTCATTGTTTTGTAAAATGCTGTCTTACTGGGTGTATAGTTAGAATTGTCATTCTTCCAATTAGGCTGTTAAGTCTTGAGAGGTCCATCTTCTAAAATAATACTGACATTATGATGATGATTATTTATTATGGTCAAAGACCAAATATACCAAACAATCCACAATAATCACATATAATTCAAAATTTGAAATAAGTACAAAATTATAAAGTTTTCCATTAAAATATTAATAAATAAACCCTTACTTACAGATTCATAAATTACATACTCTACTAAGCTGTCTATATCCTTAAAATAAGATAAAACTATGGCCCGGTTTATGGTATAGAAGTATTATTATCTACCTTGGTCGCAGATACTGACATTATAAAGAAAATATATTGTCTGTCCTTACTTATACTTGATCTACCAGATATTATTTCACTCTGCCATGAGCAACCTCAGATTCCTCATAATCAAATCTCCTCATCACTATTAGTGCAATAAACAGAATCAAATGCGATGGAATGCAAATATCATGGAATGAAAAGAATTGTTTGGCAAGTAATAGCAATTCTGTTTAGCTTCTACTGTCAACAATGTTGTAAAATCACTAGGCACTTTTTAAGATTTTCATACCTGCCTGTTCTAAGATCCAACTGTTTACTCCCACATTTGTACAAGACATAAAAGACAGTGAAGATAGTAATGAAGAGTCTAAAATAAAAATGATATTTTTGTCAGACCCAACAGAAACATCACAAAATAGCAAGGCTGCTACTATACTAACAAAGACTGCAGGGTTTGCTGTGAAAGTGGATGAATCCAAACTGTTTTTATTTGGTCACATGATAGAAAGGCCCAGTGTTTTTTGCTTCAGTTTTTTTTTACCCTTGCCCTTGGGGGCTTTTACTTGTTTAAAGTCAGAGTGATTCCAATTGTGTTTATGTGAGGATTAGGGATGAGATGTTCATATTACAAGCATAGATGGACACAAACCAAAAACCTACAAACTAAGCTGGCTCATGGTTCAATTCATGCAATCTGTTTTGACAAAATGAAAAAAAGCACTGAATTTTGACCACTTTGTGTTTTGTTTTGCTTTGGCAAAATGGATGCCCCCCCCCCCCCCGTTCCCTTCCTGCTGCTTCTGTTGCCTTCCAGACCCATCCTATTGCCACCACCTCTTCCACTGCCATTTTTAAAGATAATGGCCTGGCTTCCCTTCCAGAGGCCAGGACTGAGGTCTCTACACATATAGTCAATTGCAGGTTGGGGCCTGCACACAGACAGTGCACAGGTGCTTGGAAGACCATGCTGCCACAGCACCACTGCCACCACCTCTATCATGGCAGCATGACAGGGGCAGGTAGGTCCCTCCCCCACCAGGTACAAACTGAAAACCAAACTGGTTAGCCACAAACCACGAACCACCATGAACCATCATGAACCACCATTAGTGCAAGGTATTTTACTGACTGGACAGAGGCATCAAATGGCACCCCTGTCTTATATATTAGAACCAATGCTTCACTACACTATTCAAACATCAGCTTCGTATGGCTTCAGCTCTCACCTTAAAGCATAATATTGGAAGCAGTTGGCTTCATGTTTCAGCATGCTATAGTCTCCCTTGATACTAGAATCTGAATTGCTCTCCATGGACATTTGTTTACTACAGGCGTGGGTGGGTTGTTAGTTGGGTGGAAGGTGGAATAATTCTTGTGAATTTTTCAGCTCTCTACGTACAGTTTTAATCATGTACCAAGTCTCAAGTGGTTCTGTTGATACACTAAAAGCTATGTTGATTTATGGTTGCCAAGATTCTAGTTCACAACTTGGTCTTTAATTTATCTTTTAATATCCCCTCCTGCTTCTGGTATTCAGAAAACCTCTTGAGTAACATCACAGAAATTAAAGGTGAGCGAAGTCCTCTCTCCTACACACAAATCATTGAGTATGTGGTTTACCTTTGTCTGAACCTCCTAAATTATCCTTTTTTTGTTATTGACAAAAGCTTTCAGGAAGCCATGGTAACTAAGGGCTGTTTTAATGGGTTTTGATATGTGAAGCTTCTTATGAAGTGAAAGAAAGAAAGAAAGAAAGAAAGAAAGAAAGAAAGAAAGAAAGAAAGAAAGAAAGAAAGAAAGAAAGAAAGAAAGAAAGAAAGAAAGAAAGAAAGAAAGAAAGGCCAATCTTGGCATTATTGAGTAGATTGATTTGTCTTGTATCTACAAACTCTCCAGATAAATTCATCAATGGCATGGATGTTGGTCCTTTCTAAATGTAGTTCTATTTTTGCATGTTTGTGTGCTCTTTAAATGTCTGAGAATTAAGGCTTTATATAATTACAAAGGTATTTAATTTTAACATAAAGTCTGAAAACCCCCCAGCAATGTATATATTAGGCAAGTCTACTTCTGAGTTTATATATTTTTCTATTTCTTAAGAGAGCCTGAAATAATTTCACTTTAAGACAAAAATAAAACTTAAAAGAAAATTAAAAAACCTGAGGCTTAGGTGCTTCACCAGGTGTGTGTGTGTTGTGTCATTACAGTCGTGACTGACTCTACGTGACCCCATGTCCATGGAGTTTTCTTGGCAGGAGTACTGGAGTGGCTTGCCAGTTCCAACTCCAGGCGCCTACAGCACCTGGTATTCCCTGGTAGTCGCCCATCCAAGTACTAACCAGGGCTGACCCTGCTTAGCTTCCGAAATCAAGTGAGATCGGATGTGCTTAAGGCATCTAGGCTTGATGCTGCTTCACCAGGTAGATGTGATTAAATGAACTAAATTATCCATAGAGTAAAGACAGATTACAAAAGAGGGAGACTTCTGTACTTGCTCCGGTTTAAGTGAAAACACTGAATGTGTCCTCATTGACTGCTGTTGCTGCAGCCACCATGCTCCCTGGCTGCCACCACCCTCCTGTCCACTAAACAAACAAGTCCTGTGGAGGAGGAAGGTCAACAATTTTTTTTTCCCTGGAGGTGTATTCTTGGCCTTGACCAAGCAAGCCCTTGGGGAGAAAAGA
This sequence comes from Phrynocephalus guinanensis, assembly GCA_037367245.1. Lineage (NCBI taxonomy): Eukaryota > Metazoa > Chordata > Lepidosauria > Squamata > Agamidae > Phrynocephalus > Phrynocephalus guinanensis. Next base: position 59,985,401 of record CM074736.1, on the reverse strand, counting down.
GTCCTAGTCACAATGCATTCCTGACATAAATGCCACTATCCAGGTGTTATTTATTTTAAATTGCAGTCCATTGACAGGGTGATAAGCAGGAACTAGCATGCAGCTTCCCCTCCCCGTCTGAAATTTTGCTAGCCTTTTGAGAGACGTTCACAAATTTACTTCTTTGGAAACATTTGCAACCAGAGCTTATGGAGCTTGTAAATTCCACAGTCTTCTGACTGCAAATGCTAGAAGCATAGGAGAAGAAATATGTGCAAAGAGGGCTATACATGCCTTAAGTGGACTACTTTAACTGGTGTAGAGGGAGTCGCATCTTTAAATATGTATACTTCAAGCACTCTTCCTATTTTGATGGATATTCCACATTGCCCCTTTCTGAATTAACTATAACATATTGATGGGTATGTTTCAATCCCCTCTTCCCTCTGGACTATGATGGAAAGAAATATCCACTTCTCAAATTTTCTTTTAAATCAGCTGAATGACTAGCCACATTTATGTATGTGAGGAAATAAGGAATTACTCTAAAGAAGATTGATACTCCTCCAGAAGTCCTTGGAGTCATATATAATAGAGGTCACCTCCTGTGTCCATACTTGGGTTGGTCTTCAGTTTTATGATTTACTTTGACATCTTCATGGATAAACAGTGTTTTGCAAATCTGTGATCATTGTCACAGGATTATTTGTTCTGGCCTGGGGACCTCGTCTAAGAAGATAAAAGGTTTTTGCCAAGAGTTGACAGGCAAGCTATTTGCTCAGTGACAAAAGGCAGGCTGAGCTAAAAATACATTCAAAGGAAATATGAAAAATGTATTTTAAAAGTGTCAAAATAAGCAAGAACTATGTGTTCTTTGTGTTCTTGATAATTTGTTAAAATATATATTTGTTTATTTGTTTAAAGGCCTTATACCCCACACTTTTCCCAGAAAGTTTCCCTGAGTGACTTATAGATCAATAAAAGAAGGACATTTTAACAGTGTCAAAGATACAACACAAGAGAAAAACCAGGAATGGGAAATGGTGGCAACCCTTATAGGTGTAGCTAGGAATGAAATAGCCCAATGCTGGAAATCAGCACAAAATTTAAATATGGAAAAATATAGGACCAAAGTATGGGCAATGGTAGTAATGGAAAAATTGACTTATCGTGTTAGATTGTATAGAGGGGAAATTAAATAGGACCACTTTATGGAAATATGGCACCCACTGTTAAACTCAGATATTGAAACTAGTGATAGATTAAGCAAGATGGAAAATGGATTATACAATGGGTTGTTATAAACTGTTATAAATTGTACTAGCAGAAATTATAAGGAAAATAATGTACTATATTGTGTTATAGTACGGTTGTTAAAAATATTTTTAAAAAAGAGAAAAACAGGAATGGGTTAATGAAAGAGAAACAGGAAAACAGGAAAACATAGAATCCAATTCTGAATATTATTTGGGTCTTATAGTGATTTTCAGAATGCAGAGATAAAGCTGTAATGAGTGTGACACAGCTAGAAGTTGTTGATCTTCTTAACCTATGCAGGTAGCATAAAAATAAATTCAAAGAGATGGGGAGGTTGAACTGATGGGATGGCCTTGCTTCTCTCCATTTTCTTTGTCTGGCACAGCAAGAAGGAATGGCTAATGGGTAGGATTCATTGTTAGTTTTGTTCCTAAATTCTATCTTGGAACAACTCTCTTTTTTAGACTTGTTCCCTACTCTGTGCCTTGTTGCACAGTGTTTAAACTGCCACGATGACTGTGTTCACAATCTGGGGTTCACTTCCAGGTAGCAGGCACAAGGTTCACTCAGCCTTCCATCCTTCCAAGGTTGGTAAAATTAGCATCCAGCTTGCTGGGTGTGGTGGGCAATGTGTAGCCTGTATAATTACCAGAGAGTGCTTTAAGCACATTTCTTTCTTTCTTCTCTTTTTACCCTGAAGACGCCCTGCTCTGTTTCAGAATAAATAACTCTGCTTGAACAAAATCTCAAATGTTTATCTCAATTTATAAAGGAGTATGTTTAATGAATATCAGGTGGAGGTAAGTTGATATGCATGCATCACTAAAGATGAGAAGAAGAAGAAGAAGAAAAGTATAAAATGGAAGATGTGCCGAAGTACAGCCTTGAACAAAAGTGTGCAGCAGAGAGTGTAGAGGGAAACCAACTGCTAATCATGCAATGTAGTGTAGCCATAGTGTATTCTCAACAGTAATCACCATTTACATAATCACCAAAAGAACAAAGACATATCTTAACCACTCATATGTAAGCAGTTTGATTCTGCTTCCTGTCAGAGAGGTTGGTGCAGGCTGAGAGGGATGTAGTAATTGCTAGTACAGATGGGCATGAAACAGAAAAGTAGCATTTTGTTTCATTTCCGTAGTAGTTTCATTTTGTTTCATTTGTAATGAAATTTTAAAGTAGTTTAGTTATGAAATGAAATGAAATGAAACGAAATTCTATGTTGGGTCCTAAAGGACCAAAATGGCAGCAGAGCTTCCTCAAGTGATCCTAGGTAACCCCCTGAAATTTGAAAAGGTTTGGGAGGGGGGGTCAGGGAGCTCCAATCTTTCTATTGGAAATTGAAGGACCACCATACATCAAAAGTTCCTACCAACTTGCATAAAGTAAGTTCCAATAGAGGCCCAAATATTTAGTGATGAATCACTTCATGTATTCATTAACCTGGCATGTGGCAGGAAGCCAGCTCCTCCACACTTTTGTTATTTTTCGGGGGAAATGGCACATGGATCAAACATATGTAGAAATTCATCTTTTTTAAAAGATTAGTGGTACTTTCTTTTCCATCCTACCTGGAAGCTGAAGCTAGCCCATTGTTCAGAATGCCTTAGAAGAATTAAGGTATATCAATGTAATTCAGTTCTTCGAAACATGGCTGTTTTATGAATATAATATTTATGAATGTGGGATATTGTGCTTCTGTGTCAATGATTCAAAATGCCAGGAAATGGTCCAATATTGCTGCACAATACCATGTGCATGCTGCCTGCAGGAAAAAGACTGCCAAGCTTTATATGGCAAAGGGCAGCCTGAATGGTGATGACACTGATGGCAGTAGTCAAGATAGTCTATAGGATGTCCTATTCTACTCGCTATCATTCACAAAGAGACACCAATTGGGAAAGCATGTCAGAAGCTGACTCATTTTTTATCAATTAACTACTTCTCATCCAAACAGAAAGTAATAACTATCCCACATTCATTCACTGGAATGTTTTCTGTTTGTTAAAATAATTGAAGTTTCCAACTAGTTTAAATGGAAGTTTAAGTAGCTAATACAGTACCTAAAATTTGAACAGAAACTTCTTGCATGTAGAACTATCCAGAAGGAAAGGCTCTCAGAAGATGAATGCATGATCTGTACTATGATTTCTGTGAGATGATAGAAGCAAGATCAGCTGGGATGTGGCTGTATTTCATCTGTGTCAGATGAAGGGCTATTTTATTTTTTTACTTAATGAAATGATGAAGTGAACGTCGGAGTAAGTGCACAACATGCAGTGGAGACACATAGGCACACTTTGACTTACCTCATGTCACCATGCCTACTCCACAGAATGGGTTAGAAAGCGATCCTCCCATTTCCAAACCCGTTCCATGAGATAGGAAACTTGAGGAGAGAAAAGCTACATCCGACCAAAGGCTCTATGAACGTGCTGTGTGCATGTTTTCTGAAACATTTCCCTTGTGGTTTGAAATTTGAAAAGGGAGAGCTGGAAGTTAGCAAAGATCGTCATTGGAAATGTAGGTTATGAAAGAAAGACAGTTTGGGCAAAGGGTACTGTATATACACATCCCCAGTGTACACCAAAATCTGCAGCGTCTACAATTTATGTAAATATCTACTGTAAAAAAAGCATTGGGGAGTCAAATTCCACATTTGTTGTCTGTGTCACAGATGACTCATATGGTTGTCATTATCAAAAATCCTCAAAAATATGTGATATAATTGGACCACGGATGATGAACCATGATATGGCAGGGGACTACTGCAATATTAATAATAAATAAATTGTGTTGGGTTTTCACAAGACTTTAAAAATAAAGTTGGACTGAGAACCCTAGCAGTTTTTCATTGCCTCTTCCCTACAGTATTCAAAACTCTGTCTGCTCTGTTAGACAAACTAACCAACTTTATTTATACTGTACACATCTTTCATGAGGAAGATAAGATGGTAATCTACAAAAACATTAGCTTTTTTGTGGTCTGTTTTTTTTAAGAGAAAGAGAATTCTCACTTCTGGGAAAACATAAAAACGATTTGTATTGCACATTTTAATATATCTGCTGGGAATATTTCACAGTAGACATACATTTTCCCTGAGGGATTTTTCACTGTTTAGTCTTTTTATTTTCTCACTGACATGTTTCTTATTTCAGCATATGCGTTGTGTCAGTTCAGTTCTTTTGCAGAACAAAGACTAACAATCCTTTGCAAACAACAACTGAGGAAGGGGCGGGAATCCACCTTGGAGAGAAAGAAGGGAATTTCTGTACTCATTATGGGACCCGAATGAAACTGGAGTAGTATGTGAAAATCAAAGGGAAAAAAACAAATAATTTCCATTCTGATGGCAGATGCACTGAGCTTACAAAGTCATTTAGCCAGCAGTCTGAGTGCTTGCACAGACATTCAGCAAGCCGCCTTTGTGTTGCAGAAACACACTTCTTAGAATTTCTTCCTCTGACATCTGAAGACCATCAGACACAATGGTGAATACTAACCACCTGCAGTTCTGCAGAAACAGGTGCCTGATGCCTTGCTCCTGAAATTCAAGTCCAGTAAATCAGATTTAGTTAAACCCCAAGGCTCAGGTTATGACAGCATTTGTAAGCAGAGGAGACACAGCATTCCAGCGATCTGCAGATAGCCTTGCTAATAAATTATCAAGATGGATAAGGAGTTTTACAAAATTCTTTCCATTATGTTAGAAAACACTTTTTTTTGTCTAGACACATCAACCCTCTGACTATGATCCTGCTGTTTAGAAATGCCACTGCCATTCATTATGTGCTACACCCTGCAGTCTTGGTTCTACTCTCTTATTGGTTGAATTATCATCATCGTCTTTGTACCCCAGCCCTCCAATAAACCACAAACTACTTCATCATTTGAGACAGGTGCAAAATGGCATCACAACTATGCCAAGTAACAGATCCCAGAGTGCACAGAAATGCTTACAGGGTCCAAGAATTATGTTGGCTGATAAGAAATGGACTTACAACCAGTTCTTGTAATTGAATTACTGAAAACAACATATAAGAAATGCTGTTGATCCCAGGTGGTTTCTACTACACACAGTACTGTATATATTGTCCAGTTCTATGGCAGCTGTGTGTTCCTGGAGAAAGTAAGTGTGGACTACTCTGTAAGGACAACAGGAAACTAATTATCCACCAGCTTCTCTTGGGAACATGATTAATTGGGAGCTGGACTTGATGCCCCTTGCAGCCTCTTCCAGTCTTCTAGGATTCTGCGAACATTTTGAGGATCACAGTAAAGACATAGTGTTCCTTCAAATCAGAAAGGTGTGACAAGTGAAATAGTTCATTGTAGCTGGTTAATTTTTGGAAACTTGTAGAGAAGGGCACAAAATGGAAAATTGGTGTTTCATTTCATTTTGTTACAGTAATCCCCCACCTATCGCTGGGGTTAGGGACCTGACCTGATCTGCAATAATTGAAAATCCGCGATATGCGGATGCAGGTTGAGTCAGACCTGGGGGGACCTAGTTGGGGGCTCTTGTACTTACCCCCAGCCTGGTCCTACCCTGAACGGGACTGTGAGAGCCTAAGCTAAACATGCTCAGTTCTTTCAGTGTTTCATTGTAAGATTTGGTTTCCAGCCCCTTAGTCATCCTTGCTCTCCTCCTCTGAACTTGTTCCAATTGTCAGCATCCTTTTTGAAGTGTGGTGTCTAGAACTGGAAACAGTTTCTCTCTCACACAGTCCTAATTATGTAATGATCTGGAATGCTTTATCTTTGTTATCTTACTCATCATAGTTTACTAAACTTTACTAAAATAGGATGAGTAAGATAAAATAGAAAAAGCATTGCAGATTATAGAAACACTATCTAAAAAGCAATGCAAGTCTTTCTTCACTCTGGAATTCTGTGAAATGGCTGCCAGAGAAGCACTGAGATCCCACATAATGATCTCAATCTGAGTCCTCCGTAAAATCTCAGGGGCTGGAGTGTCCAAAGGAGACATTTGGTCTTCATGTGGAGGGGCCTAATTGTCACTTGTTTGTATTAGCTTGTCTTACTGAATTATTGACAGTTTACCCCTCTCAAATGTTTTTTAAGACCATGAGTGCTGAAAGGCATAGGAAGTATCTCATGGGATCAGTGGCTCTTTGGTCCATCTCACAGTAGTTCTGGAATTACGCAAATGTGTTTAACTCGGTCAATTTTTGCACATTTGTCTTAATCCCTGACCTGCCTCCTCGTCTGAGTGGGTGGCTGCTGAGGAAGGTGGGTGCCAAGGGAGAAAGATTCTGCCAGTGGAGGAGCACCTGGCCTGCATGCTCTAGCAACTGAGTAGGGCAACCAGTTTGGGGGAGGAGCAGTATGTGGCACCTGTGGTGCCACATGGACAAAGTGGGATGAGTTGAGTCATGCCCATCTCTATTCAAAATTAATTAAAAAACTTACAATATTTGATTTGATGAACTTAAAATTAAAATAAACTAAGATGGATATACAGTGGTACTTCGAGTTATGGACACCCTGAGTTACAAAAAAAATTGAGTTACCTATAGAAATCTGTGGGTATAGGAAAAATTCAAGTTACAAAAAAGCCTTTTTTTGAGTTACGAAAAGGAAAAGGAAAGGAAAGATTCCTTTTCAAAATGGTTCCTGCTTGTTTGCAATAGCAAAACTGCCATCTTGTGGCCATCCAACTCCAGTGCTGCAATTAGGAAGAAGAAGGGGCCATTTTGAAAAGCAATGCAGAAAGCAGGGGCTGCCTTTGCCGTAAAACCACATGTCCAATGGTGAAGCCCGGAGCCCGGAGCCTCTGGAAGGGCCAACACCCCACCCCCGAAACTCTCTCCCACCCCATAAGATCAAGGGCATCATCCACCTCGACTACAGTGTGTTGTTGTTTGCCAAGGCTTTCGCGCCAGCCCCATCATCGGGCCATCTTAACAACTGCCCGACCAGGTAGGTCAGGGGTCTCCTTTGGCATTTTAAAATTGATTTTTTACACTGAATTACATAAAACAAATATATTGCTTGTCTCCTGTTGTGTTATCAGTGACCTTTACAAACTGCCCATTTTGGCACCATTTTGGGGACTTTTTGGGACTTTTTTGGTGGATTCCTTAAGTGGTTATAAGGTAGGTTGCCCATCTTCTGTTGTTTGCTTTCCAGTTAATGTGCTTTTTGCTTTCAGGGGAGGGGAAAAATTCTCACTTGGAATGGATTAATCAGTTTCCAATGCATTTCTATGGGAAACTCTGTTTTGAGTTACAAACATTTCAAGTTAGGAAAATGCATTTGGAATGGATTAATTTTATAATTAGAGGTACCACTGTATGAGTATATAGGTGTTGTGATATAAGTAATAAAACCTATAAACTTGAGTACTATGTGTGCAAGATTACAACTAATGTTACAAAAATGTTCAAATATCATGAATATTTTTAAAAGAAAAGCCTTTGTAAATCAGAAAAAATGTTCAGTTATAAATTCCCTATCGAATTTATTTATTTATTTATTTATTTATTTATTTATTTATTATTTACATATCTTAAAACAAAATATATAAAACATAAATTTAAGACTTAAACAGGTTGTATAATAACCTGGATAGGGGAAAATAATCTTAACTTCTCTGCAGAGTTTCTCCCCTCTAACAAAACTTATTAGGCATCAAGCCCTGTCCTTAAATGGGTGCCTAATTTCAACTAATTTTATAGCCTTTTAGAACTAAAAGCAATTATGGTATCTTTGCTAGCTTTGGTTTTCCAGCCATACAGAATTACTAAATGTTCTAGCTGATATTATATCACTTGGTATTTTGACTATCTTAAAACTTTAGCAAAATGGCACTTTATTTTTTTTTACTTCAGCAAAACATGTTGATGACTTTCTCAGGGTTCAAATATACCTTTTTGAAAGATGGCACTACTAGATTCTTCATTCACCTGTCAAATGTTTTCTTTTACATACTTGTTTGTAAAGAAAAGCCCTTGTATGTGTTTTGTCTATTAACCAGCAATCGCAAGTTGCATTTTAAAGTGACATACAGTATTTTTTCTCTACTCCTCTTAGCTTCCCCAGTATTTTACCCATTTATACCTATAGTATTTTTCAAAGTCTGACAAATCTTCTATCAAAAGGACCTGCATCTCACTGATCTCCTTACCCAATATGAAATGCATAGTCACTTGTACTACATTGAATGTTATACCCAGCCATATCATTTGTTTCCATGTTGATCAAAAGAAAGGGACAGTTATCAGCAGATTCTTGAATCGCAAAAAAAAAAAAATCTTTCTGCTTCTTCCCAAATATTTCCACTACAGACAGAACATCTCTCGTAACATCCTCTCCTGTTAGCAGGGTGCTGTTTTGTCTCTCTCTCAGCAGGGAGCTATCTACCACCAGCACTTGTTATAGTCTTCTTGGAAGTAGCAAGATAAGACCATCCACCAAACTCTCTAGACTTCAAAGATTTCTGCTCTTGGAAGCCTGTTATACTTGCCCATGTGGCTCAGAGCTATTATCAGCAGGTAGGCCATTGAATTGTTTGAGCAATATGAAAGGCACACCATTCCTTTTAATGCCTATGTTTCTGTACAGCACACTGTCCCAATCACTTTTTCCTTGTATTTAGTATTATTTGCCCTCTTTAAAAGTGTCTCTCTCCTCCCTTTTGCTCCTCTTGCAGAGTTTCTACTGCTTTTTGAAGAAATGGTTAATATTTTCTGAAGAGTGGACAGGTGGACCTCAACCTGTCCAACTTTCTCTTCCAGCAAGATGATTAGGTTGCACTGTATCCTCTTCTAGTAAAATGACAGACGGCACAGATGTTGCAGCAGCTCCCATTGTTGCCCTTAGTTCTATATTATGTTGGTAGTGGTGAGCATCTCCTGACCATTCCCTTGCACTCCACCACTAAATGACTGTCTCCTGTTCTTCATTTCTGATTACTAGCTAACAGTGAATGTGAGTGTGCCTACAGACAGTTTCCTATATTTTTCCTGCAAAAACCATGTGCAAAATCCACAACACAGAAAGCAATGGGTGCCTTTTCTAAATGGGGCAATAATTAGGACAGCAATATGGTTTCCTTAAAGCAATGTAGAAAGTTTCTAAAATAAAATATTAGATAGATAGATAGATAGATAGATAGATAGATAGATAGATAGATAGATAGATAGATAGATAGATAGATAGATAGATAGATAGATAGATAGATAGATAGATAGATTTAAGTTTTGATCCAAGTATATTTTTGTGCAGATAGCAAGAGGATAAATTCTCATTTCAACCATTAACCTAAGCAAAGTCCTATCAAGCCTCTCCACCTTTGGCATAGGGCAAGTAAGGCTCATTTATTTTACATTGATTCTTGGGGCAATATAGTGTGAGGAACTTTGAGCAGCCAGCAACATAAATATTATCAATAGGACACTACAGTGGTAAAGAGAGAAGACTCAACTTGTTGGAGAGTTAATAGAAATGGGATAGCTACTGGGATATTTTATAGTGTTTTGCATTGTAAAATATATTGTGGCATTTTGATCTGGCCTCAACCTGATAACACAATTAACAGGCCATTAAATTGCTAAGTTTCTAAGGTGTACTAAGACCATGGTGCACCATATCTACCTATGGCTTGAATCTGGCACTCCATGTATCTCAATGAATGCACTGTACCATGAAAGTTCATGATAAAATAAAGCTGTCAAAGACACTATGAGCTGGGTTTTTTTTAAAAAAAATCTTCCTTATATTTTCTACACATATAGTGGTGGATGTGTTTGTACGTAGCCTTGTTCAGCCACTACTTTTCTGGTTAATTTTGATGTAATTCGAAGGGAGCATCTAATATCTTTTCCCCTGCCACCATGTTCTCTCATTGAAGAGTGTTCTGCCCTCACCAGTTGGCTTTCCATGTGAGCAAGACCTCCGGTTCCCATGTGTCCTTGGTTGTGTGGAGAGCAAGGATGGCAGCTGGTTATCCTCATAAGAACAAGAGCTTCTTCCTCTTGAATTCCTTCAGGCTCAGCTTCACTGCAGACCCCATAGCCTGAATGTCTAGTTAAAATTTGGAAAGCTAATGCTATCTTCCTTGTTTTTGCCACTCAGCCGAGAAAGATGGAGAACCAGAATGTGTGCCCACTATCATGAAATTACAGTTGGTCTTAAAATATATATTTTACTCTATGGAGTTTGGACTATATTGAATTGCAGTAGTCCCTCAGACATCACGGTGGTTGGGTTCCCAAACCACCCGCAATAAAGGAAATTCTGCGATATGCGGACGCTAGGTGTGAGAGGGTGGAGCTGTGCCAGGTCACTGTCACACAGACAAAACAGCCAGTCCTCCTGGGATCGGAGGTGCCCAGAGGAGCAATTGGGAGGGCTAAGAGTAGAACAGGGTGTGTGTGAGTGCTTGCGTGTGCTTGTAAATTCTGAGAGACAGTCCCTCCAGAGCCCTCCAGCACAGTCTCTTCACCCCCCCCCTCTCTCACACACACATGACCACATGCAAGCACTCACACACACCCTGTTCCACACTTAGCCCTCCCGCTTACTCCTCTGGGCACCTCCGATCTCTGGAGGACTGGCTGTTTGTCTGTGTGACAGTGACCTGGAATGCCCCCCCCAAATAAAAAATCACTATATACTGAAACTGTAAAGTACGAACCGTGATGGGTTGGGGGATTACTGTAACAGAAGTAAAGACAGTGGCAAAATAGAGACATTATTGTGGAAATGCCAATTGCTGGCTCTTTTTCATTTGCTGTTGTCCGAGAACTGGAAGACTGTCAACTTTGAAGATTATTTTATAATTCTCTATATGCTGTTTTGACTGTCTCCATCTGAAGAGGCACACCAAGTGTGATTAAATGACTGCTACTGTTTCTGCTTAAACTGAACATGCCCTCAAGGGGAAGATGAAGCAAGGTCCAGAGTGGTAAAACAGATCTGTCTGGGAACACTCTTTATTTCACTCTACTAAGAAGTCATTAAAGCTCTCATGAGCAAGAGTGTCAAGAGATAGGAATGATTATACCAACAGGGACCTGAAAGAGGATTTGGACCAGTTATGTGGACAATCTCCACTTGAATAATTTAACACGTCAGTAGTCAGGCAGAAACAGATTGACTGAGGATGGAAACAGATGTAGCAGTTGTGGTAGCAGAAGAAGTTTGAGCAACCATTTGCTGCACTCAGAAGCAATTGTTATAAGGTCAGAGAGTATGTGTGTGTCCAGATGTGGCTTTATTTCCCAGTTCCTGTTCTTTAGATGTGGAAAGCATCATCACATTTTGTATATACAGTGGACCCCCACCCTTTCGCGGTTCATATACTACGGTCCTGCTATATTGCGGGACTGCAGCACAGTATATGAAAAACATCCCCCTGGTTTAAGGGGCAAAGGCCTGTTTCAAGCCTCCTAAACCTCAGGCTGCCCCAAACGGCCTGTGAACCGGATGTCACTTCTGGGTCACTGAAAATCATTTCTGAGGCCTCTGAGAGCCTTTCTAGGCTGGTTCACAGGAGACCATTTTGGGGCCTCCAGAAGGCCTGGGAAGGCCCTCGCAGGCCCGTTCGGGGCAGTGCCAGGTTGGGGGTAAGTACAAGAGCCCCCGGTTAGCCCCCCAGGCCCGACCCAACCTGCACCTGCATATTGCGGATTTTCAATTATGCCGGGTTGGATCCCTAACCCCCGTGATAGGCAGGGGGTCACTGTATCTCTCCTGTGTTTACCCACTACTTCTTTCCTAGACCCCTGGAACAAAGTCCACTAAGGATGGGGAAACGGATTCCTGCATCTCTCCAAATTTCAATATGCACACAGAAGTTTTAATTTCATTCTATCTTGACCATAGCTTCGACTCTTGATGTGCACATGAATAACAATGGTCACAATTCATGTACTGTATTTTCTCTCTACAATGAGATAGATGCACATGTTTGTATAGGTGCTCTCTCAAAAAGTGAGGGATTGCTGTTTGTCTATAACAGTTGTTCTCAAACTTGGGATCCCCAGATGTTCTTCGACTAAAACTCCCAGAAGCCTTCATAACTAGCTGAACTAGCCAGGATTTCTGGGAACTGTGGTCCAAGAACATCTCCTGCCAAACCCTACACATTCTTCCTATATCTTTTTCTAACCACTAAGCAATAATATTAATTTGGCTGCAATTAGCCAGTGAGTCCCTCCCTAATTCTCTAATGGAGTTTGACATGTTTGTGTGTAATCTCAATCTCAAGAAGGAGTCTCGAGTTTCAAAATAGGTGGTGAGGCAGGGGAAGTGCTGAGTACCCGAAAGCCCTTTTCTTGGTATGTTAGAAGAGGGGATGCAGCCAACTGGCCACCAGGGGTGGAATTTGACATCTGCGTTCCTGATTTGAATTTGCATCCTGTATTTCTGCACTATTGGCAATGTAGAGGTGCACAGCCAGAGAAAGTCTTGCATGGGTGAAAATCTTGCTTACTTACTTTATTTATTTATTTATTTATTTATTTATTTATTTATTTATTTATTTATTTATTTATTTCAGTAGGTTAATACAAGCATCACCAGTCTTTCCTTTTCAGAAATGAGATATGGTGTCTTTTGCAAGTTGCATGTCAACTCAACTAAAGAAGGTGTGCAATTTGCAAGGTACCTTGTTATGGCTCTAAACCAGCCAGCCCTAACTCAGTTCCCTCTAGTTGCTCTGACTATAACTTCCATCCCATCATTCCCATTGATCAGAGTATAATGGAAGTCATAATCCAGAACATGTGGAGGGATCAGCCTGTGGCCTCTCCTTTACACTAGTTTTTAAAAACTGGTTTAGCTGAAGAGTTTATTAGATGTTACAGTTGGCATTAACTGATTTTATGCCAAATTGTCATTTGAGATGCAGCTGTCATATAAAGCATCCCAAATTTTACTTGTAAAAAATAAGAGCATTCCGTGAATAATTTCAATGGCTTTGATTTCTTTTGCTTGCGAAAGAAAACAGTCCTACTGTTTTTTTACTCTCTCTCAAACTACTTACTACTTGGGAACAATTTCTGGCATCTGTTCATTTACTGTTCATGATCCCCCCCCCCAACATCTCACCCCTGCTATTGTGATGTGCCTAAACAGGAGTTCTCTGGTTCCAATAGAAAACTGGATAATGTATGGTCTGTTTATGTAGACAAGTTCAGTCTGTACAAAGAACACAACACAATGGTGCATAAAATAATTATCCTGCATTATGCATCAGACAGGCCTGTTTATGACAGGACAGAGCAGAAACCCATTTTGGTGCCAGAGCTGTAACCAAGAAAGACTATGAGGAATTTTCTTCAATCGCTGGAATCATAAACAGCAGTACCAATAACATTATTTGTGATGTGTGATTCTGGAGATAGTTGTGGGTTAAGTTTTGAGGTAATAAACAGGGGTAATATGAAAATATATTTCTGTTAAAAAGTGGGGGAGAGAGACAGAACATAAACAAATACAATGGATGTAAGCCAATGTGCTGCTGGCAGGAACAGGACTTCATTTCTGGTTTCTTCCTCCTCTTTGCTTGAGATGGGGGTGTGGGAAAGCTTATCCAAACAGAGCAAATAAAATAAAAGCCTTGCATATATTTTCCATCCTCTAGTGGACAAGACTTGAAAGTATAATCGGTTTTGTTTTCAACCATCTCTCTCTCTCTCTCTCTCTCTCTCTCTCTCTCTCTCTCTCTTTGGTAACACCTGTAATCTCCAGGCATTGATGATGCTACCTAGGGCTGATGGGATCTGTAATCCAAGAACTTCTGGAGGTTCACAGTAAAAAGTGGTTTTCCATGGCTTCAGAGACTAGGACTTGGGGCAATGGTTTCAAACTGCAGGAAAAGAGATTCAATTTAAACATTAGGAATAACCTCTTGACAATTAGAGCTGTTCGGCAGTGGAATATGCTGCCATGGAGGGTGCTGGAGTCTCCTTCTTTGGAGGTTTTTAAGCAGAGGCTGGATGGCCATCTGTCCAGAGTACTTTGATGGGGGTTCCTACATGGCAAGAGGTTGGACTGGATGGCCCTGGAGGTCTCTTCCAACTCTATGATTCTATGATTCGATGAATCTCTAGGTGTTAACAGCAGACACTGAAAATAATACCTGGCCTGGGGCTGTGCTTCTTTAAACAGTTTGTCTACTGCCTTGCTCTCTCCCTTTGTTTTATAGAACAGTAATTGGCATTTACAGCCTAATTATATGGTTCACTGATATTAGTTGAATTTGCTAAAAGTGTTTTATAACAAAAAAATGGGGAGGGAATATTAATGGTTTCCTTTTAATAAGTTTACATACATTGCTAGAATAAGGGGGAAATGTGTTATATATAAAAAAGCAATCCCCTAGGAGAAAACAAAACAGAACCTTTACCTTGAAGGAGTTTTCTTAAAAGCCACTCATCCAAGTATACCACAGCGTGTTTATCTCTGGGGCTGTGCTTTTGTATGCTGCATAATAGGTTTCATGCTATTTTTTCCCAGTGGTATTGGCAGCGGAAGACCAAGGAGCAGACTCCATCCTTTGTCTGCTAAGGTACAGAGACTGGCAGCATTTAAATCAGGGCACAAAACATATAGCACAAGGGACTTGTCCCATATTTGTTGCTGACTTGAGAGGTGAGACCGGGAACATTTATTTTATTTTTATTTTAGAATATTTTATTTTTATTTTAGAGTATGTCTGTGAAGATTCTGTCATCCAGGTGAGTTTATCTGGAAGTTGAGTCATGGCTACTGGACTTCTTTTCCTTGAGAGACAGAAACGTTTTGCTGCTCATCCAAACAGCTTCATCATTCTGAATTCAGCTAGTGTGCGTCCTCCATCTTATAGTCAGCTTTGACCTCTTGTCACCTTGGTCTGAGATAGGATCTGAAGATGAACAATGGCCTGAATAGGCTTGTAAGGTAGACAATAGTATCCAGAGCCATATAGTATGGGTTGTTGTTAGCTATGGCCTTGGTGGTGAAGGCTTTCTTATTTGTCTTGGTATTGTTGAAAGCACACCCTAGTATTTTATTAGACAGAGAAGATAGGTGGTTTGAGAGAGGAGTCAGGGAAGCCATTCATGTGAGCATCAAAACCCCCTCCCTCAACAGAGGTGGCGGCCTCAGGCATAGTCTATCTGCTACTTATCAGGGTGTGCTTTCAACAATTTGTTGGACATTTCAACTGGTTGGAAACAAATAATAATTTCCAGTTTAGACAACCCCTCTCCTGCCCCAAGAATGATGGCTGCACAGTGACACCACGAGTCACTATCTTTCTTTGTCATACAGTTTGTTTTAAATGTACATGGTGAAGTTCCTAATCAGCCAAAAGTCTTATTTTACAAAACTGAGAAGGTAAAAATAATTATAGTACCATAATATAAAGACTCAATCAAAAGCATGCTCTCCCCCCCTCTCTCTTGATATCTATCCATGTTCTCTGCCTTCCATAACTGATAATGTCACCATAGCTGTTCTGCTCAGATGGCACTTTTTTGTTGTTCATTATATGAAAGTCCCAGCAGGAAAATATTCAGACAGAGAAGAGACAATTTAATAGGCTGGCAATTACAACAATGGTCCTAATTGCCAAAGTAATAAATGACAAGGCAGTAAGTAGCTGGGGAGGATATTTATGACTCTGCTGACAAGAATCAGTGAGCCACATTAACCCCTGACTGTAAAACACACCAGAAAGCTGGATCCATCAACATTAAAGCAACAAAATACCCAGTTCAGATTGCTTCATAGTTTTGTGAGTAACTTCCTGTAAGACATAAGATTTAGTTGTCTGAAAGAGATCAATTGCAAAGGCCAATCAGAAATGGTTTTCTAAAACTATCTAAAAGTCTAAAGGTAGATTTATAAACAAGAGTATTTTTAAAGATATTTGGTTATTTTTCATTGACTATGTATTAATTAAAGGGAACAGTCATGTGCTTTTGAAAGAATCAGAGTGCAGTTTTGGAAGGGGAATAGGGCATCATACAAATACAAACAGATACATCATGTCCTCAAATGGTCCCAGGGGCCACTGATGTGTAATTGAATACTTTAATTGTATCTATGTGTTAAGTGTTTTATTTGCTCTCTTTGTATTTCTATGGAATTTTATATTTTTAATAAAATACAATTTTAATAATTGGGAAGGGGGAATGGTTTTCTGAATCCCACAAGATTGTTACAGGGCACTTGATCTTGCCACTTCGAAACATGAAGATCCAGTTCATGTGAGGAGACGATTCTAGGACAGTGCACTCCAACATTCAAGCTAACAACACTACTAGTTTGTTACCTGACCCTCGGAATTCAAAGTGCCAAGAAAAAAAAAACAGCCTGTTTTCACTGTTTTCAAAACAAACAGAGAGAAAGGGAAACAGCACCTCACCTGTGGAAACTGCTGTGCACAACTAGAGGCCAACTGGCATCTCTATCAACAATAGAACAAATCCTCCATGCGCCCACAAAACCAGGGGTGATCTGAGCACACAGGAACATGGAAGAGAGGAGGTCATTGACCTCTTTCTGTACTTGCTGGCGAAGTATAGGTTGACCATATGAAAACAGGGATGCATTCCTGTACCTTTAATAAGAGGAAATCTCAGCACCTATAGCAGTGACTGCAAGCTGATTTTGGCAATGGGACCTGTGATAATTAGAGATGGGCACGACTTAGCGGTATTCCCGTTTCCGTTTCCGTTACTCGTATCCGTTACTCTACGGAAACAGTAACGGGAATTACTCCGCCAGAATTCGAGCTTGAACCGACGAATGAACAATTTGGTCTGATTTGTCGTGCTCGTTACTTGCATCGCGGCGATCGCGCAATGCCAAGCGGCACAGAAAAAAAGTTTTTAAAAGTAAAAAAAAACCCGATTCCCGGCACTAAAAGTAGGCGAAAACTGTCTGAGGGCACCTACCAGGCCAGAAGGGTGTTTTATTTGGGGGGGGGGGTTCCCCGCCCCCTCTCCTTGGCTATTGCTACTGCTGCGCTGCTGGTACCAGGCTGGGAGGGCGCATCCATTTGCCATGCAGTGCGGGGGATCCAAAATGGCGACTGCAATATTTTTTTTGAAATCGTTGCCCAAAACCCCACAAAAGCACCACAGAAACATGCGAAAATTAGCTATTTTAAATGCTTGAATTTTTACAGTAGCAGCAGAATTAGCAGAATTAGCTGGAGTATTTACAGACATTTTTAATCTATCTTTGTTGCAGTGCTTTGTCCCTACTTGCCTGAAGACATCTATTATAGTGCCAGTCCCTAAGCAGCCAGTAGTAGTATCTCTCAATGACTATAGACCAATAGCTTTAACATCTGTTATTATGAAATGTTTTGAGAGATTGGTGCTAGATTATATTAAGGCTAGACTTCCATCTACTCTGGACCCGTTCCAGTTTGCATACAGGAGTAACAGATCCACTGATGATGCTATATCCATTGTTGTCCATACTGTACTGAGCCATTTAGAGCAACAGGGAACATATGCAAGGCTGTTATTTGTGGATTATAGCTCTGCTTTTAATTCAATTCTACCTAATAGGTTGTTTTTTTAAAATGGCCAGTTTAGGTATACATCAGAAGATTTGTTTGTGGGTAAGGAATTTTCTGACTGATAGGCCACAGTCAGTAAGGATGGGACTCCACCATTCTTCTACTCTTGTATTAAGTACAGGAGCTCCTCAGGGTTGTGTGCTAAGCCCCTTCCTCTACTCCTTGTACACACATGATTGCACCCCACTGTATAACTCCAACACAATCATCAAATTTGCAGATGATACAACAGTGGTGGGGCTCATTAGTAAGAACGATGAGTCTGCTTATAGGAAAGAAGTACAAGGGTTGACTCAGTGGTGTAAAGAAAACAATCTTATACTTAACACCAAAAAAACTAAAGAACTTATAATTGATTTCAGGAGGAAGAAAGAGGTACATTTACCATTGTACATAAATGGTGAGGAGGTGGAGAGGGTTGGTAGCTTTAAATATCTGGGCACTTACATCTCAGAGGACCTCTCATGGACTGCAAACACCAATATGGTTGTGAAGAAGGCACAGAAGAGGCTGTATTTCCTGAGAATGCTCAGGAAGATGAATTTATCTCAGCATCTACTTCTGTCTTACTATCACAGCACCATTGAGAGTGTCCTAACTTATGGCATGCTATCATGGTATGGGAGCAGCTCTGTAGCGGACAAAAAAGCTCTACAGAGAATAATTAAAATTGCCCAGAATGTTACCGGGCTCCAGCTACCAACCCTGGATGACATCTTCACATCTCGCTGTTTGAGGAAGTCACACAACATTCTGAGGGACTCTACTCATCCTGCTCACAATTTCTTTGAACTGTTGCCTTCTGGCAGAAGATACAGAACAATTAAAACTCGGACCACACGTCTTCTGAACAGTTTTTATCCCAGAGCTATAATTGCACTTAATAATGAACTCAAGAACCACCAGTAGTGAGCACTTGGACAGGATTACCTAGCCTGTTGTGTAGATGCTTGTGTTTTTAAGGGGGGGGGGTTGGTGGGTGGGGGAGTGTTCAGGGATTTTTATGTGTGTGTGTTGAAGGTTTTTTTTTTTTTAAATGTGTGTGAGAGTGTTTGGAGATTTGTGTGTGTGCGTGTTGAATCTGGTCTCTGGGTGTCTGAATTTCGTTGTATGTGTATACTGTGTATATACACACAATGACAATAAATTATTATTATTATTATTATTATTATTATTATTATTATTATTATTATTATTATTATTATTATTATTATTATTATTATTAGTGGGTTTTTCTTGCAAAAAAAAGTCTCCGTTGATTTTATTTTATTTTATTTTATTTTATTTTATTACACCTGCACATTTGCAATGATGGGCTCGCCCGTGGGAGTGGACCATGCAAATTTTCCACCAATCGCATGGCCACTTGGCCAGGTTGACCACAGAGACTTCTGGGATGTGCCAATCGGGCATAAACAGCCCACTAATCGTAGCCCAAACCCGAACCCTAAACCTAAGCCTAACCCATACGCCAGTACACTGTCCTTCTAAGTGGGTCAGAGAGGCACCCAGAGGTGCACCCCAATACTCACCCTAACCTCACCCGTAACTAGCCTAACCCTAGCCCTTGCGCTAACCCGTCTTAACCCTAAGCCAGATCTACTTGCATTGCACTACATGCAAGTACGTGAGACACAGCGGGTGCAAAGAGTCTGCCAGTCCGTCACTTGTGGCTCTGGCTGACTCCTGCAGCTCCCTCCAGGAGCCCGCTACCCCCCAAACCAGTACTAACGACAACAAAAAAATGAAAAAAATGAACTGACTAATTTTTGCGAAATTTCGCGAAAAACGGAAACGAGCCGAAACGGACTGCCTCCGACACACGACAACTCGAAAACGTCATTTTCCCTAGTCGTGCCCATCTCTAGTGATAATATTTTTGAATCTTAAAGCCACCCCTTGCCCATTTCCTGATTTGGCCAATTTCTTCCCCAGAGTCAAAACGGATCCATAGAGTGATACCTTTGGAATTAAAATAATCAAAAGATTAACATCATCTAGAGTTACAATTTGAAGTTATGTCACCAAGAATTCAGCCTATGTGTCAATAATTTTTAAAAACTGACTTGGGGAGATTTCTGTTTTCCCCCAACTGAATCTTACAAATACTATGAAGTGAACATACTGGTTAAAAATACTACTGCTTTTGTACATTGGCATAAATCATGGCAGCAAACTGCCACTAGTGAAGGCATCAACTTTGTATTCCACATCGTACAGTGTGTCATGTGACTGGTATGAGATGAGGTACAAAGGTGGCAGCTTCTCAACGAGTGGTAATTCACCACTGTGATTTATCCTCTTGCACGTATGCTGACGTACTGTATATAAGCACCATTGTTGTTACCCCTTTAGGCATAATCCTTGGATGACTGTGATTATGAAATTTATTTTCTGTTTTAAAGAGGGAGCACCATTTCTGCATAAGTCAAAATGAGTTGTGGGATGGGGGGGTTAATGTTGAAAGAAAAGAAACTGGTGTTGAGGGGAAAGGACCAAGGGCATGAAACCAGGTATCACTGCAAACAGAAACACACACACACACACACACTCACTCACTCTGTCACACACACACAAAGAATCAGAAACACACAAGCACTAACTTGGGCTTGAACTGCCTAGCTGTGGAGCTGGAGGGGGGGGGAGTTTGAAGCCCCAGAGGGACTAGCTGAGATCACTCTGAATACTGTAGGTGGTGATCTATCTATCTATCTATCTATCTATCTATCTATCTATCTATCTATCTATCTATCTATCTATCTATCTATCTATCTATCTATCTATCTATCTATCATCTATGTACTGTATGTGGCTGAGGAAATTCTATAAGTGTATATCACTTCCAACTGCTCCAAGAGTTTGATGTTTATAGCCTTATGGTCTTTCTTTTCAACATCCCTATAGGGTTCATACAGTATGTCACTATTTATCCATTGGAAAAATCTTTCTCAATTGGTAATTTGGTATCTAATCTCTCTGTGTCTATTTCCTTTATATATGTTGGTTGATGTTACCACAGTACCATCCAAACCTAGACTGGTACACAGTCACATTTGCACCAGGATGAAATCTTGCATAGAAACAGAAACACTGATAAATAAAACCACATTGACAATTATTCCCCTGCAATATCTCAGCTCTAAAATAAATGAGGTGAAAATGACTAACCTGACCTTACCCATTATAATTTTAAGACAACAGAATGTGCATTGTTTGCCCAGTGGGAGAAGCAGATCAACTTTCTGACACCAGGAATGTCAAAGAGAGCTGTTGTTTAAGATCCCATGTTAAGGTCTATAACTGATGGCACACTAATCCTTAACGGCAAATGCTAGCCGTACCTTAACGCACCGGGAAGCTGGAGATCACAAGGAAGCTACGTGTGATCTGGATTGCTCTGAAGCTGTCTTCAACTAATAAACAAGTTAAAGCATTCAGCTAGCCTTCTCATTTTAGAGATATTTTGATGACATTTCTACAGGGCTTGAAATGAGAATGCATCATTGTGTAAATTGCGCTGGGTAGTACAGGTTGCTCTAAGGGGGTGGTACAGAAATATCAATCAATCAATCAATCATACCAGTGCCAAAGCACTCTGCTAAAGAGACCTAGTCTTCAGTTATGAAGAAACAGAAGTCTGAAATACAATATATAAACAAAAGAAAATACATACATACATACATACATACATACATACATACATACATACATACATACTAGAGATGGGCACAAAATGGAAAAAAATCATTCCATTATTCTTTATTCGTTTCGTTACATAACAAAATGAATAACAAAAATTGTGATGAAATTGGAACGAACCAAACAGAACCACGAAAATTAGGTTCGTTACGTTTTGTTTTCATTAATGGCGACACACAATGAAATGAGCTGTTTTTAAATGTTACAAAACATCCTGAATATCCATAAAAACCCAGCGATAATTATTTATTCTGCCTGATAATACCTACCAGGGGTGTTGGGGTCCTTAAAACGTGCATTTATATCTTTTCTCAGATCGCTGTATTTTTTTCCTTTAAGGGGAGTTAGGGGACATCGACCCAAAATGGCTCCCAGATGCCTAATATTGATTTTTTGGGTATTAAAACGCCCCGGACATCCATAAAACGCAGTGATAATTATTTGAAATTATTAGCTACCAGGGGGTTGAGGTCCTTAAAACATTTGTTTTTGTCTTTCTCCCATCGCAATGTATTTTTTCTTTTCCCTTTAAGGATGACACAAAATGGATTCCAGCCACCAGATGGATGCAAGCCATGTGATGGGATCATGTAAATTCTTGGACAATTTCAACCAATAGCATGCTCAGGTTGCAGACTGGATAGGTGTGGCAGCCACAGAGGGCATAAAAAGTTCTGGCAGCCCCCGTCCTCCCTGCAGTCTGCAGTGGGAGTTAGGATGGGATTGCTGTCTCTGCGACTCATTACTTTAGGCCAGCCATGCAGATGTGTGTATCTGTGTTCCTGTTGGCTGCAGCCTGGCTCTTAGGGGAGAGAAAGAAGAGATTTCTCTTGCAGCCTCCCTGTGTGCATGTGTATCTCTTGGTGAGTACCCTCCCCTGCCCCACAGGGCAGTCACTCTGTGGCTGCCTTACGCAGTGGGCAATGCCCGCCGCTGCCTTTGCAGCCTCCCTGCGTACCTAGTCTATACTGTGTCTCTGCCAGCATCATTTTTTTAGTGTTTTCCCTCTGGTCGCACAAAAAGTGGGTAAAAACAAAAAACAAAAAACAAAAAAAGAAACATTTTTTCAAAAAATTCATGGAAAACAAAAACAAACCGAAACGCACCCACAATGAAAAACAAAAAACCAAAATGTCATTTTTTCTGATTCATGCCCATCTCTAATACATACATACATACATACATACATACATACATACATACATACATACATACATACATACATACATACATACATACATACATACATACATAGAAAGTTTCATTTTTGAATCTTATGGCCAAAACGTTGACTGTATTATTGTAACAGGAACATATAGCCTTTATGTTGCAGTAACAGATGGGTACTGAAAGTTTGATTTCACATTCAGATCTTACTGACTCATATAAAATGCACATTGTGCCTGAGCTGCTCCATCCATTGCTTAGTGTAAAAAGGGGGGGAGGGCATAGTCCAGCATCTATTTTGACACTGGCTCCTCCAACCAGCTTCTGGAAACATTTCTTGACAATTTTGAGTAAAAAAAAGGGAAAAAAGATTTATAAGTAGGGATAGGCACCTTACGAAAAATGACAGGCTGTTTCGTCATTTTATAACGTTTTGAACAATTTCAAAATGAAACAAAATGGCAGACCCTGTGTCATCCTGAACTAAAACAAAATGATGTTTTCAGTTCAGGAGGAACCGAATCAGGGAGCCACCACCAGATCTCACTTCAGTAGCGAGATTTGCTAGTTGTTTCCCTGCTCGGCTCTTGCCTGACTGCCCTTTTCTCCCCTCCCAACCCCCCCTCCCAGGGCTGTGTGTGTTTTGGACAGGGTGTGCCCTCCCTGTCTAGAATACCCCCCTGGGAGGAGAAGAGAGCATGGGAGAAGAAAGGAGGCAGCAGTAAATTCAAACAGAGCTTGAATTTACCACTGCCTCCTTCCTTCTCCCATGCTCCCCCCTCCTCCAAAGTAGGGCGGGTGTTTTTGGATAGGGTGGGCTGTGGACAGTAGGGTTGACCCACTGCCCACAGCCCTCCCTGTCCAGAACCACAACCCCCAGGGAGGAGGGGAGAGCACAGGAGAAGGAAGGAGGCAGCGGTAAATTCAAACAGAACTTGAATTTACTGCTGCCTCCTCCTGTTCTCCCCCTCCTTCCGGTGGTATTTTGTGGACAGGGAGGGCTGTGGGGAGGGCATATAAATCAGTTTCTGCCTTTCGTCCATCCCCCTGCCTTCTAGCTGGGGCTTTTTGACAGGTCAGGGTGTGGAGAAGGAGGCAAAAAGGGTGTGGAGAGGGGGAAAGTCATTTAGAAACAAAATGAAATGAAATGCATGGAGTAACAAAATGAAACAAAATAAAACATTAATTTTCTCTTTCCTGCCCATCTGTATTTAAAAGCCTGCCATGTACTAAAAGTAACAGGTAGTTTCCCACTAATTAACATGTAGGTTTGCCCTAATTTATTAGCTATCATCATATTCTGTGCTGCCAAATTTCATCATTCAGTTAGGCAATGTTTCAGAATAATATTTTACTTCATATGAAGAGAAGTAGAAAAGCCAAATCTTCAGTAAATCCTGGTCTTCTAATTTTCATTTTGGGAAATCAGATTCAAATCTCTTGTAATAATGTGCTTATGCAGGCTCACTCAGAAGAAGCCCTGTTGAATTCTCCTTGGATTATCCTGAGGTTAGAAACTATGGGACTGCAACCTTTATCTTATTCCGCATGGATAGTGTCAGTGTTAAATCGAAAGAGATAGATAAGTAGCAAGTCTGGATCATCCGGTGCCAATTTTCTGCCTGACCAAAACAGCAGCAGCATTTGCTGATCAAGATGGCCTTTGCACTGAGTGGAGTGACCTTAGCACTGCAAGATGTACAAAATGGAACATATTTGATTGGGATATTGCCTTAGAAGAGATTGAATCCAGGAGACAGCAATGTTCATTTAGAAGAGCACACCACGTGAGTTTCTTCGAGGGCCCTAAATCATCAGAATTATAAACCCTTGTTTATCACATATTTTTTTTAAAAAATGCCAGGAACCCACAAGACAGAGAGAAAGTGCAACATAAAGTAGCATAGGCATTTATACTCTGGCAGCAAGGAGAATACACATAGATCTTTTATAGCACAGAAGTGTTGAGTCTGGTGAAATCTGGGAGATTAATGTTTAAACCCCCGCTTAGCTGTGAAACTAGGCTGGCTGCTTCTGCATTTGTCTCTCCACCTGCAATGAATAGTGAGATAAGAATTATAGTACACTTCCCATGCTGCATCCTATAGGAATAACTTATAACAACTATAGTGTTGCATTCACTGACTGATAACTTAATAGCTTCATTTTAATCAATGATGTGCTCCCTTTGTTCATGTTACAAATATATTCCTGCAGAGCACAAAAACTACCTGATATCAGTAAGAGAGAGTACAGCACCTGCAAGAGTCTTGTCCGAAGTAAATGGAATCCTGGTGTTTCAACTCTGTTAGATACGGGAAACGGTGTCTTTGGAAATGACATTTTAAAAATGCAAAGGTGGCCTTCAGGCAGGGGCTGCAGCTTCTGTTCTTTGCCTCATTGTCACCGTTCATTCGCTTCCTCAAGCTAGTGATGGGTGATAATGGCAAGCCGCACCTGCTGGTGCCCCTGGCTGGCTTCCCTGACCATGACAAGCCATTTGCCATCATGTGGCACCCAGCCACTCATTCCTTTTGTCCTTGTGGACTGAGGAGGGTGTGAAGAAAGCAAACAGCAGAGTGGGAGAGCTATCAAAAAATGGCTTCCTTCTCCAACCTTATTTGCAGTCCCAGGTGAGACAACCAGGGTAACCTTCTCACAAACAGACATACATGCACACCTTTCTACACTTAACAGTGTTGTTGAATAGAGATGTGTGTTAAGTCATTACCGATCCTTCATGACTCCATGTCCATGGAGTTTTCTTGGTAGGAAGTTGTGGTTATAAAGGCCACTCCTTGGACTGGCTACAGCCCCAGAGTATTTTGGTGTAGCATAAGGAACCTCAGCTGCCTCCCAACCCCAACCCCCATTGCAACAGAAGATGGGGAAATCACTTGCCTGGGATAGGAAGGAATGTCCATCTCCCTCTCTATTTATCTGCTCCTGTGTGTCTAATTTCCCAATTCAGCGGCCAAGCAAACCATGCAAAAAACATGCAAAGGCATGCAACTAAAATCATCATGCAGTATCTGCTTCCCAAGCAAACACACAATGCAAAAACAAGGAGAAGAAAGAAGGTTGGTTGGTTGGGAAGCTTCCAACTGTGTATCTACTAGAGAGGATCACGGAAGGGTTATTAGATTCCCCTCCTGCGTGCCTGGAGGTTCTTCTTCCAAACACAGCTCTCCCTAAGATGGGACACTGCTAAGCTGGCAGTGCTTCACCTGGAACCTCACCACCATGCAAAGGTACCTGGAAAGAAGACAAACAGAATAACCCTGAACTGTCAGTTTATTTTATTTAAAATGTTAAAACGTTCTCTACCTATCGGCATTGACCTTTGCCTACAGGGAACCTAAGCAAACTTAGAAAGCCAATGGCTGCATTTCAGTAACAAAGGCATGTATGGAAACAACAAGTGGGATCACAAATATTGAATATCAAAACATATCAATATGCAAAGTAAACTGGCCAGATTTTTACCAAATAGTGAAATGCCTACGCTATTTTTATTTGTGCTAATTCACCACTGAATGTTCTATTGGAAGAGTTATATCATTAGATGTAACTAATTGGGAGCTGGCCATTATACTGATTTTTATCAGAAGAATTATTCAAGCTGACTATAAGGGTTTAAGAATTAATCTACTTAGAGAATGCATGTGAACAGAGATTATGAGTGTAACTATACTCTGATCTGTTTTGTAGCCTGTGTTATGCTTGAAATTGCAGTCAGTGCTCACCCAGGGGCTGTGGATCGATTCGGGAATTCAGTGTTCATACGGGATGTGATACTATTTGTATTTCAGCCCACAGACCCCCTTTCTTGCCTTCCTCTTGCTCCATCTGAATAAATATTGGAGATAATAATAACAGTGATATAGCCAGAAGGTGATAGGGTAATTTAGTGCTAATTCTGCATATGTAAGAAATGTAAAGAAAAATTAAAAAATCAAGGACTATTGGTAAAGTTGAAAGAATGGATGTTCCCCTGGTCCTGAATATCATTCATGCCCAACTGCTTGTTTAACCAAAACACCACCTACAGTCATTCTCCCCCCCCCCCCACACACACACACTAAGAATGTCATACAACTAACCACTTGGGGGAAAGCCTGTTTGAATTATTCTGGCTTGAAAAAAAAATAGAA
Organism: Phrynocephalus guinanensis; assembly: GCA_037367245.1. Taxonomy (NCBI): domain Eukaryota; kingdom Metazoa; phylum Chordata; class Lepidosauria; order Squamata; family Agamidae; genus Phrynocephalus; species Phrynocephalus guinanensis. The sequence goes on along the minus strand of CM074736.1, from coordinate 59,958,592 downwards.
GCCCCCCAGCAACAGGGTTAAAAAGCTGCTTTGTGAGCAAAAAGTGCTAGATCAATTTGAATCAGCTCTTGTGGCATGTGGTCAGTGAAAAAAATAGTTCAAATTTACCTATTTTGTAAGCTGAGAAAATATCATGGTATGTGACCATGTAATCACAGCCTAATGCACATACAATGGCCAATGCCAGTGTAAAATGCAAAAATAACAGAAACACTGTGTAGTATAAGACAAAAACAGCTGTAAAAGATTTGGAAGACGTAGCTGTGTTAGTCTGTGCAAGAATTCCAGACAAAAATCAAAGAAACAAAACAAAACAAAAGACAAAAAGTGTGATTCAAAGCTAAAAGACAATACAAAAACAAAGTTGGCATTAAATAGGATTACATATGCTTCAGGCCCTAAGCGTTCTTTAATCGTCATAAAAGAGTTTGGGTCTTAGCTTTTGAAGTGTTCTCCCAAATATGCTGTGTACCCAGAATACCATTTTTCCAAATTATCCATAGGCTTCCCTTGAACCTGGAGCAGGTCCTGGTCTGGGGACAGAGAATGTGTACCCAAACTACTTCCATCACATGTATGGTATGAGGGTTGTGTGCAATGCAGAATAAATGTAAGGGCACTGATGCAAGGGGGAATTTCTACTTTGCTGCTATATACCTTCAGAATAAAGAGGAGCATGAATTAAAAAACAAATTGCAAAATTTGTTTTAAAATCGCTATTTTGTCACTCATATTCATATAAATTGATGCCTTCAATGAATATGAATTGACAAAAAATTATTTATTTATGTATTTATTTTATCTATGTATTTTTACAACTTATATGCCACCCACTACCCAAAGGTCTTTTTAGAGGATGGGAGACACCAAAATTTCATGGAAGAGCCATATTTCCCATGATTCTTCTCTACAATCCCTCCAGGTCTGGTGAAGATTGGATTTCTGATGTCTGATGTATGGACCCCCAGTCCTTCTAGCCCATCCCTTTACTTCCTATGGTCCTTCATTTCCAATCAAGGTAATTCCCTTCACCCTCTGGTGCATTTACCAGACACCAGTGGCAGGTTGCTCTTCATCCCCAAGCCTCACTGCATCTCTGAGATCACTCTGAATGTATCATAGGTGGCTTATAGGGTTCTACACAACCTTGGACAGGCATATATCAGTTTCAAGTGTTCCAAATGTTAGAAGGTTTAACCTTGTGGTGTTTCTTTTCAACAGCTGTGACATCAGCAATGATGTCATCTGTGGGAGGTGAAGAGACAAAGAGTAGAGAAGGAGTAGAGAATCGGGAGGGCGTGAGAGGAAGAGGATTGCCAGGAGGAGGAAAAGAGGTGATGGCTTACGGTGTGAAAATTCAAATTGGAAGAATCCATATTACCTTTGATTAAAAATCAAAACAGGCATGGAAGTATAGAGTGAGTGATTCAAGATCTATGAGGAAAATGGACCAGTCTTTCAACTCACCTCAGTCTGAGACACATACCTCATGTGGCTGAGCCGTTAGTGAAATCCTTTTAGCTCCTCAGGTTTGAATTCCTCAGGCATTTGTCTGGGGTGGGGGGGGAGGAAATCTGCACATTGGTTCCACATTATGCTTTTGGTCATTTAAATATTCTCTGCATAGCTCAGGATAATGTTTTTCTTGCTCAGTATGTCCGATCAAGGGAACAGCAAAGTTAGCTAACTTTTATCTTATGAATACTGTATACTCTTTCTTCACCCACAACCTGATTGTCAGTTAGGAACCTTTCTGGCTCTTAGAATATCAAGTGTGAATAACCCAATTGATTTAAAATATAGCCATTTCTCTATTTCTGAGTAAAAGAATATATTTTCCTATAATTTGCTCTTGGTTTGTGTAACTTTGGCTGAAATCTTGTTGCTTAGCTTTGTAAGTCACAACTAGAGTAGGCCCATTGCCTCAGTAGGGATTTGCTTAGTCAACACTCTATACATTCACTGGGTCTAATTCTAGTGACAGCTCAGAATTTCAGGCAATACTCTATATTATACCCATTGGCTCAATCCTAATGTCTCTTCTCTGAATGGAATAGTAGTCACATTTGTAAATATTCAGTCTCTCCCATGTTTCCTATCACCCTCCATTCCCCTGACATATAGGCTTGTATAGATTTTTTGATACCCTCATGAAACCCCCCCCCCCCCAGGTAGGACAGGAGAGTGGAGTTGATAAAATTCTATCTTGTTACATAAGAAGAGGAGAAGCTGAAGGTTGAAGACAATGTTAAGAGGAGAAAGTCCTCAATGATGTGTAGCAACAGAGATTCATTCCCCTAATCCCTTAAATTTTAGAAGTTTTCTCCCTTTTGTAAGTGATGTTCATTTCCCAACCCATATGTTGTATCTTGGACAGGCCACTGACTATAAGCCTTTATGAAAATACATTCTTTTTTGTTCAATGCAAATATAAAAGAAAGCAAAGTCACAAATACATGATGTTACAACTCTTGCACTATAGAAACCTGCAGGGCGTTCCAGTGCTGGCCTGTCCATCCCTGGAATTGCATTGCTCTCCCATGGGAGGAAAGGCAAGGCCCGTGAAATGGTTCTCACGAGGCTGGCATGGGGGTGGGGTGCAGGCCTTCCCTCTATATGCTAGTTGTCTACGCATGTAACATTTTGCCTCTTGAGCAGCAACGCAGCAGCACCGGCGCTATATGTGCTGGCCTGGGCTGCATCTATGTGTGCAGCCTGCAATGTGGGAGGCCTGTGAGTGGGGTGCATCAGTGGTCTGCAGGGTTGCTGAGGGACCCCCTACCCCATCCAGCATGAAAAAAACCCAACAACCAGCCATGCTGGGGGGGGGGGCGAGGCGTGCGGTGGCTGTGTCGCCACTTGCCATGAACCTTCTTCCCCTCCTTAATCCCTTCTCAGCATTGGCTGCTGAACGGAGGGCTGCCCACTCCCCCATAATAGTGCAGGCATGACCCTAGAGACTCGTAGGGACTTGCCTACCAGTTGGTGGGTACACAAGGTATGCCTGCATGGTTGTTGCCTTCCTGGGCATGGAGTTTGATACTTGGGAAGAATCTTCCCAGCTGCCACCTGATAAACAGGGTGACCTGAAGCCCCAGTTGGACACCTTAGCACAACATGAGAAGTTCACACTCAAGGAGCTGCCTGCAAAGTCCTGCCTCAAGAGCATGCATTCCTGCAGTGCCTCAGTGCAGCCATGCAAGGGCTCTGTCAGCCTATGTACAGGACCAGGATCATGGTGGGCATGCACCCCGACAGCCTTCTGTGGTGTCAATTCATGGAGGAATGTAATGGTGTGTCCTTCTGGGGCACGGACCTGCACCTTGTCACAGACTTTTAGGTCCACATGGACGCAGCCGGGCTCTGGGGTTATGGGATCTGCTTCAGAGGGCAATGATGCTATGGGCAATGGCTAGATGAGTGGCATCATGTGTGGTTCTAACCTTCCTATAACTGTTTTGGGTGCAGTGTGCCTCTGGGCCAAGAGCTGGGTGAACTCTGTCATGTGCTTCTGGTGCGACAACCAGGCTCTAGTACACATCATTAATAATCTAACTGCAAGAACTGAAAGGTTGATGCACCTGGTTTGGGCGCCTGTCCTGCTGACGCTAAAACACAACATAGTGGTCCATGCCAAATATGTTCCCTCCCTTGATAACAGCTTGGCTAATGCCCTCTCCTGCCAACAGATAGAGCAATTCAGGGAGCTAGCCCTGGGAGCTTGCCAGCACCCCGTGGAGCTGCCAGAGAATATGTGGAGCATTGGAGAGCTGAAGCCAAGCGCGCAATAGGTTTGGCATTGTCAGCACGCATGAGTGGGGGTATCTGGCAGCCACCAAGGACTTTGAAGTCTTCAGGGTGGGGGTGGGGGGCCCACTCTGGCCTGTACCCATGGAGCACCTGCAGGAGTTTTTGGTCACACAGGAAGGGGCTGGCACCCAGCTCCTTCCAAACCAGGTTATCAGCTATGTGCAGACACAACACTTGCTCACAGGGTCCAGAAGATGATAGAGGGCTGGGCCAAAGAATGGGGAGCTTGGCAGGATGGCAGGGCACCCCTGTTGCCTGACCTGTTGTGCTGCCTGAACAGGTAGTGCCCCCAGATGTGCCGTGACCACTATGAGGCAGCTTTTCCAGACAGTGGCCTTCGCAGCATTCTTTGCAGCCCTTTGGGTCAGTGAGCTGGTTGCAACTGGGAAATATGACAACTCCCACAGGGCCATGCAAAGGAAGGATGTGACAATGGGGCAGAGGGTGTCAGTGCTCTGTATTTGGTGGTCTGAAATTGGTTAGGTGGGAAGGGGAGCCCGCATAGACATGGAATCTTGTTCTATAGCAGACATTTCTTCCAGACCTTCAACCATCCTGGTCACCCTCCACTATACCCGCTCAAGGTTGACAACATCCTTTTTAAATTGAGGTGCACAGGTGGGGTCTGACCAGAGCAGTGGTACCATCACTTCCCTTGATCTAGACAGTATGCTTCTGTTGATGCAACCAAGAATTGCATCAGCTTTCCACATTACACTGCTGACTCATGTTCAATTTGTGGTCCACCAAGACTCCCAGATCCCTTTCACAGGTACTATTTTCCAGCCAGGTATCTCCCATCCTATATCTGTGCAATTCATCCTTTTTACTTAGATGCAGCACTCTACATTTCCCTCTGTTGAAACCCATTCCATTAGCTTTAGCCTGGGACTCTAATCTGTCAAGGTCATTTTGGATTTTCATCCTATTCTCTAGGGAATTAGCAACCCCTCTCAATTTGGTATCATCTGCATATTTAATTAGCATACTCTTTATTCCTTCACAATAATAACAATGCAACCAACATTAGTAGGGATTCTGGAAAAATCTGTAACCCTCCAGATACTTAGTGGGTAGGTACAAAACCATATTCACTACTAAAGGCCCATTTGTCTGAAGAAACAAGACTATATATATGTTTTTTAAAATGCCATATACACAGAACTATGTCATCTATATTGTGAAATTGAGATTGAGAATTAAGCTCAAGGAATGAAAACGAAGACAGTACCTGAATCCTAGTGTTCTGTCCTTCTCATCCTTTTGTATGACCCTCTCAGGATCAGTGTCTGGCCACTTTGCTAAATAACATTCTGAACTGTATTGTTGACGGTATAATTTTAGCAGTAGAGATGGGCACGACTCAAAAAAATGGTGTTTCGTTTGTCGTTTAGGGGGTCTGTTTCGGTTCGTTTTTGTTTTTTGTGAATTTTTTGCAAAAAATTTCGTTTTTGTTTCGTTACGTAACGAAATGAAAAAACGAAAACGAAAATGAAAAATTGCTGTTTCATTAGCATTCATTACAGTTCAATGTATTTGCCGCAATGAAAACGAAACACACTACAAAATTTCTGTTGTTTCGTTTCGTTTCGTTTCATTTTGGAGACAAAATTCATTTTTCGTTTCGTTACGTAATGAAATGAAAAACGAAAATGAAAATGAAAAATTGCTCATTTCGTGCCCATCTCTATTTATGTTTAATAGTTACCATTGACATATAAGTAAACTTGCTGTTTCAGTTGAAGACGGTTCTCTTTTAGCTGCTACATATACAAACAATTGGTCTATCTCAGGAAAGCCATTCCTATTCACTTTCTTTAAACAAAACTTTGGATGGTGCAAACTGAGGTGTGTTGAAATAGCTGAAAACATGACACTGAGTTCATTTCAAAGATGACTTAAGAATTCTCAGCTTCAAAGACAGAGCAGTGCTGAAGACTATTTTGGAATGTCTATTCTTGTTACACTGTGAAATGACTGATCCTCTGTTTGACAGGCTTTAAAATTGAATATTAGATTGCCAAATCTTGAGGCCTGTGAAAGACACATAATTTGAGCCTACATATTTCTGGAACTCCAGTCTTGTTCCACAGGTGTAGATTGGTTTGTATATGGCCAGCCATTTGAAATTAAAGTTGGTGACAAAGTGACAACTTTAATATTGCACACTGCCAGGAAGCATTGTTTGATTTGAAGTTAGAACTGTGCAGAGAACATTTGTGTGTGTGTTTCTGAAAGAGAGAGGGAGAAATATTTGGCAGAACAAGAAATGTATGGCCGTTACTGCCACCACTTCTTCCCTAGGAGAAAAAAGGATTAATAATATTTTCCTGTGGTGAAGTCTTGTTTCTGCCTTGGAGTATTCCTGTGAGATCAGTTTCTACTCATTTGTCATTTCAGAGGGGATCATAAAATGTCACAGGATACTTCTTATCATGAGATTAGATTGCTTTGCATCAGTTCTCATAACCAGCCAGGACTCCTCCACTCCTCCCAGTACTCCAAATTTCTGCTCACACATTCAAGTAAATTCATCCCATTGTTGTTGTTGTTGTTGTTGTTGTTGTTGTTGTTGTTGTTGTTGTTGTTGCTGCTGCTGCTGCTGCTGCTGCTGCTGCTGCTGCTGCTGCTGTTAGAGCACTCAATGGGGGGTTTACAATATAATTATGCAAATAACACTCCCCACCCCAGCCTTATGCGCAGTACTGCACTTTATCTACTGCAGCACAGGACTCAGTTTTTCTGAGCAGCTTGCCCTCACCCACTGCACCAGGGCTGGTGGCCTTTACCTACTTTGTTTTCATTATCATATTTCCTGAGCTGCTTGCCTCAGTAACTGATATGATTCTGTCACACTGGGGAAGCAGGTTCTAACAAAACACAGAAGGTATTCTTAAGAGGGTATGAAGTGTATTTATATGACTCCAAGGGTTCACATAGACTTTGTGTTTATGACTACTTATAACCGTGTTGCTTTAATGTAATGTTTGCCTATTAATGCTGTCAGATGTCCCTCAATTACTTGTTCTCAAAAACTTGAACATGTCTTACTGGACTGTATATTATCCCTCATTACTGTAAGCTGCCTTGGGTCCTTTTCCAAGGAGAAAGGCGGGGTAAAAATCTCTAAAATAAATAAATAAATAAATAAATAAATAAATAAATAAATAAATAAATAAATAAATAAGTGACCTCGTCTTTCTGGCCTTAAGTTTTATGGGAAACATAATTGTTCTTAGTCACACACAGGGGAGTGGGGTTTACTGTGGTACTCACAGCACAGATCTTTTAGAAACCCTCTTCTAACTTACCCCTGTTAATTCTTGCCTATTGGACAGATCTGAAAATAACACCAAAAGAATTATTCAGTCTTTGATAGAGTAAGTCTTTCTGGAATGCTTCTTTGGGGTAGACATGACACCTCTCAACTCCAACCTTCTTGCTGCAAGATTTAATCATTATTTACTAGTGAACACACCTCCTGACTCGTTATTAGCATTTTATTCTTCCTGTACAGTGGACATTCTCATAGTTCTCATGGGGAAGTTGCTTCTGCTGGTTTAGGGTCTGAAATGAAATAAAACGAACACCACGAGCTGTGACAGATCAATTTGACATACTTGGAATGACCACATTTTCTAGAAGCAAAGAGTATCTTGGGCTTGGAAAGCTCTTGCAAGTGAGAAATGTATGGCCTTTGGCTCTTCTTGCAGAACAATATGAAAAGAAATTACGGAAGAGAGGATGGTCAGCCAAGCCGGAGAGCTGGAAAGTTGGATAAGAAGTCTGTCAAAATGACATTCTGCTGGCAAAAACAGCAAATGGTTGCTGTGAACTGTGTGAAACCATTTTTCTTGTCATCGTGTTTTCCTACAAAGAATCACTTTGTTCTTTATTGGTTTTTATATTTTTGTCCCATAATCGAATTTTAAAACACTCTAGCTTTTACTTCTTTTTGCAAGGAAACATTCTTAGTTATTGCTGTGATAACAACTCTCATTAGTATGTCATATTATTCCCAAAGTTTGCAAGGGTACAGAAAAACATTGAGGCCACGGGGTGGGGTGGGGGTGGTTCCATCCAAAACCAGCCCAAATAATGCTGAGCATGCTTTGTCTGCATAGGAGGGCAATGGAAAGTTCAAGGGAATGGAATGGAGCTTCTTGGAAGAGGAGGGCAAGACTGCTTTAAATGGGACACCCCGCACAGAAATATTTTGTAGTTGGCCTCACCTAGCTGTGGCCAGTAAGTAAACAAGAGACATCATGGACAGGCAGGTGTCATTCTTAATATGATACCTTCTGGTATAGGTCACACTGTGATTCCTCCTTAGCAATGGGAAAACTCACAGGTGCCTTTGGTGGATACTCGGGGAAGGGCCTTCTATGGGGCTGCTCCCTGACTCTGGAACTCCCACCCACGGGAACCTAGGCTGACCCCATATCTGCCGTTCTTCCACAGGCAGGCAAAGACATTCAGGCAGGCTTTTCCTTAATGAGTGGTGATTTGAGAGGGGTTTTTAACGGATCATCGGGCTCTGTCTTAAGTCTGTTTCAATATTGATCTTATTGTTTTAATAAAATACTTGTTTAATTGTTTTTAAATATTTGTATACGTCTTCTCTTTAGCTTTTTAATTCTTTTTTTTATGATGGCTGCCTCAGATCCTTTTGGTGAGAAAGGTGGGATAGAAATATGTTAAATTAATAAACAATACTTTCAGTATCGGCTCACTCTTCACACGTTCAGTCAGTGAATGCTCAGAGATTCTTGGTTGAAAAGGCTTATTCCTTTATGAGCCTTCCCAGACTTTACAATCTTTTTCAGATGCCCTTTGGTAGATGTTCCACCTCTTTGAGATAAATTGGGTGAAGCAGGCCTTTTTGTGTGCCCCCCCCCCGTTGTGACATATCCTGTTTGTTTGGTTCATGTGTTTAACTATTAGACATGGGCATGGAGCGGCGAAAATCTCGTTTCCGTTTTCGGTTCTCGTTATCGTTACGTAACAGGTAACGGTAACGAGAATTACTCCGCTCCAGCTCGAACCCAACCCGATAAAGATAAATTGGGTCTGATTTTTCGTTGTCATTCATGGCATCGCGGTGATCGCGCGATGCCAAGCAGCACAGAAAAAAAGTTCTAAAACCCCCAATTCCCGGCCATAAAAGCAGGCGAAAATATGCCTGCCTCAGTGAGGGCACCTACCAGAGAGGGGTGGTTTCTGGGGGGGGGGTCCCCGGCCTTCCCCCCCTCTCCTATCCTGGGCTGCTGGTAACAGGCTGGGGGGGGCATCCTCGTCATCTCCATTTGCCATGCGGTGGGGGGGATCCAAAATGGCGACCGCAATATTTATTTTTAAATCGTGGTCCAAAAACCCACCAAAGCACCACAGAAACATTTGAAAAGTAGGTATTTTAAATGCCTGATTTTTATAGCAGCAGCAGTGGGTTTTTCTTGCAATAAAACATCTCCATTGATTTTATTTTATTTTTTTATTTTTATTTTTTTTATTTTTACACCTGCGCAATGATGGGCTGGCCATGGGATGGGACCATGCAAATTTTTGGACCCATTCCACCAATCGCATGGCCAGGTTTTGACTGAGACTTCTGGATGTGCCAGAGGGTATAAAAAGCCCACTAACCCTAACCCTAACACTAACACTAACCCATACGCCAGTACACTGTCCTTTTTAGTGGGTCAGAGGCACCCAGAGGTGCAGTGCACTAACCCACCCTAACCTTAACCGTAACCCTAAGCCTAGCCCTTACCCTAACCCCAACCCTAACCCAGATCCGTACGCAAGTACGCTTCCCTTCTTAGTGGGTCACAGAGGCACCCAGAGAGGTGCCTCCCAGCCAGAGCCCACTACCCCTACCCCTAACCTGTATGCCAGTATGCCAGTATGCTTTCCTTCTTAGTGAGTCAGAGGCACCCAGAGAGGTGCCTCTGCCACTTACCCCCCAACCCTAACATAATGTATGGTACGCGGCGGCTACGCGAAACGCTTCCCTTCCCTTCCTTTCTTAGTGGGTCAGACATCAGAGGCACCCAGAGAGGTGCCTCCAAGAGCCCACTTACCCCAACCCCAACCCCAACCCCAACACAAACGACAAACGACAAACGGAAATGACAATTTTTTGAAAATTTCCACGACAAACGGAAACGACCCAAAACGGACCCATCCCGACAAATGACAACTCGAAACGTCATTTTTCCTGGTCGTGCCCATCTCTATTAACTATATATTATTTGTCTAAGCTGCTACCGAATAGTGCTACTTTCATATTCTACTATTGAAGTGGGTTTACTCAATTTTTTTTATTCTCTTCCCCCCCACCCCCAGTTTCATGACATTGTGATATTCAACATGCTTCATTGCTCTTAAATAATATGTAATGTGGTCTGTGGTTCTGGCTATAAATTCTTGCTGGAAGTGGCTTGATCCTTTCAGTTCTTTGTACTTCATGTAGGTGTAAACAAGCCTAAGATAGATTTATCTGCAGGGAAAATGTGAAGATGAAGAGACCATTTTCACCACCCATTGGGAGTCTCTGTTCAATCTTACTGATTATGATGCTGCTAGACATGAGTTTATGAGCTGTTCAATAGTTTGAAAATCCAGGCAGACACTGTTTTTATCTTTCTTGCTGATATTTATAAAATGATTATTCCTTTTTTCTCTCCCTACTCCTGCCCCTTTGCCAATATCTGAGGCAAATCAATGGTAAGGGTAATGAGAACTTAGTCTTTGAAAGATCATGTTATTAGAACTGTGAAATCTGTGGATTTTATGAGCTCATTTCTATTGAACTGAGAGTTGAGTGCTATGAAAGATGAGTGGCATGGGTATGTGGGTTTAGATTACGTACGTGGCCCTGGTGGGTAGTGAATAAATGTTTAATATCTGAAGGTTCCTTGGGAAACAGCCCTTTGGGATCTAAATCACTTCTTGTTGTATAATGCATACGTAAAAGAGTGGATTCCTAGTTGTAATTACAGCTGAGCAATAAGATACAGCAATTAAAGGATTTCTGCAATCAGAACTGCAGGTTTCTTTTATTTAGTTCCAGTGCCGTCCCATTAGAATTCCCATCACAGAAGTGAAACTGACCAAGCCAAGGGCCCAGAAGGGAGATGGACCTTATTGTAGACCCAAACTTGAGAAATACAACAGTTATACAGCCATGTCCACTATGTCCAAGGAAAGAATAGATCAACTCCATGGGATGAACAACAGGTGAATGACAAATGTTGCCATCATACAACTGTACTGGGCGTCAGTGATCTAAATAATGTAACATGTGGAAGCATAATCTCCTTTTGAGTTGTATGGCAAGAGCTGTTGTTCTAATGATTGGATACCACAGAGCTGTTGTTCTAATGATTGGATACCACACCAGCTCTGTTTACTGTGATCAGCTTTGCCAAATATCAATTTTACAAAAAAAGTGTAAATATTGCTAAAAACAGAAGGAGATTCATCAGTTCTAAAAATAACTGGGAATTAAGGCAAAAATGTTTTGCACTTTCATGGCTAATATCTTCCTCAGGGAAAAAAAAGATTATCATAGAAGAAACAAGCAGCCAGCCGCACACCAAAGTGAAAATGCATATACAAGAAGAGTACTAGAGTTCATTTGCAGCCTGTGGTAAATTATAGACCATATTAATACTGCTGAGAAATTCTCAATAAGGTTTTTAATGAGAACATAATATTGTGCCTACTACTGTGAGATGAAAACAGCTACTGTGAGCAATAACGATGCCTTATCCTATATAGTTAGAGAAAAAATGTGTATGTTTTGTCAGAATGTTTGCCATTATGTAAAAATGATTCCCTGGACCTATTAAGCCAATTCATGGGGTGAAGGTAGGATTCTTAACTGCTTGTGGGCCAAAAAGTCATGTTTTAACAACTTTCCTCCTCACTAAGAGATGGTTTGAAGATACAAGACAAATTTAACAACCACATATGGTGTGAAGCATGACTGGGCCTTGAATCTAGACTCTTTCCTGATGGAATATCTTCAGGTAGCGATGGTTTTTCTCTGACAATGAAGCTAGTTGAAATCAAAATGATATATTGGTCTCTTTCCATTCCATCACAACTGAAAGGTAGGGAATTCAGCTGGCTGATAACCCTTATTTCCATGTTTTGCCAGGACTAGAGATGGGCACGAAATGGAAAAATGGTTGTTTTGTTTCATTTTGTTTCATTTGTAACAAATTTTTAAAGTAATTTTGTTGTGAAACAAAATGAAATGAAATGCTATGCTCCCCTGGGTCCTAAAGGACCAAAATGGCAGGGAAGCTTCCTCAAACGATTCTAGGTAACTGCTTGGCTTCCAATTCCAATTAGAATGATCCCCTCCAGGGGTACCCCCTTTGGAGATTCATAACTCAGCCCCCTATATCCCAAAACGTTCCAAATTTCAGGGAGTTAGCTAGAATCACTTGAGGAAGGTGCCCCTGCCAATTTGGTGCCGAAACATGGCTGGGATCAATATTTTCAAGTGCATGTATTTATTGGAATCTCTATTGGAATCAGAACTTTGCAAGCCAAGCCACGGGCGAGCGTAGCGTCGTTGTGGCTTGGCATTCAATTCCAATTAATTTTTTTTTTGCTAGGGACACCCTGTTTGGAGCTTCATAACCCAGCTCCCTGACACTCGAACCTTTCCAAATTTGGGGGTCTTTCAGGGAAGAGCTTGAGCTCCCCTGCCATTGATTCCTCTAGGGCAGGGCTGTTCAAATTTGAACAGGCCAAGGTCTACTTTTTCAGGCCAACTTGCCTGAGGGCTACTACACTAAAACCTCTACTTGCGAATTTTATCCGTTCCAAGCACATGCTCATAAGTAAAACCTTTGTAAGTAGAGCAGCGGTTTCCCATAGGAATGCATTAAAACCAATTAATCTGTTCTGGAGGGAAAAGATTTCAATGCACCATGGCCCTTGAACTGCCCCTCTAGGCTGAGACAGGGGGCTGGCAGACCCAGAACTTTGCTGGGGCAATGGTGGTCCTTGGGATGGGGGAAGGAGGGGTGGAGAACTTATCCCTTCACTTTTTTTATTGATAGCCGGCGGGCTACTTTTGAACCCTTCGCAGGCTACCAGTAGCCCGCGGTCTACCTGTTGGGCAGGCCTGCTCTAGGGGAATCATTTCATTCTAGAAGGGGAAACAATGTGTTTTGTGATGAAACAAAACACATCCTACTGTTTCATTAGGTAACAGAGTAATTCCTTACCTACTGAAACAAAGACACAGCATTTCATTTTTTGTTTCGTGCCCATCTCTAACCAGAACATTTTGAATATTTTTTTGCAGATGACTCCTGCACATCTAGTCTGAGTTTATTTTTTATATTTAGATCTCCCAGAGGTGAGTGAAGATCTGCTCACCTAGAGTTTAATTAACATTAGCCCTTTTTACTTTTATTTTTTCTGGTTTCTGGCTTTTGAAATACCTCACAGAGTTCTACATAGGAACCTTCAGCATTGCACAGAAAGCTTGCTTTGGGTTAATCCTGCATTTCCTTTCACTTTCTCCAGCTTCTGTCTATATGTATCTGGATAATCTCTCTCTCTCTCTCTCTCTCTCTCTCTCTCTCTCTCTCTCTCTCTCATGCTAATAATACATAAGACATGGCTGCCTATAAATCAAGCCAAATGAGACAAAAACATTGCACGGTAGTTCACCACAGGGCACTAAATGTCATAGCATTTGTCTTAGTAAAACACAGAGTCTTTAATGTTTTTTTTGTATTAAAGATAAGAAGATTGACAAGCCAATAGTAGCAATGGCCACAGTAGAACTGACAACTGGGATGACTGCTTCAGATCTTGAAGGACAACTACTACTCTCTATCCTGCTATTTGACCTACTTGGGCAACAGGTTATTTCACTACTTTTTGTTGTTCTTGCTGCTGCTGCTGCTGCTGCTGCTGCTGCTGATAATAATAATAATAATAATAATAATAATAATAATAATAATAATAATAATAATAATAATAATAATAATAATAATAATAATAATAAATAGTCTGGATAGGAAAGCAAGAAAACTTATGACCATTCACTATGCATTACATCCACGCAGTGATGTTGTCAGGCTGTATTTACCTAGAAAATCAGGTGGTAGAGGTATTTTGCAAGTGAAGCAGACAGTTGAAGAAGAGAAACATGTGTTGGTAGATTATGTAAAAGAATAGTACAGAGCCAGCATTATTGGAGGTTAAGAACAAGGAGGTGTTTAAAGTAAAGCAAACAAAGGGTCAATACAGGAAAACAACGATGCAAAAATGAGCTGATAGCTAGCATATTAAAGCACTGCATGGGCAGTTCCTCAAAAAAAATGAAAGGAAAAGTAGTTGAGGAAAAGACTTGGTTATGGTTCACCAATGGAACACTGAAAAAAAGAGACAGAAGTCCTGATTTTTGCAGCTCAAGAACAAGATATTAGAACAAATGCAGTTGAGGCCAGAATAGAAAAATCAGCTGAGTACCCCACATGTAGACTCTGTAAAGAGGCAGATGAAACTATCAACTATATATTTAGTTGCTGCAAGAAAATTGCTCAGAATGATTACAAACAGTGTCATAATGTAATTGCTCAAATGGTCCACTGGAATTTGTGTCACATCTATTGTCTGCCTGCAGCAAAGAACTGCTGCAGCATAAGCCTGAAAAAGTGACTGAAAATGAGCATGTAAAATTACTTTGGGACTTCCAAATACAGACAGACAGGGTCTTGGAGCATAATACCCCAGATATTATGACTGTGGAGAAGAAAAATGTGTGGATCATTGATGTTGCTATACCAGGAGATAGTAGAGTCATTGAGAAACAACTTGAAAAAATTACATGATATCAGGATCTGAAAATCGAACTTCAGAGATTCTGGCATAAACCGGTACAGGTGGCCCCAGTGGTAATTGGCATGCTGGGTGTGGTGCCTAAAGAGCTAAGCAAGTATTTAGAAGAAATTGGAGTTGACAAAGTCACCATCAGTCAGCTGCAGAAGGCCATCTTACTAGGATCTGCTTGCATAATTTGCCAATACATCACATAGTCCTAAACACTTGGGAAGCGTTCGACAAGTGATTTGTAATACAAAACCCAGCATATAGTTATCATGTCTGCTGTGTGATAATTTAATAATAATAATAATAATAATTTATTTATTTGAGACTGGTCTAAGAAATGAAAACTACTACTACTACTACTACTACTACTACTACTACTACTACTACTACTACTACTACTACTACTACTTTTGTTGGTGATCAGATATCATAATTGTAAATATGAAGCAGGCTGCCTCCAAGGTGTTCCTACCTGTACCTTTTGGGGGCCCTGCTGAGACCAGCTGGCTTTTAACACAAAATAAGAGCATTCCATTTTGGTTCCATTAAAGCAGTTGTGATCATTGAGACTAAACCAAAGAGGCTTCTTACGTGTCCCTTCTTTCACTTTAGAAGTGAATTGTGTTCCCTGTTAAAATGGATAGATTTCCTTTGGTTATTTAGTAGCTGTCTGTCTGTCCCTGTGGCGATTTCCTCTAACAATCTTGACAAATTGGGCAGTTTCTCCTTTAAATCTTACTTGTAGTTCATCCCTAGAGGGGAAGTGTCACATTTCTTTTTAATGGTTACTTACTGACTAATGCAGCACACCAGTGATGCTTTGCCAGGTTGTTTTTTTTTAAAGCTTAGCATGTAAAAACATGCTAGACTCATGTAGGTCATGGTGGCTCCTCTATGGACCACTTATTTGAGAAGGATGAAATGGTCAGTGGAGGTACTGGGGACTGTTTTTGGTAATGAGAAAGGATCACCATGGCCCGACTAAAACACAGTTTAAATTTCTTTTGTTGGCAAGCCTCTGTAGTATAAAATACAGCAGAAGTCGTAAGAATGAATGTTTGGACAACATAACAAATCTTACTATGCAAGAAAGACAACTTTAGTATAGTAATTATTTTGATAATTTTTTGAGACCCCAGCCCTAGCAGTGGTATTTGAGACTCTCTTTAAGTGCTGAGATGCTCCGCAGTTTAGCATTAGAAGGAGAGAGGAAGCTCAGTTTGTGTTTTCATGTTACGTGTCCTTCCATCCTGCAGGAATGCTGAGCCAGTGACAACTGCCAACACAGCAGCTCCCATTCAGCACCTGTCTCCTGCCTAGCTCACATCCTCCCATCAAGCTTGTCTGCAGGAGTGAAATTAGCTAATCATTGAGAGGGCATGTCATGGAATAAATTCCAAAGCACCGTGAGTGCTTTTTTAAATAAATAATTCAAAATAAAATGAAAGTTCAGGCAAACACAGCTGTAGCTGATGCTCCATTTCCCACCTGCTGATGATGCATCTTAGCTGGCAGCTGCTCAAGCAAGCGTGCCTGCCTGCCGCATTGTCTCCACCACCATCTCCATACTGTTCATAGCTAAGAATCCTTTCTAGCTTTCTCAAGCATCACATTTTGGCTTTCATTTGGTGGCATCAGCTGGCACAAAAAGGGCTTCATTTGTTCCCCCAAATGATTACATTCCCTGCCTCTGAACGCCAATTTCTACAGCAATACACATCTTTCAGGAAGAGCCTAGGGGTACACAGCTTCCAACTTGCTCATGCTGTTGTTTTTACAGAAAACATTTAGGAGAAATAGCAACCATTTGCTGAACATGGCACAGAAAGTTTGATATAAGGGGTGGTCTTGTAATGGCCGAGATCATTCATACACTGTATTAGGAAGTTGTTTCAAAACAAGGTTCAGAAGTAATACAGGACAAGTATCAGTGTTGCCTGTGGCACATTATTCTGGGGGCAATCAAAACCATAGTAAAGCTAAAGTAACATCTGGTCACATCAATACTTCCCCCTCTGAGGGAACCAGGGATTTCTGTGAGATTTTCTCTGAGAATGAGCCTCGTGGTGCAGTGGTTAAATGCCTGTACTGCAGGTAAAACTGTGCTCACAACCTGGGGTTCAATCCCAGGTAGCAGGCTTAAGGTTCACTCAGCCTTCCATCCTTCCGAGGTTGGTAAAATGAGTACTCAGCTTGCTGGGGAGGAGGAAGCAATGTGTAGCCTGCATACTGCAATGAAACTGTAAACCACCCAGAGACCACTTGAAGTAGTATGGGGCAGTATATAAGCAGAACACTTTTTGTTTTGCTTTATTTTTCTATTTTTAATTGAAGTAGGGAGGACCATGCTGACTCCCAATACAGCCTAGCTCACCAGGCACTGAAAAAGGCTGGCCAAACCTCCAGTTTGTCACGATGTCCACGTTGGCAAATTACAGGCTGGATTAGTGTCCAAACAGAGACCAAATGGACAAGCATAGAAAATCTCAAAGCCAGTCAAAGACACCATCACCAAGCTATAAATTTGTTGCCCTGCTTGCATGCTGCTCTCTGTTTATGTGTTAGCATAATTCCACCAGCTGACCAAGTCCACCACATTCATGGGTTGATGTTCAATATAGTGTGGCCCTATTTCAACTTGGACATCATGATAAACTGGAGGTTTTGCTGGCCTTTTTCGGTGCCTGGTGAGCTAGGCTGGACTGCATTGGGAGTCAGCGTGGTGCTCCCCACTTCAGCCTTCAGCATCCCCTGAGAGAACTTTGTTTGCCAATTCCCTGGGGCTTGGTGTTCGGGGGATCATACTTCTGTTTTTGCCTGAGCCTGTGTTGTTCCTGCTTGTCATTGCTCTGTCTCCTGCCACTACTTTTCCATCTTGGTCTTGGAGGATCTCACCTCTCTCCTTTGCCTCAGGCGACTGGACTGCGCTTAACTAATGACATAACATCTCCACGGGGTGGTGTAGTGAGGGTCTTGTGGGGTGGTGGGGCTCCCCAGGCCAAGTGTCCGGATGGGTGCTCACAACCCACACTAGAGTTCTGCTCCCCCTTCATTTGGCTTTCAGATGGATTGATGTTTGTGGATCTAGTTGGGATTTGAGTGACGGTAACGTTTCTGTCCCAGACTATGTAGGTAATCACTCTAGTAACTGGGAAAGTTTAAGACTCTATACAGGGTGGAGGAGCCTTGTAGCAGATCCTGGACTTTGGAGTCAGTTCTTTGCAATTCTTTTGTTACTTCCATCTGTATGCAGAGACTGGACCCCTTTCAACCAGCCACTTAATAATCCATCAACTGGATGCATGATGATATGTGGAGTATAATTTTCTACTACCATTATATTTGCCATTTGTCCAAATTAGGGTTTAACATTCGGGCTCTTTGAAATTCTACCACCATTATATTTGCCAGTTGTCCAAATTAGGGTTGAACATTCATGCTCTTTATCAACATCCTTGTTTTTCCCTGTTCTTTCTAATTGTTGTTTGATGTCAACATCCATGGCCCTTAGTTCTATTATAACCACAGTTAAACCCTATGGCCACCTTCTTTCATGAGTTCTGTTCCCCCTTGTTCACTATATTGTCTGCCTCTCCCCTTTTTATATCCCCTTCCCTCTCTATACTCATCCTCTTCCCTCTATGGCACATATTCAGGGAGCGAGGAAAAGCTATAGCCAAAACATGGAGCCAGTCCCTATCTGGGTGATTGCGGGCCAAGGTAGGTATGCCACTGGAGTCACACCCTGAGATCTATGAGGGTACAGATGTTTGAAAGCTGTGTCCTGCTCTGATGCGGCTTGCTCCTGCCAGATACAAGGTAACCAGCTCAATCAGTCCTCCAATCTATCCTTGGTGTTACTGAATGCCAGGTCTGCTGTAAATAAAACTCATATCATCCAGGATTTGATCATGGATGAAAAGGCCGACCTGGCCTGTATCTATGAAACCTGGGTGAGTACTGAGGGAGGGTCAGCCCATTCCTTCATCTGCCCAACTGGGTACTCCATCTGGTACCAGGGTCAACTGGAGGGAAAGGTAGCCATTGTTTAGAATGCTCTCCAGAGGTTCTGGGAATATACCCTCCCCATCATCCTTGGCTGGCATAGCTAGTTAGGAACAATGATGGAAACAACCACTTAGAAATATTGCTTTATGGAGTATATATTTCAGAACCCTCCAGCCTGCATGGTCAGTGGCCATGATGTCAGAGGATTCTGGAAGAAGTGTACCCAAGATTTTTTTCCAAGTTCTGTATCATGGAATGTGCAAACCAACAACACTCAAAGGCCGCAAATACTTCTTATTTTTTCAATCAACTAAACAGTTATACATGAAAGTATGGAACTGCTCAACATGGTGGAATATGACTGACACTCAGATTACTGCCCCAAATCCACTGTTAGTCCTATTGATATTGGACCCAATGGGGAGAAAACGGACTTGCAAATCCCCTTGATAGGTCTGCTTTAATTGGGACTAGACAGGATTTCATCCACTCTTTCTTTTTAACCAGTTTCATGCATGTGAGATAACTGACAAAACTCGGTATAATTCTATGGAGGTAAAAGTATATGTTCAATGGAGACTAGATAGTTTGAAAATATTTTTGGAAAAACTTTTAAAATATAAACACTTCAATTATTGCAGCAGTGAATTCTGCCTCTGTTATGGGATCAAAAGATGACTTTGAATGGTAAAATATAGATTACAAAACACACAGCAGGGCTTCCTGCTTCAGATCTGTACTTTCCAACTGGAGGCTTGATTTGTAATCATCTGATAGACCTCAAGGAAAGACATTGCTCTTCTATCTTATCAAAAGAAAAACAAGAACTTGGGGTCCCAATGGCAGAAAAATCTATTTCTTTCTATCCCAGGAATAATTATCATTCCTTATAATCTTTTTTTTCTGTCACTAATAGGCTCCTGTGCTAGAAGGGGAGCATAACAAAAACCTCCTGGAATGGTACAAAATGAGAGAAAGGAGACTGATTTTAGAGCAAGATATTTAAAAAATAGAGCATGGTGTGTATTCAGACTTTGAGAGCTTAAGAATTAGAGCCTCATTCTCTGAACTTCAAAAGATCTCATTTTTTTTTTTAAAGGAGCCCAGTACAGTACATGTCAGAAAAGGTAGGTCACTGGTTTTATTCAGCCTTTTACTTAATAGAATAGTTACTATCAGAGTAACAAGAAGTGCAGGGTTAATGATCAGGAAACCCCACATGGTTATCTCTGCTAGCAGCCATGCCTTCTGGTGTTGAACTGTTTCTTTGTGATAACCAAGAAAGCTTCTAGAGGATTAACACAGAAAGAGACACACAATCTGTAAGAGTACTGGTGGTCCAAAGCGGGCCCAGTGTGAAGTATTTCAGTGGCATGCTGGTAAGTGTTGTTTTTGTAAAAGTTAGTTGGCTAAAAAAATAGATCTGGAAGGACCATCAAGTGGCTGCAGGAATTCGGGGGGGGGGCATGAATAAAATATTGGAAGTCCATCTTCCCATGACCCTGCCACATAATGTGTTCCTATAAACAAATCCCACATTTAAACTATGCTTCTTAGTGGTTGCATTGCAGAATTAAAAGTATGAGTCATTTATGCCTTTCCCCTTGCTTCATTTGGTACAGGCAGAACCAAGGAAAGCATCGGGTCAACTTATAATGGTGAGTTAAACGGTGCATGCAACAAACATTCAGAAAAGCAGGGGCAGCTCTATGAAGAGATCATATGGCCAATAAGCACAATTGCAAACAACAACATAAAGGACATTTGGAGGGGTAGCACATGGGCAGGTATTTACAGTGTGAATGCCGGACACCTCTAAGCTGAAAGAGGGAAGCAGGGTGGCTTGTTGATAAATGGAAGGCTGAATAATCCTTTATTTAGGCTTGATTTGTGCAACATGCTGCCACTTTGGGGAATGTGGAGTTTTATTTTTGAAAGAGAAATAACCCCTGTCTGTTCACTCTGAAATCGGAGGCATCTTCCCAAAGCTCTTGCCAATATAATGGAGTGGATGCCCCATCCTTTGTACAGAAGTGCTGTCTGCCTCTACAGCTTTGAGAAAAGCAGAAGCAATAATCTGGGGAGCCTTATTGATTTGTCTTTTTGGAATGACATGGAGAGGAAGAGGTTGGGTTTTGCATCTTATTGTAACCTTGCTTTCCTGAAGATGGTTCTCCTGACCACGCTAAGAGAGCTAGACCACAGTGTTATACAGGAATTCTTATGACTGCCTCCTCTCTGTGTTGTTAAGGGGAACTTGGAACTCCAGTGCAAGGGTTTTGCTAAATGGTGAAAAGATGGTATCGGTGGCCCCAGTGGGGCAAGAGGCACAACATACTTAAAGAGAAGCAGCAGCTTTATTAAGCTAACACAGAGACAGTCAGACTGACAGACAATTCCCAATGCATTAGGGGACCGGGTATTAGGATGGGGCGCCTAATGGGGTCTGCCCTTGCTTCCTCAGATGACAGACTGAGATCTCACAAAGCTTTTATATCCTCTTGACGCCTACTGGAAAACCAATCCCCCACAATGAGCTAAAGCTGCAGATGTCAGCCGCCCATGACTTCCTTGCAGAGAAACTGACCTCTACCCCAGTTACCTCTGAATAATTCATTGTGTCCCAATGAATTCAGCAGAATCAATTTGAATAAATTACATCTTGACAATGGATGTCTTCAGTTACATGACTCAGAGTTCTTTTGGGCTATGGCATCTGTCTTTTTCTCCCTTTTTTGAGAACCACCTTTAAGGCTCAGCTCAAGGAAGTAATGTTTTATTCTTTAGGAGGACATTGTGTTTGGTATCCTCATCCTTCTCTTTGACTAACATTGGCCATAATCCTGGCCCGCTGAATCTATGGGATGAGTCAACTCCTCAATTGTTTCAAGTGGGCCTACTCTACTTTAGCATAGTAAGTCATACTACTTATTAAGTCATATAGTCAGCCATTTGAATCAGTAGAAGTTACAAAGGAGTTGACTCATTAAATCCCCATTGATTCATTGGGCCTTCACTAGTGTGATTTACTGCACTGAACATAATTCTTGCCAGTCACCACTCATACTTTTTAGAATTTTATAGGTCACCTTTATATTAATAATCAAGTATTTAAAAATCTGCAATTTTATGGTTTTTGAAAAAGAAGACCAGGTAAATTCTGCCTCTGTTCTGAGCCTAGTGGGAGACCAGATTCTTTCAGTGTGCTACCTTGCCTGCTGCCTGAATCTCTCTATGTCCAAACTAGCTGAAATAGTCTCAGGTATGGTGCTTGAAAACCTGGAGATGGCCATAATCAGGGCCGGCGCTTCCATTAAGGCGAACTAGGCAGTTGCCTAGGGCGCCAAAATGGAGAGAGGGCACTGTACAGCCTGCCGACCCCCGCCGGCCCCCTGCCGCTGGCCACCGCCGTCCATCCCTCCACCGCCTGCCATCCACCCGTCGCCATCTGCCCATCACTGCCCACCGCCCATCCGGCACCTGCCCGTCACCCACCTGTCCGCCCGCCCGCCGCCCGCCATGCCCATCACTGCCCACCCCTGCCATCCACTGTCCCCTGCCGCCCTGCCCACTGCCATCCCACCCCTGTTCTGCCCACCCCCTGCCCTACCCGCCCACCACCCACCCACCCCCACCCACCCACCACCACCCTGCCCACCCACCGCCACCCACCCTGCCCCCCTGCCCCACCCCACCCGCCGCCCCTCGCCTAGGGTGCAAAAAATACCAGCACCGACCCCGGCCATAATAGCAAAGTATAATGTACAGCTTTGGGTCAGCTTGAGGGGAGTTCCTTCTGAGCATTCCAAAATGTATTTTATTTTTATGTGGTTTGATTTAGTCATAGCCTTTTATGCAACTTGGCAAATTAATTAGTTCTGCCACCTCATCTTCTACATTATTTGAGGCCTATGCTAAGCTGGTTCTTTATCTCCAACCACATTTAACTAAGGTTACTCTCAGGGGCAGGTTTCCCTCATGGTGTTCACTCCAAACTCTGGTTTGACAATGAGTGTAAAGCCACTGAAAGTATTCTTGTGGCGAATTATTTGGCTTATAGGGACCAAAATTCATCCAAGATTCCCTCCAACTAGTTTATATTAAAGAAGAATTATGGAAGCGTTTAATTACTGCATCCTACCTAAAGGATTCCGCTGTCTTTTGGAGGGTAGTTTCAGAGGGCATGTCAGATGTACACTCCATTCAGGATTTTCTCCCACAGCTTGGGAGGAACATTTCACAGATAGATACTCAGTGGAGCTCAACTGTCAGCCCCACCCTCAGGAGAAATTGGTAATTTTAGGGGATGGCCCTCCTGTTATGCACAGATAAATTATATTACTTAAACAACAAAGAGCAGGGAAAGTCCCTGGAACTGATTATATCTGAGCTGACCTATTACAGGCAAATTTAGACTGGTGGACCCCAGTTTTAGCCTCTTTATTGTCATGGATTAATTATACTACAACTATACCTGAGGACCGGGGTTTGGCTATTATAATCCCTATATATAAAAAGGGTAACAGCAAGTATCTGGCTAATTACTGCTCAATAAGTTTGCTAAGTACAATTAGCAAACTTTATGCAAAATATCTGCTTGGTAAATTGTCTGATTGGTTTAAAAGGGAAATATTCTAGCAGAAGAGCAGGCAGTTTTTTGATTTGGTATATAGACTCTTAACTACTCTCTTATTCTGCATCTTCTGACAGACAAATATTATTCACCTAAGGGTGGAGTTTTATATGCTGCTTTTATGGATTTCAAATTTGCTTTTGATCTGGTGGCTAGAGAGAGACTCAAGCAAATTTGAAACTGCTTCCATCGACTGGCGCCTTCTATTGCTAATGCGGCACCTGTAGGAAAATACTCATTTACAAGTTATATGTAATAAAGCTGGAATTTTGTCAAAATTCAATCCCCACCCTTTGAGGAGTTAAGCAAGGTTGTATCTTGTCCTCCGTGTTATTTAATTTCTATATCAACAGAATTGTGGATAGTTTACCCAAGGCCAATTTTCGTCCAGCTAAGTTATTTTCCCATCCCACTTCAATTATCTTATACGCAGATGATGCAGTTCTGTTGTCCTTATCCAGTGTTGGTCTATGGCACCTCTTGAGAGCCCTCTCCTCCATTTGTGCCAGAGAACAATTAGCTGTTAATTATTTCAAGTCCAAGGTGATGCTTATCAGCATGAGAATTAAAAATAATTGCTATATCAATGGAAACTCTATAGAATAGTGACTAATTTTAAATATCTCAGCATTATTTTCCATTCCACTGGATGTTGGCTCCCCCATCTCAGACATGTAATGATAAATACCAGGAAAACTACTACTGCTTTACTTAGATTTTTCTATACCAAGGGTGGGCAACATATACCCTCTGGGATGCAGGTGTCTAAGGCCAAAGTCATCTCTCAAATGATACATGGTTCCCAATCTGAGTCCCTTTGAGAGAGTCCAAACTAAATTTCTGAGAGCCTTATTTGTGGTCCCACCATGTGTTTCTAACCTAGCCATTCAGATGGAGGCTGGCTTAATTTAGGAGCCTCGTGGCGCAGTGGTTAAATGCCTGTACTGCAAGTAAAACTGTGCTCACGACCTGGGTTCAATCCCCGTAGCAGGCTCAAGGTTCACTCAGCCTTCCATCCTTCCGAGGTCAGTAAAATGAGTACCCAGCTTGCTGGGGGGGGGGCAATGTGTAGCCTGCACTCTGTAATTAAAATTGTAAACTGCCCAGAGACTACTTGTAGTAGTATGGGGCGGTATATAAGCAGAACACTTTGCTTTTGCTTTTTGCTTTTTAATTTCTATAAGAGACCGTGCCAAAGTCCAATTGTTTAATATTTGGTTAAAATTTCTTTTTCATCCCAAGGGCTTGGCTCCATTCATCCTTTTGGATTCATCCCAATAGAAATGGAAGTGGTTCTTAGTGAACGAGTGCCTGCATTTGGGTTTCTCATTATATCATGTTACCTCTTTGGGCTATAATAGCACTAAAGCAGCTATCTAACAAAGGATTTGGCACATCGAATTTCAAGAGAATTTCAAGTATTGTAAGAAAATATGTTTTTTTCACTCCCCTCTTATTTGAACACCATTTTTCCTCTGAAATTCAGAAGAGCATTTACCTTGGCAAGACTAAATGTGCTGCTACCTTCTAAATTGCTAGATGGAAGATTTCAAGGGGTACCTTATTGCCATCGTCTATGTCCCTGCAAAAGTGGAGATGTGGAAACCATTGAACATGTGCTTCTCTATTGTGGATTTTATAGGGACCTACATAAGGTTTTTGGACCCAGTCCTCCAAAAGTTCCTGGAGAGATCTATGGAATTTTATATTTAGCATTTACTTCCCAACAGGGTTCTAAATATTACAATGACAGTGGCCAAATTTTGTGTGGCAGCTATGGCTTGCTGTAAGATGCTGTCCATGTCTGAACCCTAGATCCCTAGAGCCTTTTGCAGTTTGTGGTTTAATATTTAATATTTTAATTGTTATATATTTAATATTTTAATTGTTATATATAGGAATACAGTGGACCCTTGTATAACAAATGGTTTCTATAACATAAAATCTGTACAACATAAAAAATTCTGGCGATAGGGGAAATTTGCTTAACAGAATAATCTATAGAGCACATCCATACAACATAAAATGGTCACGATTATGGATTACTCCGTTTTCAATGCATTCCTATGGGAAATTTGTATAAAGAAAAAAAATGCTTAACATAATTTTATTTGGAACAAATTAATTCCTTTATACTACCACTGTATTATTCTTTTTTATTACTACTTATATCCATATCTTTATATATCTAGTGTATCTAGTATATCTATTTGTAGATTTTATTCATGTGTGGTTTACATGATTACTAATTTTTTACTGGGCCTTGCTGCTCATATGTATAATTTGTATTAATCCTGACTTCAGATTGCATATGTAGTATTTTGTCAAAAACCATAAATAAAGATTGATTGATTGATAGTCATAGCCATGGCATGCCAGACTGATATCGTCAATGATGAAGAGGGACTTCAAATACTTTTTAAAATGAAAGAAAATAATTTCCATGAAAAAGATAACTGTTTGAGGTGCACCCCAAGATGGATTGTGCTGACTAGGAAATAACCTTCACATATGGAGCATTTGTTTTGTGAGGTTTATAATAGAACAATATGAACAAGAAACAACTTAGGTTGGAGCCCAGGCAAAGCATAAGGTTTCTTAAAGCTACGCATGGAATGATGTGATGGGAAGGTTGTCCTCATTAATATTGTTACTGTCTTGGGATGATGTTTGACTGAAATCTTATGTTCCAGCCCCATGGAAATTGTTACTTATCAATAACCTAGAAATTTGGGAAGCGAAACAAAAAGCAAAGAAACAACAGGTCCTTTGTATGATAGTGAATAGGCAAAGTAGGTACAATTTTCTGTGTTGTCAAATTCATGAGGTGTGAAAGAATGTTTATTTTTCACCACCCCATATCCTGTTTACTGTAATTCTTGTATTTTATCATTTTTCTGTTTGCATTGCATTCCTCTTCTGTCATATGCTGTCAAATTGGAAGTGACATAGTGACAGTGGCAGGATTTTCAAAGTAAGTGACATATTTAAGGAGTGGTTTTGCAAGTTCCACCTGCCAGTGAGTTCAGATGGCAGAGTGGGAATTTGAACCAACTGTCTCCTGAGTCTTAGCCCGTCACTCTATCCACTACCCCAGAAAAGCAATAGATTTATGTGTGCTTCTATATGAGATGTGACATCTATACTGTTTTCAAATTATAATAGCTCTGGTCTACCTAGAGTCAGGGACAATGTGTCACACCTAGATATTGGTGGCCCCATATACAGATATGTGTCATCATTTGTTTTAGCAAAGACATGCATTCACATCAACAAGGGGCATCTCTATCACATTATTTAGTTCAGTATGGCTTTCAGTGGTGAATAGATAGCGGTGCGTGCAGCTGATGTAGGTGGTGCCCCTCTGGATTGGGAAACCAAACTTGTATTTTTAACCAGAATCACCTTGTGATTTTGTTATTTGTAACTGCTACCCCCACCCCCAGTGCCACCCCACCCCCATCCCAACCATACACAATTGCCTCTGTATATTTTTAGGAGAACAAGTTGAGTGAAATTGAAAAATAATTATTTTGTCATATGGCGTCAGCTCCTAGATTTGGCTTCAAAAATGACATCCCTGGTGTATAATTCCTTGAGTTCTTCTAATTATGCTTTACAGCTATTTTGGTTTCTGTCCATTTGTGCTGTTCTTTTAATAGTTCCAGTAGCATCTAGTAAAAACATTAAAAGAAATTGCAGAATTATCAACTGGTACTTTTCACAAGCTCTCCTGATTAACTTCCCGCAGTCTCATTTTCATAACAAAGCTGGGGACAAAAAAAAAATATAGTACACTCTGAATCTTCCCTTGACAATGATTAAGATAAAGGCTGAAAATAGCATGAATGAAACCTGTCTCTCCATCTCATCTTTATTAGAATGCAGCTGACTTCATCTTTTGATCCTTATTCAGTCTGTAGGAGTGAAGAGATATGTGGAAATGATACCACCAGCATGCTCTCTCTTGAGCAACAGCAAAGGATTACAGCTACTTTTGGAAATGTCGGTGCAAAATGTAAGATTCTGATATTGCAAGTATTTCCGGAACCACCACCCCCTCCAGGAATCACACCCATGCTTTTCAGCTAATGACATCCTGAGAATGCAATAGACATTATGGATGCAATAGATATTGAATTTGTGCCCATTGCCAGGAATAGATTTGCCAACTTAGTGCTCATGAGAGCAAATATTACTTGCTGTGTTGGTGGAATTTTTTAAATGAATGTTCTGACGAACATTTTTTTCATCTATGTTGTCAGTAGTTAACTTTTCAGTTGGTCAGTAATATTCACTGAAACCCTCTGCAGATGTTATTCAATATGGAGCTGTGAACATGCTTAGAAAGTGGTCCTAGACCTACCCAAACCCTTTCCTCATCATTTTTCCCCCCACCATTATTGTGTTAGGTCTAAGAAGAGGAGGTTTTTAATGAGTTGGAGGCACTACACAATGGCATCCTTGAACCATCCAAAGAATCCACTGACCGGTATGTCTCCTGAACTATCCTCCACGTAACCTGCAGTATTGTGAAGGGGTAAGACTACTAAGCACTTCCCTCTAACCATGTTTATCGCATCAGGTTAAATAGCACCGAAATAGGGTTTGGCCAATTTTAATTGAGCATCAACATTTGCACCATGGGCAAGGACTATGCTGATTTATTTGATATGCTGGGTGTGAAACCTTATTCGGGACTTTGAAGCAGTCTTAACACCAGCCCTGCCTCCTGATACCATCATTTAGTGTATTCCATCTCATGAAAAAGATTCTCAGCACCTGATAGACTACATCCTCTATCAAGACTGCATTTTTGGTACAATGCTTTAATAAAGATAGCCAGTTGCTATCAAAAGCTTAGTTTACATTTTTTGTTTTAGTAGTGACCAATAAAGGTATCACCTAGCCTACTATAAAATATAGAGACACATACAAGTACCTCTATATATACATACATAATTATTACTATGTTATTACTATTATTTTTATTTATTTATTTTTATATATTTATTTTTAGTTTTATTTTATTCTACTTTATTTTTTGTTAAATATGGTCCTCTGAATTAATCAGTTAAATCTTATACAATGCCCCTTCGGCTACCTCTAAACCCCCAAATGATTAATCCACTAAACGTAGACAATTAGTATACAAATCCCCAGTCAACAGCTCTATCAAATACACCCCTAGGTAAACTCAGAAATGAATACGTACAAATCAGCAACCCTAAACTGCAATGCAAACCCTCTCACTTTATCTACAAATTAAGACAGGGAGGATTGAACCCTGCTAAGTAACACAATTAATAAAAAGGAACACACTGCAAAAGCAGTCAAACCAGGGAGTCCAGTGGAACGCTAGGCATTTGCAACTAAAGTGAAACCAAGTTGCTGCAGCCTCCGTCTCTCCAGCAAGATACTTGCAAGGAAAAGAAGGGCGAGCACAGGAGGTAAGCCACTTATTAGGCCCTGGTCCCATGTCCCTTTAAAAGCAGTTTAAATTCCTTAATAAATCATGCCCCAAAATGCCATCCCCATGGCCACTGGGCTTTTAGGGGAAAAAAAAAAGAAAACCCTGTAATGCCCCTTTAAGCAAGGTTTCTTTGACTTACCAGAGAAGTAGGGAATTTTCTGCCTCGCTTAAAAATCCACCTTTTAAGGAGGCAGATGTCGTGGGACCATGCAGATGATCTGGGTTTCTTTCTTTTCTTTTTCTCAGAGCACCAACCAGCTGATTGGCGCTGCTTTTTAATATTTACTGGCAACCTCGGAGCAAGAGGAAGCTCCTTCCGGTGTCCTTTGATTTAATTTCCCCCAGAAAGTGGTCCATTTTTTTCAAATGCTAGTGCCACCTGCTGGCCAAGGGGGCTGAACTGCGCTTTAAAATAAATATAACCAGCTTTGGACGTGTGAACTCCTGACCCACATAATAAATCACGTGACGGGATGAAGAGGAAAAGCCGGGCCTTCAGAATATCAGGATCAAAACCAGGTGAGAGCGCAGCCTTAAATAGCTTCCCTCCTGGCTGCACCACCCTCCCCAAAGTGTGGGCTTTTCCCCACCAAGACTCCATTCAGGCAGGAAACTCGTCCTGCCCGGGAACAAGTCCTGGCAGAGCTTCCCTTTTCTGTTTTAAACCAAAGTGTTTCTACTTCCAATCTGTACATAGTTAATTTGAGGAGAATGAATTAAATTGTGTAGGCAAATATATTCAGATTGTTGTGATTTGCATATTGGAACATAATTACATCCATCTAAACCTTAAAAGTAGGATTAAATGCTATTGTACAGTATTATTTTCACAGCTGGATCAAAATCAAATTCAAGGATTTTATTAGAAAAGTGAGAAGTCTTTTTTTAAAAAACTAGTAGCATATGGATAGGAAATAATTTTGAATTCTCAAAAATGAGGGTGTAGACACATATTTCTACCAAGAAAGTAGGCCTGGAGAGCATGAATTTTACTCCAGAAGAATCTAATCTGAAATCTGTGCCCATACAGTACACCTATTACTGTATATCTTTGTTTATAACAATAGGTTAACTAACAGTTTGGGACTAGGGATGGGCATTGGGCACAAAATGAAAAAAATATGTTTTATTTCATTTCATTTCCCCCCCACACACATGTTTTCCCGTTTCGGTTCATATGATTTTTTTTTAAATATATGAAATGAACCACTAACAAAATTGTTCCGGTGTGTGTGTGTGGGGGGGGGGGGGCTGGAAAGTGGTGGAGGAACAAAAAGTTTTTTTTAAAAAAAGCCCAGGGCTTTTTCAGCTGAACAAAAATAAATGATTTCCCAATGGGAAAAGACTGGGTTTCTCTATGCTTGGCTGATAAATATTTCATACATGCCAACTCTGATGCAAACCATGGGGTAAATAGCCAATGTACCTGCACTCACAGTTTACTGAATTCTACTTAAATATTATTACACTTATAGGATTGTGTGTGCATGTGTTTCTGGGATAATTTTGATATATGGACTTGAAGTGGACAGGCCACACAAATAAAACACCAAGTAGCTCTCTTGATCAAATATTTGTAGGATAATTTTTAAAACAGACATTTGGAAATGCACAGATAATGCCATGGACCCAGAGATGAAGCAGATCAGAATGACTTCTAACGGGTACATACAGGGTGAGCCAGCTCTCATTTCTGTGCCCTTTATGCAAGTACAGTGGAAGCGGGGGTCTTCCTGCCCCAATTGAAATCAAAGAAAATGAAATATGACCAGTGAACAATTAAAATCTACAGTTGAAATATTTAAAATAAAGTAAAAGATATCTTGGTTAAAACATATACAGCTGTTGCTGTTGTAATTTTATTTATTTATTTTTATTTATTTGTACAATTTATACGCCGCCTAGTACCCAAAGGTCTCTGGACAGCTTACAATCAAAAGAATTAAAACAGTTAAAACATAGAATATCAATAAATAATTAAAACGACAATAAAAACCTTACAGTAAAGTGAATTTGGTCTTGTGTAATTGAAAAAACAAAAAACACAGATGTAGACTGAAAATGGTCTACTATTGCTGTAAAGGAGGAAGGGGGAAAAAGAAAATGAAGAAGCCGCTGGAAGGGGCCAGCTTAAGTTGTTGAATACTTAATCAGAGAGTGTAAATGATAAGTGTAAAAGTAAGAATGAGAAAGGAGGAGATAATGCAACATTAACTTATACTGTAGAAAGGGTAGCTGTGCTAGTCTGTGCAAGCATTAAAGGTCAAAACAGATTAAGAGCTCTTATGTCTCATGAAGTGGGCTTCTCAATGAAAGCTTACATTGAAACGAATATAAAAATTAGCCTTTAAGATGCCGCCAAATTTGTCTCTCTTTTTTAAAACTTTTCATTTATATTTTCTTTTCACAAATCATAACACCTAAAGGTGAACAAGGCCTGAGGGAATTTTCAATAAAGCAATGGTTGTCTGAGCAGGTTATTGAAGGGATGCCTCCAAAAAGCTCATTTTCTTTGTCTGTCCTCTTCAATGGGGAAAAAATACTTGGAAAAGAAAAGAACTTGCTAAAAACAATAAATAAGAAAATGCATGATATCTTTCCTTTCTTTCATTGTCAGGAAAAGGCATTTTTACCTGAGATAGATGTTTTAGAGTTATAAATGCACACCAAAGCAGAATTTTATTGATCTATGGGTCCAGTATGTTCCCATCAAAAGGCATTTTATTTGTGAATTTCAGCATGAAATCTTGTCTCTGTTCAAAGCAGAGAAAAGAGTTAGAGGGTTATTTCCATGTTTCATTGTTTCTCGGGGCACTTAAAATGAATGAACTCGATTCACATCAGTGAGGACTTATAGATGACTTAGCCAAGCAGACTCATCTAGCTGTGCATTTTTGACTGCTCCCTACAGCTTCTGAGATCCAAGGTTCTCATTGCCATGGAGGATACAAATGTAGTCCCCCCCCCCGCCGCCTTAATATTGATGGGGCTGCCTTACATGGCATAACCAGCATAACCTTCTCTTGTTCAGATTAAAGTATCAATATATTTTCATTGCATCAAGGAAGTCCAAGGAAACTGGAAATCACAGGGTGGGAAAAGATTTATGCCTCTGAGATATGACTTGGCAACAGCCAATACCAATATCTGTTGGGTTCATCTACAGTACATTAAAACGAATGAAATGCACATCCTTTAAGTATCTGTCTGGGAAGAATTTGCTGGCCATATCAACATTTTACTCTTTCTTTGTCAAACAGATAATTATCCTCTTCCTGTAGCACTTATTTCAAGGCAGTCTCTGTTGCTAAGTAGGGAAAAAAAGCTTTAAGGGAAGCATAAGCAACTGAAATAAAATGGGCACATACAGAAGGATTAGCGTATGTCGCCTGTTAGAAAATGCAACAAAGAACTATTGTCCTATAGGCAACATAAATAGTAATGGTCAGCCCTTGTGTGTATTGCTGTTGCAGTGCATGCAAAAGCAGTACATATATGATGGACAATGAGAATGTTCTGGCTGACATCACTCAGTAGCATGAAAAAAAAAGTCTGCCCGATTGTACTGTGGTACAAATACAGATTTCTCAACTCTTTCTTGATTGCCACAGTATCAAAGAAGACCGAAAAAGAAAGGGGGATATATTGGCTGATTGGAAGCATTGGTGAGTTAGGCAGTGATTCAGAAGTCCCATTTCAGGCTGCTGGCTAAAAATTTCCAAACAATACAGTAGAAACAAAATACTACTTATAAAAAATAATAATTTATGACAAGGTGATCCTTCTCAAGATTTTCTAATGCCACTTTCTAAGGCAGGGGTGCCCAAACTTTTTGCAAGGAGGGCCAGATTTGGCAAGGTGAAAATGTGTGGGGGCCGACAGCATTTGGCCCGTGGGCCAGACTTTGGACAAGTCTCTATAACATGCAAGGGGGCAGGGAGGACACTGCAGCAACGGAGCTGGTGGGGGGTAGGTTGAGCATGTGGCTGGTGGGGTGGACAGAGGCAGGGAGGGCAGGCAAACCGTAAAACTGCAAGCTGACACCTCCATCTGGTATGGGAAGAGACCAGCTGGCAGGGATGCATGACAGGCTGAGCCGGCAGGGAAAAGAGGCCGTGGACCACTCAAATTTTGAAAATGGGCCATATTTGGCCCCCGGGCCTGACTTTGGACATGCCTGTTCTAAGGGCACTCTGGGGTCGTGCAGCTTGCCCAAGATTGTACAGGTTGGCCTTTTTTTTTTTTGGAAGCTAACTGGAGAATCAAACTCCTGACCTATGACTCTATTAGCTATGCCTACGTTTCTTCCGTATATTATTTAATGCTATGGGACTAAAGAAATGTTGATGTGCACATCATAAAATAGTACTGGAATGTTAGTTAGATTTAGGGTCAGTTCAACATCATCATAGTGTTTGCGAACTATAAATTAAGTGGAGGGAGATATTTTAGTACATTTATGGGGAAATAAAATTGTAAGAAAATGTATAAAAGATTCATAAAAGCGTCAAAAATAGCTATGATGCAGTGATGTCCACCTTCTGGTAGAGCAGAAACAAGAGCTAGAATAAACTGTGATATGTTTCCATGTCTAGTCAGCATCTTGCATCCTTTAAAAAATATTCTTAAGATACCCGAATGAAGAGAATAAACCATGAAGCTATTGCCAATTCCTGGCCTTGTTGTGGTACCCCTGGGACCACTACAGGGAATATGATCACCAGCATCACAATGTTCTCAATACTGGTAAAAGCAGTGGATAGTATTTTATGGAAACCCTTTCTACCATGCAAAGCTTTTTAGCACCCAAAAGGTCAACTGGAAGCTTTAAGTTCCTTATTAGCATCTACCGAACCATTCCAAGGCCAGAAAACATTCCTGCCTCTAAATATATGTGTGAAAAAAGTCATAATATACCCATATATAGGGCCAAAATAGTCAAGTCAGGTCTTTAATACAAAGATCTGACACCCAAATGTAGAGATAAAACAGACTACAATGTTGCATTTTCCTATATACCAGGGCTGTCCAAATTTGAGCAGCCCGCAGTCTACTAGCAGCAATGGGGCGTCCTCACAGGCTACTTTCCAGGCCTATGCATGTCCTTGCGGGCTGCTTCCACTAGAAGCAGGGTCAGAGGGTGGACTGGGGGCAGGGCAGGAGTGTGTGCTGTGGCAGTGTCGGCAGGTGTTGGAGGGCTGGAGGTCCAGACTGAGTGTCCGGGCACTGCCACATGACTGTTGGAACTGCTTCCTCACTGCCCAGGGTGAGAGGAGGGAGGCAGGGTGCACGCGCCTCTAGAGCCGGGGAGCCCAGGGCTTCTCCTCGGTTGTGCCGGACTTCAGGCAGCCTCCAGAGCAGGATGGACAGGGCCCTCATGCCGCTGCCAACACTGTCTCTTCCCTTGCTGGTGGGGTGGTGGTGTGGCAGCCTGGCAAGTGGGCAGCGGTAGGTGGCTGGTCCGCTCCTGGTTACTGCTCTGAGTCTCCAAGTTTGTGTTCGCCAGGTCCTGCCTCTCCCACTGTCTCAGAGTGGAAACTGGCTTGGGGACCACATGGAGAGGAGTGTGCCCAATCCCTGCCTGCCTGGGCTCTCCAGCCTTGGAGGCGGTGGGTGGGCAGGCAGAGGAGAGACAGCAGAAGGCAGTGGGTGGGTGGGGACGGGGGATCACTGTGGCCCTCCCATTTGCTGCTGCCCCACCAGCTTGTGGGATGGTCAGAGGGGGAGGCGAGATGTGGAGGGAGCCCACATGCTCCTCGGTGTGGAAGTGCATTGCCCACTCTTCCTCAGCCACATCCCCATATCCTTTGGGTTCACAGCTCCCTTGGGAGGCTGCGGCTGCCCTTCTGAGCCCACCAGGCTGGCAGCAGAGGATAGGGGCCAAGTGCTGCCACCCCGCAGATCCCTCCAAGCTGGTCCCCTGGTGTGGGGTGCAGTGGCAGGAGATTTTTGAAGGATGCGGGATGGCGGAAAAGAGGAGTGGAGGTAACAACAACAACAACAACAACAACAACAACAACAACAACAACAACAGTATCTAAAATCCTTTTGAACAGCTCTGTGTACAGAGGTGATGATAGAATGATGAAGTTGTGTGCTCCCTCCAAGGGCACCCTTTCATCACTTCTGACTTCCTGCTGCTGACAACACTGTTGTGGACACAGATCTGTGCAAGAGGGTTCCAGCCAATGAGTGATAGTAGTAAGTGCAGTCTATAAGTATCTGCATAGAGAAAAAGAGGTCCAAATCATCAGATTTGGTGAGCAATGTTTGTTGGGTACTACAAGAATGGACAATTTCCCATCCCTGCCAACAAACTCCTGACCTGCACGAGGAATGCCCTTCATCTGCACTTTTTAAAGAGAGAAAAATAAAGATATCCAAAGCGATAACACATCTAACATGCTATCTGATGCTTGTTCCGTTCTGTATTTATTCAGTGTGCAGTCTTTTCAATTTCTTTCCCATACTTAGTTTTGGAAATATGAGCAAAATAACAATCTGAAATTGCCTCGCACAGATTGATCCAAGAATTCACATCATTTTCTTTTAATGTCAGCTTCAATATTTACGCCAGCACTGCTGGTATAACTCAGTAGCAGTCATCATTAATGGTATGCTTTGTCCGCTGTTGGAAACAATACTAGTCACAGCACTACAGAAAACTGAACCAAGTGGGTATCTTAGGCACAACAATGCTTGCACCGGTATTGAGGTTGACAAGAAAGAAAATGCTTGGTAGTAGATGAAATGTGCAGATACCGCACCATTTCCTAGATAATAATTCATCCCTATCATCACAATGTTGCAAAACTTAAATGCAACTGGAATCCATATCATTTGTTCTCATAATTTACGATTTTTCTGAATGGATCAATGAAATATGTTATAAAATTCTCTTCCTCTACCACATACTTACATAATAGATAAAACTGGCCTGCTGGGTATTATTAGGCTCCTCCTTGCCAACACAGACAATTCCAATGGAGGATAAGGATTGCAACCCAACAATCTCTGCTGGGTACAGGTTGGCAACCCTTGATGCAAAGGAAGCATCCGTATAGTGTGTTCTCATTATTCATACCACTAGAAGTGCCCAGTAGAGTTTTATTTCTCCCATCCCATAGTCACAATTTTTTTCCAGAGAGAGGTTCTTTGACCTTAACAATTGAGCATACATGCAGCTGTTATTAGCACAAGTATTTGATGACAAACAGTATACTTTTGTTGTGGAGCTGGTTAAGACAGCGGAATTTCTGGGATGAAGCATGGGTTCAAACAATAATTTTAAGGAAAAGATGTCACAGAATTCTTCTTTCTCCACTGGGACAGTCTCACAAAATTATTCTAGAACTCCACTGGGACAGTCTCATTAATAGAGTTTCTTCTCATTTCCTGCATAGTTGTTTACCCAAGTAACTAAAGGCATCTATTTGTATATGACACATCACATGATTTTCTTTTCTACACATCTTGCATTCAGGCTAAAGGCACATGTCTTTGAGGAAAATCTACTGGGGCACAGAAAATGGGTTATTCATAAAGTGCATATAATTCTTTTAATGTCTAATTGGGCCTTGAATCACATACCATGAACTAAGGCATATGTCCACTCTACAAGGATGAGAAAAGGGGAGGGAAGTATGTATTTGTTAGTGTAGTCAATTACTGTTGCTGCCAAATTCCTCTGGTGCTTATTGTCTGAACGAAAAGAGTGGAGGGATTTGACATCCAGCTGAGTACAAGTACAATCCAGCTGAGTACAAGAAGATGGATGAAATTATTTCCACAACGCCTCCTGGTTTCACAGATCTGTGTCTATGATAGCTGCTGTCTAATGAGATTACAGGGTGGGAGAAGCTGCCGGTGGAAAAATGGGAGTAGAAGACAGCTCTTTCTCATGGAAATATTTATGGAGTCTTGGTTTCCCTCCTCCATGTAAAGACTTTCCCCATGCACCCATTTCATTCTGACCCTGTTCAGTGTGATGAAATGTTATCTGAGCAATGTCTCTTCATCGCATTGAAAAAGGAGGAAGTAAGGGGAGTGTAGGGATCTTGACAGCAGGCGATCCATTATGTGGATACAAAGAATGCTGTCACTACGCTTGCTCTTTCCTGTCAAAGCCTCCATGGTCCTTGACTGGCAAAAGTTTTGCTCAGAAAAGAGATATCTGGATTGTGCCAAACATTTGCTAAGCAGAAAAGCAGACAAGTCTGTCTGGTTTGAAATTTTGGGCTTGTAGATTTATTTTGAGGAACTTTTCGGAATGCAGCCCAGAAGAACTTTGTTGGTGCTATAGTTTCCTTGGCTCAACCCATGACCCATCCTTTGTGGCCACAAGATAATCTGTACACATACTGTACTGCTGCTGATACTTTTCATTGCATGTCTAGAATTCTAGAGTTCTTGTTCCCACATACCTCGTGGTATTCCTTTGCTCTTTTAAAAATGATTCCTGCTAAGGAATGCCACTTGTGAAGACAACATACAAAGTGATTCCTCCTATGGAGTCCTTAAGTACATTACATTGTAGGACGAAGATTTCTGTAAGGGTGGTTTCTCCCCACACAGTGTAACTTCCAAGCTGGGAACCTACAGAAAGATGTCTGGTGCTCTGCAAATTTGGCACTAAAATTCTTTGTCATAACCACGATAGCCATGGATGATGGGACCTGTAGCTAAGCACATCTGGAATATCCTAGATTGGGAAAGTGTGTGTGGGTGGGTGGGTGGGGGGTTATTTATAACATCTCATGCTGTCTGTAGTTTGAGTGGCTAGGGACTTTTCTGAGCTGGGATGATTGTCTACTTATCTGGCACTAGAGATGGGCACGACTTAGCGGTATTCCCGTTTCCGTTTCCGTTACTCGGTTCCGTTACTCTACGGAAACGGTAACGGGAATTACTCCGCCAGACTTCAAGCTCGAACCGACGAACGAACAATTTTGGTCTGATTTGTCGTGCTCGTTCCTTGCATCGCGCAATCGCGCGATGCCACGCGGCACAGAAAAAAAGTTTTAAAAAGTTAAAAAAACCAGTTCCCGGCCAAAAAGCAGGCGGAAAAATGCCTGCCGTGCCTCAGGGCACCTACCAGAGGGGTCTGGAGGTCCCCGGCCTCCCCCCCCCCATCCCCCGTCCTGGGCTGCTCTGGTGGGACTCGCCGCAGGCTTGCAGCCAGCAAAAAGCCCAGTCTCGCCGCCGGCCGCCGCAATTAAAGCGCAAGCAAGTGGCACGGATGGCACAGGAAAAAACTTTTAAACTCTCCCCCCACCCATTCCCGGGCCAAAAAAGCAGGCGGAAAAATGCCTGCTTGACTAAGGGC
This sequence comes from Phrynocephalus guinanensis, assembly GCA_037367245.1. Taxonomy (NCBI): domain Eukaryota; kingdom Metazoa; phylum Chordata; class Lepidosauria; order Squamata; family Agamidae; genus Phrynocephalus; species Phrynocephalus guinanensis. The sequence goes on along the minus strand of CM074736.1, from coordinate 59,920,477 downwards.
GCAGGGTACCTACCGGAGGGGTGGTTTCTGGAGGGGGGGTCCCGCCTCCCCCCCGTCCTGGGCAGCCGGACTCGAGTCGCCATGCCATGCGGTGCGGGCGGGGAATCCAAAATGGGGCGGCGAACGCAATATTGTTTTTGAAATCGTGGTCCAAAAACACACAAGCACAACAGAAACACGCGAAAATTTATAAACTGCCAGATTTTTCACAGTAGCAGTGGGTTTTTTCTTGCAACAAAATGTCTCTCCTCTCCTCCTCTGTCCTCCATTGATTTTATTTTATTTTATTTTATTTACACCTGCGCAATGATGGGCTGGCCGAGTGGACAGGCATGTGGGAGTGGACAATAAATTTTTGGAGCCATCCCACCAAATGGATGGCCACTTGGCCATGGAGACTTCTGGGATGTGCAAAAAGCCCCCTAAAACCTGCCCTAGCCCCCTAACCCGTACCCTAATCCTTGACTCCTTACCCATACGTCACAGACTGTCTTCTTAGTGGGTCAGAGAGGCACCCAGAGGTGCAACCCACTAGCCCACCGTAACCTTACCCGTCACTAGCCTAACCCTAGCCCTTGCACTAAGCCACCTTAAAGCCAGATCTACTTGCTTGCATTGCACTACACGCAGCAAGTACAATTCCCTTCTGTGTGAGACATGGTGGTGCGAGAGCCTTGTGCAGGGAAGGCATGACGCTATCACTCTCACTGGTCTCATAGCCTGCAACTGGTATGCATATCCATATGGCTATTGCATACTTTTGCAGCAGCAGCAGGTGAGGAGGGGAGACCCCCATGTAGAGGGTCTCTTGGAGCCTGCTTCCCCTTCCTAGTGGGTGAGGATAGGAGGCACCCACGGGTGCCTCCAGGAGCCCACTTTCCCTTTATAGCGGGCCAGAGGAGGCACCCACCCCACAGAGGTGCCTCCAGGAGCCCACTCCCCCCCCAAAACCAGTACTAACGACAACAAAAAACGAAAAAACAAACCGACTAATTTTTGCGAATTTTCGTGAAAACCGGAAACGAGCCGAAACGGGACCGGCCCGACTAACGACAACTCGAAAAAAATTTTTTTCAAGTTGTGCCCATCTCTATCTGGCACTAATCAATTGTTCCTCCCGAGTCCCAGCTTTTGGAATTCAAAGGGAGACCCAACTCTCTGTTGAGTGTTGTATTCCTCTCTTTTGTAGGCTGGTAGCAGTTTTGTTTGTTGATCTGTTCAGTTGGTTTCTAGTATGTGTGCAATAAAGAAAGCAGTATACAGAAGTCTATAATTTCAAGCAATCGTCAGTATATACACATTTTATTCATTCTTCTATAAAGGTCTCAAGAGTGACTTATTGAGACTTTGAGTGCCAGTTCAAAAGAAAAGGGTGGACTCTTGGGAACTTGTATCTATTATGCATACTTCTAAATAAGTAGCAAATAGATAATTTTACCAGATGTTCAAAACTGTAACAGAAATATTTTCTTTCTTTCTTTCTTTCTTTCTTTCTTTCTTTCTTTCTTTCTTTCTTTCTTTCTTTCTTTCTTTCTTTCTTTCTTTCTTTTTCTTTCTTTCTCATTGATATATGGCAAAATGAGGGGGGAGGGAAATGCATTTGTTTCACGTAGTTTTCTTATGTACAAATGAGTTCTGTGCTGGAAATTGATTATATGTGAAGTGACCCTGATGTTATTAACACTGAAAGAGAGTGTGATAAAATCGCATAAGAACAGCTCTGAGTCTGAACATTGCATTTAATTTAGCTCATCCAATTCCTCGCAATCCATTTGTAGACCAAACCAGAAAAAAGCCATTTTCTGTTGTCTCGTTTTATGGCACAAATGTGAGGCCTCGCCACATTTTTCTTCAAACCGTAATTTTCTAAATATCAAAATAGCTTACCCAGCATGCTCTTTCTCTTGTCAGGTTTGTTGGAGATGAGGCTAGCAGCAATTTACAAGAGCCATTCTATTTTTGTACCTAATAATAGGGAGAGACAAGCAATCTTCTGGCATATAGATTCACCTTTTTGTCCCCCCTCCCCCAGGGCTTTTCAATTTGATTCACTCATGGCCATGTGCAAATCAAGGTCCTTTTTATTCTGTGGTTCAGTGCATTGTTTTACTTCAGGGTTCCTTCCCCTGAAAAGGAGCAGCCTTTAGAACAAGGTGCAATGAGCGGCCTGTATGCCGGGGAAGGGGGGGAAAGGAATAGTGTTGGTGTTTTTGATTCATTTCTATGGAGACAGAATGTTAAAAAGTGTACACGACAACAAATAACATGTCTGGTCCACTGAATGTGTTGAATGCCGGCAGCTTTTGTCAAGTGCAAGCATTCTGCTACAAGTCTCAGCAAACCAACCTGGCCTGTTCAAGGATCTTTGGTGTGCAGCTGGACGTGGTATTATCCCCTTCCTGGATGGTTAAGGTCTCTTGTTTTTGGACTGTCTGACAGGTACTCATGATGAGATAAATTATAATTGTTTGGGATGTGACTGTGATCGCTGTTTCCATTTCTAGATTCAAGTGCTCCAACATATTTCTTGAGAAAAATGCTGCTGTATCTCAGAATTCATCTCAGACTGCAAATTGTCAACCAGGTTTGACTTAAATGAATGTGCTCCTTTGATCCAGTCAAAGACATAAGACTCATGACAAGGATCCCGTTGGTTTTTAGTTATTAGCTCAACGAATAAGCCCTTTACATTAATGGCTGTACAGAACACTTAGATTTCCTATTCCATCTTTTGTCTTTAAAGAGGAATTTGTAATTGAACACTGAAGAGAACATGTGCACATAACCAGATTATAAAAATTTTTATTCACCTATATACAATGGAGATCTGCTGGAGATTGATCAGACAAAAGCAAATAGCAAAACCCATTGCCAAAAGAAAAACAATGTTGTGTGCTAAACATACATAATGATATAATGTAAAACATTCCATTTGTGAAGCAGAACAGAAATATTTAATGAACAATTAAACAACGGAAGTGTGTTGAAAGGATTTGGGATGAAATAAAAAAAAACCTAACTGAATGAGATGGTTCTGAATACCATCAATTGAAGGAGATTTCTAACTTCCCCCTGCTGTTCCAACAAGGTTTTGTTGGAATCAGCATACATCAACCCTGTCCACATGGTATATAGTTATGGTATATGGATCACGAATAGCACTGTCTGGATGGGGGGGGGGGTAGTGAGCTTTGACTGCAAAGCTGTGTGATGTTCTAAGCCTCCCTGGTGCTGTGGCTAGGTTCCCACCTCTGCTGAACAGTTGTGGAGAGGAGGCTGCCTCGAATATCACATGGGAAGCAAAGAGGAGCAGTACAGAGGCAGCAAACCTCTTAAACCCTGGGGCATGTCCTCCAGTCCTTGTCAATTGGCTGGGAAGCAGAGTGAGGCTGTGAGATCAGCTGGGAAGGGCTTAACTAGGACCTGATTTGACTACAAGGGGCTGTTCACTGTTCAGATGGAGGGGGGAGTGTGTCAAACGGCAAATTGATCCTCACACTTGATGTGATACTTCTATCCAGGTATTGTGTTTACAAATGGAAGCAAGCAGGATAGTTGTTTTGTGTGGAGATGGGCACGAAAATCCAAAACGGCATTTTGTTTATCTTCATTTTGTTTCATTTCATTTGAAATGATTTTTTTTTAAAAAAAATCATTTTGTTTTTTGTTTTGTTTCATTTTTCATTTTTCGCTTTATGTGTTTTATGTGTATGTTTTATGTAACTACTGTGTGTGTGTTTATGTATTTTTATGTTTTTACCTATGTTTTATGTGTTTTGGGGGAGAGGGGGAAAGCACAGGCTTTAAAAACTTTTTGTTTGTCCCAAAGCAAATGCGGATCAGCTGGCGCTCTCGGCTTGCTTCGGGGACTAAAAAAAGTTTTAAAAGCCCGTGCTTCTCCCAATTGGGTGCATTGGGGGGGGGGGAGTGGGGCCGTTTAAAACTTTTTTGGTCCCCTAAGCAAGCCCTGCACACCAGCTGATCGGCGCTTGCTTCGGGACTAAATAAAAGTTTTAAAAGCCTGTGCTTCCCCCCCCAATTGGGTGTATTGGGGGTAGAGGGGGCTTTTTAAACTTTTTTTTTTTTGGCTCGCCAAAGCAAGCATTGATCAGCTGGCATGCAGGGCTTGGCAGCAAAAAAAAAGTTTTAAAAAAAACCCTGTGCCATTCCCCCATCCAATCAGGCACATTGGGGGGGGGGGAATGGTGCAGGGTTTTTTAAAGTGGTTTCCCATAGGAATGCATTGCTTCAATGCATTCCTATGGGAAAACGAAAAATTAAAGGGAACAAACCAAAAATTTTCATTTTGTATGTTTCATTTTTCTTTGAAGGAGCAGTTCGTTTTTTTGTTTCATTAGGGAATGAAATGTAAAACGAAAAATGAAATAAAAAATTGCATCGTGCCCATCTCTAATTTTGTGTATTAATTATCTCATGAATTCCTTTTGCAAACTAATTATTTGAAGCTGAACAGAGTTGGACTATATTTCTGGTGGGCTATATTCCTATATTGGTCACTGCATAGCCTTGGGCAAAATGCTATAGTCCTTCTCCAACCACAGAGTAAATATGTGGCGTAGCACAGACTAATAAGCATACCTCTTTGGAAATCTTCTTTATAGATGTGTTGCCACTGAAGTGACTGAGATGGCAACATATTTAGATGGCCAGATGGGTGGGGAATAAATCTAATAAATAAATAAATAAATAAAACTTCTGTATGGCCTCCAATGCTAAAAAATACAAGGAAAAAAATCACTGCTCGAGTGCAGAAGTTAAAAATACAGTAGTAATAACATTCAAAAAATACAATGCAACCAGAGAAGACATAATAAAGATAGCTATTCAGTATTTTTCCTGAATATAAGAGGACATGGTAGAAGAATCACTTTTCCAAACTGGAAAGGTATCTCGTCCCTGTACTATGGGAGGAATGCTTTACTTCGTGCTATCAGAGTCTGTACTTCTGTGTGAAAAAGCCACACCCATTCCCTATTGTACATCTTTTTAAAAGTCTATTTTGGACCCAACCAAGGCCAAGACCAAAAAGACCTAATGCTTTTGTTGTTTTCATTTTTCAGATGACGAGGAAGTGATTTGTGATTTTGCTTGTTATAGTAACTTAAGCCATGCGTATCCATCAAGCCACCACAAAAGCTACAAGTTGCCCCAATTTGGGGATGAACGGCTGCTCAAACAAGTTTAATGTATGTTGAAGTCCAAGGAGACCTCTCTGTGGTATCACCTCAGTATTCATACAAGATCATAAATGCATCTGAAATGTTATTCAATGGAGGATTGTGAAGGCTGTTCCCTTCTTGCCCAGAAGTGGAATGATCCCATATGCCAAGTAAAAAGAAAGACGGGTTTCAAAGTGCAAACAATTTTTGCAACATGGCTGTGTAATCACCGCAGAGGGGGGAGGAAACTGCCGGTGTCACATTGTGAAGCCTTTGTGTTCATTTTCCCGTTGACAGGAGCTAGATTTAGTTGAAGTGTTCAGAGCAAAAGGCTGGGGAAATGTTTAAATGACCAGAAACTCATTTTCTGGCCCCTGCTGCATAACTCTTTAGAGGTTTGACATCTCCATTTTTCATTGCTCAATGCTTCATTGTGGTTAAACTGAATCCCATGGCCTCCTTCAAATGTGGACAGGTATGCTTACTGCGTTGTATGTCATCGTCAGGAGCAAGTTTTGTGAGTCCTGGGGGAGTCCTGCTCGTTCTTAACACACTCCCTCTTCCAATTTTCATGCTAGGAGAACAACACATGCCAAACATAAAGCACAGCCAGTGGGACCAAACTTGCTCACAGTTTATTTTGCTTGTTTGCAGCACTATCATAAAAAAGAGAGAGGAGAAAACAATCTGCTCATATCATTCACACATTGGTAGAAATTGCTTGAAACAAAGAAAACTCTTAGGGTTCTTCCAAGGGAGAAGGACAAAAAGTGAATTTTAGAGCAAGTCACCTCTGTTTGAATCAAGCATTAGCATGATATACTGTCTAGGTTTTTATTTTTGAGATGGTGGTTAGTATTACCAGTTTCCTTCCATTTTTGGTGAACAAGTTTTATATTTGTAGTTTTCTTGTTCAGAATAACTTGAGTTGAACAGCTAAGGAAAAATGGGGATTGAAAATAAAACAGCCAACATTATAATGCCATCATACAAAATGATAGTAAGGCCCCACCTGGAGTATTGGGTACAATTCTGGTCTCCACATCTCAAAAAAGATATAGTGGAACTGGAAAAGGTGCAGAAGAGAGTGACTAAAATGATTACTGGGCTGGGACACCTCCCTTATGAGGAAAGGCTAAAACATTTGGGGCTCTTTAGTCTGGAAAAAAGGCGTCTGAGGGGGATATGATTGAGACGTACAAAATAATGCAGGGCATGAGTAAGGCAGATAGAGGGAAGAACTTCTCCCTCTCACAAAATACCAGAACTAGGGGACATCCACTCAAATTGAGGGCTGGGAGAGTAAGAACAGACAAAAGAAAATATTTTTTCACCCAGCGTGTTGTTAGTCTGTGGAACTCCCTGCCACAGGAGGTGGTGATGGCATCTGGCCTGGATGCCTTCAAAAGGGGATTGGACAGATTCCTGGAGGAAAAGTCCATCACAGGTTACAAACCATGATGGAGATGTGTAATCTCCAGGCTTAAAACCAGGGTCCTTCAAGGGCCAGATGCAGGGGAGTGGTATCAGGAGACAGATATCTAGTCTCATGCACTCCCAAACGCATCTGGTGGGGCCACTGTGAGATACAGGAAGCTGGACTAGATGGGCCTTTGGCCTGATCCAGCATGGCTCTTCTTATAAAAGGTAAAGGAGGTAAAATTCAAGAAAGAATAGTTGCTTTTGGTGTCTTTAGTGTCCTTTCTACTGTTAATCTGGGATATTTTGTTTTAGTAGTAGTTTATTTTTTCTGGAGTAGAGAGATATAACCTCACATGCAGTTTATTGAGACACTGTCATACTTAGGGTGCCCTTTTAAAATAAAGCAAAAGGAACTGGTACATCCACATAAGTCAATATATGGATGGGAGGCATGAAATATTTGATTTACAGATGGAGAAGGGAAAAAACCATCACCCTTCAGACTTAGGCTATAACTAAAATAACCATTACCCTTCAGACTTACACTATAACCTCATTGACGAAAATTATAAGAATGCTACATGGAAGGAACAGCATGATTCAGATTTTTTGTTGATCACATAACATTAAAAATGCAAATCAGCTAGAGTCTCCTCCCTCCCAGTCCCACATAGTTTCCCCTCCACTATCGGGGCTTCTACTTTTTTCTGCCACAGAGCAATCTGCCTTGATTCAGATAGTGTAATTGCTTGAACTGATGCAGAAAAGCGTGTGCTGTGGTTGGAGGCATGGAGTGGAGGGCAAAGTGAATCTTTGCAAATAAAGCAGTTTAATTTTAAACAACTTGGTGGCAGTGCAGTTGCTCTAGGGCAACTAGACACACAAAAAGGATTTAAAAATAGAGAACAAGAAAATTGTTTATGGTTTATTAAGATTGTTCTCTTGTGATTGCAGAGCTACAGGATAGCTATACTAATGGTATATTATTGACGTAACCAGTTAACACCAACAGACCTGGGGAAATTCGAATTCCCTTGTGTGATTTTACAGCGGAAATTTAGATTTATCTTCATGTTTTGTTGCATCCTTACTTGGAGGTAGTGTGAGAAGAGTCTATCCATGTTCAATAAAGCCAGTTGTTACCTGTGGTGGGCATGTATCCAACAATTACTGGGGCCAGTTCTTCAAATGCTAACCCAAAGGCAGAAACTATTTGCAAGAGGGAAGAGAAATAGGCCACTTACTGATATATGAAGTAAAGCTATTATAGGAATGAAGAAGATATGTGCTTCTTAGGAAGTATCTTCAAGAGGCAAATTAGTAGTGGCCGCTTGTCTTTCTGGAATGTGTATAATGCAAAATATATATGAACAACACACAGAAGCACACTAGTTCTTTCCTTTATAAGTGGGATCGTGAGCCATCTCACCCCTTAACTTTATTCAATATGCAAACAATGCACAGTCAATGTATAATGCATGGGTGTAATCTGTTTTATCTTATAACGGTCTTTTAAAAGATATAATTCATATTCATCTACTTCCTTGACACAGTCTTAGGAGACAATTTAGGTTTTTAAACCTATAGTTGAAGAAACTAAAGTCTAGCTCATTTTCAGCTCTTGACTCTTGGCACTGCCAAATAGAGCAAATGGAAATGGAGAAACATATCCTTTGTAGGTCATCAAACCAATTAATCAGGACCAGTCACCAGTGCCTGAGGAAACTGTAGTACTGATATGAGTGCTTCCTGGATAATATGTTGGTCTTAACCTTTGTTCTTCTGATTTAAATAAAAGAAAAAGTGGAGAATGAATATGCACTGAAAATTTATTAGTCTCTGAGTAAAATCTTGGAGGCACTGTGTAGAAAAAGATTTTGTGTAAGCTCTTTAATTCAGAAATAAATATCATGCCCTTTCTGCTCTCTTTAGCTGACCTTGTAAAAAAAATCTTTAGCTGACCTTGTAAAAAAAATCTATTTTTGTGTGAAGCACAACTGGCTAGAAGAAAGAATGTAGGACAAATCTTTTTCAGTCAGTCTTGGAGAAAGGATCCTCATATAATTAATGTAATTTATGCTATAAAGCCTATTTCATTTCATTTTCTGACATTAAAATCACAAAACAGACATGTCCCAGAACACATTTTACTAGGTGGTATACAACTGAAGAAAGGCTGATTGTATTTGATAAGAGATTGACCTTGTGTCAGACAGGGTCTTCTAAGGAGGAGTCTTTGTGGTATTTTAATCCTTACTTTTTTTGCTGAGTTCTTCCTGCACACTAGGCTGGACACACCTCAAGATGTATAGAAACAATGAAGTATTGCAAGACAGAAGTTTAGTTGGTATTTTGCTTGTTTTTAAATTATTGTTTGGCTTAACATCATTTTCCCTTTTCTCCCCTGAAGCGATATGAATTTCCTTATGCATTTTCTCAAAATCTTAACTTGCTTCCCCAAAATAATTATTGGAGAGATTTTAATATTAGTACAGTGGTACCTCTAGTTACAAGTTTAATCTGTCCAGAAGGCATGCTCATAAAGTCAAACAACTCATAAGTAGAGCAGCCATATCTAAAAAACAAATTTTTAAAAAATTGAAAAAAATAAAAAATGTAAGTAGAGCAGATTGCATCTAAAATTTGTAAGGCAGCAGTTAAAACACTCTTAAGTCGAATTGCTCATATGTAGAGCCACTCGCAAGTCGAAGTACCACTGTACATATCATAATGTGCCCAAGGGCCACTGAACACACAGATCAGGTTTGATTTGATATAGGACACACTTGTTCCTCTTTCTGTAAGTCCTAGGTATCTCCAAAGTTCTCCATCACCACAATTCAAACAAATCAGTTCTTTTCTACCTGCCAGCTTTCTTAACTGTTCAGCTTTCATACTCATACATAGCAACTGGGACTGGAAATACGACAATGTGGATGATTTTGGTCTTGGTCTCTAGCAACATATCATACACTACGTTATCTTTTCTAGTTCCTTCATTGCTATCCTTCTGAGTCTCAGTCTTCTTCTGATTTCTTGGCTACAGTCCCCACTTGGATGAATGGATGAACCAAAGTAGAGAGAATCTCATATTTCAATTTCTTCTTATGAGAAGCTACATTAAATCCCATGTACTTATTTCAGCAAAGCAGATGGTGATTTTGCACTAGAGGGTGGTATACATAAGACTAAAAGCCATCCATCCATCAAAATGTAAAGTATCTTGAGTGACTTAATAGGCATTTTTGCATTTTCTGAACAGATCACTTAATAAGCGCAGATAATAGCCAAGGTTTCCCTTAGTCTTTTACATCCAGTGCCACAATCTCTAGCATATCATTTGCCAGCAATACATACAGTATGTGGGCCTTCTGCTTAGTGGCACTGATAATCAGGAATGCTTCTTTTCTGGGAAGGATCAACAACCCTGTCCTTTGGAGGGTTACTGAAAACATGCCATCTTTGTTAATTGACTGCTATTGTGAAGAGTGTAGTCCTATATTTTGAAATACACATTTAGTTTGTTTGGTTATTGACTATCTTTCTTTTCTATTTTTTTAAATATGTTTTAATGCTGTGAATTGCTTTGTTTCTTTTTTTGTACAGGTTAAATAGTAAAGCACCGAAGAATGTTGTAAGTGAATGACGGAATAAATTAATAAACATACAATACTTCTGTTTTCTAATCTATATTTTCCGGCTGCAGTGACATTTCTCAAGTGATATTTCCTATGTTACAAATTAAGTCTCTGATTCCATAGCAGATCCTGCCACCTCTGTAACCAGTGTGTTCCCAGGAAGAACACATCTGCTCCCCCCACCCCCGAAGGACCAAAAAGTAATTCTCTGGCCCTCTTTGAAATACACTGGGGCCATCCAGCCCCAATGGCAACTGCCAAAGTTCTAACCTCTCAGCCATACTATTCTGATCATCCTTGCTTGAGTGAAATCCAGGAGGGCCAACATGTGCTGATGGCTGGGGAAATCTTCTTGCCTGGCATTGTCCCAATACTTTTAGCTTGGCCTAACTAAACAGTGAGAACCCAGAAGATAAAACCCCCAACCCTTGGTTTCTTGTACCAAGCCTACAAAGTAGGAATGTTAACACTCCCATAAACAGGCTCCTGAGAGATGGGCCAGACAACCCTCTTGTTACAAAAGGAACAACTGTGAAAAGGTTATGTTTTATTAAAAGTGGGGGGGGGGGAGTTAAAAAAGAACAAAATGTCAAAATGATTTCTCCAGTCAAAGGAGTAGTCAGAGACCGTGGAACAAATAGGCAACCAAAAAGTTAGAGCAAGACAATTACACAACAAACAACCAGAATCTTCACAGACAAACCAGAAATCTTGCCAAGCCATTCTTATACAGTGCATTCTAGCATAACTTTAGCATAACTTTAGTGCATAAATAAAATGTGTGTGTTGCAGCATGGGAGTAAATTATCACAGTATCCATCTCAAAGACAACTAAGCCAAACCAAGTAATGTCTGTCCCCATTTTTACACCCAAAGTTCCAACTTCCAGACACTTCCAGAAGATCTTCCAATCAGGCAATTTTTCTTCTTTTCTTCAAAAAGAAGAAAATAGCTTCATTCAACTCCCCGCGCTCAGCTGTAACCATTTTCGTAATTAGTAGAGATGGGCACGACTCAAAAAATGGTGTTTCGTTTGTCGTTTGGTCGTTTAGGGGTCCGTTTTGGTTCATTTTCGTTTTTGTGACTTTTTTGCAAAAAAAATCGTTTCCGTTTCGTTAGGTAACGAAATGAAAAAATGAAAACGAAAACAAAAAAATGCTGTTTCGTTAGCATTATTTTTAGTTCAATGCATCTGCTGCAACGAAAACGAAAAACACGGCAAATTTGGTCATCTTGTTTTTGTTTTCATTTTGTTTTAAAAAAAATTCATTTCATTTTCATTGCGTAATGAAACGAAAAAACAAAAACTGAAAATGAAAAATCGCTCGTTTCGTGCCCATCTCTAATAATTAGTTCAGTACCAAGAAATTAGCTATTTCTCACATGGATAAACTAATCATGTTACTGCCTTCCAATTGCCAGTGGGAATTCCCCCTTCTCTTGGGCAGGTTGTCCCAGGCACTGATTGTCAAAAAGACTGACCAATTCCCAGTCTCTTGACAGTGAGTGTAGCCCAAATTCCAGTACTCTGAAGCATCTCTCGATGCTCAGTGGAGTTATGTGTTCACTTCACATATGGCCCCATTTCCTTCTTGCTTGGGCTCACCAGCATACTCACCCCCAGTACTGGAAGCACCATGACCAGTATCTATTTTTAGACTTTTCCTTCAGGAATTTATCTAATCCCTATTTAAAACAGGCTACTACCTTTTTTTAGTTCTATGTTGAAGATGCAGTCCTTAATTATTTCATCACTTGTTGTTGTTGTTGTTGTTGTTGTTGTTGTTGTTTTTGTTGTTGTTGTTGTTGTTGTTGTTGTTGTTTTGTTGTTGTTGTTGTTGTTGTTCAATGGTAGTGAGGGAGAAAGCACTTTCAGGATGCTGATAAAAATAATTTATTAAAAGAGTCCAACACGTTTCGGCCAAAAGTGGCCTTCTTCAGGGACTTTTCTCACTTAACGTATGCTCAAGAAAACTCTGGGGGCAGCTTGATGGCTTGCTTCTCAGTTCTCTGCTGTTGTTCATTCATTCAGTCATGTCCAACTCTTCGTAACTCCATGGACCAGAGCTCGCCAGGCCTTCCTATCTGCTACTGCCTCCCGGAGTTTGGTCAAATCCATATTAGTTGTATCAATGACACTGTCCAACCATCTCATTCTTGGCCGTCCTCTTTTCCTTTTGCCTTCAATCTTTCCCAACATCAGGGACTTTTCCAAGGACTCCTCTTTCCTCACGAGGTGGCCAAAGTACTGCAGCCTCAGCTTCAAAATCTGTCCTTCCAGTGAACATTCGGGGTTGATTTCTTTCAGGATGGATAGGTTTAATCTCCTTGCAGTCCAGGGGACTCTCAAGACTCTCCTTCAGCACCACAGCTCAAAAGCATCGATTCTGCAGTGATCAGCCTTGTTTATAGTCCAGCTCTCACTGTACAATACATCACAGTACAATACTAAGGGTCAGCTCCTATTAAAATCATTGGGAGCTTTCCAATTGATTTTCAAAAGTTACAAAACAGAGTGATTTTATAGAAATACAGTGCACTCTTTACAATTTTATAAATATCCAAATATTATCTGAGTTTAAGGAGAAAGTGTAATGGATTAGGGAATCAGGGAAGCCAAAGATAGGCTGAGGTCTGGGCTATGTCAGAGCATGTGACAGAGGATGGATCCTGGAATTAATCACAGTACAGTAATACCTTGGGTTACAAGCATAATCTGTTCTGGAAGCACATTTGTAAACCAAAACATAGCAAAGCAAATTTCCCCATAAGAAATAATAGAAACACAGATGATTCATTCTTAAGGCCCCTAGACCACATACTATACACACAAAACCCCAAAACTCACAAAAGAAGTTGGCTAGGAGCCCACATCCACACCATGGTTTTGGTACCTGGCTGTGGAATCTGCTGTGCTTGGGACTAACAACAGGATTTCACTCTGTGTTTTTAATCTGACAATAATAACATGTAATTTGTAGCCCTATACACAATTGACTAGCTGCCCCATGACTAGAAATGGTTTGAAAAATATGAAAGAATTTTGAATATAAATTAAATAAAACTATAAATAGAAAGAAAAATAAAACAAAGCCTTAACCTGCATTCTCCTTTTATATTTATTTATTTATTTATTTACCACTCCATATAGTTATATAGGTATTCTGGGTGGTTAAACCTTTGAAAATCTTTGTGGGTGGTGCAAGGGAGACCTCCATTTCTCTCTCCTTTCTCGGCTTTGGAGGTTTGCTTGAGCTGGAACATTTCAGACAATCACCCACAATGCAGCAGGAAGGGAGAGAGAGCCGCCACTGGCTCACTTCGGATCGTGCAACCTATTCCAGTGCTTGTATTGCAAGACATTCCTCATTGATCAAGGCAAAATTTAGAAGAAATGTTTGCTTGTCTTGCAAAATACTGTTAAACCAAGTTACTCTTAAACCAAAGTATTGCTGTATGTCCTAGTTATAAAAAGAAGGACTAGAGTGATTTAGCTGGAGGCTGAAAGTGGGGCAGATGTATTAGAAAATTTGCCTTTTCATGAAGGAAGGCTAGCTGGAAACAAATACAGTGAAAGAGTGTAGAAACAGAAAGAGGCATGCATTGCAGTGGGCAAAGCTAAGGCAGTAGTTTTAGACAGGGAAAGAAAAGAAAAATTAAGCGTAGATCTTTAAACACCCCCTTTTGCTCTCAAATCAAAATTCACATTTGGTTCCTCTATAGGGTTTCCCTGATCAAGCTATTCAGAAAGAACAACTATTACTCAAGTCTTCAGATAGAGATGATGTCCTGGGGAAAAGAGATAGGCAAGGTTATCGAGAGGGTGGCCGCGGTGCGGATTCAATCATTTTTGGAGGAACAATGGCGCCTTGATCCTTGCCAGTCTGGTTTCAGGCCTGGCCGTGGAACCGAGACAGCTCTGGTCGCGCTGCAAGATGACCTAATCCGGGCGGCCGACAGGGGTTGCTCTACCCTGTTGGTTCTCCTGGATTTGTCAGCAGCCTTCGATACTGTCGACCATGGTGTCCTACTGGACCGGCTCTCGGAGGTGGGTATCGGAGGCACTGTTCGCAGTTGGCTCTGGTCCTTCCTTCAGGGTCGGTCTCAGTATGTGCTGCATGGCAGAGAGTTGTCGGCCCCGTGGACACTCCCTTGTGGGGTTCCGCAGGGCTCGTCTCTCTCCCCCATGCTGTTTAATATCTATGTAAGGCCGCTGGCTGGGGTCATTAGGAGATTTGGAGTCTGCTGCCATCAGTACGCTGATGACACGCAGCTCTATCTCTCCTTTTCCACCTCTGCAGTGGAAGCTGTCCGGTCCCTCGACCAGTGCCTGGAGGCGGTTATGGCCTGGACCAGGGCCAACAGGCTCAGACTCAACCCCGGAAAGACCAAGGTGATGTTCTTCGGGAGCTCCCCATCTGGCTATGGAGGCCCTCTCCCCAGCTTGGAGGGAGTTTCTCTCCAGCTGGCGGAGAGGGTTCGGAATCTGGGCGTGATCCTGGACACGGCTTTGTCCCTGGACGCCCAGGTGGTGGCCGTGGCCAGGAACGCATTTTACCATCTCCGTCAGATCGCCCAGATTCGCCCCTATCTAGACGGTGACTCCCTGAGAACAGTGGTGCAGGCGCTGGTGATCTCGAGGCTGGACTACTGCAACACTCTCTACATGGGGTTGCCCTTGACTCTTCTCCGGCGATTGCAGCGGGTGCAAAATGCAGCAGCCAGACTGGTGGTGGGTGCGCGTCACTACGACTGCATCACCCCGGTTCTGGCTCAGCTGCATTGGCTACCCGTTGCATCCCGGGTCAGATTCAAGGTCTTGGTTTTAGTTTATAAAACCCTCCATGGCTTGGGCCCTGACTACCTGGCAGAGCGGATCGCCCAGCAGTCAACTTCTGCCCGACTGGTTCGGCAGTCGCGGGCGCACTCGCTTTGGGTTCCCACCCCCCACCCCCGAGAGGCCAGGTGATCCCTTACTCGGAATCGGGCCTTCTCAGTTGCTGCTCCATCCCTATGGAACAGCCTACCCTGCGAAGTGCGCTCTGCAGAGTCCCTGCTGGCCTTTCGCAGAGCGGTTAAGACCATCCTATTCTGTGAGGCCTTTGGTGACCTAGCTTAATAATAGTCTCCTTCCCCCCCCCCGCCATAGATTACCTCCATTAGGGGTTCTTGTTCTTTAGCAGCGAGGTTTCTCTTTTTTGTAACAAGGGTGTCCTCACGTTGCTCATTTTTAACTATATGTATGGCCTGTCCCGTATGTTATATCTGTATTGTATTTTGAACTTGCTGACTTGATCAGTGCTGTAAGCCGTCCAGAGTTCCCTTGGGAAGATGGGCGGGGTATAAATCTAATAATAAATAAATAAATAAATAAATAATATTTAATCTATTTTCTGTTTCACTTTCCTTTTCTCAACTGCCCCTCTTCTTGGCATACGTCACTGTCAGACATGAATTACACTTCCAAAATTCTATATGTTCTGAGAACGGTGCTCTTCAAGGTGAATATTGACCAGGCCAGCTCCAATGGAAACAGATAGTAATATAAAGATTCCCCCCTTTGGACTGCGTATTAAGGGGGGAAGTAATGGTATTTCTAAATAGAAAATACAATGTGTTTGTATTTGAATGCTCCCAGAACTCTTTTCATGTGTATACAATTTAGTTTTAGAACAAAAATGGTACGAATATCCATACTGACATAGCATTTACAGTATACCCCGCAGGCTGGGCTTGCACCATATGAGGGTGAGGCATTCAATGTACATCTTGGAGAAATGTACTGACCTAATGACATCAGCCAGAGTTCCTCTCAGTGTTCACTCAAACATACAGCAGATATGAGATAGCTGGTAAAATATGCTCCCTGTCAATGTGGAAATAGCTTAGGGCAAGAGCGCCTCATAGTCATTTCTGCTGACACTTGTCCTCATCACAATGGGATCAGGAAACACAACTCTTGCAAATTCCACAGATATGTGAATGGAAAGTTTCCAAGAAAATCTGGCACAGTTGCATTTCATTTTAGCAGTGGAGAATCCCCCAAAATGAGGAAGTTAAATGAGAGCTAAAGGCAAGAGTCAGCAAGTTTAAATTGTTGCTGTATGCTTGGAGATTTCTTATTTTAAAAAAAAGTTTGGGTACAATCTACTTACTAGATTAGAAGGAACACGAAGGCACCAGTTGCCATTTTCCATGCTTGTAGCACCTTAGCTTCCCAATATACTTGGGAAAGGCAAACTAAGCTAAGGCGTGCCTAAACAGGACATATGCAGTTCTCTCTGATAATTGAGTTGCTATGTATAAGGGAATGTTCTCCTGAAAATGCGAACTCTTAGCCTCTTCCTTTTCTTAACTTAGTCATGCTTTACCTAATGAACTGGCTACAGAGAGCCCTACATAGGAAGGTTCACTGTGCAATAAGTGCTGTAAATCCCACCTCTAGTTCTTTCTTTTGGTTGACAAAAGGGTACCAGACTGAACAAGGAAAAAATAATAATTTCCCTTTTGTGAGCTGAGGAGCACCTTTCAGAAATCATCACATTCTTGGGCATGGTTTCTAATAGCCATGGGCTTTTTAAATAGCCTATTTCTGTTCCTTCTTATAAGTTGCATTTCTTGGATGTGGTTTTTTCCAAAGAACTAATATCTTCTGCAACTGAAATCTACTAAAATGAGGGGGCAGGGAGAGAGAAAGAGAGAATAAGATCAATATATATAGATTACAGTATAAAACTAGAGATGGGCCCAAAACCAAAAAATGTAACATGCTGTTTTGTTGTGTCATAAGGTTTCAATACAAAACAAAGTAAAACAAAATGGCAGACAGTGTTTTGTTGCAAAATGAAACACTATTTCCTCCCTCTAGAACAAAACTAGAGATGGGCATGAAATGGAAAATTAATGTTTCATTTTGTTTCATTACTCATTGTGCTTTGTTTCATTTTATTACTAAACAACTTTTTATTTAATTTTAGTAATGAAATGAAATGATTAACAAAATGTTTCAGAAGGTGCTGCCACCCAGGTGAGGTTTTTTTTTTTTTGACAGGTCAGGCTGTTCCCAGTAGGCAGAGCCCCATCTGTCAAATAATAATAATAATAAAAAAAACCAACCAAACAAAAAAACCCACCTGGGTTCCCAATTGTTCTGACCTGTCAAAACCAGCTGGGAGGTGGTTGCAAGGCAGAAGTTCTGTTTGAATTTCCTGCTGCCTGCTCCATCCTCCCTTGCCACCCTGCTTCACAGCTGGGGCTTTTTGACAGGTTGTGGGTGGTGTGGGGACCCCACTGCCCTCCCTTTCTAGAAAACCTACATTAGAAGAGGGGGGCACAGGAGAACAGAGCAGGTAGTGGTAAATTCAAGCTCTGTTTGACTTTACTGCTGCCTCCTACATTCTCTCATGTTCCCCCTCCTCCCAGGGGGAAGGGTACTTGACAGGAAGGTATGTGGGCAGTGGGGGCTGCCCCCATTGACCTCAATGCCCCCATAGCCCACATCATTCCCTGTCCAAAATACCTCCCCTGGGAGGAGGGGTGGAAGGGGAGAAAGGAGCAGGCAGGCAGTGAATGTCCTGCTGCCTGGCTGCTCTGTTCTTCCTAGCTGCCCCATCCAGCTGGGATTTTTTGACACCTTGAGCTGTCAAAACCAGCTGGGAGGCACTGGTGAGCAAGAAACGAGCAGGGAAACAGCAAGCAGATCTCCCTGCTGAAGCGAGATCTGGTGGCGGTTCCCCGGTTTGGTTCCTCCTAAACAGAAAACATTATATTCAGTTCAGTTCAGGATGACACATTGTCTGCCTTTTCATTTGGTTTTGAAATTGTTTGAAATGTTACAAAATGACAAAAGAGCATGTCATTTTTTGCAAGGCGCCCATCCCTAAATGAAACAATTCGTTCTGGAGAAAATGGCAGGGATGCTTCCTTAAGCTCCTCCCTATAAGCCCTCTGAAATTTAGAAAGGTTTGGGGTACAGGGAGCTGAGTTATGAAGCTCCAAAGGGGGTGCCCCTAGGCGAAAAAATCTTTCTAATTGGAATAAATGTGAAGCAGTAATCACATTCATTATAATTGTGTTTTTCAGCATCTGCAGGGGGAGGTTGTCTTGGAACCCCAGGCAGATGGGGTTTTCTTGCTACTGCATATGCACTGAACCCTTGAATTGACAAACCAGACTATCTTTTTTTTTCTTTATGCTTTCAGCTTCTGCTCTCTGCTTTATCTGAATTCCAATGCAAATCTTTCTCCTCCTCCTCTGAAGCTGCAAAATGTATGAGTGGTGCAGCTTTGCCATTCACTCTGCAAGCTCCCCTCCCCCCCTTTTTAATCACGCGAAGACTCATTGTTAACAGTGAAATATCTTTTCAGAAAAGCTGTGACTTTGTTCCTGTTACTTCTTCATTGATACCTTACAAGGTTGTCCACTCTGCATTCCAGATTTAACAACTTCAGGTACAAAACCCAACAAGATTCTCTCTAAGGCACATTTGTGAGTGCAATGCCCTCTTCTGCCCAGGGCTTCTCCTCCCCTATGCACCTGAAGCTATCAGTTTTGCTTCCATTGCAAAGGAAGCCTCTCTCTCTCTCTCTGTCTCTCTCTCTGTCTCTCTCTCTGTCTCTCTCTCTCTCTCTCTCTCTCTCTCTCTCTCTCTCTCTCTTCTCTCTCTCTCTCTCTCTCTCTCTCTGTGGGGGTCTTGTTCAGGCATGCAAATGAAGAAGAGAGCCCTGACCCACCTGGGCTGAACGTTACAGGGAATGAGGGACCCCAGGATTCCCATGTTGTGGCTGAAATATGCTGACGTGGACTACTCTGATGTGGTCTTACTCCTGACAGAACGAAATGAAAAAGAGAGTTTGTTCCTTAGGCAAGCATCCTATTTTCTGTAGTTGTTCGTATTACTGGAGTGGAAATAAAATGCAGTTATGTCCAGAAGGAGAAAAGGTGGTAAAATATGATTAAATAATGTTTCCTTTGAAAACAAAAGGGGAGGAGCTGGCTAGATACCTCAGTGATTTAAGGATTTGGCCAAGTACCCAGACATGAATTCAACTCTCCATTGTGCCGCCTGTGAGAAGAGCCATCCTGTGTGGCCCTGGGTAAGGAGCACAGTCTCACTCAGGGTGTCCTCAGAAGAAGAGAATGGTAGCCCCCTTCTGAGCATGCTGAACCCATGCATGGACACACACACTGACACACACACTCACAGAGGGGGAGGGGAGAGATAGAGGGAAGGAAGGAAGTAGTAGACAGCAATAGGCAACAAGTGTTGAGCAAAATACCAGAGAAGGATAGGAAGACTGCAGACAGACAAATAATTCTTTACATCAGCTTTTTTTCTTTCAAAGGTGTTATTGTTGTCATTTTATTATATTTCATCATGGTGTTCATATTGCTTTACATGGCAAATGGCAACATATCAATAAAATACGGGAAACATATTCCCAGCTGACCTTCTATTTTTTTTAAAAAAAGAAAAGCATTTTGTGAAGCTGTGTCAGCAGTAGAAAGGGATGGTGCTTTAGAAATGACTCTCATATTAAAAATCTCCATGGTGAGATGTCATTCAGTCAGCACCTCACAGATGAGACCCGAAGAGCTCAAATGTGAAGAGCAAGCCTCCTTATCAGTGGCTTACAAATTGTCACTGAAGCATTGCCTTTTTAAAGGGGGAACTAAGGTGTCCTTGAATACTATAGATTCCTTAGCTTTTGCATGAGGTCACCTGGTAGAGAGTGATATTAAGTCTGCAATAGGATAACTGAAGATGAATTACCATTAGGAGTTGCCAAGTCTCAGGATGCTAACTGGAGTCTTGCTGTGCCTTCTTGATTCTTCATTCTGGGAGGTTAATCTTAGAGTGAGTTGGGTTGAAGGAGAAGACAGTGTCATTTTTATCACTGAGGCGGCTTCAAGGACCATGCTTGTAGAACTCCCTAGATATTCTGCAAAATATGTGCTTGTGTATGCTTGCATGCATGCACAAACATGCATGCATGCAAATGAATTTAAAATCTAAAGGCTCACATGAACCAAGTGGCCTACTTGTAGATAGGGATGGAACTTTTTGGGTTAATACAAAGAGGGAGGGGCAGAAGGGGGTTGGAATGCAGTGAGGAATTTCCTTTGCCTCATTCTTAGTTCTTGGTGGGATCTGTGGGCTGGTGAGCTCTGTGCTGCCCTCAGTCTTGGTTGTACAATATGTCTTAGCCTATAGATTCATTTTATCTAATTTTTTTCATGGAGTGCCCCCTTGTTCTAGTGTTGTGCAATAGGGAAAACATTTTTCCTTATCTACTTTGTCCACACCGTGTATGATTTTATGAACTTCAATCAGATCACCTCTTAGGCACTGTCGTTCAAGAGTGAAGAGGCCTGGCTGTTGCAGCCTCAGATGGTAAGGAAGGAGTTGCAGTACCCTAATCATTCTGGTTGTCCTCCTCTGCAATTTTTTCCATTTCCATAATATCCTTCTGGAGGTATGGTGACCAGAACTGTACATGATACTCCAGATGTCAAAATGACACTTGCTGACTTATTTTCTATACACTTCCTAATGATCCATAGCATTGAGTTTGCTTTTTTCACTATTGCAGCATACTGGGTTGACACCTTCATTTTGCTGTCCACCAGGACACCAAGAACCCTTTCCTGGTTTGTTGCACAGAGTTTGGACCCCATCACTTAATAAATGTAATTGGTTTTTCCCCCAACGTGCATCACTCTGCATTTGCTAATGTTGAAACTAATTTGCCACTGGTTTGCCCACTCCCCCAGTGTCAAGAGATCCCCCTGGAGCTCCTCACAATCTCTCTCAGTTTTTACTACCCTGTATAATTTAGTGTTGTCAGCAAATTTGGCTACCTTGCTATTTACTCCTACTTCTAGATCATTTATGAAGAGGTTGCCAAGCAGGGGTCCCAGTACTGAACCTTGGGGGACCCTACTCTTTACCTTGCTCCACTTGGAGAAGTGTTCATTTAGTGCTATCCTCTATTTCCTATCCCTTAGCCAGTTGCTGAGCCAGGACACGACCTGTCCCTTTATTCCAAACTGGCAAGTTGATTCAAGAGCCTTTGTCAAAAGCCTTCTGAAAGTCCAGATAAACAATGTCAACTGGATCTCCCTTACCCACATGCTTGTTTACACAAAAAAATCCAACAGATTAGTGAAGCATGATTTGCCCTTGTAGAAGCCATGTTGGCTGTCCTTCAGCAGCACCTTCTCTTCTATGTGCCTATTAATTTTATATTTAGGATGGTTTCTATCACTTTACCTCGGACACATGTCAAAATGACCAGTTGGTAATTTCCTGGGTCTCACCTGGATCCTTTTTTGAAGATTGGTGTTACATTTGCTACCTTCCAATCATCAGGCACAAACAGTTTTGAACCACTTGATTGTGAAGGAATATATTTCAGTGTGCAGTAAAATTATGACTTTATAATTTCATAATGAATCATCTTAACACTGTCATTTTTATTACTGCAAGATAATTATTTGCTTTGTTTTGAAAGTTTAGAGGAGAGAGTCAATCTTTATGTAACCAAAATAGAACCACATCTTTACTCCAAGCATTAGAAGCATGGGTAAGCCTGCACAATTAAAATAAGAATATGAATAATGAGGTGGGAGGTTTTAAAATAGGTCCAGGACAAGTTAATGAATATCTATTTGTAATGGAATACCTACTTATTTTTAATGGAAATCTGAGGTACAGATGAGAATGGAATGGAGTATAATGAAAAAAGGGCAGAGCTAATTGATTTGATCAATGAACGGGAGCATCATGGACTCTAACATTTTGTTACAGCTTCTACATTACCACTTAAAATTGTACATTTATTAGTTTGCTATCTCTGTCTGATTCTCATTTCTGAGTCCCTGAATTTGGAATCTTATCTTTGCCATTTTTCTTAGCATCAGCACACATTCCTTGCTCTTTTCAAGCAGTGAACTTTTGAAAAGAGACTAAATACAATTAAAGCTATTTAAAAAATCTACAGTGTTATGCATGGAACCAAAACAGAACCCTGCAATCTTTCAAAAAGCCCTGTGGCAGGAACAAGCTTGAGACGAGCATTTACCAGACCTAATCAAGTGCGATTTCTCACTGATTATCTTAGAGTTAATTAGGAAGCGTTTTCTTCGGCTTAATCAGAGATATCTGGAAAGAAGTCATTTGCATAACTTCAAGTCACATTATGTCATTAGGACAGCTGAGCTAATGTGATCTGGCGTTTACTGTAAAATTAAAATATATTGCATTCCAAATAAGGAAACAAAGAGGCAATGGGAACCTACAAATTAGAAACCAGCAAGAGCATTCTTAATTGATGGAGTGCAGTATCTCTGCTTCATGAAGCATATAAGTGCATGAAGCACAAGGAATGTAAATGGGTAAAGGCTGGGTTGCGAACAGCGGGGAACAACATTGACATGAGAAATGCTAGCCCCCTGAATACCATTTCATATAGGAAGGTTTTGTTGTTCTATCTGTACTGGACAAAGGGTTTTTAGTATGTACAGTGTGTGTGTGAATATATTTAGGAGTGGCAGGGGTCCAATCAAGGATTGCTGTCACCCCTGATTGCAGTGAAACTTCTTAATCCCTCCATCACGATAAAATGACTAACACCTATTCTTCTGCATAGGACAAGTTTCTTCTTTCCCACAACTTTAAAACAACACAGTCTTACTTACTCCATACCCCAGAGCACAGAGAAAAATCCTAGTTCCCTGAGCTCCTTGCCCTCTGAAGATGCCAGCCACAGGGTCTGGACAGCCCCAAAAAACTCACAACAGCTATCAGATCCCAGCTATGAATGCCTTCAAGACTATCTATCTATCTATCTATCTATCTATCTATCTATCTATCTATCTATCTATCTATCTATCTATCTATCTATCTATCTATCTATCTATCTATCTATCTATCTATGGGGCAGAGCAAGAGAAGGTGGAGCCTGGCCTCAGTAATTCTTCCTATGAGGAGTTAGAGGATTCCATGGCACCCCTGGCTAGATTTAGTGGCACACTGGGGCACTGTGGTGCATAGTTTGGGAAACATGGTTTTATCCATAGTTGGAAATTGAGCAATGGATTGGTCTTCCATGTCAAATGTGTGTTGCATGCAATAGTACAAGAACATTAAAGTAACACCCACAGAGATGAAGACCAAGAAACCAAGTTCCCCCATTCCAAGTTAGAAAACAAAATTTCTCTAGTACAACTCAATAGAAGAGTGAAATACAGTTAGGGGAAATTACCTTAATCAGCTTAAAGCCATTAGGAAAAGATTCACAAATGGATTTAAACAAACAAACAAGCAGCAGAACTAGCTAGCAAACAAAGCACTCTAATTAGTCTCTCCCAACCAAAATATCTTTCCAGTTGACTCCAAATCCTTGAAATTATTATTATTAACCAATGTGAAATTATCCCATACAGGAAAATAAACTCCCCCCCCCCAAAAAAGAGCAAAATCAAGGAAAAATAGACAAGTCTTCCCCAACTCTTCCCCTGTAGCACCATCCAACATCCAAGTTATGACTGAGTCAACAACAAGTATAGTAACAAGAAATTACTAGTAAATCAAGCAGTAATAAAGCAGAATAGGTACCCATCACCACCATCACACACAGGGAAGTGAAGCCAAATCTCATAACTGTTTAGAATGACTACGTTAGGGTTTTCTAATTACAAGAGCAACAATAAGAAGAACAATGACAACCACCTACACTGGAAATAGATGCATATTGACTTAATGGTCGAATAAACGTATCACCTGTTCTTGCATTTGTATTGTTCCAAAAACCATGCAACTTTTTTCCTGAGTCTTGCTGAACTATATTAACTTCAGATCGCTTTGTCTGTTTCCAACTCATTCCAACCAGAAAATGTGATAGCAGTCTGACTTGCTCATATATCCACCATGTCATGATTAGCAGTTCTGTTTGGAGCAAAGGCCTAAATCCATTTACTTGTTCCCAGCAGAGTCGACTCCTTGAATCAATTGATGAATATTAAATCAACACTCCTATAAATGCTATTGATTTAATAAAATCAGCAACACTGCATGGGAGTTCATAATAAATAATTATCGCTGGGTTTTTACGGATATTCAGGACTAGAGATGGGCACGAAAAAAATCATTTCGTTATTCGTTATTCGTTTCGTTACGAAATAAAATGAATATTAAATCAACAATCCTATAAATGCTATTGATTTAATAAAACCAGCAACACTGCATGAATAGTAGTTTGGGAGTGAAGCCAGCCCGTGTGGCCTTGGGCAAACTGCACAGTCCCACGATGCCTCCAAAAAGAGGGAATGGTCAACCACTTCTGAGTATTCTGTCCACCTGAAAAACCCTGAAAGGAGTCACCCTAAATTAGTCAGAACTGATTTGATGGCACTGTTTTTGCTGCTGGGATGATCATTTCAATGTTGTCCTTTGATGTCCTACCTATGGGGGTGGGGAAATGGTGCAAACCTGATGCTGTGAGGTATATTCCTGGCCCAGGAGTCAAAACAGAAGAATAAGAATAGAGGGAACCCAGAGGAGCTAGAAGTCTCTGGTTAGTGAAAATAACTATTCCTCTTTTCCTAAGCTGTAGAAGCTGTTAGTGAAAGTCAGCTCATGTAGGTGATATAACTACACAATCAAGTTTAAGGTAGGTCTATAGATGGATGACCATTTCACAGAACAAATGGGTCATATTATTCAATTTATATTCACAACCACAGGAAAGAAACAATAGCAATACTAGTAATAGAATTTGAGCTTATAGAATTACAGTATATATAGTTATGGCCAAGGTATATCATCCCATACTCTTATCTGCCATTGTATTTGGTCTTAAACTTCAACTAAACTTTTAAAATTGTAGAATCATGACCAGAGCCAGGTAAACAATGAGACAATACAGTATTTCTGAGAGAAAGGGATGACAACAGACAATTTTAATTTCTCTTTCCATTGTATCATAAATGACAATCCCTGTCATTAGCCATTTGAAATGAGTCAAAGTAATTCCAACTGGAAGTTTACTTCAGGAATTAGGCAGATTCAGTCCACAACTAATTAATTATAGCAGTTAAAGTATTGTCCCTACACAGTATGCACTTTTTTCATAATTATATCTCAGGGTAGCATTTATCTTAATTAGGATCTTTCATCGCATAGAGATTCGCTGCATAGCATCTTTTATTCAGAGTTTAATATAGATGTGCGTGGAAGATGTGGATTGGTGTGCCATTCAGGAGCAGTGGAAGTCTGTTGTGAAGCAAAGCATCTGAAATCATAGTTTCTGTCTTGGGGGGAAAATACTCATTGATCTGCACCGAGATAACCAACTTTGTTTCAGTCTGGCAGGTTTGAAGAAATTATCTGCCATTGTTTCCAAAAAGCAGTTTTCAGTTAATTTGTTTCTCTTTACAAAGAGATTTTAGATTCTGTTCATATGAGATGGGCATTCCCCCTTCCTATTCTTACATTTTGTTTTTGCCTTGTCAATTTTATTTTTCTTCCACTATCCCTTAAGTGGAACCAAAAGTATCCAAACTGGGAAAGAAACAAGATCAGCACCCTGGAGTCATTCGCTTCGTCCCCTGCCACTTTGGCAGGAATATAATGGTCCTTCTGTAGCTTTACAGAAAGAAAAATAACTCATTACTTGATCCCCTATGCCTGACAATTAGTAAGGAATTTGGACAAAGAAATATATATTTAATCCATTAATTGTATTTTCATTTATCAGACTTGTTACAATGCTTAGTATCTCAAGAGACACAACCTAACATATGTTTGATTGATTAATTAATAGGGCGCAAGATTATGCGAATAGCAGGATTTAGCATTCCATAAACCAAAATCAAAAATAGAAGTGGGCCAAACTTAAGAATATAAGAACATAAGAACAGCCCTGCTGGAACAGGCCACAGCCCATCCAATCCAACATTCTGTCTCACACAGTGACTCACCATTTACTTCAGGGCATTCCCAAGGAGATGTCTTCACCTGCTAACAATTCCCAGCAAATGGCATTGAGAGATATCCTGCCTATCTCTCCAACCTGGAGGTTGTCCTTAGGCATCCATTATGATAGCCATTGATACCCTTGTTCTCCATGAACTTGTCCAATCCTTTCTTAAACCTGTCAAGGCTGACAGTTGTCACCACTTCTTCTGGCAGGGAGTTCCACAGACCAGTAATCCTCTGGATGAAAAAGTGATTTCTTTTATTTGTTTGGAATCTAGCACCCCAAAGTTTCATGGAGTGGCCCCTAGTTCTAGTGTTGTATGATAGGGAAAATAGTTTTTCCTTATCTACTTTATCCACACCATGTATGATTTTGTAAACTTCAATCAGGTCACCTCTTTGGTGCCGTCGTTCAAGAGTGAAGAGGCCTAGACACTGCAGCCTCAGATAGTAAGGAAGGTTTTCCAATTCCTTATCATTCTGGTTGTCCTCGTTTGCACTTTTTCCATTTCAATATCCTTCTGGAGTTATGGTGACCAGAACTGTACACAATACTCCAGACAGGGCCTCACCATAGATTTATAAAGAGGAAAAATGATACTTGTTGACTTATTTTTTATACCCTTCCTAATGATCCCTAGCATTAAATTTGCTTTTTTCACTGCTACGGCACACTGGGTTGACACCTTCATTGAGCTGTTCACCAGGACACCAAGGTCCTTTTCCTGGTTTGTTGCAGAGATTTCAGACCCTATCAGTTTATAAACATAATTGGATTTTTTTTTGTCCCAACATGCAGCACTCTGCATTTACTAATGTTGAAACTCATTTGCCACTGGTTTTCCCACTCCCCCAGTATCAAGAGATCCTTCTGCCGCTCCTCACAATCTCTCTCAGTTTTTACTACTCTGTATAATTTTGTGTTGTCGGCAAATTTGGCTACCTTGCTAATTACTCCTACTTCTAGATCATTTCTGGAGAGGTTTAAAAGCAGGGGTTCCAGTACTGAACCTTGGGGGACCCCACTCTCTACCTACCCTCTGTTTCCTGTCCCTTAGCCAGTTGCTGATCAAGGACAAGACCTGTCCCTTGATTCCATGACTGGCAAGTTGATTCAAGAGCCTTTGGTGTGGGACCTTGTCAAAAGCCTTCTGAAAGTCCAGATAAACAATATCAATTGGATCTCCCTTATCCACATGCTTGTTGACACTCTCAAAAATTCCAACAGATTAGTGAGGCAAGATTTGCCCTTGCAGAAGCCATGTTGGCTCTCCTTCAGCAGTGACTTCTCTTCTATGTGCCTATTAATTTTATCTTTTAGGATGGTTTTTATCACTTTACCTGGGACACATGTCAAACTGACTGGTCGGTAATTTCCTGGATAACCTCTGGATCCATTTTTTTTATGTCCACCATTTTTTAATTTTTTTTAATATATATATATATTTATTTTGTGATACAGACAAATTGGGGAAAGGGTATAGGGAAACATAAACAAGGGGGGTACAAAATACAGAGAGGTGTGAGTTGGTAGTCACCTATATCTAATTGCCACTAGTTTCAATATTTCTACACATCTAAACTGACTCATGTTTATCATAACGTATGTACAATAATGCTTTTCTTAATTCTCTAGCTTTTGTTATTATTTTCTCTCTTCTTCATCCATACATAATATTTTCCATACTTTATGGTGATTATTCTTCCTGGAATCATCTAAGCATTCTGATAATTTATCCATCTCTATTGTTTCTAAAATTTTAGACATTAATTCCTGTTCAGATGGTATTCCAGGATCCTTCCAGTATCTGGCAAAGACTAATCTTGCTGCAGTTATCATATGAATAGCCACATATGTTTTTCCTTGTTCTAGTGAATCAGGCAACATATTCAATAAGAAAATCTCTGGTTTAAATTCGAGACTTATCTCTAGGACACCTTCTACCATTTGTTTAACTAACATCCAAAATAATCTCGTTTTTTTACATAACCACCACATATGATAAAATGAGCCCTCCTTCTGTTTACATTTCCAACATAAATTTGAGATTTGAACATTCATTTTTGCCAACTTGACCGGGGTCATATACCACCTATAAAATAATTTATATATATTTTCCTTGAAGGTAACCGACTTGGTTAACTTCAGGTTTCTTTTCCATATTTTTTCCCATTTTTCAAACTCAATATTGTGACCTATATTTTGTGCCCATTTAACCATACATTCCTTCACTGTCTCTTCCTGAGTATCGAAGTCGAGTAAAAAATTATATAAGCATTTAATATGTTTTTCTTTTGTTTCTATAAGAATTCTGTCGAAGGGTGTATTTTCTAAATAAAAACCTTGTTGATTATCTTTTGCATATCTAGATATTAACTGAGATCTCGTCCACCAGTTCATCTCCACTCCCTGCATCTCCAATTCTTGTTGTGATTTTAAAGTTCCATCCGGTTTCAAAAGATGTCGATACCTCAAAATATTCTTGTCATCTCTGAAAGGTGGAAGAGTGAATGCTTCTATTGGTGTCACCCACCAGGGGATTTTCATATACATCTGTTTCTTTATTTTACTCCATGACCGTAACAAAGCTTTCCTTATTATGTGGTTATTGAATTGCTTAAAGTCCTCTACTCTGTTATACCATAAGAAACCATGCCATCCCCATTTCAGATCATGTCCTTCTAATTTTAACAATCTTGTATTTTCCAGTGTAATCCACTCTTTAATCCATGTCAGGGACGCTGCTCTGTAGTATAATAATAGATTTGGGAGCCCCATTCCTCCTCTTGATTTATGGTCTTGCAAAGATTTCCGCTTTATCCTCGGTCTCTTGCCCTGCCATATAAACTTGGAGATGCATTTCTCTAAATCCTGGAATATTGATTGTTTTAGTACTATTGGAATTGTTTGAAACAGGAATAATAATTTAGGGAGAATGTTCATTTTAATTGTTGCTATTCTTCCTAGCAGTGATAACTGAGGATGTTTCCACTTTTCCAAATCCTTTTTAATCTCTTCCTTTACTCTTAAATAATTGTCTTTCATCAAATTACTAGTCTTTTTTGATATAATTATGCCTAAGTATTTTACTTTTTTCGCTTCTTGGAACTTTGTAATCTCTAATAGCTGTCCAATCTCCTGTTCTCTCATATTTTTAGTTAGTATCATAGTTTTTTTCTGATTAACTTTTAAACCCGCTACTTCTCCAAATTCTTTAAGTTCCTTCATCAAACTTACTGAAGAAGTTAGAGGGTTTTCTACAACTATAAGTAGGTCGTCCGCAAACGCTTGAATCTTGTATGTTTCTCCTCTTACACTAAGACCTTTGATTTCCTCTGAAATCCTCACTTGATGAATCAGCAATTCTATTACCATCAAGAAGAGAAGCGGGGAAAGTGGACACCCTTGCCTTGTGCCTTTCTGAATATCAATTTTGGATGTGCACTCTCCACTGATTTTAATTTTTGCTGTTTGTCCTACATATATAGCTTTGACTGTTTCTACAAACCTCTGCCCCATCTCCATCTCTTCCATCTGTGCTATTAAAAAAAGACCAGTTCACGTTATCGAAAGCTTTTTCTGCATCTATAAAAATTAAAGCCGCTTGTCTTCCTGGATGTGCTTCATAATACTCTAAATAGTTAATAATATTTCTTAGATTAGAGTGCAGATATCTCTTTGGAAGAAAACCCGTTTGGTCTTTATGGATCACCTCTGCCAAAACTCTCTTCAGTCTCGTTGCTAAAATTGTTGCAAAAATTTTATAATCGGTATTCAGAAGCGAAATTGGTCTATAATTTTGTATATCTTCTGGGTCTGTCCCTTCTTTATGAATAACTGTGATTAATGCCTCCTTCCATGAATTTGGGATTTTTTTCTCTTCATGAATTTCATTCATCATTCTTTTTAATGGTTCTACTATAATGTCTTCTATTTCTTTATAATATTCTATTAAAATCCCATCACTTCCTGGCGATTTCATTTTTTTCTGCTTCCTAATTGCTTCTAACACTTCTTGCGTTGAATAAGGTTGATTTAATCCTTCTTGTTGTGTTCTAGAAAGCCTGATATGGTTTTTCTTCTGTATATAATCTCTTTGCTTTTCTTGAGCTACATCCACTTCTTTATACAACCTCACATAAAATTCCTCAACAATTTTCTTTATCTCCTCCAATTTTGTGGCAGTCTCTCCATTTTGTCTTTTCAAACTCACTATTATGTTCTTGTCTTTCTCCCTTTTCAATTTGTGCGCTAACCTCTTTCCTACTTTATTTGCATTTTCAAAATATGATTGTTTAACAAATCTCAATTTATTTGCCATATCTTCTGCCACTAGTATATTTATTTTGTGTTGTATAAGTTGAAATTCTTGTTTCAACTGTTCAGTTGTAACATTTTGTTTTAATTGAGACTCTGTCCTCTTTAGTTCTGTTTCTAAGTCTGCATATCTTTTATTTCTTCTTCTCCTTTCTATTGCCGATATTTTGATAGCTAGCCCTCGAAAATAACATTTCCCTGCTTCCCATACACTTTGATTTGATACATCTTGTGTGTAATTCCTTTGAAAAAACTCTTTCATTTCTTGTCTTATAAGTCGTATATTTTCTGTTTTTTTAAGAATGTTACCATTCATTCTCCATTGTGTAGGAGGCTTAAATATTTGTAATTCCATAATAACTATACAGTGGTCTGACATTAATCGTGGTAGAATCTGTACCTCTTGTATGTCTTTCATCCATATTCTAGGGACCCAACATGCATCAATCCTTGACCAAGATTGGTGTCTATCTGAAAAAAAGGTGTAGTAGTCCCTTGTATATGGATATCTAGTCCTCCATGCATCCACTAAAGCCAATTCCTTTGCCAGCATGAGAAATGCTCTTGGAATTAAAGTACGTGCATTTGTTTTTTGTTTTTTTTTACTGGAATCTAACTCTCTGTCTAATACTGCGTTAAAATCTCCCACCAGGCAGCACTCCTCGTACTGTCTAATCCTTGGATCCTTATATAATTTTCCATAAAAATCACTCTGATTACAGTTGGGGGCATAAATGTTAACTATCAAAACTCTTTGTCTTCCTTTATTTACCTCTACCATCAATATCCTACCATCTTCGGAAGCAAATATTAATTTAGGTTGTAAATTTTCTTGGACATACATAGCTACTCCCCTTTTTTTTTCTTTAGCAGATGCTGCAAACAGGGTTCCCAGTTTCTTATTTTCTATTAATTTCTCATCTGCCTTTTTCAAATGTGTTTCTTGAATACAAATTATTTCTGAGTTTAATTTCCTCAAATGATAAAACATGTTTTTGCGCTTCTGGGGTGAGTTGAGTCCATTTGTATTTATTGATGAGATTTTAAAATTTGCATTACACATATTTAAATTTTTACTATTTTTATTTTTAATTCTTCCTTCCTTTCTTTCTTCCCTGTCTAGGGCTTCCTTTAGTTTTGGAAGTTTCTGCCCCTTGTTCTTCTTCCTCTCCTGATTCCTCTCTCTGTAACTTCTCCTCATCCTTCTCATCCTCCTCATCTTCTTCCTGGTCCTCATCCTCAAATAATCTCTTCAATATCTGTTCTGCTTTCATTGTGGAGGTTACATAATGCCTCTGAGCTGCAAATTCAAATGTAACTCCTTCTGGAGAAAGCCATCTGTAAGATATATCCTTTCTCCTCAATGTCTTAATTAACTTCTCATATTGTTTCCTTATCTGTCTAATTTTCCAAGGTACATGTTTTAAAGCCTTTATATGTTTACCATCTTTTATAAATGTCTTACCTTGGATTGACTTCAGTACCTTATCTCTAAACCCAGATCTTAAGAACCTAATCTGTAATTCTCTAGGGAATTGCATTTTCCTAATAAAAGCTGATGATGTTCTTTTTACTGTGTCCACATTAGATTCAATTTCTTCTTTCTCCAGACCTGTCCACTCTGTTAATATCCCAACAGCTATTTCTACCTCATTTTGGCCCTTCTGGTCTGGGACATTTTGTAATCTCAAGAGAAAATTTGCATTTTCAAATTGAATCTGCATTAGGTCAGTATCTTCCTGTTTTCTTTGTCTTTCCATATCTCTTATTATTTGTTTAGTTTTTTTCTGTTTCCTTTTCCATTTTCTTAGTTACTGAGAGTGATTTCTGCATGTCTTGTTTAAGTTCTGTAAGTTCTTTTTCTATATCTTTCTTATATTCATGCAGATTCATACACTCAAGTTTCATATCATCCATTTTTTTCTCCAGCCTTTCTAGTCTAGCCTCCCATTTCTTGTTTTGTTGTTCCTGACGTTCAAAAAATTATTCTGTTGTCTTGCATTACATTCTGTTGAGTTTGTATTGAAGCCAACATCTTTTCCACCATATTCTGCATGGAAATGACCTGGGATTCTTGGTTTACTAATTTCCCTATCGAGGATTCTAGAACTGGTGAGGATTTACCACTCCCAACCCCTCCTTTAGCCCTTGTTGCCATGACAACAATACAAACAGGGGATGGGCAGTATATAGGTATTAAACAGTACTAACAACCATACACAGTAAAAATGAATTACCAGTAAACTTCAGAACGAATCCATTCAGCAAATATATGAATCAAGCCTCAAAACAAACAGTATCTAAAATTATATGGTAGGGAAGAAGTCAGAGTATTTCTTTAAGATATATACTTCTCAGCCTTCCCCTGACGGTTCTCCCGATCCGGCAGATGTCGGTGTCTCTTTTACTCTTCGCTCCAAACTCTGCACATCAGTTTATTATCCCTCAGCCAAACAGGTGAGCTGATAATGAGTATCCGTTTTTCTCCGTTCTTCTCTTCTTCTTTTCCCTCCCACAAGGCCCGAGTGACTTGTAATCACCCCCAAAGTAACAAAATAATAAAGGTCCCCCCCAAAGAAGAGAAACCTACTCCCACCCACAATCAAAAATCGGTCAAATTAAAGATGAAAAAAAAACTCCAGCGTCGTCTCAGGTTCTCCTCATTCCTTCCTTCCATTAGCCGCAAAAACACTCCATCTGTTAACCATCTCCATAGATTTCTCCATAAATTTCTTTTCTTCTCTATCTCCTTTTATGTCTGGGCTTTTGCTGTCCTTTTCTTTTTAACACAGTCATGCATATATAACCTTCTGCTTCAGATATATTTCTTTTACCACTCTCCCTTTTTCACCTCCCTTCTCTTCCAGGCTTCGACACTCCCAAAGAGATTTATGTGACTCTTCGCCTCCCTTTTTTATCTTAAGTTAATGAGGAGGAGTAGGGGAGAGAATTTCTTTCTTTCTTTCTTTCTTTCTTACATGAAGCCAGCTCTCTAAGATAAAAGCCAACTCTCATAGTATCACTCACTTTCCATTGAAGCAACTTGAGTCAAACTTTCTTCTAAATCTTGTTGTGCCACCTCCTCGCTAGAGCTCAGCTTTCCACCATTGTAAAACCGGCTCCAGATGAGTTTCGCCTCAGGAAGAAAACTCCAAACTGCAAGCGTCACACAGTGCTATCAACTCGACAGTTGTTCCTTCCCTTTCGGACCTCTTTTCCTCTCCTGGATAAGAGGTGAAGCCTTACAGGCCTCCGAAAATTTCTCCTGGAAACGGAGCTCTGTTTAGAGCTGCCGTTCGCTGCTAGAGCTCCTCCTCTCCCCCCTGGATCCATTTTTGAAGATTGGTGTTGCATTTGCTACCTTCCAGTCGTCAGCCACAACGCCTAATTTGAGGGAAATATCATATATTTTGCTAGGACCGCACAATTTCATCTTCAAGTTCCTTGAGAACTCATGGATGGATGCCATCTGGTCCTGGTGATTTGTTAGCATTTAGTTTAACAAGACATTCAAGGACTTCCTCCCTGGTTATTTCTATTTGGCTTAATTCTTCAATTTCCCTGCCTACGAAGATAGGCTCTGTTTGGGACATGTGGTCTTCTTCAGTGAATACTGAAACAAAGAATTCATTAAGTCTCTCTGCAATCTCTGTTTCCTCTTTAGTATCCCTTGCCTTCCATTGTCATCTAACGGTCCAATGGCCTTCCTAGTTGGGTTCCTACTTCTAATGTACTTTTAAAAGTCCTTGTTATTTCTTTGAGTGTTTTTAGCTATATGCTCCTCAAAGTCTTGCTTTGCTTTCCTAATTATTGCCTTGCATTTGTTTTGCCATAATTTATGTTTCTGCCTGTTGTCCTCGTTTGGACAATCCTTCCATCTTCTAAAGGAGCTTTTCTTGCTTTTGATCACTTCACGAACAGTTCCTGTAAGCCACCTCAGAGTCCTCATGGACCTGGCAGTGCCCTTTTTCCTTGTGCGTATGCATTCCAATTCCATGCCTTTTCTTCACTATTTCATTCAGTCCAAAACAGAATTTCAAAATATTTTGGTACCGACGGGCTACAGCCACATCCAAGCTGTTCTTACTTCAGTCTTCTCCCAGTAAATATAGTACATACAGATCATAAACTCATCTTCTGGGTCCTCCACTACTGGGTAATTCTGTATGAGGGAAATTTATGTTGGAATTTGTGTGTAGTATAATTGTATGTAAACCTGCATGTTAAAAATCCAGGGCATTTAATTATTTAAAAAAAACCCTTCTGATTTATGAGTGTGGAATATTGTGATTCTGTACCAGAAATCCAGGAAATGGCCAAATACTGTTGCACAATATTGTTCCTACATTACTAGCAGGAAAAAGGATGCTAAGCTTTACATAGAAAAGAGTAGCCTGAATGTGGATAACACCAAGAGCAATAAAGATGCTCTACGGCAGCAATTCTCAACCTTTTGGGCTGTGGCTATAAACACAATATGAAAGAAATATAGGACAAATCGGAATGGTATAAGTCACATAACAAACCTTGTAAGGTGGTGTGTGTGAAGTACTGCTTCTATGTCAAGCTTGACATCCCTTTTCCTGTTGGTGATGTGGGTGTGATATTGCACCACAAGACTGAACCAATTTCTTGGCACTAAATATTGGATAAGCAAGCCCCTTTCCCCAGAGGTATTTTAAAGAATTGAATTATCCTATATTTTTAAACCTGCATGCCATAGGAAATGTTAGAAAATTATAAATGTAGGTGCCTAGAGATTATTACAGGTACTCCTCACTTAGCGACTGATTTCTGTTCCTACAACTAAGTCATTAAGTGAACAGGTTATTAAGTGAGGAGTTTAAAGGCAGATGTTTCATAGTGTGGTAAAGCTGTGCTCCTTGCAAGTAGGTCAGAGTGGGGAGGCTCTCCAAGAGGCCACAGGCAAAAAGAAAAAGAAAAAGAAAAAGTAGGGGGAAATAGAAGCGGACAAAGGTGACAGACTCTCTACCCACTCATGTCGTTCTCCTGGTGGAGGCCTTGTGATGCAACCCCTGTCCCTCGGAAGAAGCGGAGGAGAAGGAGGAAGGTGCATGTGTGTGGGGGGAGGGACACTGTAGCCCTGTTTCCTCCCCTCTGAGCTGCTGACAAGCTAGGTGCAGGCAAGCAGAATCAGGCTGGATACTTTGGCCCTATGTGCTGGAAAATTACATACTTTCTCAGGCAGTGATTAGGTGGCAGTAGTGGCTTTGGCTGCTGGTGGTGGTTGTACATCCAAGCAGTCATTAAGCAGGTAGGATGTTAAGTGAGGAGTGTCTGTCTTAAGATTCTGGGACATCCTCAGGAAATTGAAGACAATTCTTTCCATATCTACTTTCTCCTGACAGCTCAGATTTGGCTATTGCTGGTTGTAGTACATTGATCAGTGTTGTACAGTGGTGGAGAGAAAAACAATAGCAAAAATCAAACAAAACAGAATAAACTGGAGTATGGGAAAGTGTTGGGAAAGAAGGTTGGTGACTACAAGCACTGAGGTCCATTGTCTTTTGGAGAAAGGGATGGAGTGGAATGACTTGTGAATCTTCCTGTTGCATCAGCTCTGGCAGCAGCAGACTGAGCAGGAAACCTCTGCATGGATTAGTGATGAGCTCTGTGGCAGCAGTGGCCCTGAAACAACACTCTAAGTGTGCTGTAGGTAAGGCTGTGTATCTTGGGAACCCTTAGCACCAACTCTTCCCCATGTAGACATTTTATATCTTGTTCTAGTTAGTATTGATAATAACAAGGAAACAAGGGAAACATTGCCAGATCTTATAATGGAGATGTCATTACCCTTCAGAAAGGGGTATGCCTTATTATGACCTGTTTTGGGAATTATACCCAGGTCATTATTATTAAACATTGAAATGAGGATGGAATTTGGACATACAGTAGGGCCCCTGTATCCGCAGGGGATTGGTTCTGGGACCCCTGCGGATACAGAAATCCATGGTTAAGAGCAAATGCTCATACCTGTGGTGGCAGTGGTGGCAAGCAGGGGAGGTGAAAGGAAGTATCAATGGTGACTGTGGAGGGGGTGAATAAGCAGCAAAGGGTAATCTGTCTCCCACCCCGCAACACCCGTCTACCCCTGTCCTTACTGCCAGGCCAGTATGCAGAGTCTCCTTAGCAGGGAGGAGGAAATATGTGCAGCAGTTGTTCCAAAGAGACATTTGCAATCCACATGTGCACCGCTTCCACTGCCACCATGATGTTCCAGGTGGGCGCCTGCGGCCCATGTGGGTGCTCTGCTGCCGCCATCCCAACCAGGCACCTGCAGGCCACGCTGGTGCAACTTCTGCTGCCACCACAATGTTCCGGGCAGGCTGGGTGGGTGCTCCTCTGTCGCCATTCTGACCAGGCACTTGTGGGCCATTCAGGCGCCTCTTCCGTTGCCACAACCAATGTTCCAGGCAGGTGCCTGCGGGGCTGTGAAGATGCAGCTTCTGCCACCGTTGCCATTCTGGGTGGGTCTCTGCAGGCCACATGGGCACCTTTTCTGCTACTGCCAACAATCCAGGCGGGCACCTGCGAGCCACACGGGCATCCCTTCTGCCACTGCCACCAACCTTTCAGGTGGGCCATGCAGCCTCCACTGCCACCATTGGTGTCCCAGGTGAGCTCCCCCGGGACACCTGGCTTCTGCAGCCAATGCCGCTGTGCCTCCAGAGTGGCAAACCGCACCCATCTCTGCCCCCCCCCACTCGCCATACACAGATAACTGAATCTGTGGATGGCGAATCAGCGAATATGGAGGTGCTACTGTATACAAAAAGCACTAGTTTGATTTTAGGATTAGCCAATTACTTTTAAGAAGTGGTAATTTTTTTAACATTCTTTCATTTACCTCTGTATCCACAATCCACTGTCCCTGTGTATTGAAATTCTTACATAAATGTGTTTTCCCTGTAAGATCTGTGAGCGGGTTTCAACTTTTCTCTATAAGTCTGTTAAACATGAACTGTACTGAAGCTTTCTCCATGCACAGTTTCTGAGTTCACAGTTGAAAAAATCTATTGATTTAAACTGACCCAAAGATTCAAGACAGGCATCAGAGAATCTATATGGTCAATGCATAACGATTGACTTTAATGGAATTAGACTCAGCTTCAGTGTAAAGAAAATTCATTGATCGGAAAAGGCACACTACATTGGCAGTCCTGCCCAGCATGAAAGAGTCCTTACAGTCAATGCAAATTTCTTTGTTACTTGAACTGATAATCATTCCATCTGCTGCAGTTTACAGAAATGGATAATAAACAGCACCCCATCCTACACAGGATATGAATAACTCTCAAACAGTTTTCCAGGATGGGGTTCCCATTCTGTGTTACAAATAACCTGTATTTCTGAAATTTATAATTAGAAAGGAGCATGGGGGGCTAAATCCAATTTTTCCAACCATTGAAGTGATAAAGCATGTCAATCAAGAACTAATGTAAGCCCCATTGATTTCACTGGGATTATTCTGTTTGGAATTAAAATTGTATTAATCTAATCTATAGCAGGGTCACTAGCTTCAATCAATGCATTATGCATCAAGAGACTTGAGGAAATAAAGAAATACTCTTTATTAAGTACTGTATATACTTGAATATAAGCCTAGTTTTTCAGCCCTAATTTTGGTCTGAAAAAAGGGGGGCCTCAACTTATATTTGGGCCAATACTTTTCGCCACTGAGGCAAGTGCTTGGGTTGAGCTAAAAGTCATTTTAAACATTGTGTGCTGATTCTCATGATCCCCCTCTGCATCACCAGGGAGTGGCGTGCGATGTTTAAAATGACTTTTAGCCACTGACCCAAGTACTTGCATCAGTGGCTAAAAGTCATTTTAAACATAACACACTACTCCCCCAGCTCACAAAGGAAGAGGTGCCAGACCCTGCTGCATTTCCCACCCTAGACTTATACTCGAGTCAATATATTTCCCCAGATTTGGGGGGGTTAAATTAGGGGCCTCGACTTATACTCGGGTCGACTTATACTAAAGTATATACGAGGTATTTAAGTATAGAAAGTAAGTATAGAAATAAAGAAGTGCTATTTTTGACACCCTCAATTTTTTTAAAAAATGTTTTTATTATCTGGGCACTGTTTTAGCCCTTTTCTACTCTGTCATAGTCTACATGCATTCTTGTTTGGAAAGACATCACAGCCTCTCTGTCCTTCCTCTGTTTATTCCTCATGGTCATGATCTCCAGAATTCACTGCTGTGGGCTTTCTATAGTTGCCTCAGGCTGAGCACCTCTCCTTTACCTTTTTACAAATGGCTTCATTAACACTGCAGATGTTCCTCACAGCCCCAGAAGCTGCCCCATACAAAGCTAATAATGAAAGCATATTTGTTCTTAAGCACCCAGCTCCTTGCATCAGATCCTTCTGTGCCTTCTCAGTTCACACACACAGCTGAAACTGAAAATTAGTGTCTGGAAGGCTCTCCACATCACCTCTATCCTATCAGAGTGCTTGCCTTAAGAGCAAATGCTGCTGTTGCCCTTAGCAACCCTTCACTTGAATGCTGGTTCTCAGTGTGGGCATTGTAGAGTTAATTGCTAGAGATTAGGCATCAATTGCCTTCAAGCAGCTCTGTTCACACTTCAGCTAAAGCTGCTTCCAGACAAAATCTTTTCTGGATGTCAGGCATGATTATGCTTTGTGTCTTACACATAAGACCTGCAAGCCAGAGAGGGCCTGAGGTAGCCTCTTTCTTGATCCTTGCTAACAGAGAACTCACATATGAGGTGGCACATTACACACCACAATTTTGGCACAAACACAGCACACAGCTTGTACTTCTTACATGAAATTCTTCTTGTTCGCACAGGAAAAATGCCGAGTTGCAACACATAAGTCAGTAGCAAGTTAGATTACTTATTTGGTCTGCCCCTGTGCTGTCTCCACATCAGATTTTGCCTACTGGGAGGCTTCTGTTTTTGCTGTTGCAGGATTTATCACACAACAATTCTACACTGGTGTCATGTATGTACGGCTGTACCTATACTTTCTTTGGCAAGACACCTTGTGTTG
The DNA here is from genome assembly GCA_037367245.1 of Phrynocephalus guinanensis. Lineage (NCBI taxonomy): Eukaryota > Metazoa > Chordata > Lepidosauria > Squamata > Agamidae > Phrynocephalus > Phrynocephalus guinanensis. The sequence continues at coordinate 59,880,893 of CM074736.1, read as the reverse complement.
CTCCCACATGTGGTGTCATTTGTCCCTTTAATTTTTTTAAATTAGTGAGCAGAGTGTCCTATTTCCAAGGAGAAAGGTGGGGTAAATACTCTAAAATAAATAAATAAAAAATAAATGTAAAGGATTGTTTTCACTTATTTGCAAGTTCTTCCACAAGGAGGTGCTCCTTTCCTTGAGTCCTTTCATACAGTGGTATCTTGTATAAAGGAATTACTGTAATTCGTTCCAAATGAAATTATGTTATGCAAATTTTCCTTTATAAAAAATTTTCCATAGGAATGCATTGAAAACAGAGTAATCCGTAATCATGGCCATGTTTATGTTGTATGGATTCACTCCACAGGCGATTCTGTTAAGCAAATTTCCCCTATCTCCAGAATTTTTTATGTTTTACAGATTTTATGTTATACAAACCATTTGTTATTTGAAGGTCCACTATATTTTCCTCTTGGTGATCTCATGGTAGAACTGTAGTGAAACAACTCCAGACTAGAAGTTTCCCTGATGCAAGAGGCACAAATACAGCACTTGTACCCACCAAGGAAATGTTGCTGAACGAATGATGCAAGGAAATTCATTTTTTTTAAATAGGAAAAATGGGCCCCGAGAGACTTAAACAACCCAAGGGAAATATTCCATTACTGAATTTTGGCTGGTTAAAAAGGTAAAGGTTCCCCCGTCACTTGCGTGCTAGTTGTGTCCGACTCTAGGGTCAGCGCTCACCTCCATTTTAAAGTCCAAGAGCCAGTGTTGTGCAAGTCTGTCATGGCCATGTGGCCAGCATGGCTGAATGTGTTTCTGCACACTGAAACTGCTTACCTTTCCGCTTTTTACAGCAGTACCGATTTATCTACTTGCATTTACATGCTTTCGAACTGCTAGGTTGGCAGGAGCTGGGGTTAACAGCGGGAGCTCGCGCCATTGCGTGGCACCTGAGAAGATTCGAACTGCTGAGCTGCTGACTTTGCAGCCAACAGTTTCAGCTCTCTAGCCCACTGAGCCACCATGTGCCATGTAACGGCTGGTTATATAGCATCAAATTTAGGGAAATGTTGCAGCCATTCAAAAACATGTCAGAATGCACACCCTGGGATAACTGCCACGGAGTAAAACTGCATAGGAATAAAAGATGTGTGAAAATAGGAGGACATTTTGCTGGTGTAACCATGGCCTATCTCAGTGAGAGTTGCCTTTTTGTGCATCTCAAAAGAGGTAGGGCAGTCACCAATTCATGAGTGCAAAGCCCCTCCAAGTCACTCACGCCATACCCACCTGCCCACTCACACATTTCTTCATGAGCTTAGGCAAACACATGCACCTTCCCCAAATTAGAACTTAGCTGCAACCATGAAGAGGGAAGGGGGAAGCTGTGAGCCAGATAACCCTCCCACCAACTGCTTCTTGCATGCACTTGAATGCACCTCTCTTCCCAATACTTCTGCCTATTGACAGAAGGGTGTGAGAGACGGAATGAAACAAAGTTTTCCAAGCAACCTAATAGTTCCTTTACAGAGTTTTGGATGACATCTTGTGTGCCAGCACTGACAAAGACAGGGCACCAGAGAGCTAGTCAGCACCCAGGCCATCCTATTTAGGATGCAAGCAGCTGCTAGGCAAAGACAGGATCACTCTCTCTTGGATTGGAGTACACAGGTGGGACTAAATTCCACCCTCACCTCAGAGGAAAAGAAGAATTTGGAGAGACAAGAGCCAGCTGCTGCCTGAGAGGAGAGGATAAGTTCAGACAAGGGCAACAAGGGGGCTGGAATCCAAGCCCTATGAGGAAAGACTGAAAGAACGGGGCATACTTAGACTAGAGAAAAGAAAACTGAGGGATGATATGATAGCTCTTTTCAAATATTTGAAGGGCTGTTCCAACCGAGGAGGGGCAGGATATGTTCTGAGTCATCCCAGAGTGTAGGACGCACAACAATGGGTTCAAGTTAACAGAACCCACCTTTTTGGCTGAGGATCGGGGGGGGGGGAATACACTCCTAATAGTTAGAGAAGTACAGTAGTCAAACCATTTACCTGAAGAGGTGGTAAGTGCTCCAACACTGGAGGCATTAAAGAGAAATTTAGTCAACCACCTGACCGATATCCTTTGATTTGTATTCCTGCATGGAGCAGGGGGTTGGACTTGATGACCTTGTAGACCCTGTCTAAATTCACTATTCTAAGGAGAGATCTGACAGAGGAGGGAGCACTCCATAAGGGTCCTGGCTGCTAAAACAAACAAATAAAAGAACAAACAACCCCACTCTCAGCTGGTCATAGCATCTCTCCACAAGGACACTAAAAGTAGAAGCTCACCAATTGACTGGAGAGAGATTATGACGGGCTAGGGCAAAGTTGAGATATACAGAGAAAAGGATGAAGCAACTGGACTACAGGGGCAGGAAAGTGCAGAAAATGAAGGACAAATCCTGGGTGTAGAAATGGGGGCAATGAGAGAGGATATAAGGAGGAAGGAAAAGGCCGGAGAAGAAGAAGGGAGGGAAGAAAAGGTTGGTGAGAAATGGAAAGACACAGTACAGTAGCTAGAGGCTGGGGCTCAGTTGATGCCACTGGGAAATTTGGACAAGAACCCACTGACTGAAGAGAGGAAGGGTATAGTTATAGTAAAAGAAGACCCCTAGACATGGGAGTTGGTGACTTCCTGTATACCTAAGATGGATGTAGAAATAAACATACAACCACCCTGTAAACCTTCGTATTGTAGAGAGATGGAGAGAAAAGAAAGGCTCTAGAGAGTCCAGAAGCAGAGTTAGGGAAACTGAGAAGCAGTGACACCCTAGCCCAAGACCCAGGAAAATAGTTGCTAGACCACAGGATCCTGACAGTTTTTTTTTATGTGGAAGGCTGAAGAAACAGCTACTCCTTCCCAGTGAGACTGTACCACCTATCCCTGCTGTGGAAACTGCTTGCCTCATATAGGTAAAAATATTACTATGCCCCAAGGGAAGTTGAAGATACCGACTAGACATGGGCACGACCAGAAAAAATGACGTTTCGAGTTTTCGTTTGTCGGAATGGGTCTGTTTTAGGGTCGTTTCCGTTTGTCGTGAGATTTTTCAAAAATTTGTCGTTTCGTTTGTCGTTTGTCGTTTCCACCACGATTTAGCGCGATTTGACTTCCCAGAGCATAGGGGCGTCCCGCAATCAGGGCCGGCGCTAGGTGTTTTTGCTCCCTAGGCGGCGAGCGGGGTGGGGTGGGCGGTGGGGGGGGGGTGCGGGCGGGCGGTGGTGGCGGGGGGCCATGGGTGGGCGGTGACAGCGGTAGGGGGGAGGTGCGGGTGGGCGAGTGGCAGCCGCGGGCGGGTGAGTGGGCGGGAGGGCGGCGGGGGGAGGTGCGGGCGGGCGGTGGTGGCGGGGGGGCATGAGTGTGCGGCGACAGCGGCAGGGGAGGTGTGGGTGGGCGAACGGCAGCCGCGGGCGGGTGAGTGGGTGGGCGGCGGCGCAGGCCGCAGGCGGGTGGCGGCGCGGGCGGGCGGGTGAGTGGGCAGTTAGGATATCACTTAGGATAGAGGTTCTGTTCTTGACTTGCACCCCAAATGTGTGTGTGTGCAAGCAAATTGAAGTTGGGAAAATGGAAAATAAAAGGTAGTATATAATATATTTTTAAAATAAATCCACACCTCCCACTCCCAGTCGAACCTCCCCCTCTATCCAATATCAGAAAAAAATCCTCACAAACTGCCAGAGAAGAAATAAAGAATAAACTGCTATTCCCTTCAGCAGACAAAGCTGCAGGGAATCAAAGAAATTATTTTCTAAATTCAATTCCCTCCCTGCCTGCCTAACGTAAATCCTAAAGCCTCCAGCCTCCCTCCTCAATCTCGATCGGATCACAGCAGCACCAGCAGCCAGCCCTCCTCCCTCAACCACATCCATACACCCGACTGCGATTTCTGGAAGGTGCCTCGGCTTGTTATGCCCTCTGAGACATCCAGAAGTGTCAGTCAAAAACCTGGCGATGCCATTGGTGGAATGATTAAAAAAAATTGCACGGTCCCATCCCATGCCCAGCCCAAATGGGCAGGTCTAAAATAAAATAAAATAAAATAAAATAAAATAAAATAAAATAAAATAAAATAAAATAAATACGACGTTTTATTGCTATAAAAACCCACTGCTGCTACTATTAAAATTTAGGCATTTAAAATAAATAAATTTCACATGTTTCTGTGGTGATTTGGTGTCTTTTTTGACCACGATTTCAAAAGAAAAATTGCGGTCGCCATTTTGGTTCCCCCCCCCACCGCATGGCATGGCGAGGCGACGAGGATGATCCCCCCCAGCCTGGTGCAAGCAGCCCTGGACAGGAGAAGAGGGGGGGAGGCCGGGGACCCCCCAGAAACCACCCCTCTGGTAGGTGGCAAAGACTCAGGCAGGCATATTTTCGCCTGCTTTTTTGGCCGGGAGTCGGGTTTTTTTAAAAAAAACTTTTAAAAACTTTTTCTGTGCTTCGCATCGCGCGATCGCCGCGATGCCACAAACGAAAATGAAAAACCCAACCAAATTTTTCTTTTTTCGGTTCGAGTTCGAGTTCTGACGGCTTAATTATCTTTACCATTTCCGTTACGTAACGGAAACGATAACCGAAAACAGAAACGACAATTTCGCCGAGTCGTGCCCATGTCTAATACCGACAGTGAATCAAAGAATGAAGGGTACACAATTCCTCTAAAGTCCTGAGTTTAAAGTTAATTGGTTTGTTGTTGGATCAAAATTGAATGAGGACCTATTTGATAAACCTGTAGATATGAAGGCAACAGTTTTGTGCCTGTTTCATTCCAAGTGTCAAGGAGATCAACATAGGAGAAAGGAGACATGGCAGGAACAGCAGTTGGCAGAGGGAATCACAGTACCAGTTACGTAAATGCAGAGCAGAAGGAAAATTATGTAAGCATTTTCCTTTCCTGCCCTGATTCTTGTTGTGTACCTGTTCTTGCAATGATTGTAAGATCAATCACACATTGGTCATGCCACAGGGAGCTGACTAGAATATGTGGGGATGCTTACACTCCACATGTAGGCAACAGAATATTAATCTATTGGCAGCCAGATAGCTCAGAGACTTGGGTATCAGACTGCCAGAAGTAGACTCCCCATGGTGCCACCACATAGAAGACCTAGTCTGTGTAGATTTGGGCAAGCTACATGGTGTTGTGTTACTGTGCTTTTCCCAGGGCCCTTTCACAGGGTATTGAGAATCACTGCTTCTAATTTTAATCTCTCGCTGCCGCCAACTAGCTTCTCTAGTAAATTAATGCTTTCAGACTGCTTTTAAATTGAATAAAGATAAAATAAGTTAATTTATTACAAAGTATTGTTAAAAGCATCAAGGGTAACATGTTTAGGTACAAACAAAAGGAAGACTATAGCTCAATCACACTAAAGTTATGTTACAGACTACTGCATGCTGATCACTTGCTCACCCAGTTCTTAAGTTTTCAGACACTGATCACTTAGTTTTCCTCATAGAAGTTCTAAATCCTATATCTTTTCTCTCTGGGAAGTATAAGTCTTACAGCCAGACCCTATCTATGTTTTCTCATTGAGTGTAGGTCTCTATCTGACCTTCTCTCAGACAGTATCAGTCCCTATCTTTCCCTATCAGTAAGTGTAGGTCTTTCTGTCAATCCCTATCTGAATAATTCAGGGCTGGACTGAGCCTTCAATCCCCTCAGAGTACTCCCCCAGATTTCCCCATTGGTCAACAACTAACCAATCAATAGAGACACTTCTTATGACTTATTCATCACTAAGGGGTAAAGGCCACACACAGTTCCAGAACACTCCAGAAGAAAAGATTTGCATCTTTAGAGTATTGCATTGTGTGTCTAGAAAATGCTGGAAAGGAATGCCATAAATCATCATTATTTTGAGAGATGTTAGAGAAGTAGAAGAAGAGCTGGGAGTCTAAATATACTAGATTTTAGGAAGGAATTATTACGGTGTACTAAGCCATCTTCAGTGTTACAACCCATTCTAAATCTGGTAATTTTTCATGTGACAGCATTTTTTATGACAAAGCATCACCAGGTAAAAAGTAAGTTTAAATGACTGACTATGCACATTATTCTATCACAAGCTGTTTTAAGCCTCTCAGTCTCTAAGGTTTTCATTAGTTCCTAAATCTTCATGTTTGAAGATTGGCTTTCATTTCACTTTTTTGACGTGATACACTGATACAGTCTCCACAGTGGGGTTCTTGCTACATCAGCTTTTCTTCCTAAATATTTTAGAGCCCCACCTGGTATACATAGGATCAGTCAAAATCTTAATCCACCTGCTCAGGGACACAACACAGATGTTTGATAGATATGTTGCCTAGTTACCTATGCCATTTGCTAAAGCAGATCAGATCTCCTCATTCTGAAAACACAGGTTTTCAGGAGGTAAATGCTGTGTGATCATATTGTATCATAGGGATAAAAGCCTTTCTCACAAAGACAAAGCATTTGTAATAAATATCTCCCCTGTGTTTGCCAATAATTAATATAGACAAAATCAGATCTATAGCTCTGTGTTACGTGTCTATAGTGATAGATCGTCAGATTGAGCTCTTAATGTTGCTTATAATGACCAGTAAGGGCTCTTTAGGATTTTAGACAGGAGTAATTTTCCCATCATACTGGAAAATGTCAGTGGAGTTACACCACATTAGAGATGGGCACGAAACGACCATTTTTTCGTTACCGTTCTATGTTATTCATTCCATTACGTAACGGTACGAATAATGACCTTTGCGATGGGGCAGGCTCGAACTGAACAGAACCAAGAAAATTTTCTTCGGTTCTGTTCATTTCCGTTATTGCCGTCGCGCCAAGAGGGGGCCCCCTCCCCACCGGAGCCAACGACGCAAGACTTTGCCCATCTCGCAAGAAGAGGTGGGATCTGAGCCCTTATGGGCTGGGCTCCAGGATCTTGGCCATGTGGCGAAGCAGCAATGGTGCTGTCAGCTTGGAAGCCGGAGCGGAGGGCATCGTTGAAGCATGGGGGGAATGCAGCAGCAACCCCCCCCGGTTTCCCGGGTCTAGGCCCGGGGGGTGCGGGGCGGTGGTTTACTGGGGTGGCGGCTCCCGGGGCGGAGTGGTTCCCAGGGAGAAGAGGCGGTGGGGGTGGTGACCAGAGCAGCGCCAGGCTCCGGGAGGACTCCCCGTGGCCATGGGATTGCTCTTCTGCTGGCAGGCTTGCCACTGGCTCTGGCAGTGCCCGGCCCCGGGAGGGCTCCCCGGGCTGCGGGACGGCTCTCCCAGGAGGCTTGCCCCAGCCGCGGGAGGGCTCCCCGCAGCCGCAGGAACACTCTCCCAGCCTGCATGCCTCCGGCTCCGGTGGCACCCAGGCCCTGGGAAGGCTCCCTGCGGCCACAGCTTGCCACACCCGAAAAATGAAGAAATGGAAATGAAGTGGTCCCTGGGGGCCCAAAAAACAGAAATGGAATGAAGCAGACCCCAGGGCCTGAATAACGACCACAAAATGCCATTTTGGTGTTTTGTGCCCATCTCTACACCCCATGATTTGAATGCTACATTTTTAAATATAACTTCTTAAACTGTTGATGCAACTTAGCTTATAGTCACAGTGGCTTGTGTTCAGCTTATGATCAAATAAGACACCTAGATCTTTTGCAAAACTAGTGGAAAGGAAACAAGGCTAGAATGAGGTAGCACCACCACAAATGTGAACTTCATACCCATCATTGTTGAGCTTTGTGGATGCTTTCATCTGACAATGTGCTATAGAGGGGTGCATTTGTCAACTTAGCAGATTTTTGCTCTTTAACTTTGTCATGGTATTGCAGTTCTTTGTGGAGATAATACCTAGAAAATCACAGTCTCTTTGTTCAGAGCGCTGCTAGGATTCTACATAATGTTTTCTTACTTCAAAATATCTTCCACCAGTATCAAAGATCTAAGTACAAAACAATAACGACATGAAGCTCAGAACACAATGCCTTAAAGCTTATAAAACCACCTAAGAAAGAGTTCTTAATTTCCCTTGTGATTTTCTGTAATCTCTGACATTGCATTTATATTCTATGTAGCCTTCCAATGTATGATAGAATCCCTGAATAGCAATATAAATGGAACATGATTCCAGAGGGTGATATTAGGAGACAATAGTTTTTGACGATAATATATTAGCTATTGATAATCTTTATGAATAATTTCATTGCTTTTTTATTACTTTGCTCTACAAGATGCCATTTTAGTAGGCTCTACTCCTTTCACTTTTAAATGAATTATTTTGACAGATATTTTTTTCCAAAGTACCTTTCCTCAGATGCAGTTCTAGAAGTGGACTTTCAACCTGGATACAAAATGTAATTTAACATTTCTTCCTTACCCCACTCTGAAACATTAAACTGAAATTAGAAAATGCCATTCCCTCCCCTGTGGGCTTCTCTTACTTTTAGTCTCTGAGATGCATTATAGCACATTAGTTTTCCACTTTTGAATTCAGTTGGCTAAATGCAAGGAAAGACTATTCAAGTACTTTTTGTAAGGAGCCAGTACTTATGAACAGAGAAGGCATCTCAAAGCAGTTCTGTGAAAACATTGATGGCATAGCTGGTTCTGTCATGAGGAGATAGTGATGTATACAAATGAAGCTTGATATGTGAGACATCGCGGTGAAAACGTGTGTGCAAGTGGCTTCTTCCTTCTGGAGTAATTGTGGGAAAAGTCCTTATTACAGGAGTACTGGCCCATTAAATCATAATGAAAACTTTGAACCATCTTTTCCTGTTTCCTTTCTGCCTCTCATTTTTCCTGTTGTTGTCCTGTTCCTCAACATCACATTTGTTAACAGGCTTTTTTTTTTTTGGCAGCTGCTACTGTGTAGACTATGATGACACAAATGCAGTATGATCTTTAAAGACAACTTTTAAAATTGGGACTTTATTTTTAATCTGCAAGGGTGTTTTATTAGTTCATAAGAATCACAACATGAAATCATTGGCCCAACTATTCCCAGTTTCAGTAGCGAACTTAATGTAATTGTCACAAATGCCAGGCAGGCCTCTCTTCAATAAATGTCTGCATATCAGAGCTTTTTTTAAAAAGGGGGTTCCATGTCAGTTTATACTTTTAGCATGTTTTTTAAATTGTATAATTTGCTTTTAACACAATAGCATTTTATTTGTTTTTTGAATATTGTTCTAAAGCAAAACTGTTCTGCTTCTATACCACCCCATAGCAGTTCAAGCACTCTCTGGGCAATTTATAATTTAATATTGCAGGCTATACATTGCTTCCCCCTCCCCCAGCAGTCTGGGTACTCGTTTTACAGACCTCAGAAGGATGGAAGCCTGAGTGAACCTTTAGCCTGCTACCTGAGATTGATCCACAGTTGTATGCAGTTTTAGCTGCAGTACAGGCATTTAACCGCTGTGCCATGAGACTCTAATTTATTCTGTTTTACCTTTTAATCTTGTAAAACTCACTCTTCCTGGAGAGAATGGTGTGAATGTGAAATATTACCAAGTTCCCACATGTTAAGGTTAGCATAAATATCTGCTACAGTGCTTCCCCCCACCATTTGTGGTTCATATACTGTGGTCCTGGTATATTGTGGGACTGCAGTATATGAAAGGCAAGGCCCTTTGGGATAAGCTGCATGGACCTATTTGAGCCCCCCTGCACTTACTCCAGGCCTGATGCTGTCCCGAACGTGCCTCTGAAGGGCTTCCCAGGCCTGTTGGAGGCCTCACAGTAGCAGGATACTGTAATGCGCACCAAATTCTACAATTTGGTGCATATCAACAAATTTCATAACTTATGACAACTTGTCTACAAGCTTCATGCCAGTTACATTACACTGGTCAGCAACATGAGTAGGTAATTTACATTTTTAAACTGTAAGTCCCAAGTACTGTATTTCCTGGTTAGCCTGGTTATAGTTGATTCAATATGTATAAGTCAGTGATGGTGAACCTTTTACATACCGAGTGCCCAAACTGTGATTCAAAACCCACTTATTTTTCGCAAAGTACAAATATGGCAATTTAACCTGAATACAGTGGTAACCCGGGTTACAAATGCTTCAGGTGGTACCCTTCAGGAAAGCAAGGATCATAGAGCAGGCTTTTGAATTTCCCATGGCCACAGCACCCTCACTGTGGCTGTGGGAAATTCAAAAATTTGCTCTTCAATCCTCACTTTCCTGAAGATTACCATCCCATCTTCCTCTCCACCCTGGGCAGAGAGGTGGATGGAATGCTACACTGTTGGGAAAGCCAGGGGGAGTGGCAGCAGCTTGTGGGCTCATTTGTAGCCCCAGTTTACATTCCAGCCACATCACTCTGAGCGTTCCAAAAGTGGCATGGCTGGAGAGTAAACTGGGGCTATGAAGGAGACCACAAATTGCTGCCTCCGCTTCACCTGGCTCTCTTCATGGAACCCTTTTGAGACCACCAAAATGGCTCTTTGAAGAGAGCTGGGCAAAGGGAGACAGCGGTTTGTGAGCTGCTTCGTAGCCCCAGTTTACTCTCCAGCCATGCCACTTTTGGGATGCCAAGAGCAGCATGGCTGGAGAGTAAACTGGGGCTACAAATGAGCCCACAAGCCGCTGCCTCCCCTTTGCCCAACTCTGCATGAACCACAGTGGCATGCTCCAAGCAGAGGGGGGAAATGCAGTGGCTGTGAGGGGGTGATGGTGTGTGCCCACAGAAAGGTCTTTGTGTGCCACCGCTGGCACCTGTACCATAGATTTACCAACAGTGGTATAAGCTGTTTTCTCTCTGAGAATTTTTTGATCCCCTGGATGGAGGAGGAAATAATTTTTTAAAAACTCAACATAATTCTAGTCTCTTTGCCAAAATTTGGCATACAGCAGGAGCAGACTATTTTCTAAACATATGTCAAATTTGGTGCCAATGCAAGGTCCTATTTCAAAGTTATAACTTTTTGTTGGTCTCCATTTTTAGAATTGTGTTGCAGAATGTTATTTGCTCTGCTTCACAGTAGCATCATTACACTCTCATGGAGTGATAACCTAAGCAGGCAAATTAAATTCTCTCTTGAGAGAATTTTTGCTTTTATTGAATAAGATGAATACTCTCCTTAAGGGTCAGAAGAAATACTAACCAACCCCAAGTGGCTAACAGAATAAAACTTTGTAGCATTTAATTCAAAGCATTAGTTTTATAGGGAAATGTTATTAATATTCTGCTTACGGATCCAGTAAAACATTTGCACAATATTGAACCTCATTAATAATCACTAATCTCCCAATTGGCACACCTCTGCATTTGCTAACAGAATATGTATGCAGTTAGCCAGTGAAATTACAGTTTATTCCTTTTGTTTTTGCTCTTACAAGTGTTAGTAAAACATTTTAAATGCACAAGGAAACACTTTAATGGTGGATCATGAGATACATTAGATGATTTAATCATAACAAAGAAATAGATAGGAGCAATTAATCATCCCTAACAGGTGTTCTAAATGGAAGTTTTCCTAAAAGGGGCAAAAAAGGGTGCAGAAAATATTTATAGATTCCTTTTCCCTTGTTTTGCAAACTATATATGGTTTCTAAACTTTGTATGTATATTTAATTTTCAGAGTACAATACAGTACCTTTATGATGGGCAGGGAGAAGAGGAAGACATGTTAGGGTTTTCTCGCTGCAAGAGAGGTCATGCCTTTTATTGGACCACAAAAAAGTAAAACACATCACAAGTTTTCATGGATGAAATCCACTTCCTCAGGCTCTCAGCACACTCCCTTTAAGGCTGGTGCATAAACATTGCCCAGAAATTGGCATAATATATATATATATATATATATATATATATATATATATAATATATATATATATATATATATATATATATATATATATATATATATATATATATATATATATATATATATATATATATATATATATATATATATATATATATATATATATATTTTTCGTAGATTTTCACGGGTATAGGTATGCATGTTAGGGTGGATTCGGGTTTCTTCCCGTGTAGAAATCTGGTTGTTTTGGCGACATTTCGACGAGGTCTCACTCGTCATCTTCAGGCTGGTGTTCTGGCTTCTTTCTTCTTGAAGCAAAGCGTGATCTCAGTTGAGGTCCTTCTATAAATACTGCTGGGGGGGTGTGGTTTGCTTGCTCTGTTGCTGATTGTAGGTTCGTTTGTTCTTTTGTGATCTGCTGTGTGGCTGAGGCGATCGTTAAGGGCTTAACTGCTGGTGGGTTAGATGGCTGTTTAGAGACATCATGTGTGGGTGAGGTGTTGGATGTGTGTCTATTAGCCTTTTGTTTCTTAACGACCTTGGTGATGGGTGTTCTGGCAGCATCCTGGGCTTTGGTGGAGTGGGGTCCTGTGTCTTGTGAATTCATTTTGGTCTGGCTGCGTGTCTGTGGTCTCCCAATGTTTTTTTGGCGTGTGTAAGTGTGCTCCATGTGGTGGCTGGAGTGGGGAGTAGCGGTAGATGGTGCAGTCGTGGTTTTGTTATTGGATGGTGGTTTCGTTTCATCTGTGGGAAGGGTCTCGGTTTGTGTTTGGTGTGGATGGAAGGTGGTGGCATCTTGTGTCCTTTTGGACCTGGTGTCAGTCTTTGTGACAGAGGCTCGTCTGTTGACCAGGGCTAGTTTCCAGATGTCAGGCAAGCGGGAGGTGTCATCACGTTTATTCATGTTGTTTGGGTGTTTCTCTATTTCAATGGCTTCCATGATTATTCGACTGTTGAAGTGTTCAGTTTTGGAGATGAGTTTGGTTCTTTTAAAATCAATTTCATGACCTGTTGTTTTTATGTGCTGGAAGAGAGAGGAAGATTTTTCTTCTTTTTTTGACTGCGTTCTTGTGTTCTGCGATGCGTGCGCTTATTCTCCTGTTTGTCTGTCCGATGTATGTGGCTGGGCAGACTTTGCATGGTATTTCGTAGACTCCTTGGTTTTCTAGCTCAATCTTGTCTTTGGGGTTTCTTAAAATGTTGGCTATTTTTTGTTCGGTGCAAAAGGCTGTCTTGATATTGTGTTTGTGGAGAATTTTGCTTATTTTGTCTGTGGTGCCTTTGATGTAAGGGAGGAGGGCAGTGCCGTTGTTCTCTTCTGTTTCTTGGTTCTTGGGGGGTGTTTCTTTTTGGATTAGTTTGGTGATGGTGTTTTTTTGGAATCCGTTCGCAATTAAAGCATTCGAGAGAGTGTGTAATTCAGTTTTTAGGTGGTCTTTGTCAGCGAGGCGTTTGGTTCTGGAGATGAGGGTTTTTTGCTACGGAGTTGATCTGTGCAGGGTGGTGGTGTGATTGTGCATTTAAGTAGCGGTTTGTATGTGTATGTGTTTTTTTCCGGTAGATGGTATGTCCTAAGGAGCCGTCGGGTTTTTTGTAGATTAGGACGTCCAGGAAGGGAAGTTGGTTGTTGGCTTCTATTTCCATAGTGAATTGTATTTTGGGGTGTAGGCTGTTGAGATGTGTGAGGAAGTTGTTCAGTTTGTCTTTCCCGTGTGGCCAGATAACAAAGGTGTCGTCAACATATCTGAGCCAGAGTTTGGGTTTATGTTCGGACTTCTGTAACGCGTTGGTTTCAAAGTGTTCCATATATAGGTTTGCGATGACCGGTGAGAGGGGTGATCCCATGGGTGCTCCTTCTATCTGTTTGTATCTTTGTCCATTGTGGATGAAGTATGTGTTGGTTAGGCAGTGGTTGGTCAGATCTAGGATGTGCTTGGGGGGGTTGTATTTGTTGTGGATAGCTGTCAAGGCTTCTTGAATGGGCACTTGTGTGAAGAGCGAAACAACATCGAAGCTCACGAGTAGGTCATTGGGTTGTAGGTCTTGTTTCTTTATAATTTCTATGAAGTGGAACAAGTTTTGTACGTATGAAGAGATGGATTCTGCATAGGGCTGGAGTTGTTTGGCAAGAAATTTGGCGAGGTTTTGTAGGGGTGAGCCTATGGAGCTGACTATGGGTCTGAGAGGTGTTCCTTCTTTGTGAATCTTGGGGAGGCCGTAGAGCTTGGGGCATCTGGATGATTTCTCTCTGGGGATGATGCTTGGCTTGATTTCTTCACTTAAGGGTGAGGCTTTTATTTTGGCTTTGGTGGTTTTTTCCAGGTAGGTGGTGGGGTCTGTGTTCAAAGGTATGTAAGCAGGGTCTTGTAGTAGGTTGGATAGTTTGGCTTGGTAGTCAGATGTGTTCATCACCACTGTGGCATTGCCTTTGTCTGCTGGGAGAATGATTATGTTGTTGTCTTTCCTCAGGTTGGTGAGGGCTTTTTGTTCTTCTTTGTGTAAATTGCTTCTGGGTGGTTTGCTGGAGCAGAGGATATTGGTGACTTCGAGTCTGATTTTGTTGGCTTCATCTGGGTTGATTTTGGTTAGGCTGGCTTCCACTCCGCATATGATGTTTTCAGTGGGGATGTGTCTGGGGGCGACTGCAAAGTTGAATCCTTTGGACAGGACTTTGGTCTCTGCGATGGTGAGTGTCCTGTCTGATATGTTGTGAACTGTTTGTTTCATGGGCTGCTGTGGGGGGTTGGGCTTCTGGCGTTTTTCCAGTTTGTGGAGTTTGTTGGTGTGTATGTCTGTCTTGTGGGAGGTCTCTGTTTCAGCTCTCCAGGCGGCGAGTTTCTTGGATTTGTTCCAGAGTGTTGGGTGGATTTTGTTGCTGAGTTTGAGGTGGAGAGTGAGTAGGTCTCTGTTGGTTTGATCTAGTAGGTATCTTTTCTTGTGTAGTTCGTTTCTGATTAGGGCTAGTTCTGTTCTTTTCAGGATCCTTTCGCTGGATGGGGTTTTTGAGTGGAATTTCAGTTGGAAGCTTGTGGGGATCACATTTTTATCTCGGCAGTTGCGTAGGAATGCAATGTCACATAAGATGGTGGCTCTTCGGACTTCTAGTTTCTCGTAGGTTCTGGTCAGCTGGAAGGTTTCCTCCCCGTAGAGGTCGGATATTTGTTTTCGTAAATTTTCACGGGTATAGGTATGCATGTTAGCGTGGATTCGGGTTTCTTCCCGTGTAGAAATCTGGTTGTTTTGGTGACGTTTCGACGAGGTCTCACTCG
Source organism: Phrynocephalus guinanensis (assembly GCA_037367245.1). Lineage (NCBI taxonomy): Eukaryota > Metazoa > Chordata > Lepidosauria > Squamata > Agamidae > Phrynocephalus > Phrynocephalus guinanensis. The sequence goes on along the minus strand of CM074736.1, from coordinate 59,865,865 downwards.
TCATCTTCAGGCTGGTGTTCTGGCTTCTTTCTTCTTGAAGCAAAGCGTGATCTCAGTTGAAGTCCTTCTATAAATACTGCTGGGGGTGTGTGGTTTGCTTGCTCTGTTGCTGATTGTAGGTTCGTTTGTTCTTTTGTGATCTGCTGTGTGGCTGAGGCGATCGTTAAGGGCTTAACTGCTGGTGGGTTAAATGGCTGTTTAGAGACATCATGTGTGGGTGAGGTGTTGGATGTGTGTCTATTAGCCTTTTGTTTCTTAACGACCTTGGTGATGGGTGTTCTGGCAGCATCCTGGGCTTTGGTGGAGTGGGGTCCTGTGTCTTGTGAATTCATTTTGGTCTGGCTGCGTGTCTGTGGTCTCCCAATGTTTTTTTGGCGTGTGTAAGTGTGCTCTATGTGGTGGCTGGTGTGGGGAGTGGCGGTAGATGGTGCAGTCGTGGTTTTGTTATTGGATGGTGGTTTCGTTTCATCTGTGGAAAGGGTCTGGGTTTGTGTTTGGTGTGGATGGAAGGTGGTGGCATCTTGTGTCCTTTTGGACCTGGTGTCAGTCTTTGTGACAGAGGCTCGTCTGTTGACCAGGGCTAGTTTCCAGATGTCAGGCAAGCGGGAGGTGTCATCACGTTTATTCATGTTGTTTGGGTGTTTCTCTATTTCAATGGCTTCCATGATTATTCGACTGTTGAAGTGTTCAGTTTTGGAGATGAGTTTGGTTCTTTTAAAATCAATTTCATGACCTGTTGTTTTTATGTGCTGGAAGAGAGAGGAAGATTTTTCTTTTTTTTTGACTGCGTTCTTGTGTTCTGCGATGCGTGCGCTTATTCTCCTGTTTGTCTGTCCGATGTATGTGGCTGGGCAGACTTTGCATGGTATTTCGTAGACTCCTTGGTTTTCTAGCTCAATCTTGACTTTGGGGTTTCTTAAAATGTTGGCTATTTTTTGTTCGGTGCAAAAGGCTGTCTTGATATTGTGTTTGTGGAGAATTTTGCTTATTTTGTCTGTGGTGCCTTTGATGTAAGGGAGGAGGGCAGTGCCGTTGTTCTCTTCTGTTTCTTGGTTCTTGGGGGGTGTTTCTTTTTGGATTAGTTTGGTGATGGTGTTTTTTTGGAATCCGTTCGCAATTAAAGCATTCGAGAGAGTGTGTAATTCAGTTTTTAGGTGGTCTTTGTCAGCGAGGCGTTTGGTTCTGGAGATGAGGGTTTTTGCTACGGAGTTGATCTGTGCAGGGTGGTGGTGTGATTGTGCATTTAAGTAGCGGTTTGTATGTGTTTTTTTCTGGTAGATGGTATGTCCTAAGGAGCCGTCGGGTTTTTTGTAGATTAGGACGTCCAGGAAGGGAAGTTGGTTGTTGGCTTCTATTTCCATAGTGAATTGTATTTTGGGGTGTAGGCTGTTGAGATGTGTGAGGAAGTTGTTCAGTTTGTCTTTCCCGTGTGGCCAGATAACAAAGGTGTCGTCAACATATCTGAGCCAGAGTTTGGGTTTATGTTCGGACTTCTGTAACGCGTTGGTTTCAAAGTGTTCCATATATAGGTTTTCGATGACCGGTGAGAGGGGTGATCCCATGGGTGCTCCTTCTATCTGTTTGTATCTTTGTCCATTGTGGATGAAGTATGTGTTGGTTAGGCAGTGGTTGGTCAGATCTAGGATGTGCTTGGGGGGGTTGTATTTGTTGTGGATAGCTGTCAAGGCTTCTTGAATGGGCACTTGTGTGAAGAGCGAAACAACATCGAAGCTCACGAGTAGGTCATTGGGTTGTAGGTCTTGTTTCTTTATAATTTCTATGAAGTGGAACGAGTTTTGTACGTATGAAGAGATGGATTCTGCATAGGGCTGGAGTTGTTTGGCAAGAAATTTGGCGAGGTTTTGTAGGGGTGAGCCTATGGAGCTGACTATGGGTCTGAGAGGTGTTCCTTCTTTGTGAATCTTGGGGAGGCCGTAGAGCTTGGGGCATCTGGATGATTTCTCTCTGGGGATGATGCTTGGCTTGATTTCTTCACTTAAGGGTGAGGCTTTTATTTTGGCTTTGGTGGTTTTTTCCAGGTAGGTGGTGGGGTCTGTGTTCAAAGGTATGTAAGCAGGTTCTTGTAGTAGGTTGGATAGTTTGGCTTGGTAGTCAGATGTGTTCATCACCACTGTGGCATTGCCTTTGTCTGCTGGGAGAATGATTATGTTGTTGTCTTTCCTCAGGTTGGTGAGGGCTTTTTGTTCTTCTTTGTGTAAATTGCTTCTGGGTGGTTTGCTGGAGCAGAGGATATTGGTGACTTCGAGTCTGATTTTGTTGGCTTCTACCAGAAAAAAACACATACAAACCGCTACTTAAATGCACAATCACACCACCACCCTGCACAGATCAACTCCGTAGCAAAAACCCTCATCTCCAGAACCAAACGCCTCACTGACAAAGACCACCTAAAAACTGAATTACACACTCTCTCGAATGCTTTAATTGCGAACGGATTCCAAAAAAACACCATCACCAAACTAATCCAAAAAGAAACACCCCCCAAGAACCAAGAAACAGAAGAGAACAACGGCACTGCCCTCCTCCCTTACATCAAAGGCACCACAGACAAAATAAGCAAAATTCTCCACAAACACAATATCAAGACAGCCTTTTGCACCGAACAAAAAATAGCCAACATTTTAAGAAACCCCAAAGACAAGATTGAGCTAGAAAACCAAGGAGTCTACGAAATACCATGCAAAGTCTGCCCAGCCACATACATCGGACAGACAAACAGGAGAATAAGCGCACGCATCGCAGAACACAAGAACGCAGTCAAAAAAGAAGAAAAATCTTCCTCTCTCTTCCAGCACATAAAAACAACAGGTCATGAAATTGATTTTAAAAGAACCAAACTCATCTCCAAAACTGAACACTTCAACAGTCGAATAATCATGGAAGCCATTGAAATAGAGAAACACCCAAACAACATGAATAAACGTGATGACACCTCCCGCTTGCCTGACATCTGGAAACTAGCCCTGGTCAACAGACGAGCCTCTGTCACAAAGACTGACACCAGGTCCAAAAGGACACAAGATGCCACCACCTTCCATCCACACCAAACACAAACCCAGACCCTTCCCACAGATGAAACGAAACCACCATCCAATAACAAAACCAAGACTGCACCATCTACCGCCACTCCCCACTCCAGCCACCACATAGAGCACACTTACACACGCCAAAAAAACATTGGGAGACCACAGACACGCAGCCAGACCAAAATGAATTCACAAGACACAGGACCCCACTCCACCAAAGCCCAGGATGCTGCCAGAACACCCATCACCAAGGTCGTTAAGAAACAAAAGGCTAATAGACACACATCCAACACCTCACCCACACATGATGTCTCTAAACAGCCATCTTACCCACCAGCAGTTAAGCCCTTAACGATCGCCTCAGCCACACAGCAGATCACAAAAGAACAAACGAACCTACAATCAGCAACAGAGCAAGCAAACCACACACCCCCAGCAGTATTTATAGAAGGACTTCAACTGAGATCACGCTTTGCTTCAAGAAGAAAGAAGCCAGAACACCAGCCTGAAGATGACGAGTGAGACCTCGTCGAAACGTCGCCAAAACAACCAGATTTCTACACGGGAAGAAACCCGAATCCACCCTAACATATATATATATATATATATATATATATAATGCCAATTTCTGGACAATGTTTATATATATATGACAGATACACTCAGTCCTCCTCACAGAGCCCCCCACCACATGCCCTTAGGAGCACATGAGACAACTAGATACCTTTCTCCTGATGCCACTTCCCTGAGTCTGGCATTTTGAGATACCCTCCTTTTAAGCCTATAGATAACATATCATGGCTTGTAACCTGTGATACACTTTTCCTCCAGAAATCCATCCAATCCCTTATAAAGGCATCTAGGCAAAAAGCCATCACCACTTAAATCACAATAAGCTCTGTTCTAAATTGACTTAGAAATCACGTGGTATCGAGGTCAGTGTGTGCATCCTCTTGGGCCAACTGTTAATACATTTTAAAGTTGTATTGCGTATTGGTTGAGGGGGGCACACTGGCTTTTAAAATCATTTCATTGAGGATTGCCCCCTTGTGCTCACGCTGGCCACTTGGCCCTCTGCAGTGGTGAGATGAGGGAGGATGAAAGAGGGTCAAGCTGACTGTCTCTTTGGAAAGCTTGACTGCTTTTGTCCCTTTAAGAATGCTCTGGCTGTTCCCATTTGTACCCACAGAATACATCACAGAAATTTAAGGTGGGTGGCTTTGCAGTAGAACAAAAACACCGATCTAAGCATGGAACCTTCTGAATCCACATGATTTTAACATTGGATATGCCCCAAAGCCCAGGCAAATGATGTCCCAATTGTACCCGGAAAATACACCATTTCTTTTTTTATCATTGGGATCATGCCTTCAAAGGCTGCAAATTACCCTGTGATCACTCACATTGCTTACTTAAACCATCATTTCCTTTAGCTGTGGGGTGGGATCTTTAGCTGTGCCTCTCTTAACTCTGTTAATTCAGGTAAAAGTCAAACATATAGCTTTATTTTAGCTAAGAATAGCAGTAAAAGGCACAGAAGGTCCTTCATGTTAGACTGCCATGTCCCTGGCTCCTGAACAAGGAGGGCTCAATACCTGATATTTGGCAGTGCTCTCCCCTGTTTCCCAGGTTCTTTAGAGAATATGACATCTGAGATACCGTTTGTAAAAGATTTAGTTTTGTCAGATTCTGTCAAAATGGATGGTTGGTCTTACTAGTAGAGCAACGTGTCAGCTGTCTATGCAAATCATATTGTTAGTCAGCTCCTGGCTTAGGTTGAATGATCTCCTTTCATGAGTCTCAAGAGGGCATCTTTAGAGCAGATGCACCTTCAGAGATCTGACTTCTAAGAGTGGTGGAAAGTAAGCCTTCCTTTTGCCTCTTCCCCAGAGTCCTTTTGAAATTCTCTCTCTCTCTCTCTCTCTCTCTCTCTCTCTCTCTCTCTCTCTCTCTCTCTCTCTCAATACAGCCTTATTTTCTATACAGAGAAACAATTTTATTATACTGGAAGAGGCAAATTTGAAGATGTTCAATAAAGAGTCACACTCCAGGAGGCTAATAATATCTACCCGGCATAATGCATGTTTTTGCACTGAATTTTCTTGTGGGAAATTTTGCTTTTTTGTTCTTGTGCTTGTTTAGGCCTGAAACATATAAATAAATAAAAAACCCTCTGGAAGAAATTACAGCTGTTAATATCAGCAGTCATACTATAGATTGCATGTGCTGGTATTTGAATCTTCATGATTGTCCAAATGTTTTCCCAGATGCAAGTGTTATTGTTCAGTACAATAATGCTGCAAATTGTTGATTTGAAGACAAATGCCTCAGACTGTAACAAATATGTCAAAGCTAATTCTGTGCCAACATTTTCTCCCATTCAAATTCAATTTTAGAGAAATAAAGTTCTCTCGAAAAAGAATTTCGGAGAAATTTTCAGTGGTGAATTTTAGGAGTCACAAGCTTATTCTGGCTTAGGAGCAGATGTGCATTGTTCTTCTTATACTAGGCAATAATATTTGTGTAATAAAATCAGATATTACATGTTGCTATTGTTGTGAGCAAGAACCTATGCATCCAAATGTCTGAGGTCCAGAGATACTCCAACCCGTCATGCCTGTCCCCATTGACACCTCCATCTACTGACTCCAAGTGTTTTCTGCCTATACCCCAGAAACACAACTTGATGAAGACAACAAGTTTCAATTCTGGAATGAACTACAGGCCAGAATCACTCCCTGCCCTGAAGAAGACTTACTTGGCCATGTTGGAAGCTTCCAGGACAGATACCAGTGCCATGGGAACCAAAGTTATGGAAACTTCAACGAAGATGGGTTATGAATCTTTGATTTTGCAGAACCAAATGATCCCAGAATCTGTAACAAGCTTACAGTTCAATCAGGTCTAGGCAGCCAGATGACAATCCAGTCTAGGCAGCAGAATAACAGACCAGTCCAGGCAGCCAGTCCAAAAAGCATCCCGGCTCAGGCAGTGCTGAAACAAGGCGAGCCCTGCAGCCACTTCAGGCATATCTAAAATGCTCTAGGTCATAGTGGGTGCTCAGCCACAATGTCCTGGGTCCTCCAGGCCAAAGAACAGGGTGAGGAAATCAACAGTTCCAGGTGCCGTCCACCTGGCTGGCCTCTCTAACAATTTCCAGTGATGGTTGGAGTGCACCAAGGTTCCGCAGTGCTGTCATTCCTGTTTATTCCTGATCTGTTTTGACAACTCAGTCTGTCTCTTTTTTTCCCCTAGCCTATCTTTGACTTTTAATGTTATTTGTGGTTGCTGATTTAAATTATGCTTTATGATGTCATTTTATTTTTAGATAGTGTATCTTGTATACGGTACTAATGTTGAAACTTTTGTAAACCGCTCAGAGTGGCATTGGTGCCAGATGGTGCGGTATATAAATCAAATAAATAATAATAATAATAATAAATATCTTAGTAATGGGTACCAGCACACAAGATCTGTAGCAGAATGCTCCTGGATCATGCTCGAGTCTATGCTGACAATGTCATGCTTCTTACTATCATTAGGAATGAACTACAGTGGAAAATTCAGACTTTGAATGACTGCCTCAACCATATGGGACTCCAACCGAACAGAGTATGCAGAGACTGTTATCACCTATGGAATGCTCGATATCAATGGACAAAACTGGGCCTGTTGCCTGTGCACATTCACCCACAGCTCAGCTGCTCATCATAATTTTGTTTGGCAAGAACATAAGAGAGGACATTCTCACCCGCTTTTCAAGAAGGTACGTTTCCATCTTTGCCTAACATTTGCTTCTTCTGTGAGCAGGCAAATTTTTTCTTATTCAAACAGTCTTCTGGTTTTCAAACTGTATTCTCAATTACTGAAGTAGATCTGAACTATTCATTCCCTATGTTTATTAGTGCATTTTTAAAATCATAATTTTGCAGAAATGTTAGGCATGGAGTGCCATTTGTGGTAGAAGGGGGGATTAACAAACTTGCACCAGACACTTAAGATCAACCTGCACTTCCTTGAGATTAGAATTCTGAAAATAGCCTGAAAATTCTCAGCATCAGAGCCCTAAAACATGTATGTCATTCCATCTAGTCTGTTTCTGCTATACCCAACTTTTAAATAATATTTATATTGTAATTAGACATGGGCACGACTTGGCAAAATTCTCGTTTCCATTTCCGTTCCTCGTTTCCGTTACTCAACGGAAACGGTAACGACAATTAAGCCGTCAGAACTCGAACTCGAACCGAAAAAAGAAAAATTGGGTCTGATTTGTCGTTGTCGTTCCTGGCATCGCGCGGCGATCACGCGATGCCAAGCGCAAGCGGCACAGAAAAAAAGTTTTAAAAGGAAAAACCCCCGATTCCCGGCCAAAAAAGCAGGCGAAAATATGCCTGCCTGAGGGCACCTACCAGAGGGGTGGTTTCTGGGGGGGGGTCCCCACTCCAGCCTTCCCCCCCTCCCCGTCCTGGGCTGCTGGTACCAGGCTGGGAGGGGGCATCCTCGGCGGCATCTTCATTTGCTATGCAGTGCGGGGGGATCCACTTTTTTTTAAATTGTGGTCCAAAAACCCACTAAAGCACCACAGAAACATGCGAAAATTAGCTCTTTTATATGCCTGGTTTTTTATAGTAGCAGCAGTGGGTTTTTCTTGCAACAAAACATCTCCATTGATTTTATTTTATTTTATTTTATTTTTATTTTTATTTTTTACACGTGCGCAATGATGGGCTGGCCATGGGATGGGACCATGCAAATTTTTGGACCCATTCCACCAATCGCATGGCCAGGTTTTGACTGACACTTCTGGATGTGCCAGAGGGTATAAAAAGGCGAGGCACTCCGAGAACACTCGCAGTCCGGGTTTGGATGTGGGTGGAGAGGGCTGTAGCTGGCTGCTGTGCTAGACTAGTTTCAATTTCGCGGAGCCTTTAGATTTCAGTTAGGCAGTCAGGGAGGGAATAATTGATTCAATTGAATTTTTAGGAAATATTTCATTCCCTGTCTGCTGTGGGGAATAGCAACACAGTTTATTCCTTTATGCTCCTGCAGTTGGTCAGGATTTTTTTTCTGATATTGGTTTAGGTTTGACTGGGGGGGGAGGTGTGGATTTATTTTAAAAATATATATTGAATATACTACCATTCCGTATTTATTTTCTATTTTACAAAGTTCATTTTCATTTCATTTCTAGCAGTTTTCTTTATTCTCTCCTCTCCTTTTTGTGAGAGAGGATTTATTTCATTTAGTGCTTCAAGTTCAAAGGGGAGGTTTTTGGGAGGCTTGGTGTGGATTTATTTTAAAAATATATTGAATATACTACCATTTATTTTCTATTTTCAAAAGTTCATTTTCATTTGCTTGGTGGCTGGCAACAAGTTCCTTTTCCCTGCCTCTAGCACAGTGCTGTGGGTTCTGGGAATAGCAAGCCTAGCAGTTTTCTTTATTCTCTCCTCTCCTTTTTGTGAGAGAGAGAGGATTTATTTCATTTAGTGCTTCAAGTTCAAAGTCCAAGAGAAAAAAAAGAAATATGCATTCTGCCCACTTTGTTTGCTTTGATAGGATGCATGCAGTCTTGTGCAATGTGCAGCAGCAATCACCCAGTTTAAAGTGTTTTCCGCCTGCTCTGGGTCATTGTGGGACCTGCAGCCGCCGCCCGTGTGCCCACCCCTCCCCCCTGCCGCTGTCGCCGCCCACCCATGCCCCCTGCCACCACCGCCCGCCCGCACCTCCCCGCCACCGCACCCCGCCCGCCGCCTAGGGCGCAAAAACACCTAGCGCGCCGGCCCTGATTGCGCGGGACGCCAATGGGATGTCCGGGACTGGGACGTCAAATCGCGCTAAATTGCGTGGAAACGTCAAATGACAAACAACACGACGAAACGACAAATTTTTGAAAAATTTCGTGACAAACGGAAACGACCCGAAACGAACCCGTCCCAAAAAAAGACAACTCGAAAAAAAAAAAAATTCATGGTCGTGCCCATCTCTAATTGTAATATGTGTTTTATAGATGGATAATATTTCTTCTTTAGGAATGGAGTTCTTTGATCAAATGAGTCCAAATTAATTATTTTTGCAAGTATATTTTCTAATTCTAATTAGAAAATAATTATAATTATTTTTGAAAGTATATTTTCTAATTCTATTTTGTAGAATAGAAGCATCATTGATTGAAGTACAGATATCCAGGTGCAAACCTACTGATGCGTTGGCAGCCTTTATAAAAATGTGTGTGCATTATATTCCGTCAAGTTTTCCTCTTGGAGGAAAAGTCCATCACTTAGGCTTTTAAAAAGTCCATCACCAGGCTTAAAACCAGGCTACATAAAGGGCCTGATGCAGGGGAGTCATATCAGGAGACAGATATCTAGTCTCTTGCACTCCCAGAGGCATTTGGTGGGGACACTGTGAGATACAGGAAGCTGGAGTAGATGGGCTTGATCCAGCATGGCTCTTCTTATGTTCTTATGTTCTTATATTCTTATTTAAATGACTTAAACCAACCTTAATAGTGTTTCAAGGTAAATAGGATGTGGTGGGACTGTTTTTTTTACTAGTCCCCAAACCAAGGAAGTTACCAAGACCAAATGAGGTACCAAACCCAGAGGATCCTCAATCATAACCCATCATTATATCAACCATGGTGGTCACCAAACACCCAAGCAGAAATTTATATGTTATAATGGCCAAAATCCTGTTGCACAGTTACAACACTGGTTTAAAATGTAGATGCAAATTAAGAAACCTTCACTGATGTTATTTGCTGCACATTGAGTTGCATGACTCAGTAGGCAACAAAGAACATCCATGGGGATTCTTACTGTAATTGACTTCAAAAGTTACAGAATTTATGTAATGGCATAAGATTAGAGATGAGCATAAATCACCAGTTTGATGGTTTGTGTTGGTTCCTTCGGACAAACAGGTATTTCCCCATTCCCATCTCAGCCTTTTCAGTGCCCACTCAGTGGCAATGTCCTGGCTTCCCTGGGTCCTGCCTCCTCTGGGTGTTGCCTCTGGAGGAGGCACGACTGGGAGCCACCAACTATCTGTTCATCCAAAGGACAAACTGTCACGAACCGCCAAACAGCAGTGCAACTGAAAAATTATGTAACTCTTAATCATTGTGTGCTGCTCGCCGTCAGAGAATATCTGATTTAATGAGAGTATATTGCTACAGCCGGGCAAATCTGAAAGCTTCCCTTTGTCCCATGTTAATATTTTTGCAATCACAAGTCCCGTCCCATCCCCCATTACATACATAGTTTATGAAGGAATCTGTGCAGTTTGGAAAGTTCTTATTGGAAATAAATGTGATGAAATCCTCAGCCATGCAGAGTGGCTAAATTCAAAAGGTACAGCTATTCTTAGAATGCAGATGATATTATATGTGCCTGAGATGTAGCTGCTAAAGGGTGAGGCTCCCATTCTAAAGGTTCTTAAAAAGAAATGGAAATGCAGAAATATGGCTGAAATCATAGAGCGTTTAAGACTTAACACTTGAGGCTTTTCTCCTAGATGCACAGCTGTCTCTGGGTAAGCCTAGCAAGGGTTTGTTTGAATGGTTTGGTCTAGTTGAAGGCCAGGGCGGTTTGGTCGTTTTTCTAGTGACCACATGATATACCATCCCTGGTCTATGCCTTGCCATCCTTGTTGGGGTTCTTGTCAGGGGCTACTTGTTTGTTTGTTTGTTTTTTGGTAGTTGTATATGAGAGAGAGGGGGGAGGGAGGGAGAGGGAGGGAGACGGATCATTCCATTTTGGTTTGCCAAATTTTGGATTGCCAGGATGAAACTGGCAATCACACACGGATAACTTGAGCTGTTACTTTGTTCAAGCTGCATCACCATTTTGGGAAATTGAAAACTTGCCCTGTGGAGGGGGAGAAAGAGGAAACAGGCAAAGATCTGCTTTGCCACTTAGATTTTTTTTCTAAGCTTCCTCCTCTCCCACAGAGCAGAAGAAAGAGTGATTTTTTTAATATGCTTTTGTTATAAAAACTGTCTAAAATTTAAAATTTCTTCATTATATATTCAATATAAAGAAACTGAGAGATGTAAAAAAAAAACCAAGGGGAAATTGTGGAAAAAAGTTAAACAGAAGGGTGACTAGATGACCCAATTATCCCAATGTCGGTCATCCAACATTGTTCTAAATAGGGTGCCTTTGAGGTATGGTATATCATTTAGGGCAGTGATGGCAAAACTTTTTAGAGACCGAGTGCCCAAACTGCGATTCAAAACCCACTATTTTTTTTTGTTTTTTGCAAAGTGCCAATACAGCAATATAACCTGAATATAGGTGGCTGTGAAGGGGCGATGTCAGGTGCCCACAGAAAGGGCTCCAAGTGCCGCCTTTGGCACCCGTGCCATAGATTCGCCAACACTGACTTAGGTTGATCCTTATATTCACAAGCAAGGGTCAGATAGTTTGGAGGCACAAAACCCTGCAGCATTCTTCCATTTAAGGAGAAAAGGAAAAATAAATTTTTAAAAAGGTTCCCCTTCTCCTATAAGTATGAAGTGTACTGCGTATACTGTCCTTGAGTATACTGTTTTTTGAGAACGAAATTCTATTTTCCAAGAGCAACCACTTTCTGTGCTATCATCCTGAAATACCAGAGCTTGGAGGTAGGAGGGGGGGGAAAACACTTCCAGGAATCATAATCACATTACCCCAGTTAAGTCATGGTCTGTGGCATAAAGTTGTTAGCGGAACAGCCTCAATAATGTGTGTGTTCATGAGCTTGCCCATATGGTGCCCTTTTTAAACCATTTAAAATCCATAATTCAAGAATGTTTTCATGTTCTCTTGAGATAATCAAGATACTTGTGAATGCAGATGCCATAATAATGGTCATTTTGGCTATTTTCCAAATGATATGTTCCCTGAAAAATATTTGCAAATTATATTCGCTCTTTGAAGATTCCAGCCAGGGGGAGTAAGCAACTGTTAACCTTCATGTGCTTTTAAAGGGCTCCATTAGGACTAGAGCATCTGGACCAATACAGATCTACTAAGATTGTTCATTCCTCATCCACAACTTTATTTGGTAAACCTGAATTTCATATGCTCTATTGCATGTTTAACATATACCATGTGGCTGTTTGTACTTTAATTGCCACATTAAACTGATGGTTATGTAGGGGGAAAATTGGCAGAACTAGCCAAACCTGGCATGTGAATTTGTTTAACTCCTTGAAGGTTATATCAAGGAATAATCATCGCCTGCTCGGTGGTCTAGATGATTGGATTTCTTATTATTGGGGATGCACTGAAGTGTGAAATAGAAAACCCATTGCTCTGGGTGAGAAAAGGAAGGTCTCAGCTTGGGGGGATAACAGTGACAAGTTCTTTAATTATATTAGTAATGTCTGCCAAGAAAGCACCAGCCAAGGCACTACTAGTCGGCCAGAAGAAAAAGTGTGAATTGGTATGGGAAAGCTATAATGAGCCACAGGTGTTTCCATCATACACATTGATCCACTATTGGTTCTGAAAGTCTTTCATATATCATGATTTCCTGTTGGAGATTTTTCATTAAATATCTCCTGGTTTTCAAGATGTTGTGTTAACTGTTATAAGCATTAAACGATTCAATTGCACTGCATTTTAAAATTTAACAAACACATGCCATTTTACATCCAGGCAGATCTACTACACTACCATAACATGGATGGTTTCTTAAGCCATTCAAATAATGCATATAATTATAAGAAACACAACAAAAGCAATGTTCATTGGCATTTTGCCCTGTTTACAGATTTCATCCAACTGTGTTATTCCTCTGTAATAAAAGTCCAATATGTACCCTAAAATCTTCTCTAGTAAGTTCTCAGCATTTACTCAGTGAATGGGTTACTTCTGTCCATACACAAGATATGTGCCTGTGAAGTTCAAAGTTGTTGAGGTTGTTTCCATGAAAGGGACCATTAATGCCAACTGATAGAGATGGGCACGACTTAGCGGTATTCCCGTTTCCGTTTCCGTTACTCGGTTCCGTTACTCTACGGAAACGGTAACGGGAATTACTCCGCCAGACTTCGAGCTCGAACCGACGAACGAACAATTTTGGTCTGATTTGTCGTGCTCGTTCCTTGCATCGCGCAATTGCGCGATGCCACGCGGCACAGAAAAAAAGTTTTTAAAAGTTAAAAAAACCCGGTTCCCGGCCAAAAAGCAGGCGGAAAAATGCCTGCCGTGCCTCAGGGCACCTACCAGAGGGGTTGTTTCTGGAGGTCCCCGGCCTCCCCCCTCATCCCCCGTCCTGGGCTGCTCTGGTGGGACTCGCCGCAGGCTCGCAGCCAGCAAAAAGCCCAGTCTCGCCGCCGGCCGCCTGCAATTAAAGCTCAAGCAAGCGGCACGGACGGCACAGGAAAAAACTTTTAAACTCTCCCCCCACCCATTCCCGGGCCAAAAAAGCAGGCGGAAAAATGCCTGCTTGACTAAGGGCGCAGGGCACCTACCGGAGGGGTGGTTTCTGGAGGGGGGGTCCCGCCTCCCCCCTGTCCTGGGCAGCCGGACTCGGGTCGCCATTTCGCCATGCCATGCGGTGCGGGCGGGGGATCCAAAATGGGGCGGCAAACGCAATATTGTTTTTGAAATCGTGGTCCAAAACACACAAGCACAACAGAAACACGCGAAAATTTATAAACTGCCAGATTTTTCACAGTAGCAGTGGGTTTTTTCTTGCAACAAAATGTCTCTCCTCTCCTCCTCTGTTCTCCATTGATTTTATTTTATTTTATTTTTTTTACACCTGCGCAATGATGGGCTGGCCGAGTGGCCAGCCATGTGGGAGTGGACAACCATGCAAATTTTTGGAGCCATCCCCCCAGTCGCATGGCCACTTGGCCATGGAGACTTCTGGGATGTGCCAAAAAGCCCCCTAAAACCTGCCCTAGCCCTAACCCTAACCCTTGACTCCGTACCCATACGTCACAGACTGTCTTCTTAGTGGGTCAGAGAGGCACCCAGAGGTCAACCCACTAGCCCACTGTAACCTTACCCGTCACTAGCCTAACCCTAGCCATTGCACTAAGCCACCTTAAAGCCAGATCTACTTGCTTGCATTGCACTACACGCAGCAAGTACAATTCCCTTCTGTGTGAGACATGGTGGTGCGGGAGCCTTGTACAGGGAAGGCATGACGCTATCACTCTCACACTGGTCTCACTGTCTGCACATTATGTTATGCAATATCCATATGGCTATTGCATAGCATTTTGCAGCAGCAGCAGGTGAGGAGGGGAGACCCCCATGTAGAGGGGTCTCTCTTGGAGCCTGCTTCCCCTTCCTAGTGGCAGGAGGCATCCACGGGTGCCTCCAGGAGCCCACTTTCCCTTTATAGCGGGCCAGAGGAGGCACCCACCCCACAGAGGTGCCTCCAGGAGCCCGCTCCCCCCCCCCAAAACAGTACTAACGACAACGAAAAAACGAAAAAACGAACCGACTAATTTTTGCGAATTTTCGCGAAAACTGGGAAATGAGCCGAAACGGGACCGGCCCGACTAACGACAACTCGAAAAATTTTTTTTTCAAGTCGTGCCCATCTCTACCAACTGATCCATTTTGGAAAACAACCTCCTAAGTTAGTTTCACCTAATATTGTATGTGTGCTGATGAAAACAATGTATATTAATGTATGATTGCTCTAAAAATAAATAGTGGCACACTGATGGGTTTTCCATTTCCTTTCATGGACGTGGGCATCAGACTTGCTAGATTTCATTGGAGATGCTCTCTCTCAGCTTCATGGATTTGGGGGAATGATTCACCCGAGTAGTCTCTTGTTAATGTAGGACTATGAAGAAGTTTTAATAGATCCAGTATAGAAAGAATCAAGCCACAGACCTATTTAAAAGTAAGGATTGCAGATGAAAGCAAAAACTAACATGCAGTTGACCATACAAAATACTAACATTTGGAAAATGGCTAGCTTTCTAGTAATACAAAATAATTGGAAAGGGAAAAATCTATCCTTCTACTGAATAAAGTGAAGAAAAATAGCATGAAGCAACTTGGTGGGATATAACAGAAAAAATGTATCACCATCATTTATTTGATTCAATATTTTCACAATCTGAGTCCGTACCCTTTTCTTGTGTGATGATAAGGTTGCTCCTTGAACTGTTATTTCTCCATAGGAATCATGAAGGGTTATCTGTTTTAAAACAACTGATGTTAGGAAAGGAATACATACACAGAGATAGTTATATTTTCTGAATTGTTGGTTTCATTTCAAATTGTAGAGTGTGAACACACAATATGGATCATTGATGTAACAAGGACTTCTGTCTTTATGTCCTTGTCCTACTAAACTTTGTGACCTCAGCTCCCACCCACCCAACCCCTTTGCAGGGTGGTTTGTGGTATAAAAAGGTTTTGTTTTGGTTTTTAAGCTATTAAAATAATCCAGTGGGTTGTATGCCTTCTTTTACAAGGCATACAATTCCACATGCTTTTTTCTGTTAGAAATCATCTCTCTATAATCTAAGTCTTTTTGTGCATTCATTCCCTCATAATGTATTATTTACTTTATAAGTGTTTCCCACTTACCCAATTTACTCCTTTCAGCAACATTTCACTTCTGATTAGTTTCATTGAAAAAGATTGCCTTGAAATACCTAATGCTCGGTTTTGTCATTGTCTTTCTGTGTGTTTTAAAGAGCCTGTTCTGTACGGTGAACTTTAATTGCAGCACTTATGATGTACTGATGCTTCTAGGCACTTAGCTGAAACAGGTTACATTGAAATACTATTACATTTTAACGTGTTTTCACAGGTTACATTGTTAAAGAGCTGGATGACCTTGGAAGAGCTACTAAACAAGCAGCAACTCTCTGAGGAAAGAGAAAATCTCTGGGTCGTTGGCCTTGGCAAGACAGCACAGCTCACAAGACACTTTCAAAAGCATGCTGTAGGTGCAGTTAAATCCTGGATTTAGAATCCTGTGATCATCTAATTAGTTAACTGTGGTCCCACTGTGTACCTCTTGAGCCAAATATATATTTTACTATCCATGCAAGTTATGGCTAAAGTTCATGGCTTCACTGACGTGCTACTATGTTCTAATTATGCTGTAACTATAGGGTACAAAGGGGTCAGTTACCATCTGAAGTGAATGCAAGGCGAAACAATTAACTGAATATAACCTCACTGGCAAATCACTGATAGAAGAACCTGCTTAGAATTGAAGCCATTCTCTTATTTATGGCAGGCTTTGCTGAATTAGACTCATCTGTTAGCATGGGGTGAGCAACACATAGCCCCAGGCTCATTTGTGCCCTCTCCAGCACATACGAAAACCCATAGCGCTAAAATGCATTTCCAAATCATGGCACCCAATGTCAGCAGCAGCTGAGGAAGACTCCATTGAAAGTGAAGAGTTGTTTGACATGGGGTTTTTGGACTAGACAATTTGATGCCATGTTTTGGCAGGGGGGGCTTATAAAGTTGATGTGTTAGCCATTTTTTGCCAGCATGGGACTGCAGTGGGGAGGGAGGGAGGGAGGGAGAGAGAGAGGGAGAGAGAGAGAGAGAGAGAGAGAGAGAGAGAGAGTTGCGTCGTTACAGTCGTGACCGACTCTTCGTGACCTCATGCCCATGGAGTTTTCTTGGCAGGAATACTGGAGTGGTTTGCCAGTTCCTACTCCAGGCGCCTACAACACCTGGTATTCCCTGGTGGTCTCCCATCCAAGTACTAACCAGTAGAGATGGGCACGAAATGATTTTTTTTTGTTCTGTTATTTGTTCTTCATTTTGTTAGGTAACGAAATGAATAACAAACCCCAGAGTAATTTAAGAACAAAACAAGCCAAACTAGAAAAATTGGTTCGGTGAGGATCGTTTCGTTCTTCCGCTGGCGATGACAGCCAGGCTGTCATCATCCATGGGGAGGACTGTCTATAGAGAGCCCCGTTCTCACCTCCGCATGCGTATGCGGAACCGGGGCTCCCTTTAATGGGATCTCCACTGCGGATGCATGACAGCCGGGCCGGCTGTCATCCAATTGCGGCGGAGGGTGCTTGGGAAAGGGCTGCGATCTCCGCCACGGGTGCATGACAGCCGGCCCAACCGTCATCCACTTGCAGCAAAGGGCACTCAGGATCGCAGCCCCCTCTCCAGCTTTCTCCGTCGCGGGTGCATGACAGACAGGCCAGCTGTCATGCACTCGTGGCAGAGGGCGGCTGAGACGGGGCTGCGATCCCACCACCACATGCAGAGGTGGGATCGCGGCTCCCTCTCAAGGGATCTCCGCCACCAGGGGATGACAGGTGGGCCGGCTGTCATCCAACCACGATGGAGATTGGTTGAGAGAGGGTTGTGGTCTCACCTCTGCATGCAGAGGTGGGATCATGGCTCCCTCTCAAAGGATCTCCACTACGGGTTGATGACAGCCGACGGTCGAGAGAAGGCCCCGCTCCCATCTCCACGTGCGGAGGCGGGACCGGGGCTCTCTTTAAAGGGATATTCCCCACGGTGGATGATAGTGCACCCGGCGCTGTCATCCACCGCAGGGAAGAAGAAGAGACCCCCATTCCCAAAACAACAAAAAATGAAACAAATTTTTTAAAAAAATCATTTCCTTACCACGAAAACGAAGGGAGATGGGCCACGAAAGAGAATGGAAATGAAACACTATTTTTCCGTTTCATGCCCATCTCTACTAACCAGGGCCGACCCTGCTTAGCTTCCAAAATCAGGTGAGATCAGATGTGCTTAGGGCACAGCTGTATTTCTCAAAAAGAACCTTCTAGGCTGCAAGGCAGTTCAGGACTTAATTTCAGGTTTTCTTTACAAAAAATATCTTCTTCATTTTCAGCAAGAAGAAGCTTTTGGTTTGATCTGCTCACTTCCTGCCCATCTCTATGATATTGGATGCACATGTGAATTAAATTTAGCAGGCCTTGCTATACTTTATCCCAATGTTTTTAAGTTGGTTTTTAAGTTGCACTCAGCATCTTTTAACATGACCTGATGCAGGGGTCAGTTCATGCACAAGAGAGTTTCCTTAGCATACTCCCTTTCTTGGATCATGTGACAGTATTTCATTTTCTTTTAAAATAGATGGGCGCTATAAGCCATAATTCATAACCTAGCCAAGGACAGCTGTCTTATTTAGTTGTGAAAAGGTATGTAGGTACTTCCTCTTTTTTAAAAAATGGATTGTATTACTTTTGCCTTTCAGCATTAATATTTTTCTTTTTTTTGCCAGTTTTTTGAAGCAAGATCAGCCTGAGATATGCAGCTGATAACTGAAGAATAATTACTGCATGTGTTCTAAACTGAGTGGCATTACTAATAGAAGCAGTGTTAAAAATATGATTTATTTTTGAAGGGGAAAAAACCTGCAACCACATTATTATTAGGACTGTACTATACATCCTGTTTGCATAAATCAGATTGCATAATTATGGAACTACCATTCTGAAATGAGTTCAACAGCCATCTACGTCAGCTCTATGTTGATTAACCTTATTCTGTCTACCTGGGACTATAGGAGGAGGATAACCATCAAGCATCATTCATCCTAGAAGAATGTCTGGTAGGCTTTGTTTAATCTAGAACATAAGAATTGTTCTGAATCAGGATACTGATTTATCTAGTTCACTGTCCACTAAAGAGACAGGAAAACATGACTGCAGTAGCATTCCATGCAAGCTCATTAATGATCATTCCTGTATTTGGAAGCATTGATAAGACTTTGGATGATTTTTTCTTAAAATAGCCACATCACTTAGTTTAGTCTTCTGAACTAAGTAGCTTCACTAAATCTGGATGCTACTGTATTCTGTAGATCTTTTAAATTGACTTTTTCTGCATCCTCTACTTGGTTCAGTGATCAGACCAGTACACATTTGTCCAAGTGTTGTATTGTGATATATTTGCATTACACCAGCATTAATGAGATGCACAGTTTTAATTTCCTTTCCTAATGACTCCCCAACATGATTTTTTTCAAAGCTACGATGCACAGGATCATTTTAAGACAATGCTACTTAGCATTATTCTGCACCTTCCTGTTGTCTTGGACTTCAAGTCACACTTGCCTCAGCCAACCCGAGAACTACTGGGACACGTAGGTAAATATGAGTCATGTAATAACTAGGGGATGGGAGTTTTAGGGCACTCATTTATTGGATCTATGTGAGGGTAATTGAAATAGGCTTAGGTTCCATGTAGGGCTGCTCTGCTGCTGTCACTGTTCTGTACACAAGCTTCTCAAATGCCACAGGTGGCTCTGGGTCTGAGCTGCATGCTCCTTATACTGAAAATAAGAAATCCGGCTGTTGTAGGGTGGAAGGCATTTTATATTCAGGCCACAACCATGCTAGAATGGCAGCATCCTAACTATACTGCACAGCAGACACCGCTTTCATAATAGAGATGACTGATTTGAAAGTGCTCAGTTAATTTACATTGCAGAAAATGACAACATGCTGTCACAAAGGGTGACAGCAACAGAAGTGGTGTTAAGGTTATTACTGTCTTCTAGCTTCTTTTTAAAGTGTAGACAAAAGTGTGACTTTATTTTAAGAATGAGCATAGGATTGAAAAGCATTTGTCATGGGTATAATAACCGGCATATCATGGATCAGTATTGATTCAGAACAATTGAAAACGGGCTGGATTTTTATCTTTGCTTGGTAAACTTGCCCACAGCTAGCTATGATATTATGATATATTGGGGCAGTCACTTTGCATGGGATGTACACTGGCCTAACTAGTGCTGAATAAAGGGGGACTGGTAACTCATGAGAGTGCATTTGCCCCAGGGCATGCAGCAGTCTGGGGGCACCTGGAGGGAGAGCAGCAGGAGGAAGCCATACACCATCCATCCAGAAGTCCTCTTTTCACCCCACACTTGGCAATCCTTAGTGAGGGGAAAGGAGAAGTGGGAAGCAGAAAGTGGTTTTTTTCACAAGCAGCACTTCTGTCAGTTGCTCCCACCTCCTCTTTCCCCCCAGCCCCACTAAGGCTTGGTGATCATTAACCTGGGAAAAGGAGGAGAGGGAAGCGTACTGTTCCCCCCAGGATCAGGCACCCTTTGCTTGGTCAGTGAGATGCTTTTGAGGTGCAGGAGGGGGCACAAAAGCTGACTTTGTCCCAGGGTGCTCCAAACCCTAGCTACACCTCTGGGGATGTAAAGCATCTTTAGGATAAATCAGCAGATCTTGCAGAATGTCCAATTGTCTCTTGAATGCCTCCAGCACTCACCACCTCCTGAGGTAATTAGTTCCATTTTCATACTGCTCTAACAGTTAAGAGGTTTTTCCTGATATTCAGTCTAAAACTGGCTTCCTGTAGTTTGAGGCATTTATATATTTCCTGTTGTTTAAGCCATTTATACATGATACATTATGAGATCATCATAAACAGATCCTGTCCCTCCTTTGTATGATAACCTTTCAAGTATTTGAAACGTGCTATCCATCTTTTTTTCTCAAGACTAAACATGCCCAGTTCTTCCAGTCTACAATGTGTAGCCTGTATAGAATCATAGAATCATAGAGTTGGAAGAGACTTCAAGGGCCATCCCGTCCAACCCCCTGCCATGCAGGAACCCCATCACAATATTTCCGACACATGGCCATCCAGCCTCTGCTTAAAAATCTCCAAAGAAGGAGACTCCACCACCCTCTGTGGCAGCATATTCCACTGCCGAACAGCTCTAACTGTCATGAAGTTCTTCCTAATGTTCAAACGGAATCTCTTTTCCTGTAGTTTGAAACCATTGCCCCGAGTCCTCATATCTGAAGCCATGGAAAACAAACCTATTCTTCAATACTGCATACTGTAATTAAAACTGTAAACTTCCCAGAGACTACTTGAAGTGGTTCAGAGTGGTATATAAGCAGAACACTTTTGCTTTTCTTTGCTTATAGGAAAGGTCCCTTCAAAGGTAAAGGGTGAATAATGAGTGTTCAAGGCTGTATTGGTGCCATGCACCACAGTTAGTGTTGCTGCTCATTTGGTTTGTATCATGGACAGAACGTGGCACATGGAGTGGGTGGGGTTTCCACTCATTGCTGGTTGAAAATTAGAGGGAACATTGTTGATAACGTTTGGTTTCCAGTTCCCTGATTAATCTTGTTACCCTCCTCTGAAATTGTTCCAGATTGTTGCCATCCTTCTTAACATGCAGTGTCCAGAACTGGCCTAACTAGTGCTGAACAAAGGGGGACTGGTAACTCATGAGATGTGAAAAGCTCACATTCAGCTTTTGATGTACTACAACAATTCCAGGATCCTTTTCACTGTAGTATTACTGATCCAAGTATCCCCCATCTTGCAACTGTTCATAGGTGGAGGGGGAAGAAGGGAGATTTCTTAGATGTACAATTTTTCACTTATCCCTGTTAAATTTCATTTTTTTTTCAGACCTAATGCTCAAACCTATCAAGATCTTTTTGAGGGTTTTTTCACAGCTTCCAAAGTATGAGCTATTCCACTCAATTTTGTCTCTTCTGCAAATTTGATAAATATCCACTATACTCCCTCATCCCAGTCATTAACAATAATTTGCTCCTTTTAAAGCTCTTTTTTAACATAGGTACAATATTAGCTATCCTCCAATCATCCAGCATTTCACTCATCCTCCATGATTTCAAGAAAATAATAGACACTAGACAGTAGTTCTGCAATCTCTTTAGCCAGTTTCTTCAATATCCTTGGATGCAGTTCATATGGCAGAGATTTGAACTCATTTAAAGTGGTAAAGTACTCTTTGACTATTTGGTGATCAATCTCAAGCTGTAACCCTATCCCCTTTGCTTTGTACTTCACTATGCCTGAAGGAGCATAGACTGTCTCTTGGCTTCCCTAAAGCCCAGAATATAAGTGTGGATACACTCACATTTTGTTTCTTTTGAGATCAAGAACTCATTTTAAATACTGTATAAATAAGTTCGCTTTGGAGCAAGTTTTTGTGGCTTTTCATACATTGATGTGAGCTGCAGTCTACAAATCTTATGCCAAATATTTCCTACAGTTTAAGGAATTAAACTTCCTAGACCTTGAGGTGGTTCTTCTTCTTCTTCTTCTTCTTCTTCTTCTTCTTCTTCTTCTTCTTCTTCTTCTTCTTCTTCTTCTTCTTCTTCTTCTTCTCCTCCTCCTCCTCCTCCTCTTCCTCCTCCTCCTCCTCCTCCTCCTCCTCCTCCTCCTCCTCCCGCCCAATTATCTCTCAGCAGATAAGCTAATTATATTAGATTTTGTATTACAACTTACTAGCTAATAGAATCAATAGAATCATAGAATCATAGAGTTGGAAGAGACCTCAAGGGCCATCTAGTCCAACCCCCTGCCATGCAAGAACCCCATCACAATATTTCTGACAGATGGCCATCCAGCCTCTGCTTAAAAACCTCCAAAGAAGGAGACTCAACCACCCTCCATGGCAGCATATTCCACTGCCGAACAGCCCTAACTGTCATGAAGTTCTTCCTAATGTTCAAACAGAATCTCTTTTCCTGTAGTTTGAAACTATTGCCCCGAGTCCTCGTCTCTGAACCCATGGAAAACAAACCTGTTCCCTCTTCAATATGACATCCTTTCAAATATTTAAATATAGCTATCATATATCCCCTCTCAGTCTTCTTTTTGAAAGGCTAAACATTCCCAGTTCCCTATGCCGTTCCTCATAAGACATTTCCTCCAGACCCTCAACCATCCTGGTCGCCCTCCTCTGCACCCGCTTGAGGTTGTCAACATCCTTTTTAAATTGAGGCGCACAGAACTGGACACAGTACTCCAGGTGGGGTCTGACCAGAGCAGAATAGAATGGTACTATCACTTCCCTTGATCTAGACACTATGGTTCTGTTGATGCTACCAAAAATTGCATTGGCTTTCCTGGCCGCCGCATCACACTGCTGACTCATGTTCAATTTGTGGTCCACCAAGACTCCCAGATCCCTTTCACAGGTACTATTCTCCAGCCAAGTATCCCCCATCCTATATCTGTGTAATTCATTCTTTTTACCTAGATGTAGCACCCTACTTTTCCCTCTGTTGAAATCCATTCCGTTAGCTTTGGCCCAGCACTCTAATCTGTCAAGGTCTTTTTTGGATTTTCATCCTATCCTCCAGGGAATTAGCAACCCCTCCCAATTTGGTATCATCTGCAAATTTAATTAGCATACTCTCTATGCCTTCATCCAAGTCATTAATAAACATATTGAACAGCACTGGACCCAGAACAGAACCCTGGGGCACCCCACTGGTCACGTCTCTCCAAGCTGAGAGAGGCCATTTATGGTCACCCTTTGGGTGCGATCAGTCATCCAATTACAAATCCACCTGACAGTAGCACTATCTATCCCACTTTCTACTAACTTCTTAGCAATAATACAATGGGGAACCTTATCAAACGCCTTACTAAAGTCCAGATAAACAATATTCACAGCATTCCCCTCATCCACTAGGCCTGTAATTCTATCAAATAAAGCGTTTAGGACTATGTGATGTATCAGCGAATTATGTGAGCAGATCCCAGTAAGGTGGCTTTCTGTAGCTGACTGATGGTGACTTTGTCAACTCCAATTTCTTCTAAATACTTGCTTAGCTCTTTAGGTACCATACCTATCGTGCCGACTACCACTGGGACCATCTGTACTGGTTTATGAGTATCTGAAGTTCAATTTTCAAATCCTGATATCAGATAAGTTTTTTCAAGTTGTTTCTCCATGACTCTACTATCACCTGGTATAGCAACATCAATGATCCACACTTTTTTCTTCTCCACAATCACAATATCCAGGGTATTATGCTCCAAAACCCTGTCTGTTTTTTTTTTTTGGAGCCTAATACCCCTACTACTACTACTACTACTACTACTACTACTACTACTACTACTACTACTACTACTATGGCAGCTATGAAAATTTGGGCCAATCTCTAACCCTGGAAGGATTATATTGCATTGTAAATGTTACACAGTATTTTAAATTTTTAATTATATTTGTTGCAGATGTAATTTTATAAGTTTTTCTTTTTTTCTTTTTTTATATATATCAAGATTGCGATGACCAATGGTTTTTAGCAATAAACTATTACCTACCTACCTACCTACCTACTACTACTACTACTACTACTACTACTACTACTACTACTACTACTACTATTACTACTACAGTGGAAACTCATTCCCTGAAAATTAATTAGAAATCACAAAAGCATTGCAGCTCTGGGTCTATTTAATGTGCCTTTGTTGTCAGAAGTATGAGGGTATTGATCCAGGCAAGGGCCATCTCTCTTCTATGGAAGATTTAGTCTATGCTTGCTTTTAGATGCTGCCACATCAACCTGCTTTGAGGAATTTTTAGAGCTGAGCTGAACCCTATTTCTATAGATCAACATCAAGATAACTTCTTTATAAACTCTCTATCTTTCATGTACATGAACACAGAGAGTGAGAGAGAGAGCTCATAACATACTTTTCCTAACAAACTCTATTACCTGATACTTCTCTCTGACTCTAAAACAGACTTCTTTTTCACTCTAACTCTCCAGTCTAATTAACTCTTATTCTAAATTAGCTCACAGATTAGACTTACAACATTCCCATCTGGCCCACCGATCAGCATTCAAGAATTTAATTGCCAATCACATTAGTTCTCCATCCCTGCATATACACTTTTCAGGAATCCAAAGCAAGTCTCATACAAATCTGAAGTATGAATACTTATACAAATGGCATACAGAAGGGGAAGGATGACTACACAACTTGGAAAAATGTCCCTCCTCTCAACCCATGCCTGTCCACCTTTGTTACATCACAATGCTCTTCTTCTGTGACATCATGTGGGTGTGACCTTCATTTTTTACGCCCTGAAAGCTGAGGGAATGGAATTACAGTTTTTTGTCTGATGGTTTAGACTTCCAGTTAATAAGCGGGCACCAATATAGAAATATTAGCTCATGCAACTCTTGCCAGGTATATGGTTTAAAACCAAAATCATGTTTTTAAAAAGTTTAAACACAGAGGTGATATTTAGGGTGAAGGTTTTTATTTTATTTTATTTTATTTTTTGCTAAGAAAGCAAGTCTGGCTCTATCTGAGGCCAGTTTTTTACATTTCTAGAAGAACTTGAAGCATCACAAATTTCATGGTCATTTCCCCAAATTGCTCTTAAATGTTGCAGGCTGCATCACAAGGCCCTCAATAAACATGCTTGACTAGAAAGGTCTTTTAGTGCATGAATCCATCTGCTTCTCCAGTGTTGATGTTAGATGGCACATTGAAAGAAATGCATTAGCCCACTGGGTCATGAAACATTAAGTTATCCTTCAAATGTAGCACCCGCAGCCTTTGACTCTTGCACTCAAGGTGCCCCCTTCCAAACTGTTGTAGAGTCCCAGGATGCTGTGACATACATTTGTTCCTGCCACCAGGTAAAAAGGCAATAATGAGGAAACAATCTTCATCGCTTTGCAGCCTGAGCTGCTCCTCCTTCTTCAAACAAGTTGCCAGTAAATTAAAGATAGCATGCTGGTGTACATATTTATATTTTCTTATGTCTTGCAGGCTTCATAAGCTCAGGGACTGACTAGATAGATATGATTTGTCCTGCTGCTTGTGCAATGTTTCTTTATTTGTATGGTTCCTTTATTTCCTCAGCTATACATGTTAGGGCTAATCACACGTTTTGAGATGGATATATGATATATTTTGTTTGACAAGCCAGGCTTGGTTTTTTTTTTCCTTTTGTGTGTGTTTGTTTTTCATTGTGATTCCAGTCACATTATTTTGTCTTGCTTCTAGCTTGTGTGATTCCTTGTCTTGGTCTTTTGGTCCTCTAGCGATTTCTTGGGCATGTCCAGATGACGTTCCTGATGATTCACAAGCTGGGACATGGTGTGAGAGCAAACCCTGATCCCTTTCCCTGCCTTGTGCTTGCACTGATAAGGACTACAAATGTGGTGAAATTGATACATAGACTTTTTTATATAAAATATTTTTTTTCTGCTAATTCAGTGCTATAGCTAGAGTGCTAATCTGACACAGCACTACCACAAATGCTTTCCATTTTGGTCAGTTTAGCTCTGTTTCACTTGCTAAACAACATTGATGCTTAAAAGGTGGCTGTGGAGGAGTGAGTAAGAGGGTGTTAACATTGACAGAGAAGGATAAAGAGGAGTGTGTGTGGGGGGGGCTGGATGATATACGGGCACTTGAAATTCACCTACCCAGGATACTTAAATGTTTCTGTGTGAACAGTGGCAACAACATAAATGCTAGAGTAGAGATGTACATTTTCCAGAAATGTTGGTGGGGGGGATGGGGGGAAACTGGTCCCACCACCCCACAATTTTCTCTCCCCCCCAAAGTCCCCCATGGCTTCAAAATGTCTATAAATTTTACATCGTTATGCCAGATTATGGTATAGAGATGGTTGTGTCAACCCAGGACAGTGTGGTCATAATCTTAGTGTGTTGTTTTATGCAAGCAGTATGTCTGGGTAAAATGGGCAATTGTAAAATCTAATCCGATTGCACCACTACTGCTGGTCCACTACCTGAAGTGCCCTCCCTTATTCACATTGAGGTGGACACTTTAAAGGATCTTGCTGCACCATTTGCACCCTGGTTGTTTTTGCCCTCCCTTAGCCTGTCAGGGCAGGTCTTGCAATAGCCATTTGCAGCCATGTTTTTTTCTCTGGTGAGAAGAAAAACACATTTCTAAGAATGAAACATGTGTTTGCATACAAAAGAGAATCTATGAAAGAAACCTTTTAATGATGCACATACACACACATTATTACATTGCTCCAATCAGAAGTGAGCCCTAGTTTCACTAGGGGGTACGTGTGAAACTGCTCTAGTTGTTTGCTTTTAAGACAATCTTCATTGCAGGAGGTATTCTGAACAAACCATACATTTCCACAAGCTGCCCCTTTCATAGCATCCAAAGTTTCCTGTGTCGTTTCGTTCTAAAGCATGGGCTATTTAAGCAGCAGCAAGCTAATTTCAGTTGTGGGTGATATGTTTTCAAGTCTTTTAAGGTTTCCCAGATGTATCCTTATTGAGAAAATATACGTGAAAGATGTTTAAAAAGTCTTTGTTAGTGACATAATTGTTTTAACAAGCTGTGCATAACTGTATACTCTGTGGCACTTCTACAGTATGCCTTTTTGCAAGGCAATTTTTTTCCAGGCACATTTTCAGATCCAATATTGGGAAAAACAGAATGCATAGATAGCCTGTTATTAGAAGAGGGAAATCCTTGACTAATGGAATCAATTGAGTGTCGCAGCAGGAATTACTTTACCCCTCGGAGTGTGCACATTTACTTGCCTTGCTTGGTGGTAGATCTTTGAAACTCAAGCACAGGGTTCATTTTAATCTGATTTTGTGAGCCTGAAGCACTTCCTTACGTTTTTTTCCCCTCCAACACTAAAATGATTTCAACCCTAATTACAGCCTATCTAAAGTGTCTGATTCATCTCATAGTAACAGACTTTCTCCAGAAGAGAGAACTTCCACATTAATGGAGCTTGTTTTTTCTCTGGATTTATAGGGGAGCATGGTGATTATGTAGTTTAAGTATGCAAAGTTCTTAATAGTGTTTTTTATTTTTATTTTTTTTAAACCGACCTAAGTCTCTATGGGGGAATTTTAAAAAGGGAGATGACTTTTAAAAACTAACACATTTAAAAAGCAGGATGCCTTTTAAAGCTTATGCAGGGACACAAGTAGACAGCCCTGCTAATGTCCTTCTATTCTCCATTGATCATTTTCATATTTTCTTTGATAAATGGATGATGCCATTACTAGTCCCTAGTAGCGATGGGCATGACTCAAAAAATGGTGTTTCGTTTGTCGTTTGTCGTTTAGGGGGTCCGTTTCAGTTCGTTTTCATTTTTTGTGAATTTTTTTGCAAAAAATTTCATTTTCGTTTCGTTACGTAACAAAACAAAAAAACAAAACGAAAATGAAAAATTGCTCTTTCTTTAGCATTCATTGCCGTTCAATGTATTTGCCGCAATGAAAACGAAATGCACGACAAAAATTATGTTGTTTCGTTTCGTTTCATTTCATTTTGGAGACAAAATTCATTTTTCGTTTCGTTACATATTTTGTTTCGTTACAATACTAGGGATCTCTAGTCCCTAGTATTTTCACATAAGCATCCAGTACATTTTCTTCTGTCTTCCATTCTTTCCTTCCATTCTTGTGCTTACTCTCACATTTTCTTGATTCCGATTGTGGGAGCAATTTTTTCAGTACTACCAGAACATAGCTGAGTCCATCTTGACAACATAAATCAAGATATATACAGTGCTATGGCGCTATATACAAGCAGATTTAATTTGGTTTGGTTTTGCTGTGAGGCATATATATATGAGGCTATATGAGGCATATATGTATGTAGTACCTTAGAACAGCAGTCCTCAACCATTTCAGGTCCAGGAATTGCTTTTGTCACTATACAGGATTTCTTGAGTGCATGAGAGTACAGGGCTTCATTTCAGAAGTGTGCAAGAGATGTGTGTGTATGCAAAAGTCTTCCCCCTACTTCTGCCGCAACCTAAACAACTGTCACAAAGGGCACATGGGGAGGAAAATCCCCTTGTGTGGGGGGGGGATGTGTGTTCCCATGGGAGTGCGTGCCTCACAGGGAAACTTCTGGCCCAGTTTGTAAGAGGCTGTGCACTGGTCCAGGACGATGGATCAGGTGTTGGGGACCCCTGGCTTAGCAGATGCAAAGCAAGTTGTGTGGTATATAAAGCTCTGGTGTCCAATACTTTATGTAGTGTGTGACAATGCCAAAGTGCTCATGCTGTCACCACCAGGTTACTAGACACTTATATATTAAAGAGAAAGTTTTATGGTTTAAAAATAAAGACAAGAAAAATCTATCATAATGCCATCAGATATTCAATGTTCTTATTATAGCATTGGCCAACATAATCACATGCTTTAATAAAATGTCATTAAAACAATTTCTTATTAATAACACAGTATCTTATATTAACCAGACTCTAGCCAAGTACTGGACTTGACACCAGACTGCCCCTCCCACAAGCTTGGTGACTGGCTAAGCTATACACATTAATAAATATTCATAACCATTTCCCTTTTCATTACAGCTGGACTGAAATATGAACCATGTTAGACACATGGACAACATTTGTGCCTAGAGATAATCACTTTAGCTCACATCCCCATGCATCCCTGGTTCTAGTGTCCATGAAGGGTGATGTGTGAAAAGGAAATACTGTACTCTTCAGTGATGGGGACTTTCCATGTGAGTTAGAGTTCTCTCTTTCAGGATCCCAACACATAGGAAGCCCTGTTAAGTGTCGGTGCTGTCCCTATTCAGACCGGTTGACTTTGGTTTCTTCACCATCTTTAGCATCTGCTCAGCTAAAGTACATTCAATTTTGAGAGAGAAGCACGATATCTCTCCCCCCCCCCCCACACACACACCCTTTTACAATGACTCTTTTTGGAGAAATCTTTCAGGGAACCATTTAATCTGGAAGCCTTCAGCTATCTCATTCGACAGCTGAAATAAATGCAATTCCATCTTTTAAGAGACAGGACTTCATAATGATTTATACTTTCAAATAGATTGTCCCTTCTTTCAGTTCCCACCCTTGATTTCACAATAAGTTAACTTTTTTTTACCTCCAGCACATTTTTCTCTGCTTCATTATGCCAGTGTACTTTATAACCATTCTCACAGAATGCTATTTTGAGGTCTGCCAACGACTACGAGGATAGAATTTTAGAATAGATTGAGGAAAGAAGTAAAACACACACATAAACAAAGCAGCCTCTTAACATAAAAAATGATATAACAGGCATAGAAACCGGCAGAGGGCAAGGGTTCACTTGTACAATGAAGCCCCGGAAGAAAACTCTGAGAATGGAATTTATAGGTTTACAGACACTTTCATTAAAAAAGCCAAAGACAAAAATAAATTGTATGCTAGTGCCTCTGTATTATTAATGATGTGGGGTAGGTTAATAGTTCTACAAATAAGACTTGCCAGTCTTCCAGTTATATATACAAAAGTGAAGACCAGGCTGGTTAGTCAAAGAACTGTTAGACTGCATTCATATGTATACTTACCCAAGAAAAAGCATAACTGAACTCAATGAGATTTTTTAAAAAGTAAGGCTCTACAAGTTTCTGCTGTTAGTTGATTACTTATCTACTTTTCAACCAATTGCAGTATTTCCCCATGTATAAGACTATATTTTTGTCTAAATTTGTTAGACTAAAAATTGAGGGTCATCTTATGCACAGGAGTAAGCTGAGGAGGTGACAGAACTGAAATTTTGGGTTGGAAAAGTGGGGGTCATCTCATACACGGGCATCTTATAGACAGAAAAATACAGTAAATGATTCATTCATGCCCTTTTGATGAGGGAACGAAGTGCAACATCATTTAAAACTATTGACATTTTTGTTACAAAAAAGTAACATCTTTAATATTTTCTCTTTCCTTCCTAATTATATAATTCACTTGAACTAAAATAGTGTCCATTAGTGATGGGTACCATATGAAAAAATGACACACTGTTTTGCCGTTTTGCTAGCTAACGAAACGAAACGAAATAGGGAAGCAGGTGGGGGACATTTTTGCCATTAGAAACATCACTAGCCACTGGAGGGCAGGGGTGGGTTGTGAAAGGATTGCAGGCAGGTTGGTGGGTTGCAAAACCAGTACATCCTTCATAGTCTAGGGATGAGGATGTGCAGCATCTGAACCTTTGGAGGTTGCTCACCTTGTTGCCGTACATTGATTCAGGTGTAATGCCTAAGCATGGCTAGTGGTTTGAATGAATGAGAACAAGATCCATGAAAGGAAACTGAAAGACTTTGCATATTCTGAACTTCACATTATTCCCAGAAGTCATGTTACTCTCTGCAGCAAAGGAAGCTCAATAAACAGAACCATCATTGCAGAGACTCTTGCTGAGGCAGGGAGCATCTGCAGACTCAGAGAGAGACATTGATCAGGTTTCATAGTCAATACAAACAGGCCACAAGAGGCCTTAGGCACCAGCCAACTTGGTTCTTTATTAACTCAGTAAAAACAAAATTGATGTTCTTCTGGAGGCTCACCTGTTGCATAGGCCTGTGTTTGAATGAAGAGAAAATAACATTTTTGCTTAGGAAACTGTCATGCAACATTTCAGGATTGTCCTTTTGAGCAGCAGGTCCTGACATTCTGCAGATCTGTTTATTTTAATAATTGCTTTTGTGCCAATGTCAAGTTTGACTTATATCACCTTTATTAAGAACAGAAGCTTCTTTAAAACAAACAAACAAAAAAGAACCTTGTTCCACCTACACTGGAAAAGTGTAGGGGAAATGTTTTTTAAACTAATCATTATTTAATTGGGTGGTACAGCCCTATACATACCTTACAAGTATCAGACTCCAGTGAAGCTAGTAGGATTTGCTTCTAGATATCGCTTTTGCCTATTACAGCTTATTACATGGAAACCAACCTGCCCTTTTGCTGAGCACCTGTTTCTAATCCAAGCAGTTCAGTAACTGTAGGGTTCTTGGAAAGCTTCCACTCACCAAGTAAAAACCAAAAACCAAAAAGAAAAAAAAAAAAAAAGAAAAAAAAAGAAAAGACTTAAATGAAGCACCATCCGTGAGTTTGTCCTGCCTCAAAATATAAATATGCATTACCTTTGTTATGGAATTCTACTACAAGCAGGATTTCTTTTATAAATCATGTTTGTGTTTATGATGACTCGGGCTGTGATTATATTTACTTCAAGTGACAGCAACTTGTTTCATCATTTCACTTTATGAAGTTATTAAATTAGCCTAACGCAATAGCTCAGAAGTACTGGTGCAATGCACACTATAAATTCTAACAGATAGCTTCCAGTACAGCTTAACATCTAAATCTGAAATGTCCAAACTGTAATCTAAAGGGTTTTATGATCTTGAAGGGAACAGAAAGATAGATTAGGGGCACACAAGCCTTCCCCCCTTCCCTCCTGGGAAAAAAAAACCCATAACATTTCCAGTGTTAAGCTTTTAAATGAAGCTCTTAGGTATTAAAACATTTTTACCCTGCCTTTCTCCTTGGAAAGGGGCCCATGGCAGGTTACAGTAATGAGGGAAAATATACAGTCCAGTACAATTAAGTTTGAGAACAGGGAATTGAGGGACAACATTAAAGCTAGAAGAGAATGTGTGCAGTTAAAGAGAGAATAAAACTTTCATGTAAAAGTTATGAGTGATGGAAACTAACATTGAAAACATAGTGTCAATGCAACCACACAAGGTGATAAGTAGTTATAACAAAGAGTCTATGTGATCATGTATGGTACATTCATATAAAAGACACATAATAGGTAGTCTATCATTCAGGGAAAGCTTGCCTGAAGAGAAAACAGAAAATTAGGCAGACTCAGTGCCCTCTATCATTTCCTCAGGCTTCCTTCCTGACCCCCCACTCCTGGTACTATCCCAACATACACAGAGGTACTTCCCTTGTTCCCCACACTGGTATAGCCACTGGTCTCCACCTTTTCTTTACATCCTGTGTATCTTTCTGGTGGGCAGACACCAACTGTTTTTCATGGCTGGCAGGGCAGCACACAGCTGATAGGTAGAGCATCAAAGCCAGTGTAGGGAAAGGAACAGGAGACTGAAGCAAGGCAAGGTGACAACATCCATCACAAACTGGTGGCACAGGAGATAGGGAGAGAGGGGCCCTCGGTGGATGGGTGGTTAGTTCCATAATTCACTGCCCTACTGTACTGATCACCTAATGGCAGGGCTAGCCCAGTTTATCTGAAGGGAAGTGAAGGGCATACATGAACCTGGCATTTGGTGTTGCCATCCCAATTAGTCACAACTGGTCAATGCAGATATTAGAAAAGTTATGTTTTGAACTATAGCTCCCAGAATCCCTCAGTCATCTGCAATCCCCAAAAGTAAATTTTCCAAGCACGCAACTAGAGCTTATTATGTGGAAAGGCATGCAGGCTGTGTCAGATCACTGGACAAAGGCAAATCTGAAAAATCACCCCTTTTATTTAATTAAATAGATTGAACTGTCATTGAAATTATTTCAGGTACTAATTGAATCTAGTTATTGGCAATGTGCAATCAAACGGCATGAACTACAGAAACAAATAAGAAAATGTGTATGTCCCTGAAAATGGTGCAGCTTTCTGCTACTGTCTGCAGTTGCAGCATGATATATGATGCTTTCCAGCAACCCAAATGTCATCCATCCATCCATCCATCCATCCATCCATCTATCTATCTATCTATCTATCTATCTATCTATCTATCTATCTATCTATCTATCTATCTATCTATCTATCTATCTATCTAATCTAATCTAGATATTCTGTACATATATCTATTTCCTGTGATTATTATGGTCCTAGCTGTTTTACAAATTGGCTGTTTCCTGAATATAATGGAACTAATTTATGGTGCATGCCATTTAATATAAGGGCATTGTGAAGAATAAAGAACTGTAATTAAAAAGCCTTAAAATTAATAACTGTCATTCTTAACTGTGGAGAAGAGACTGCTGACAACCAGAAAGTAATTGCTAGTATTCACTTGTCAGACATACACTTCAGATATAGCATATATGACATATTTTCTATTCAGACCAATCATGCAAAATGCTTATCATAGTACACACTCCTCTGTCTGCCCCCCCCCCCCCCCAAATAAAACAAACCATTCAAACACTGGAAAAATATCAAGATAGATGTCACTGGAAACCCTATCTCTGCATCCACAAAAGGAAGATACACAGTGATGGAGGGAGTCCCACGCCCTCTTCCTTGTTCCCATATTCCTGGCAAATAAAAGACCATCACACAGTAAGTACAGGTTGCCCAGGCAGGCAGGATTTTCCTAATGCACTCGTTAGTGCCTGGGGGAAATCACATTTCTCAGAGATCACTGTGCAAGCTGATCAAGCAGTATTACCACTGCTACTGGGACAGCAAAACTGAGGAGGAAAGAGACAGCCCTCCCAGTACAGCTTTTGTTAATAAGCAAATGGAAGCCCATAGTGTGAACTGCCTACAATAAACAAATGTTAAAAAATATCAGAATGCAAAGCATTCCCTTTTTTCCTTATAATTATTGTCCCCCAAATAGAATAAAACTTGGGTGAACTTGTCTCTTATTTATTGATTGTGCCACAAGATATCCATATAAATGTATAAACTCGTAATTAAAAGAAACTGTGCAGGTGTCGACTTCTGCTTTCATCAGCTCACAGCCATCACAGCGATAAAAACAACAGTTCAGTTTTATTTTAGTACAGGGGAATGTCTGCAAAGTTCAATTGATTTTATTTAAATCCTGACCATCTGACCTGACCTTCTCTTAATGAGAAGTGATTAGCTCTCCAGCCTCCTGACTCTCTCATCCAAAAAACACCCCTAATCTCACCAGCGAGTCTTCGGAATAGAAGTCGGGCACAGAGAGTTCACTGGATTCATGACTCCTAGCACCTCATCACCATCTGGCCTTCAGTTAACATCAACTGCATTTCTTTCCCCAACTGTGAATACAGATTGTTAACGCAGGTTATCGCTTCCAGGGTTTGAAGGGCAGCTAGTTTTACACTCTGACTCAGCACGGAAGTGGCCTTCTATAGATGAAAAGATCCTCCATGTATATTGCTCCAGAACTCCCCCCCCCCCTAATGCTCTGGCTAAGAAGCAGATTGCCTGAATTTTCCATAATACTGCTATCAGTTTTTATAGCCCAGAAGACCAGCTTTCAGCATGACAATTACCAGGTTTCAAACAGGTAGCTGTGTTAGCCTCTTTCAACATGTAGAACACACCAGAAATGCAGAATATACCAGAGTGCAAAGTGGTTTTCAGAAACACTTAGCCAAAGAAGAGGGGAAAGTGAATTTTGGACTTGAATTGTTGCATGGAGATTTAAGTCTTTACATCATGATCAGTCAGTGACTTGAGGGACATTAAGGAGACTCTAGGCCAGCTGGCATTTATGGGATAATAATCAGATACTTCGTCTTTCCCACAAATTATTTCTGTTCTAAAATTATGTTTTCATACAGGAAAAAAAGGGTTCTTGCATTTCTGAGGATTAGAGTGAACTTTTAGTGTGTGTTTTTGTGGATAATAAGCCACTCCTTTAGGCAAATGGTGTTTGCAGGAGCCTCGTGGTGCAGTGGTTAAATGCCTGTACTGCAGGTAAACCTGTGCTCACGACCTGGGGTTCAATCCCAGGTAGCCGGCTCATGGTTGACTCAGCCTTCCATCCTTCCGAGGTCGGTAAAATCAGCACCCAGCTCTTGGGGGGGGGGGCCATGTGTAGTCTGCATTACTGTAATTAAAATTGTAAAACTGCCCAGAGACTACTTGAAGTGGTACGGGGCAGTATATAAGCAGGACACGTTGCTTTGCTTTGCTTTCTCATAATTCTTCTCAAAACTCCTCCTTGGTGAAAAGTATTCAGGGTGTGCAAATTCTAGCATCTAGTTTTGTAAAGCATGTACATTGTGTTTTCAATACTAGATAGATAGATAGATAGATAGATAGATAGATAGATAGATAGATAGATAGATAGATAGATAGATAGATAGATAGATAGATAGATAGATAGATGACTGAGAGGAAGCTTCTTTCTGGTATGATAAAACTTCTGATTTTAATGTAATTGTGTTTAAGGAAATATTTGCAATATACTCCCCCAATTCATCACAATGCAAATAAATTCAAAAATTCTCAACTACACAGCGTTATTGTAAGTACGGGGGAAGCTGACTTTTCTTTGAGGATTGTTTTCATTTTTGAACACATGTTGGGAGGCTGTTTATTTTAAATCTCTCTGCATCATGCTGGTTTTTGACCTGTTTTTGATTGTGCCTATGGCTGTGTTGTTGTGTTCTATGTTCAGTGCTGTTCTCTGTGCTGGAATCTTGGTGATGTGTTTGAGGTTATGAGGGATGCTGTCCCATCAGGAAATCAGCAATCATGTCTGCTGTCTAAATTGTTTCCCTGTTTAATTTTACTTTTGTGCGGTATCACATGGGTAGTAGAGTCTTGCTGGCATGCTATTGACATACTGTTTGTCTTCCATCCAGTGGCTATAGCTTCTCCGTACAAACACTATGCTAGCTCCTTTCTTTTCTTTCATTTTTCTTTTTCTTACTCCTGAAATCTTTTTAGGTTTTCTCCCCGCGTCTGTCTTTATTGTTGCATTTGCAAATTTGGCCAACCTATTGCACAGGTCTACAGGTAAAAGTAAGGAGATGAAAGGGAAATTTCAATTGTAGAAAAATACAGTACCTGCAACACAGATGCAGCACAAGAAGAAGAAAAACATTTATTTGCAAATTTG
This sequence comes from Phrynocephalus guinanensis, assembly GCA_037367245.1. Lineage (NCBI taxonomy): Eukaryota > Metazoa > Chordata > Lepidosauria > Squamata > Agamidae > Phrynocephalus > Phrynocephalus guinanensis. The sequence continues at coordinate 59,829,477 of CM074736.1, read as the reverse complement.
AAGGAACAAAAAAAGAAGTTCCCACTGCAATCATTTGGGGGGCGAGGGAGAAAAAACAAACTCTAGAGAAGCCAGTTGTGGACAAGGACAGAATGAAAGCCGAGTCAGGAGAGACCCATTGGAAGTTCAAAGTGCTAATCCAGGTCTATTTAAGTCGATTTAAAGAGTGATGTGGTTCCCTGAACCAAATCAACCTGGTTCACTTGAGGCTGCCCCACGAGTCTGTACAGCAATACAAAGAGCTCATGACATGAGTCAATAAAATAGTACCCAGAGACAATTATTGAATTTTGTAGACAATGATCTTTCTTTCTTTCTTTCTTTCTTTCTTTCTTTCTTTCTTTCTTTCTTTCTTTCTTTCTTTCTTTCTTTCTTTCTTTCTTTCTTTCTTTCTTTCTTTGTTTACTGCCAATCTGGCTAAAAGGCCACTCTTGGAGGTTTACCACAATGCAAAAACAAAAAGCAGACAACAAATCAATTGATACAAATCAAATTAAATTAAGAAAGCAAATACAAGAAAACAACAAATCATAATAACCAACAGTTACTCATCAAGTTAAAAGAAAACAGATGTTGGAACTAAAGATCTTTTGCTGAGGCATCACAGTATTCAGTCCTAATGGGCTCAGGGAGGGACTGCCTGAATAGGCATGTTTCTAAGGACCATTGGAAGGTTCTGAGTGAAGGAGAGTAGGTGGATTCTAGGGGGCAAGCTATTCCAGAGATGAGGAGTGACTGCCAAGAAGGTTCAATTCCTAGTCTTTACTTTCTGGCCTCTCAGGATCAAAATTGTCATCTGCTCTGCCTGGGAAGCACAAGCCTTCACAACAGCCTCATAGGCAATCACATGTAAAGACCATGGCATCAGTCTCACCCATATGTTAAACCAAGTTTAAATTGTATTCATTGGAGCTAACTGTTTCAGAGAGGCAAACAAAACGTATTAGTCATCAAAGCAAAAAACTGAAGGATAGCCTTTGGTTTCAAAACTGAAATATATAAAGGGGTGACTAATAGGGATGGGCACCAAACAAAAAATGAAACACTGTTTCATTGGTTCATTATGTAATGAAATGAAATGAATCAGGAAAGCAACATTTCACCAGTAACTAAACAAACCGGTAGTTTTTTCATTTAAAATGAACCAATTTGCTTTGCTGTAGAATGCCCCCCCCCGGGGCCCTAGAGCAGTGGTGGCAAACCTTCAGCACTCCAGATGTTTTGGACCACAACTCCCAGGATTCCAAGCCTGTATTGCCAATGACAAAGGGTTGTGGGAGTTGTGGTCCCCAACATCTGGAGTGCCAAAGGTTTGCCACAAATCAGTTCATTATTGGTTCATTTTGTAGGATGGAAACGAATCATGGGGGAACAAAACAAAACAAAACAAAACAAAACACTTTTTTTCCATTTCGTGCCCATCCCTAGTGACTAAAGAAGATGAGTGTTATAAATTGACAGGGAAGAATACACTGAGACTGCATAACTGTCATTGTGCTAATGCAGACACAGAACCTTTGCTGGGAAAGAATTCTGCATGATGTCTGAGTCATTACAAGATACTTTAAAATATAAGGGCAGGTCTAGTCCTCTTTTTACTTTGGTTAGTGCATTCTTTTCTCTCAGTTTTCCTCCTTTGGAGCACCAAGTACAAAAAGAGGAATCATCGTTCATTCTTGTCCTATATCTAAGAACAATCAATAGTCCTTCGAGGGAACAATTTCTTTTGTGCCCAATGGCTATTTTATAGACATCTGGATTGCTTCTTAAACTTATTATGCACTGATATGAACTCAACACTGCAAAGATTAATTTTAATTTCAGCCATAGGTTCCAGCTTTGTTCATCTCAAATCTCCACAAGCAACAGCAGGTTGCATTTTCCAATTTTATCTTATCAGTACTATGGTGCTGCTGACACATTTGTCACTTTGTTCTTCTCCTACTTGAGACTACTGGATATTATTTGGATTGGATGTGATTGCTCTAAACAATGATGCCATGTTGGATGCCAAGTACTCTCCAAGGTTTTTCAGCTGGAAGGCTCTTTTCCCATTGTTTTTCCTTTGAATGATCAGCAATAACTACCTGCACTTTTTGCTTCTCATAAAACGACTGAAGTGCTCTAGCTTTGTGTGTTTTGAGTGCCTCATGATTTCTTAGTCTTTATTAATTTGCTTTAATGCTCTTTTGTTGGTCATTCTCTTGATCCAATAAATCCTTAGAATCCTGCAATAATTCCATGTCTAGCTTTTTTTTTTTTAACCAGGTGGGTTCTCTGGCTCCAAATCTTGCTGTGAATCCAAATGGTGTGTGTCCTGTCCTTTTTGACACTTCTTGAAAATTCTTCCATGTATCATTTTAAACAAAATCTAAGGCAAATATCTCATCAAAATTGTTCTATAGTCATTACAAGCTTTCACATTTTTCTTTTAATGTAGTAAAGGCCAATCTCTGCTAAATTTCTTGAACAATTACTGCTTTTTAAATTTTATTGAAAAGATCCACTGAAACATCTAAGTAATTGACTTCAAGGTTATCTTCAAACAGCTCTTTAATGTATCCCCTCCACACTATGATTTTACCCTTCAGGTCAAGTATCAGAGAGCTGCTATCTACTGACTACTAGTAATGGAGCTTCCTTATATCTGCATCACAGTTTTTCTGGCTTTCCTAATTTTGTTGCGTTCCTGCACAATTCTCTACATTTGATGTTTTCCTCTTCCTTTTGTCTCTCTCCTAACCTTTTTAAAAATTTCAGTTCCTACTTTTAAGGTTGCTGCTTGTCACCTTTGATAATACCTATGTCAATTTAGGACAAATTGCATATACGTTAGGATCACCAGAATGCACAATCTTATTGATGCCTTTAGGAGTTACCGCCTTCATACTAGCATCGACTGTTGGATCCCATAGTTAGTGATTTTCTATTACTTTTTAGTTTTACTGCCTTGTATTTAATTTGAGGTAAACAACGGTGAAAAAAAGTTTATGCTCTGTGCCGATGGATATAATTTCTCAAGGATACAATTTCACTGACATAATTGGGTAAGAAGCAAGTAAACAAAAGAGAAACAAAAATATTATAGCATCTCAAAGGCAAACTACTATATTTTAATGTGAGTTTTCAATGGACAAATCCCACTAACAGCATTTTCACTGGCATAACATTGCTTTGGGACCTCTGCTTAATTAGGACATAATTTATGTGGTTCCTCACAGCTCATGTAAATGTATTAAAGGGAAACTAGGGTAAGATAAGACAGAACTTTGCCAACTGGTCCACCTGAATGATATACCTGTGGAGTGGTCCATACATTAAATTAGGAGGAAAGAACAGGGAATTTTCATCTGCTCTGCACGGTTAAATTGGGGTGGGGGGTGGAGGCCAGGAATTCATGCAGAGAATGATGCATGATGCAACCTCATTCACATGCTTGAAAGATTTTGGATCACTTATTAAAAGGATAAAAACTATGCTAGCTCGAAGACTGCAGAATAATTTTTAAAAGCTTTTTCACTATGTGCAAATGTTAATGACTACAGAGATTTCTTAACTTAAAGCAACCCACTTCAAAAACCTATGCATTTTGCTTAACTGCACAACAGTATATTGACCACTGGAGAATAAGCAGTAATAAGTAAAAGTAACAGACAGGAAAGAGAAGGAATATAAGCTAGAATAATAAATTCTGAAAAGTTTGAGGAAACACTGGCAGTAAAGAGGAGTTCCATTTCACCTGTTAAGACTTTTTGGACATTCTTAAAGAATATTTAAAAAGTCCAAACAGGATTCAGAATGAGGCAGATCAATACTGTAATGCTGTTTTACTAAATTCTTGTCCTTATGTTTAATTGCATTTAATTTCTTATCCTTTGATAATCCTTGCCTGCTCTAAATCGATTCCTAAATTTGAAGCCTGTCTTGGGTTATAAATAAAATTACAGTAATGCCTTGTAAGACCAATGCCCTGCAAGATGAAAATATTGTAAGACCAATGAAATTACGGGGAAATAGGGTTGCTTCACAGGACAAATACTCCCTATGGGATGCCTTGCAAGACAAAAATCCATTCCACATTTTAAAACAAATTACCCATAATGCATAGCATTCAATGTAGTTTTGGGAGGGGTGGGATGAGTTTTTTCATCAAGTTTTGGAGACATTCTGGTCATTGTTTTGCAGCAGTTTTGGACTTTCAGAACTTGAACTTGCATTGCTTTCCATTGTACTTTTGGCAGGAATGACCAGGTTTTTTCCCTTGGTGCTTGCTTTTGATATCCTCTGCCTTGTTTTTCATTGTACTTTTGGCGAGAACAGTTTTGCTGCTTGCTTTTATTTATCTCTGCATTGTTTTTGATTGCACTTTTGGAGGGAATGGGCTGGTGTGTGTGTGTGTGTGTGTGTGTGTGTGTGTGTGTGTGTGTGTGTGTGTGTGTGTGGTGTTCTGAGGTGGGTGGGTGCCTTTAAAGTGCACTTTATAAAGAGGGCTGGGGGGAAAATGGCTTTTTTGGTCTTTTTTTCCAACCGCTGGAATGGATTAATCCGTTTCCCATTCATTTCAATGGGAAACCACATTTTGTAAGATGATTTTTTTGTCAAATGAATTGATGTGTAGAACGAATTAAATTCATCTTATGAGGCACCACTGTAATTCATTATCTCCCTTAGATATGATGAACAAAATGGCTGTTGAGAAAAATGAAGCAGTTTTAAATATGCCTTTCCTACCCTCTACCAATCACTCTCCTCCATCTGCTCCTCCTCCTCTGTTCTAGTATCAGTATTGATGTTTTAATATTTTCAGTTTTCCCTTGTGCTTAGTCACATCAGAAATTATTTTACTTGTGTATGCTGTGTAATATACTAACACCACCAATTTCACATTTAGTTATTTCTTATAAGTTATGTATTTTATTTCATTTTGGGGAAGTCTCTGTTTTATTCCATCATTGGAAATTGTAGTAGTCCTGCTCTTTATATAAAACTTTGCCATTAGAATTTATTTCCTTCTTCTTTGGATTCTTACATAAAGTTTACAGATCCTGGACCACTGAGGGCTTGTCACATTTGAAATGTCATTGAGTTAATAAAAGTTAAGGCCTTCCCTTTCAAAATATTCTGTGTCAGAAGTAGCTATTGCCATTTTTAGCTCTGCTTCTTGCTCTACCTGTCACATATGCCCTTCAGCGTAGTAAATGAATCAAGGGAGCGTGTAAGGAACATTAATAAGCATTTAATTGATTGGTGACACAACTGGCTCATTTCAAGCCAAGAAGAGACTACATGTGCAAACAGAAAAAACTGGAATGATGAAGTTCACTGGACCTAGTACACATTTCTCCCTTAATCTCTGCACCTCATGGCGCAGTGGTTAAATTCCTGTACTGCAGCTAAAACTGTGCCCACAACCTTGGGTTCAATCCCAGGTAGCCAGCTCATGACTGACTCAGCCTTCCATTCTTCCGAGGTTGGTAAAATGAGTACCCAGCTCTTTGGGGAGGGAGGAATGTGTAGCCTGCATAATTAAATTGTAAACTACAAAGAGAGTACTTGAAGTGCTATGGGGTGGTATATAAGCAGAACACTTTAAGCAGAAAACTTTATAACATAAATGTAGAGGTTATTATCTAAAGAGTTGTGCACCAATGTTACTCCAATACACTTTGATTCACATTACAGGTTTCTGATTAAAAATTCCCTCCACCTAATTAATTAAACTCCCACCCACACAAGAGAAAACAAATAGACAGGGAGGATTTCAAAGTTTAAGCATACACTATTTGATTTACAATGTTGATATTTTAATTATTGTATGGACACATACAAAAGAAGCAGAGGAGAAATTCTAGCACAACATCAGTAACTTCCATTCCAACATTACCTTCAGGCTGGACCAATTTACACCCCATTCCCATTCCCTGGATACCATGGCAAAGCTATAAAATGGACATCTTAGGAGCTTCCCTCCTTCCATCCTGAACACACAGAAAATCTGTTGACTACACCCAAGTCATTATATATAATCCCATCTGCTCAGACCTGCAAGACCAAGACTCCAAAATAATGCATTTACTAAATGCACTTGTCAGAATACAATACTCACTCGATATGGTTAAAGAACAATGGGACCCATGAAAGAGCTGACTCACCAGATTCCCCCTGATTCAAGAGGTGCGCTCTAGTGTGTCTCACTACATTAAGCAACAGGATTCCAGCCACTATCTATATAGTCACTTGGTCGTGGAGCATGTGTAAATAGGAATGTTTGAGGAAATGGATTTGATTCCTGAAAGCTCTCATTTGAATACAACAGTTAGATTTTAAGGTGCTACAATTTATTTTCTCTTTATTTTTCTGTTTTTATCTGAGGGGTTTTTTAATGTTACTTTTCTAAATTATAACTTTCTGGAATTCCACATAATCTCTACTCTGTTTAAGGGAACAGGAATTGATCAGTACAAGATACCACCAAAATACTTCCCCTGTATTAATTTCAATTTTAAGAGGGCAATTTGGGAGTTCAAGTAGCCAGTTTAAGGTCGTCTAAACCTTCCAACCTTCCGAGGTTGGTAAAATGAGTATCCAGCTTGCTGAGGATGCAAAGTGTCCCTTGCATAATTTTGTTGTAAACTGCCAAGAGACTGCTCTAGCACTATGGGTGTTATGTAAGTTGAAATAATAATATCACAATACATTGGGGGGGGGGGAAAGGTGACATGGCTTGAGAAGCTGCATAGAAAGTCCAAAGCTGTTTTCCAATTTCCATGGATATTGAAACTAGAAGGAAGCACCAGAGCTATCTCTTATCCGGAAGAATCTAGTAAAGTAATCCAGTCACACAAATACACACATAATTATCAGATAATTGATCATGTTAGGTATGCTGATATAAACCAAAGCCACTTAAAGAATAAACAAAAAGTCCATTTCAGGTATTTACTTTAAAGTTGTAGTAGGACGAATTATGTTTGTAATTATCTGTCTGTTATTTGTCTCCTTCGCTTTCAACTTTCAGGAACTTAGAAAATGAAAGAGGACAGCCACAGAGTGCAACACAGATTAGCTGGATGCAAACTGGAAAGTAGGTCAGGATGTACATTCTCAAGCATGGCACTTAAAGCTACAGAACCCTGTGGGATTCCTAAAGATGGAACAGTGCAGCAAATTGACTTAATGCATAAAATGGAATGGAGAATGGTCACTGGAATACGAGCATGAAAGCAGCTCTCTGAACTTTAATGAAAATGAGCTGTCACAGGACATTCTAATTCCAATTTATGGTTTTACTTACTTGCTTTTCAGTGCTTACAGTATTTTTCTTGAATCCTGAGCCTGCTTCTAGTGTGGAAAACCACTTTGTGTCTCCTAAAGCATACCCCAGCATACTTGGGTCATGCACTCCAATGAACACATCATTAGAACGGTGGTGACCATGCAGCTAATTGGCCACCCTAGCAGTGACTGATCATCAGTACGCATCCAGCCCAGTTTGCTCGCTGGAAATCTATGTTAATAAATGTTTTGATACAAAATTGCACATACTAGATGAATTATGTCCAGATTCATAATGGCTCACCTAGTAAGAAGTCTGGACATGTCTTCTTTAAGGAAAGGATGATAACCAACATTAAATTCTCATAATTCAGAAAGTCTTGAATATCACATTAAGGTGATTTATTCCATCAATGTCACCCAAAATTGCCATGGCTTCCCACAGAAGCACACTGTTTTCTGACATCAGGATTTACCATTCAGTGGATCAGACACGTATTCACTGGTTGAACTGCAGGGGAGTCACATAATATAATATTAATCAGGATTTGAACCATTGAGTTCTAATAATATAGGTAACTCAGGAAAGGACTGTGGTGTTTCAAGAATATGATGATCACAGATAATCCTTTAAGCATCCTGCTACTTACATTACATATATCTATTTTCTGAATCTATTTTATATTTCTGTCGATATTGGTACAAAATTGAGTCTCACTATTTTCATTCTATTTTCATTTCATTCATTCAGTTCTACTCCCAAGCGTCAGTATATAGGGTTGCTTTTGTTTATAAAAACGTGAAATTGATTCTAACTGTAATTCTCTATCCCCATCTTCACTCTCTATAAATGGGTTTGAAGATAAGTCTGAATAATAGCACTTTGTTCCTAAAGGACAAGAAGAGGCAAAAATATAAAATATGCCTTCTCTATAATAAAATGGAAGATGTTAAGAATACAAATCTAAAGTACTTCTAGAACAACTGTTAATTTTTCAGAGCATAAAGTATTTACAGATACACCCTGTTGCACCATAGTACATTTGCAAAATTTAAAATTTTCAGTAAGTTTTACAATTTGTTGCATCATCATTTCCAGCTTCTATAGCAGCCCTATGAATTAATAACACCCACAACATCCTATCATTAACAGTTTGGATCTAGTCCCACAAACTAGACACCATGTTTTCCTTCATACAGTCAGTCTACCTATAGTCTGAAAGTGACTCTTTGAGTCCTCATAGAAGAGCTTCACCCATTGGAAAGCTCTTCTCACTGTTCTTCTCTATGATGTTATGTGGCATGCAATCAAAAGAAAGAAAGAAAGAGAGAGACAGAGAGAGAGAGAAAAGAAAGAAAGAAAGAAAGAAAGAAAGAAAGAAAGAAAGAAAGAAAGAAAGAAAGAAAGAAAGAAAGAAAGAAAGAAAGAAAGAATATAGAGGAAATGATGCTGGCAATTGTTTTTGAAGTCTTACCAGTGACTGTGTGGTTTAAATCACAATTATTTAGAATCACAAGGTTCATTTTCAGAAGGACTTCACAAGTCATTTTAAAAGGATTTCATGGGGGAGGATGGAGGAAATCATTTGGATCTTTATGAATAGAAAGTGAAAATGGAGAATGAAAAAGAAGATAGCTTTATATTTAGTAACATTTGGAGTACATGTACTTCTCTTCTATATGTAAATATTCACGAACAGTTATGTACTTGAAAATTGTCAGTCTCTGGTTGCACAACTTATCACAACTTTTGCATTTTCTTATCTCCCTTATTTTGAGTGAAATGAAAAAGTTACTTCATTCCCAAGTAACAAAATACTGGTATGACTTTCTAATTTAGAAAAGTGTGTAGGGGGAAACTGTCACAATGATGAATCTACCAGAAGGCCCCATGGGTAAGAAATAATCTGTGGCCTATATAGTAGGAACACAGACCCCCCCCCCCCCCGGATCACATAAAAGGACTATGTGTATATCCTGACAAGCACAGGGTGTGATGCCACCCTGCCACTTGCGTTCTTCAGCAACCGGCATTCAGAGGCATGTGGAATTAGTAGCACATGCCTCTCGGCAAGGCTCTCTCATTTGTGTACCGTTTTCTTTACACAACCAAAGGGCTCTGGCGATCAGCCACTTCAGTTCTGCCACAAGAAAAGTGCCCGGTGCTTACCTTTTTCAGTCTTGTAATGGGTAGAAGGGACTTCTGGACTTCTGAGGGGATGTTTTCTGGGGGTCTGTTTTCAATCCAAACAATATCATGCCATCTATAGTACTACTTATTTACTTTATTTTCTATGGCACAACAGAACACAGATTATAGTGAGGGATTAGGGAGTAATTCCACTGGAACCTAAATTTTAAGTCATTATGCAATCCTTGAATGCCACGTGTCCAGATCCAAAATGCATTGTATTGGGGACTGAGTCAACACTGAGAACAGCCTCAAATGCTCCCTTTTGCACATCTGAGAATGTTCCAGCAATAGTTTCTAGCAATAGGCGTGACTTCAAAGGCTGAGACTTCATGTGTCAATGTTTTTTTGCACCCAACTTTCCAACTTATCTTTGTACACACTACCAAGATGTTGCCCTCTGATCTTCCGTACCATGACAGGGAAGATCAGAATAAATATTAGACCCCTAGCCTTAAGTAGATTTTACAAATGAAATTTTGGAAATAAAATTAAGCACAGTTGCTTACTTCAGGTGATGTTGGAGACTTTGGATAGAAAACCTCTGCAATACAGAAGACAATTGTCATGGAGAGGTGAAAGCATATGGCACATATACAGTTTTCCAAACCATGGCCATCTGATCTGAGAAAATGTCTTATACATGGAAGAGCTAAGTAGTTTTCTTTAACACCTGTTTTATATAGATTGCTAAATCTTTCTTCTTCTAGCTCATGACATTTTTTCCACAATGAACATCAAACAAGTTAAATAAAAAGAACAGAAAAGATGTTAAAATGTCTGTTTTAATACTGAAAGAATCAGTTAGACAGAGATTGTATAGCCATATTCTTTTAATTTGAAGATCACAGCACGTTTTCTCTCAGAGTATGTGTGTGTGCCTATGTGTGCAATACAGTCATATTAAAATCAATGGGTTTCAAAAATTTGGATTAAAAATCTAAAACAGAACATTAAATGGAGCAGTCATGTTTCATAAATACAAACCCAGTATTTTATCAAATAATAAGTAAAGGTAAGATCACACATAATGAATTAGTATCAGATAGAGATGGGCACGACTTGAAAAAAAATTTTTTCGAGTTGTCGTTAGTCGGGCCGGTCCCGTTTCGGCTCGTTTCTGGTTTTCGCGAAAATTCGCAAAAATTAGTCGGTTTGTTTTTTCGTTTTTTTGTTGTCATTAGTACTGGTTTTTTTGGGGGGGAGCGGGCTCCTGGAGGCACCTCTGTGGGGTGGGTGCCTCCTCTGGCCCGCTATAAAGGGAAAGTGGGCTCCTGGAGGCACCCGTGGGTGCCTCCTATCCTCACCCACTAGGAAGGGGAAGCAGGCTCCAAGAGACCCCTCTACATGGGGGTCTCCCCTCCTCACCTGCTGCTGCTGCAAAATGGTATGCAATAGCCATATGGATATGCATACCAGTTGCAGGCTATGAGACCAGTGAGAGTGATAGCGTCATGCCTTCCCTGCACAAGGCTCTCGCACCACCATGTCTCACACAGAAGGGAATTGTACTTGCTGCGTGTAGTGCAATGCAAGCAAGTAGATCTGGCTTTAAGGTGGCTTAGTGCAAGGGCTAGGGTTAGGCTAGTGACGGGTAAGGTTACAGTGGGCTAGTGGGTTGCACCTCTGGGTGCCTCTCTGACCCACTAAGAAGACAGTCTGTGACGTATGGGTAAGGAGTCAAGGATTAGGGTAAGGGTTAGGGGGCTAGGGCAGGTTTTAGGGGGCTTTTTGGCACATCCCAGAAGTCTCCATGGCCAAGTGGCCATGCGTTTGGTGGGATGGCTCCAAAAATTTGCATGGTCGTCCACTCCCACATGGCTGGCCACTCGGCCAGCCCATCATTGCGCAGGTGTAAAAAAAATAAAAAAAAATCAATGGAGGACAGAGGAGGAGAGGAGAGACATTTTGTTGCAAGAAAAAACCCACTGCTACTGTGAAAAATCTGGCAGTTTATATATTTTCGCGTGTTTCTGTTGTGCTTGTGTGTTTTTGGACCACGATTTCAAAAACAATATTGCGTTCGCCGCCCCATTTTGGATCCCCCGCCCGCACCGCATGGCATGGCAAAATGGCGACTCAAGTCCGGCTGCCCAGGACGGGGGGGAGGCGGGACCCCCCCTCCAGAAACCACCCCTCTGGTAGGTGCCCTGCGCCCTTAGTCAAGCAGGGGCCCATAGGAAAGTGCCCTTTAGCAACTGGTGTTGTGAAACCCAAGCTTCACCAAACATGGAGGGATTATAGAGAAAAAAACAGAGGAAAGTTCTCAGCCAAGTTTGGTATCTCTAGGTGCCTGGAGGAAACCTTCCTGCAGGAACCTCTTTGGAGGTACATAGCTTGGACATCTGAAACCCAATCTTAACCACATTTGTAGAAGTTGTAGAGGAAAATTAGAGAAAGCATCCCTGCAATTTTGGTATTTCTATGTACCTTGTTGCATAGCCAATATGATGCACAACTCAGCCCAGTCCACAATGTTGATATATGAGATACTCCTTTAGACTTAGCTACTTGGAAAATAATTTAATTACCCTGTTTCTCCCCATTTCTTTAGACATAGAAATTTGGGAAATCTTCACTTATAAGAAGCAAGATGAATGCAGCCCTAATTTCAGTGTGTGCATCTATTCTAATCACACATTGCTTCTTTATTCAAAATTTCAACTTGATCCCAATATATGGATGTGGCATGGACAATCTGGGATCATTTTATATGTGATTTGTGTGCCATGTTATGCCTACCTCTCTTAAAACTTAAGGGGTGCTGAATAGAGATGGGCACGACTTGAAAAAAAAAATTTTCGAGTTGTCGTTAGTCGGGCCGGTTCCGTTTCGGCTCGTTTCCGTTTTTTGCGAAAATTTGCAAAAATTAGTCGGTTCGTTTTTTTGTTTTTTCGTTGTCGTTAGTACTGGTTTGGGGAGGGGGTAGCGGGCTCCTGGAGGGAGCTGCAGGAGTCAGCCAGAGCCACAAGTGACGGACTGGCAGACTCTTTGCACCCGCTGTGTCTCACGTACTTGCATGTAGTGCAATGCAAGTAGATCTGGCTTAGGGTTAAGACGGCTTAGCGCAACGGCTAGGGTTAGGCTAGTTACGGGTGAGGTTACGGTGAGTATTGGGGTGCATCTGGGTGCCTCTCTGACCCACTTAGAAGGACAGTGTACTGGCGTATGGGTTAGGCTTAGGGTTCGGGTTTGGGCTACGATTAGTGGGCTGTTTATGCCCGATTGGCACATCCCAGAAGTATCTGTGGTCAACCTGGCCAAGTGGCCATGCGATTGGTGGAAAATTTGCATGGTCTACTCCCATGGGAGAGCCCATCATTGCAAATGTGCAGGTGTAAAAAAATAAAATAAAATAAAATAAAATAAAATCAACGGAGACTTTTTTTTTGCAAGAAAAACCCACTGCTGCTACTGTAAAAATTCAAGCATTTAAAATAGCTAATTTTCGTATGTTTCTGTGGTGCTTTGGTGGGGTTTTGGGCAACAATTTCAAAAAAAATATTGCAGTCGCCATTTTGGATCCCCCCCCCACCGCATGGCAAATGGATGCGCCCTCCCAGCCTGGTACAGTCAGCAAAACCTGGCCATGCGATTGGTGGAATGGCTCCAAAACTTTGCATGGTCCACTCCCATGGGCGAGCCCATCATTGCGAATGCGCAGGTGTAAAAAAATAAAATAAAATAAAATAAAATAAAATCAACGGAGACTTTTTTTGCAAGAAAAAACCCACTGCTGCTACTGTAAAAATTCAAGCATTTAAAATAGCTAATTTTCGCATGTTTCTGTGGTGCTTTGGTGGGGTTTTGGGCAACGATTTCAAAAAAAATATTGCGGTCGCCATTTTGGATCCCCCGCACTGCATGGCAAATGGATGCGCCCTCCCAGCCTGGTACCAGCAGCGCAGCAGTAGCAATAGCCAAGGAGAGGGGGGCGGGGAACCCCCCCCCAAATAAAACACCCTTCTGGCCTGGTAGGTGCCCTCAGACAGTTTTCGCCTACTTTTAGGGCCGGGAATCGGGTTTTTTTTTAACTTTTAAAAACTTTTTTTCTGTGCCGCTTGGCATTGCGCGATGCAAGTAACGAGCACGACAAATCAGACCAAATTGTTCGTTCGTCGGTTCGAGCTCGAAGTCTGGGGCAGTGATTCCCGTTACCGTTTCCGTAGAGTAACGGAAACGAGTAACGGAAACGGAAACGGGAATACCGCTAAGTCGTGCCCATCTCTAGTGCTGAAGCCTGTAACCACATAATCTGGGATTACAGCATGCTGTGAAAAATCAAACCTTTGTCTTCAGAGTGTCTCTGGTTCATCCCCCTAGAGCATTAACCTAAAATGTGGTGGGTGTGCTGTGACCTAACATGGTCTTTTTATCAAATGCTATCATTTTAGTCACTGAAAGTGTCAGAAGGAAGATTGGTCTGAACCACAGATAGCTACCATTACAGTAACTGATGTGTTTTCAGAGGAGTTTTAGTGGGTAATTCTGAAGCTGAAGAATGAGGGCCATTCAAAGGACTAAGATTCCACTGTCTTTGATTCACTTTTGTCTATTTCTGGAGCAGAAGATTAGGGAGCTATTTTTCCCATCTTAGTCAAAGAAAGTCTATTTTTTCACCCAAGGGAAAAAAAACCCTCTTTCTGTCTGCTCACTCAGTGTCTTCAAAAGCAGTGTAACATGAACATGATTGCTGGCATTTCACTCTGTCTCCTCGAATGTCCCCTATTCCTTTATATGACAGAGAACCATATTTCTCAAAAGGAGCTGATTCTTTTAGCTTGTGATCAAAGATCAGATGAGAATATTCACTAATTTTGTGTGCGTTCACGATACACAATGGGGACCACCACTGCTTCTGAAAATACAAACACAATTTACCTGACTTCATGTGTACATATATACATAAATTATCAACATTTATATATCTATTAGACCATTTTAATCTACTCTTTACAATCACTGTAGAGGTGGGCATGAAATGGAAAACTAAAGCTATGAATTTCCTTGGCCCTCCTTTTTTTTTTTAATTTGCAGCAATTCGTCTTGTAGTCATGGAAATAGTCAAAATATTCACTTTTAAACCCAGAAATAGTCATTTTATAACTCTGGAAGATGCTTAGTAGATGTTTGCCAGAGAGGTGAATGGTTCACAATCATTGGCTTGCTACTGCTTTCTAGTGGAAGACCTCAGGGACTGAATGGGGAGAGCAAGGGCAACCCGGTATTTGGTGACTTTTTTCTCTTAAAGGGTCAGGTACTGTTTCATAACCTCTGAAGTCTCTTGGCTCCTGGCTTTGAATAGCCAGACATTCAACCAGATTAGCTTTTTCTTTACTCAGCAGAATCATTTACTTCAGGGCTGTGTGATTATCAATGGAATTTTGACTTGCTAGAAATAATGATTCCACATTTCTGGGCAGGCTTCCTCAAAGGCGAAAGACTATAGCACATGGGGAAGGGTGAATCTGAATAAAGCCCAGCTATGAAAGAAACTAACTGATCTTGGGCAGTGGAGGTTTATGTATGTCCTCCAAAGAAAGAAATCACAACATAACCGCCTGAAACTATTTGCATTCTCCAGCCATTCTTTATTCTTTAATTCACGTGTAATGAAAAGAAATCCCTGATCTATTGCTGGTCATTGGAGTGGCAGAGACATAGAACAAAATGGTGACAGGCTGGAGGCCCTACCTCCTGATGATGCCCAGAAGTAGAGATGGGCACGAATAAAAAAAATGGTGTTTCGTTTGTCGTTTAGGGGGTCCATTTCGGTTCATTTCCATTTTTTGTGAATTTTTGCAAAAAAATTGTATTCGTTTTCGTTCATTTTGTTACTGTTTCATTACCATTTATTTCAATTTTTGTGATCTTTTTAAGCTTTTAAAGCAGTTCAATGTATTGCCGTAACGAAAAAGAAACGGACGACAAAATTTCTGGTGTTTCTATTCGTTTCATTTCATTTTAGAGATAAAATTCATTTGTCATTTCGTTGCATAACGAAATGAAAAAATGCAAACGGAAATGAAAAATTGTTCGTTTCGTGCCCATCTCTACCCAGAAGAACTTGTTGAAAAACAGCCCCGACAATTGCTTTGGTTTGAGTAAGAAGTGGTTAATTGATCAAAGGAGGAGTCAGGTTTTGGAATTTTCCCTTGCATGGTAACTACTTTATGAATAGTAATGAGCCCATGAAAGTATCCTGTACACCATCTCGACTTCTTTCATTGGTGTTGTCAACATTCAGGCTGCCCTTTGCTATGTAAAGTATGATGCCCTTTTTCCTTCTGGCAATGGTGGGACGATATTGTGCAGCTACATTTGCCCATTTCCTGGCTTTTTGAATTGTGGATACAGAAGCACAATACCCTCTACTCATGAACTGGAGTTTATTTTCAAGGACTTAATTCTTAACTCCTCCACTCAGGCATGGAATCGTCTGCCTGTGGGCACTGAGTCATAATGCCATATTCCATGCTGCAAGGAGTTAACTTGCTCATAGGGCATATCTTTGCTTATACAGGTTGCCTTATTAAGTGCCAGTTAGCTTAGCTTGCCCTTCTTCCCATGGTATTCTTTAGAGCCTAGCTTTTCTGCATGAAAGTGAGAGCGCGGCTATAACAGGTCTTTACAATGTGACACTCTTTTCCTGCGGCTGGGATGTGTCTCAAGCAGGGTCCAAGTAGTGGAGAAGGAAAGAGTTTATACTAAGAGTTTATACTAAGATCTTTTCTAGAGTTTATACTAAGATCTTGGCTGGATTGCAACACCATTATCATTAGGGAGGGGGTAGTGATAAACTGCAAAATGGCTTAGAGAATATTTATAAAAACTTACTGTACATTCCTGTGTCTATGTAACCATCTTACCCATATTTTGTGAGCAATACGTGAAGCCATGGAGGTCAGAATTAGAGCAGAATAAACAATGCTATTTCCATACGATGGGGTTTGACAAGGCAAAGGGAGCTGAATGCTGTAATTATGTGTTGCTTAGCAAAGTGTGGGGATTATTTTTAAATGGAATTAATTACAGTTATAGCCCAAATATCTAAATACTAGTAGTTACCAGTAATTACTTTTATAGTAAAATTTTAAACCTCATGGCCCCATTTATCAAAAGTAACTCAGATGGTAACTCAGATTGTAAATACCAGAAATAGATAATACATAATAGCAACTATTTTCATTCAACCACATACAATCAATGTCATGGATCTACTTTGCCTTCTTCTCACCTGCTACTTTTTTGGGTAACATTTTGCATGAAAAAAAGCTTAGCCAGATTTGTGTGCATTCTTTGTTTTCTTATGAATTTTGGAATTGGTCTTACGGCCAACTAAGTTATTTCTGCTTTACATATTATTTAAAAATCTACCATAATCCTGCAAAAGGATTGAGTTATCACTAGAGATGGGCACGACTTAGCGGTATTCCCGTTACTCGGTTCCGTTACTCTACAGAAACGGTAACGGGAATTACTCCCCCAGACTTCGAGCTCGAACCGACGAACGAACAATTTTGGTCTGATTTGTCGTGCTCGTTCCTTGCATCGCGCGATTGCGCGATGCCACGCGGCACAGAAAAAAAGTTTTTAAAAGTTAAAAAAACACGGTTCCCGGCCAAAAAGCAGGCGGAAAAATGCCTGCCGTGCCTCAGGGCACCTACCAGAGGGGTTGTTTCTGGAGGTCCCCGGCCTCCCCCCCATCCCCCGTCCTAGTGGGCTGCTCTGTGGGACTCGCCGCAGGCTCGCAGCCAGCCAGCAAAAAGCCCAGTCTTGCCGGCCGCCGGCCGCCGCAATTAAAGCGCAAGCAAGCGGCACGGACGGCACAGGAAAAAACTTTTAAACTCTCCCCCACCCATTCCCGGGCCAAAAAAGCAGGCGGAAAAATGCCTGCTTGACTAAGGGCGCAGGGCACCTACCGGAGGGGTGGTTTCTGGAGGGGGGGGTCCTGCCTCCCCCCCATCCTGGGCAGCCGGACTCGTGAGTCGCCATCGCCATGCCATGCAGTGCGGGCGGGGGATCCAAAATGGGCCGGCGAACGCAATATTGTTTTTGAAATCGTGGTCCAAAAACACACAAGCACAACAGAAACACGCGAAAATTTATAAACTGCCAGATTTTTCACAGTAGCAGTGGGTTTTTTCTTGCAACAAAATGTCTCTCCTCTCCTCCTCTGTCCTCCATTGATTTTATTTTATTTTATTTTATTTTATTTACACCTGCGCAATGATGGGCTGGCCGAGTGGCCAGCTATGTGGGAGTGGACAACCATGCAAATTTTTGGAGCCATCCCACCAATCGCATGGCCACTTGGCCATGGAGACTTCTGGGATGTGCCAAAAAGCCCCCTAAAACCTGCCCTAGCCCTAACCCTAACCCTTGACTCCGTACCCATACGTCACAGACTGTCTTCTTAGTGGGTCAGAGAGGCACCCAGAGGTGCAACCCACTAGCCCACCGTAACCTTACCCGTCACTAGCCTAACCCTAGCCATTGCACTAAGCCACCTTAAAGCCAGATCTACTTGCTTGCATTGCACTACACGCAGCAAGTACACTTCCCTTCTGTGTGAGACATGGTGGTGCGGGAGCCTTGTGCAGGGAAGGCATGACACTATCACTCTCACACTGGTCTCACTGTCTGCACATTATGTTATGCAATATCCATATGGCTATTGCATAGCATTTTGCAGCAGCAGCAGGTGAGGAAGGGAGACCCCCATGTAGAGGGGTCTCTTGGAGCCTGCTTCCCCTTCCTAGTGGGTGAGGAGCCCACTTTCCCTTTATAGCGGGCCAGAGGAGGCACCCACCCCACAGAGGTGCCTCCAGGAGCCCGCTCCCCCCCAAAAAACCAGTACTAACGACAATGAAAAAACGAAAAAACGAACCGACTAATTTTTGTGAATTTTCACGAAAACCGGAAACGACCCGAAACGGGACTGGCCCGACTAACGACAACTCGAAAAAAAATTTTTTTCAAGTCGTGCCCATCTCTAGTTATCACTCACTGTTATAGCATACTATAATATAGCTATCCCTTAGATATGAGGAAAAGGGATTAAACACTAATTAATTGTAACTATTTATTTCCATGTAAAAATCAAAGAAACAAAACAAAAGACAAAAAACAGGTGCCACTTTTTTTTTGGTCTTTTTTGTTTTGTTTTGTTTCTTTGATTTTTAAATGGAATTATTGCACAGACTAACACAGCTCCCTTTTCCAAAACTTAATTATTTCCATGTGCTGCCATTTATGTGGTGGAAGTAAAAGTATTTTTATACAGCCAGGTTTTCTTGAGGCAAAGTAGTATAAATAAATGCAAATTGTTTCTGCACTGAACTCCAGGTAGCACTCATGCTTCCTCATTAATGGAGGTTGAATACCAGAAGAAAGTCAGGAAAAATTTGGTACAGTAATTGCATTCTTAAAGCAACCTCAAAATTACAGAATTTGAAAGCATTCCTCATTTTATTTGATCTGAGCTGTACATCATTGCACGGAATTTAGAGAATGAAGAAACCTGTCATGGGACAATGCTCTCAGTCTGGCATTTCCCTTTCCTAGATCCAAAGGTGCAGAACGAATGAGAAATGTATTTGGTCTGGGTGGCTTCTTCCCACAATTGTTAGGAAAAGAATGTGGCACTGTGGTTTCCTCCATTTTTATGTATAGGGAGCTTTTGGACAATGGCTAAGAGGTTTTCCCTGTGCTGGGGTGACCTTTTGGCTCTTTGCTGGCATTTGTCAGCTGCATGTTCTTGTATGGATCACTGTTATCTGGGTCTCTTCACAATTTCACCAGGGATTGAGACTATATATAGCATCATGACTGGCTTTCAAACAGGATTTAGATATGAAGAATCTCTTCAGAACGTCAGGAATCTTTATATTGCCAGGGGTTTGATCCCTGGTGAAATCATGGAGACTGACCAGACGAGAGTGATCCAGACAAGGGTATACAGCTGACCGATGCAGGCAAAGAGACAAAAGGTCATCCCAACACCGTTTTCAAGGTGGAAGATTCCAGTGATTCTAACTCTCAGATGCATTTGAATTTCAAGAGAGTATTGTGTCACACTGGCCATAAATAGCATCATCAACAGTCCCTTGAAGTGCTTAGTCAAACGGTGACATATGTTGTAGTTGGCTGTAATTTTTACAACTGAGAAGGGGAAATGTTTGCCTTTGGGTCCCATGTTGCTCTTTATGTCATTTTTACTGTTGCCCCTTCCTCCCTATGGCAAACAAACAAAGAAACAAACAAAAAAAACAATGCACCTTTGGAATGGGTTACTGCTCCCCTGTATTGTTTAATGCCCCCAAATACCAACGTTCAAACCTAGAAGTAGGATTCTACTTATTTATGCTTCCATTCCCCCCCACACTGGAATTTCTTGAAACTAAACATTGACCTCCTCTCCCTGTCAAAGTTGTTCACTCTCAGCTTTAAGAAAATTGTTTAACATCAGCCAGTATTTATATTCCTGTTTTTAAGTGGAGGAGGGATTGAGGCAAAGAGAAAATAGACAGCTTAAGCTCATGTATGACCAAGATCATTAGGAAGAATCAGAGATTTTGTGACTTCTAGCTATGCCACATCTTTGTATTATATTCTTATTATCTGACTGATTATGCATTTCTAACTGGCTTGCTGGTGTTTTTCTACAAACATGGGTTACTTTGTAGCCATGTATCTAGCCTTTCATTAAGATTTTAAGCTTGTTTAAACCATTCTTTATTGCTCATCTGTGGCATTATAAAACTATGATTGGCATACTATGGGTTTGTTCATCATGCAAAGTGTTGTTTTAAGCAACATTAATTGTACCACATGTCCAAATCATTTCATTACATTTCCAAATTATTACACAAAATAACCTAAAATAATATATATTTCCTTTCACATGTTGTAGTTCTAAAATCTAAATCTCTTTTTAAACTATTTTCTCTCTCTTTCTTTCTCTCCCCACTCATTGTCTTTTCTCTCTCATCTCTTTATACAATTGTGAGTGTGTTTGAATGCTGGGCTTTTCATATTGAATTGCAGCCCCATTTTCCTGCTTTTGTGTGCCTCCACTATTCCAAGGTCTTCAAAGCAGTTCAGATCCAATCCAGGAAATCTCAGATGAGCCACAAGGAATAAAGAGAAATCCTTTATCTTTTATTCTTACATAGTCATTTTTAGTGAGGGGTCAAGAAAAGATGAATATTGAGTAGTAGTTTCTTCCTGTGGTGTCTCAGGTAGAAGCAATTCAAGCATCTGAAATGAAACTTAATATACTGCACCTTCCTATGTCTTTACAAATAATGACATTTTTCAAAGAAAGCTTTCTCTTGAAGATTGCTCTCAATGCTTTATATATATATTAATATACTTAACATTAATACAGTGTTTTGGACTGTTCAGAAGTTTCTGCAGGCATTAACTTTTTTTGGCTCTTGGCCTATATGTTGGTCCCCACACATTTTGGTAGCCTCCACAGCCCCTGCCACCACATTGCTGAACTGGCTAAAAAAGTGGTTAGCCACCAAGTGGGCTACTTTTTCCCCATGTAAATGAAGCCTGTGACAGACACATGTTGTTGCTAAACTAGACTGTGCTCCTGTGACACTTTACAGAGCAGACTACACCAGAAGAACAAGGCATGTGAACCCCCAGCTTGTTCATCCATTAAAAAGCAGTGGAGAGAAAGAGGGTGGTGGTGGTGGTGGTGGTGGTGGCGGCGGCGGTGGTGGTGGTGGGACTACTGCAGTTGTGCTATCCCCAGTCTGTACCAGCTCTTGACTCCAGCATGTTGTCCACCCTGTCTTGCAAGAAGTAAAATCAGTATTATTCCCAGATAGCAGATGAAGAAGTGGAAGCCGAAAGACAAAACAGTATGTAACCCCTTCCTGTATATTGCACCATAAGAATTAGTAGCAACACAAAAATTATGGTATCTGACTGTCATTGGGGATATAGATACACAGAATTCCATTTATCCCACTATTCTGTCTTAATTTGAGATTTTGAGATTTTGGTTTTTTTAGAAAATACTATGTTGTAAAAATTGGGTCAACCTTATTTAGCTGAAATCCAGTAGTGTGTTGTAACACTGGGGCCATTGAATCCATGGAACTCATGGAGAAGCTTAAAGATAAAGCCATTTCTCTATTTGTCATTGGTACAGGTTACCAATGTTTGTGAGGTAAAAGAAACAAAGATATGTTTTCAAAAAAGGCACAACAAAAATAAGCAGGAGAAACTCCTCTAATCTCTTAGGAGTGGCAAGGGCTTGTCATCAGGATGGAGTACAGTAATTTGTGCAACTTTAGTGGCATGTCTACGGAGACATGTTTTGGGGCTGTGTATTCTTCACCTTTCCAGCAGGCATTCACTCAGATTCAGAAAAGGAGGAGGGGAGATGCAGTACAACGCAAGGCTACTCCTGCCACCTCCATGAATCATGAAACATGTACAGATGGTAAATTGCACTATTGTCATCAAACCAAGACTACTGTGCGATGTCAAAAAAGAAGCCGAGTGACGTTTTGACTGATTGTGTGGAGTATCCTTCATTTATCTCAAGGGGTTTTCATCATTTTCATTCAGTCAGCACCATCTCCTGCCAGAAAGCTATGCAAGAATTACTGAAAAGATCATTTATTTTGATCAGAAGACATACGCCACAGCTGTGGAATAAAGTGAAATTTGCCTCTGAGAATCTTACTTTGTAAATATTAACTGCTGCACCACAATTAATGCAGTAACAACATACTGCATAATTACACCCATATTAAGAAAAGCTAAAGCTCTCACTTGCTTGGCAGAACTCTTTCCTGAGAGATATTTGTTTTGACAAATAATTAAATAAAAATAAAAATAAAACAATCTGGCCTGCTATAAAGATTTTAAATTCTCACCCTCTTATTAATTTTTTTAAAATGGGGGAATGGGAGAGAAGAAGGAAATAATGATATTTAAGCCACTACTACTCCTATATGAGTGTATATGAATACTTCCATGCTAAATATCCAAGCCAATATTAGCACCTACCCATAATAATATAGTTATGTGTCATCAAGTCAATCCTGTCTCATAGTAACACTTGCCAGGGCTTCTAAGTATGAAGTATGTGTGTTGTGTCGTTACATCCGTGACCGACCCTTCATGACTCCAGTCCATGGAGTTTTCTTGGCAGGAATACTGGAGTGGCTTGCCAGTTCCTACTCCAGGAGCCTACAGCACCTAGTATTCGTTGGTGGTCTCCCATCCAAGTACTAACCATGGCCGACCCTGCTTAGCTTCTGAAATCAGGCATCTAGGCATCTAGGCATAAAGTAGCCAGAACCAGTGTGTAGCTCTCTTCTTCTGGGGATTCAATGGAGCGATGCAGCTTGCCCAAAGTTGCACCGGTTGGCTTTTCTCCTGGGAGACATGGCGGTGGTGGGGACGCAATTTCCCAATCCTTGTATCCCAACCTCATTGCACTATCCAGCCAGCTGCACTTAAACAGGCAAAGGAGTCAGTCCGTCAATGGGAGGCAAAACCACAAAACATACAGAGGGAGGAGAATGCTCAACTATTGGTTATTTCTTTTATGAATCCCTACTTGTTTTTCTTTCCCTGGTTTCTTATCTAACCTGACTTGACTTGTTCTATTGCCGTGTAAGATAAGAAAAGAAGAGGAAATTAAGAAGGTAATGGAAAACATCTTGTTTGTAAGAAAGACAGTCCTGAGGAAGATAATGATAAACACACAGGAGAGGAAGCAATGCAATTCCTGCCTCCAGCCTGGACCTTAAGCAACTGTTCAGTTAAGACCTTGGGTGATTTGCAATTATACAGTGAAGAAGGTTTCTCTGGTTCATCAAGTATAGGATAAGATATCTGTTGGAAAAGAGCATGAGTGCATCTGGTAAGTGACTAGGCAGCATGCTTATTCCTACATATAGATTGGTACTTGCAGCCAGAGATTGGAGGTACCTAAGTATAAGTAACAGTTATAACCAATTACTTTTGGAGTAAAAACAATGTAACAAGTTACAAAGTCAGCTAGAAATAAGGTAAAAGTAACTACAATGTTACTCTTTCAATGCAAGGTACAACTTTTTCCACTTTCAAGTTTTAACAGGGCATATAAATGTATTTTGATAGGGATTTTTATGAGTTTTACGACAATTCCTTATCCATCCATATCTATCAAGTGGCAAGTTTAGTATTATTAGATTTTGTATGAGTGTAAGTATTTGCAACATATAATGTCAGCATTAGACACGAGAGGGAACAAAAGAGCATTTAACTGTTTTCCTCTAGCCTACTACAACTGATGGCACAAATTATAATGCCCAACAAATCCAAGAAATTATAATAATAACTTGGCTTCTATAGATAATAAGTAATGTATAACATTCCACATTTAGGCATAAACCACCACGGGTGGTGCAGTTTGCACTAAGGGGATGGTATGGAAATAAATAAATAAATAAATAAATAAATAAATAAATAAATAAATAAATAAATAAATAAATTTCCCTCCACTTCTTCTCTCAAAGGTCATTTCTAGTTTCTTACATTCTTAGCTGTAGAAAAGCAGGCTTCATGTAGAGGAGCCAATTATAGCGGCATCTTCCAATGAATTTAGAAATATTAGTACAACAAATGATGCTTGTTTTACAGAAAAATATCACTGCAATCTACCGGTAAATGTACCAACTGATCCGAGCCTTGCCAAGTTCCTCAAAGATGATACGGAGAAAGGAGGAGATTAATGCAGCAGGTGTATTGAACTCAGTATTTGTGGAGAAAGGGGTGTTCTTTTATACCTACTGCCATCTGTGGAAAGGGGAATCCTGCTTCCATTCCAAATCTGTATCTCACTCTGTTTTATCTTATTTGTTTGCTTGTTTTCATTTTTATGCCACCTTTCATTCTGTGAAGAACCCTGGGCAGATTTAGTGAATTTTGATAGTTAAGTAGAAAGAAAAGGGTGGGGCAACTCCCCTTTTGTTTTAAAAGAGGACAAGGAAGGGAAGCGATCATACTGCTATCCTGTCACACAAAATTTCACAAGACCACAGGGATCACAACCTCTTCCCTTAAATTCTTTGAGTGGAGCCTCCTTTTCTTCCTCCTCTGTTCAAAACCAAGCTTACTTTGGTTGTCGGCAGCCATTACACCACCACTAACTAGCTGTACCTCCAATCTGACTCCAAGGATTTAGGACTTTTTCTCTCAAGGTCCTGCTTTAGGAATTCTTCTCCCTGTTCCTTACATCCATGTGTACACATGTGTAATGATAATTTCTATGTGTACTTTCCTGGATATATGTATCATTGAACTTAATAAAACCTATTTGTATTTAAATCTCCACAGAGTCACTACAGAGTAGTGGTGACCTCAACTGAGTATTTTGAGAATAAAAATGAATACTGTCAAGAGTTAAGCTGGCCGTCTTTGATACCTGGGTGAAAATCAGTATTGATGGAGTGGGGATAGTCTTTCCATAAGACTGGGTAATTTACATAAATACGGTGCCATGATTATGCAACCCATGAGGACTGGAGATACAGCCCTGCATACAGAGACTTCAGTTCCCACAAATGGGCAACTGCATAATATTTGCCTGAGAGTGAAGCAAACCAGAGCCAGGCATTATAAAACAATGGATATGAAAATAAAATTTCTCATTCTCAGTGATACAGCCTACTATGGCATTTCTTCTCTATGCAAGAATGTTGCAAGTGTGAAAACAAATTGTAAAACATTGCTCTCTTCACATTACTGTCATTCCCCCTTTTAAAGCAAAACATGCAGAGTACACACAGAAATACTGGGCAAGAGATGTGAATAACCCATCCAACGCTTCTAATTATGAAGGGTCCATGTGAGGAAGCAGCAGCTATCTTATGTTTTGCATAACTGCCTGCATAAAATAACTTACCACCTTCTAGGAAGAAAGAAATATACCCTTAGTGTCTTGACTATGTTCATCTCTACATAAAATAACTTCAGTGTGTTGAAGAATAAATCGAGTTTTCCAGTCCCTCCCCTAAATGGTAGATTGAAGATGTTATTGCTGAGTCTCTAAGAGCGCCTTAGGGTGAGTGAAATGGAAGAGACAATGTGACATATGAGTCACAGTTAGGGAACATGGGGGTATAGTTCATCTTGGGCATCTCTTATGTTGATCCAGCAGTGCAAAGTTGTCTCTTTTTATGAAACATCAGCTAATGTGGAACCACAAATGACTGTAGCTGCTAAAAAATGTAAACAAGACAAGACAGGGGCATATGTCTGCTAGCAAGTTGCTTTGGCTCATCATGCCCTGGAATAACTGCTGCCTCTCTTTTCTGAGCTTCTGCCATCTCGTTTTTAATATGTCAGACCTCCTGCATTGATGAATGCAGGCAATGATGTGGGGCTCAAAAGCTTGAACGTTTATTGCTCAGGTAACTCATACTATTACTCTATAGATTTTATTTAGTGCATGATGCCACGGTCTCTGCTCTGAAAGATTATGATCTGTATTCATGCATCAGAAATAGAAATGGAGGTGAGGAGGGAACGAGAGATCCCAGATTGAGAAATTATCAGTGGGAAGGCAGAGGGGACATAGGCAAGCATAAGAGCAATAACATCAACTGAAGACTCGGGTTTGCCTTGTAGTGTTTTTTCTCCCATACCAAGCTCTATCCTTTATCACAATAGAACCCAATTCTGTCACTTGCACAATTAATTCTTTGAAACACTGGCATATGCATGACTACACAACCTTCATCTGATTGGCAGGTAGTTTGTCACTGCCTGTGCTATCAATTGTTCTGGAAAAGATATAGCATGATGACTTGCAAAAAGTGGCAAGGGGATTTAGGTGAGGAGTTGAGGAAGAAAAGCCTTTTTGCCACATCAATTCAGCTGGGGAGAAAGTGTTTGAATCCCCACACTTGGGTGACTTATTTTCTATTTCTAATAATGAAGTCCACCTTCACTAAAACATGTCTCATTATATCTATCAGTTCCTGAATCTAAATGGATCTGTGTCATACTTCTCACTTTCTCTGTCACATTCTCTCCCTCTGGCAAGCAATCTGAATGTCTCTTACTTGGGATGGCATAGAGGAGGGGAAACGGAGGTTAGAGAAACTGTTTCACATATATTTTATATGTTTGATTTAAATATTTCGAAGCACTCTCTCTCTCTCTCTCTCTCTCTCTCTCTCTCTCTCTCTCTCTCTTTTTGCAGAAATTATTTGATGTACATATAGATGAATTCTGTGGATCAGATTCACCTTCTTTCTTCTGAACATTGTACTACATACAAATACTTCCTTTGAGATCAGTGCAGAAGTGTACAGTCTTTCTCAGGATGTTCCTGACGCTTTGAATAATTCAATGTACCACAGTACCTTGACAGTTAACTCTGTGCATAAAGTAGATTGTTGAAAGTGGTGTCTTTCCCATAACAATACATGTTCAAGATTCCCCCAACCCTGTTTATTATTTCAGCCTAAGTTTGCTGATACATAGATGAAAGGAGGCTTGTCAGGAACATGACTAGGGTGTGTGTGTGTGTGTGTGTGTGTGTGTGTGTGTGTGTGTGTGTGTGAGAGAGAGAGAGAGAGAGAGAGAGAGAGAGAGAGAGAGAGAGAACCCTCCTGAAATGGTGGGGCAACTTGACAATGGCACCTGATTGATTTAATTTCTAGCCCCCTCAAGGCTTGCCATATACCTCTGCTCTGAAGACTCATTCAAGGACAAACAAAACAAGAACCCTTTAGTGGCTCCTGAAATCAACAGTTTTGTAGTGTGTCGAGAGGGAACATGGCTCCTGTCATGAAGTGTTATTGCCACTGTGTTTTGGAACAGTGGTGCTTGTTTTTCTTCCCCCATTGCCCCCAGTGGTAGGTATTGCACTGGAGGTGGCCTCGTTATAGAAAGAAATAATGATCACTGCCAAGAAACGCTGTTTGTGTTAATCACTTTTCAGCACGAGCAATTGTGTGCTTGAGCGAAGGTGAGAACTTACTTTCAAAGTGCTTTGGCCACAGTGGTTCTTGAGGATGCTGCGCAGTAGTGCCGGATTTGGCTTTGAGAATCTGATTTAAAATGTACTGAGAATGTTCACCTGTGTTCACCTGTCATTTTGATGTAATTTGTCAGGATTTGGGGGAAACACCGGTCCCTAAGACACCTGGGCCTAGACCAGGCATGCCCAAAGTCAGGTCTGGGGGCCAAATGTGGCCCAGTTTCAAATTTTGAGCAGCCTGCAGCCTCTTCCCCACTGGCTCAGCCTGTCACACATCCCCACCATCTGGCCCCTTCCCATATCAGATGGAGGCAGTTTTACGGTTTGCCTGCCCTCCCTGCCTCTGTCTGTCCCCCCAGCCACCTGCCCAGCCTACCGCACCACCTTCATTGCTGCAGCATCCTCCGTACCTCCTTGCATGTCTTAGAGGCTTGTCCAAAGTCTAGCCTGGGGGCCAAACGCGGCTGAATGGTTGGCCCCCCACATATTTTCACCTCACCAAATCTGGCCTTTCTTGAAAAAAGTTTGGACACCCCTGGGCTAGACTATTTAAATTGATACTCCCAAAAATATGAAGTGATGAATTTTTAGTGACAAAATCATTTCTCAATTGAATGAGCTTTAAAATGACCCCTATGGCACCTAGAGACACCAAAATTACAGGAAGTCTTAAACTAACTCTTCTCTACAATTCCTTCAAATGTTGACTGAGTTAAGCATCCCCACCCCACCCCCAGGAAAGTTTCCCCTAAGTACCTAAAGGCAATAAACTCGTGGAGAAGCTTTTTTACAGTCCCCCCAAGTTTGATGAAGATCAGGTTTCCCCAAGACAGTTGCTAAAGGGCACTTTGTGAGCATATAATTCAAATGCACGAAACCCAATCTTCACAAAATTTGAGGGCTTCTCGAGCAAAGCATCTCTGCATTGTTAGTGCCTCTAGGAGCCTTTGTACACGACCCCTAAACGCCGCAGCAAATGGCTGCAAGCTCCGGAGCTTACAATGACTTCCCCACCAGCTCCGGAGTTTGCAGGAAATTAAGTGCGACCACACCCACCTAAGCGCGTCCCAGCACACTTTTCGTGTACCTGCTTGAGGAGGGTGAAAATCGCCAGGTCCGGATTTAATCTGGTCAGTGCGGGGCTCTCCTGGCTTCTGTTTGGTTTTTTTTTTTGCCTCCCACCCCTTTAAGAGAAGGGGCGGGAGGAAAAAAAAGCAAACAAAAGAGAAGGAATCAGCACATGGAGCTCTGGCAGCTTCTCCAAGGTGAGTCTGCATCCCCCCCCCCCACTTTCTTCCTCCCTCCCCTCAGCAGACAGATGCGGAGTGGTGGGGAGGAAGGAAGAGCAACGAACCCCTAAGATCTCTGGTCTGAATTTAAGTGGCCAGCGGATCTTAGGGGTCTTGTGAAAAGGCCCTAGATCCCTGGGAGTAGGGCATTCCTGTGGGTTTCACTTTGGGTGTACACAACCCAGATATCCGAAACCCAAATTTTACCAAACCTTCAGAGCTTGTAGAGGAGAGTCAGGAATAGATTTCCTGTAGTTTTGAAGTATCAGGCTGCCTTGGGAGCCCATTTTATATGGTTTTAAAGTTAAAAAATGGATCAAATTGATTCCTCAATTTGACAAGAAAATGATAAATTCATTATTTGGGATTTATCAAATCATGAATTGGAACAAACCATGATTTCTCTGATTTGTACTCATTGTGCTTAAGTCATTTCAAATAAGCCAAAGGAGAGTCATGGGGAGATTTGCAAATTTGGTGTATCTAAGTGCCTTGGAGACCCTTTTATGGGATTTTAAATTTCAAAAAAATGAAACATCATTTTTCTGATCTGTGTCTATCTCTAGTTTAAACTATGCTATTTAACACTTTGCCATGTCCCCCAGGATGAAGCTAGCTAAGGATATTGCATTGTGCCTGGACCATTTTAAAATACAGACTCACACTACTGTACTCTGTGCTTGTGAAACTGAGAACCATTTGTTGTAATGGCACACTGCTGTTGAATTGTACTGGGAATTCTTTCAAAGTATTTGTGACAGTCACATTAATATCAAATGAATCTATTAAGATGAATAGGATGATGATGAATACTAAATATTTAATGATGTGTTTAATTAAACTTGAATTATAGTTGGTATCTCAAGGGAAAGACGGATATCCACATAGAGATCAAATAGTTTAATGATTATTGCAATGACAGCAAGTACAAAAGTATTTGAAGTGATGAAGTACCTAAAATTGCCAGTAATAAATTGCAAATGATTAGTATTTTCCAGCAACAATATTAATCGCAATGATATATGAAAAGGTCATAATTCATGCAGAATTAAAAGCTAAGTCTAAAGGATTTTCATTTTACCTACATATGCTCTTTACCTCAGTTTCTTGGTTTCAAGCCAAAGGATGTGACTGCAGATGGGAACCAACTCAAAACATATATCCAAATCTCTTAACTGGGTGATATTAAACTTCTTGAATACATATAAGAGCTAAATATGTAACAGTACAAATCTTGAGTAATTCTCTCTGCAATACTGATGAAATATTGATGAAAACTTGAAATACTGATGGCCTGCCCTGACCACTCATGACTGAAATTAATTAATACATTCTCTTAATAGCCATCGTAAATGGTCATAATTAACCTTCCTTCAGGCAGATTTTTAAAATGGATTTGAGTGACTTCTGGGGTGTTTCCTCAGCCCATGGGAATGTTGATGTATTTCAAGGTATGAACAGGTCCTCTGTCCACAGGAAAGTTTAAATATTCTGAAACAAATGTGTTCCGCCTTGCCCAAGCATCCACAACCAGAAAACATTGCATTCCCATGAATGACTTGTCAGCTTTCCTCTTTTGCAAGAAGTGGAACAGACACAATCATGTGCATTTAAAACACTGCTACTTCCAGTTCAAAACAGGGAAGACATTTTTCTGTTCTGCCCCCTATTATGAAAGTATTATAACCCTGAAGAGACACCTGTTTTTAATTAGCTGCAAGAAGATTGATTGTTTATGTTATTATGGGACAATTTTCTACCTCAATTGGGTGGAACATTTTCTGCTGATGTATCTACATACTGTTGTATGGATGGATGGAAAAGCCTACCAATGAAGAGCCATTCTTATTTGCCACCTTCAGACAAGCTGATGATGTCACTCTAATAGTCGTCTTGGTGGATCGAATCCTGGGTGCCACACAGTGGAGCTAGGTCCCGCTGTTAACCCCAGCTCCTGCCAACCTAGCAGCTCGAAAGCATCTAAATACAAGTAGATAAATAGGTACCACCATAAAAAGTTGGAAGGTAAACAGTATTCTGTGTGTAGAAATGTGTTCAGCCATGCTGGCCATATGGCCATGGATGTCCACAACACTGGCTCTTTGGCTTGAAAACAGAGATGAGCACCGCCCCTAGAGCCGGACACGATTGGCACGCAAGTGCAGGGGGAACCTTTACCTTTACTATTACCTTTACCTTTACCTTCACCTTTACCTTTAGTAGTTGCACATGCCCAGTAAGTTTCCCCGGCTGCGTAGGGATTTGAACCCAGGCCTCCTGAGGTCTACTACACCAGTCGATTCATTACACCAGCCTTGTATTTTTCCATGTATAGGCATTTCCAGAGACTGGATTTCAGCTGCACCGACACATGAAAAAATGTTTTGAGAGACCATTCAGATTCTGAGCAGATTTTACAAGAGACCAAAGTCTTTATCTTCAGAGTGAAGTGATCACTCTCTTTTTTCTTTTAACTTTTCTTTTTATATCTATATAATAAGGGGTAATGGTTAGGGTAACTGGAAGGGGAAATATGGTTAAGGAGAAGGCTGACAAAACAGAACATCCATATTACAGTGATCACTTTACACTTCTTCTATCTTCTGCCCTGTTTTATCGCAATTGTTGTTTCCGTACATCCCTTACAGCTTCTTCAGTTTTTACATTTCAAGGGGGACTCTCAGGCTTCTCTTGGATCCATTTATATACTGATTCCCAAATTTCTTTTGCTTTCTGGACTCTGTCCTTTTAAAATCGCTGATAAAATGCCCATTCCTGCCATCTCTAGGATCTTTTCTATTAATTCTTCTTTCATCAGAGTGCCTGTCTTCTTCCAATCTCTTGCATACACTGTTCTTGCTGCAGTTACTATATGTATCACTACATCTCTTCTTTACATCTTCCTTCATTTCTGGTTCTCCATTATTTTTCAATAAATCTATTTTGACAAGAAATTAGCACATGGTGTTTAGCCCAGTTTATTATATTTTGTGGGACAAAAAAGTACACTAATGGGAAAAGGTACATGATCTGTTTGGACAATTTCAGTTCTAGCTGTTTTCCATGAAGAAAAAAGTAGCACACCTGTTCATGGCAGGAGGTTGAATCATGAGTCCTGTGTTCATTTCTGGACACCCCCTGTTCAAGAAGAATGCTGACAAGGTGGAACAAGTTCAGAGAAGAGCAACAAAGATAATTAGATGGATGGGAACCATAACCTATGTGGAAAGGCTGAATGAACAGAGCATGTTTAGCCTTGAGAAACATTTGAGAGGCTGTCATACGGAGGTAGGATAGGACCTGTTCTCTATCAACGCAGAGTACAGGACACACAACAATGGGCTCTCAAGTCACAGGAAACTAGGTGTCAGCTGAATAACATTTCTGTACTGCTATAGAGCAGTACAGAAATTGAATCGATTATCTCGAGATGTGGTGAGCAATCAAGACAAATTTAGACAACCACCTGGCAGGTATCATTCGATTGGTATCCCTGCATTTAGTGGTGGTTTAAATTCAATGTATCAGATGCATTAGAAAATAAAGAACCCACCACCCAAAGGATGGAGAGTATAGGTGGGACTAGAATCCTTTTCTGCTTATCAAGAGCTTTTTCACTCCCCCCCCAACCCCCCCCAACAGTATGCTCACTTTCAGACCCATATGCACAGATGGATCTCAGCAGGGGCAAGTGCTCTTTACAGTGAACTTTCAGACTAGTGGGATGGTGGATCAGACTACAGAAAGTACAGAAAGTATTAGGTTATGATGCAACACTTGTTTCAGGGATTTGGGAAATGAGAGTTCTCATCATATATTTCTAACCCCCACCCCTAGCATCATGGCATGGCTGAGTAATTCTGCAAGCTATAGTAAAAACATGTAATTTTTCCAAGCTCAGCCTTTTATCCATATTGTCATATCTGAATCCCCCGGATAACCAGAATTAGAAATATACTGTTTAAAGGTGGAGGGAGAGGAGAGGGAAGCACAGCCCAAGTGGCACTGGTGTTATTAGCACTAAGATTTATTCAGACAGGTATACTGGGAAGCAAGATTATTATTCTCCTTCAGCTATTTAATGCTCTTTATAATCAGTATAATTAATTAGAAGGCATTAAGAGAACACATTAAAAGCTTAAATCCAAAGATCCCTGAACATTATTGAAAAGAATGCCAACTGAAGCTTCTTTACTGCATCACACTGTGATCCAGAAAGTCCTTGAGTAACTTTTTATGGGAAGCCATACATGTAGAGTACCTTCTAATCATTTTATTTTCTAGGGTACTTACTTGAGTCTTATATTGCCTCATGGGATTCCTAAATTCCCACACTTTAATTAAATAAATAGACAGAGAAATCCATAGCTTTTGTAGAGGTTATGTTAAAAGGAAAAACATTGGATCCTTTCCTTCTCCAGTCAGTTTGCAAGAAATGAAGCTTTTCACATGAGTAAAACCATTGATTGATGGACAAGATTGATGTCTGTGAAGATTCTCAGTCATCCAGGTGAGTTTATCTGGAAGTTGAGTCATGGGAACTGGACATCTTTTCTTGAGAGATCAAAACATTTTTGTCAGTCTGACGAAAGCTGCTTGGAAGACTCAACATCCAGATCATAGATTGATGTTAGAAACTGTTCTACCTTCTCATAAATTCTGGGTAGACATGGGCACGACTTGGCGAAATTCTCGTTTCTGTTTCTGTTCCTCGTTTCCGTTACGCAACGGAAACGGTAACGACAATTAAGCCGTCAGAACTCGAACTTGAACCGATAAAAGAAAAACTGGGTCTGATTTGTCGTTGTCGTTCATGGCATCGCGGCGATGACGCGATGCCAAGCAGCACAGAAAAAAAGTTTAAAAAAAAACTGATTCCTGGCCAAAAAAGCAGGCGAAAATATGCCTGCCTGAGTGAGGGCACCTACCAGAGGGGTGGTTTCTGGGGGGGGGGTCCCCGGCCTCCCCCCCTCTCCTGTCCTGGGCTGCTCTGGTTGGGGGCATCCTTGTCATCTCGCCATGCCATGCGGTGCGGGGGGATCCAAAATGGTGACCGCAATTTTTTTTTTGAAATTGTGGTCCAAAAACCCACCAAAGCACCACACAGAAACATGCAAAAATTAGGTATTTTAACTGCCTGAATTTTTACAGTAGCAGCAGGGGTTTTTTCTTGCAATAAACGTCTGTCTCCAATCCCATTGATTTTATTTTATTTTATTTTTATTTTTATTTTTTTACACCTGCGCAATGATGGGCTGGCCATGGGATGGGACCATGCAAATTTTTGGAGCCATTCCATCAATCGCATGGCCACTTGACCAGGTTTTGACTGAGACTTCTGGGATGTGCCAGTCGGGCATAAAAAGCCCACTATAACCCTAGCCCTAGCCCTAACCCTAACCCTAACCCTAACCCATACGCCAGTACACTGTCCTTCTTAGTGGGTCAGAGGCACCCAGAGGTGCAGCCCACTAACTCACCCTAACCTTACCCATAATAATCCTAAGCCTAGCCCTTGCCCTAACCCCAACCCTAAACCAGATCTGTACTCGCATTGCACTACACACAAGTACACTGTCCTTCTTAGTGAGTCAGAGGGCGCCCAGCAGAGGCATTCTTCTCTCACCTTGCTCACCAGTCCAAAGGTCCAAAAAACTCTGTACGCCAGTATGCTGTCCTTAGTGAGCTAGAGGCACCCAAAAGAGAGGTGCCTCTGCCAGTGCCAGTTGGTACGCAATGGCTACACGGTCATGTACCCTTCCTTTTCCCTTTGTAGGGGGCCAGAGGAGGCATCCACCCCAGAGAGGTGCCTCCAGGAGCCTGCTAAATGCCTTCCCTTCGTAGCAGGCCAGAGGAGGCACCCACCCCAGAGAGGTGCCTCCAGGAGCCCGCTACCCTATCCCCCTAAGCCAGTACTAACGACAAACGACAAACGAAATGACAAATTTTTGAAAAATTTCGCGACAAACGGAAACGAACCGAAACGGGCCGGCTCCAACAAACGACAACTCAAAACGTCATTTTTCCTGGTCGTGCCCATCTCTAAATCTGGGTGAATATTGCAACTTTGGGGAAGGCCACTTTGTCTGCAGGCTGCTTCTACTTTTAAGATCTGAGATTAGATAAGAATAATAGTACTAATCTCAAGAGATGGCATTAGATACCTGATTTCCAAAGGAGATTAAGACTGGAGCCAGCTTCTATTGTCAAGGAGTGAGATAGGAAGCTATCAATGATAATCCTATTCTCCATACACTGCCAACAAAAGAAACAGAAGTGAGAAGCAAGATGGAACAGACACATTCTCATGCCATGTCTCTCTGGCAACATCACAAACCAAAGACACATACCTGTATTTGGATGCATCTGATAAACAATAGTGTGAACTGTTTCTCAATAACTAACTAACTAACTAACTAACTAACTAACTAACTAAATAAATAAATAAATAAATAAATAAATAAATAAAACCTTGAAATAAATTAAAATATGCCAGGTTTAGCAGCAAAAACTGAAAACACATGCAAAAGATTTATTATTGTGGTGAATATAGCCAGAAACATCAAATGAACAGTGGAGAAAACTGTAATACTGCCTAAACAGGACTTGGTCCTTATAGTGAGAGAAATGACCTTATAGTGAGATAAATGTCAAAGTGAGTATTTTTGTATGTCACTGGCAACCACTTTTTATCAGGAACAAAAGCAGCAAAAAGGCTGTTGCCTAGAAAATTTGTTTGTGATTTTCCAGGAGATAGCTGGTTGGCCTCTGTGTGAAGCAAGGAGAATTAAGTGTAGTTTGGTATAGTCCATTAAAGCTCTATTTTAAAGAAAACTCATTTGGCAAGATGGCGGCAGGCAGAGGTTTCTTGTCTCTGCTGTGGGCTCTGGTTTATTTGTTTTTCTTTGGTTTATTTTATCTTTGGATTTTTTGAATGTTTAGTAAGCCTGACCTTGCCTGTGGATACAATGAGGACTGAGGACTCTTTCTCCCCCCCCCCCCCCGCCTCCTCAATGATCATCACACTTAGTTTGAGCTCTGGGCTAGCCATGGCTGTTTGGCTGCCACTACTCCTTCTGTTGAGGGCCATTGGGTGGTCTGCCTGGCTTAGGCTAGTTGCCGGCTCCCAGCTCTCCACTGGGTGTGGTCACGATGGTTGTATGGCTTCTCAATATTTGGAGGCTTTTGGGTGGTGCTGGGTGATTCTCCTCGGCTCCGGTGGAGTATGGAGTGCAGCAGGGGTGGCGGCGGCAGCAACAGTAGGTGTAGGGGCTTCCAGGTTTGCACCCAGATTTTATTTATTTTATTTATTGCCAATGCTCCCTTCCTGGGCAAAATTGTGGAGTGGGTCGCTGCTGTGCAGCTCCGGTCGTTCCTGGAAGAAGACTGCATTCTTGATCCATTCCAGTCCAGGTTTAAGCCGCAAACGGGACTGAAACAGCCCTGGTCAACGTTGCAAGATGACCTGTTGAGGGGGGGGGCAAACAGGGATTGCTCTACCCTGTTGGTCCTCCTCAATCTGTACTGTCGACCATGGTATCCTCCTGGGCAGGCTTATGGAGTTTGGGATTGGTGGCCTAGCTTTGCGCTGGCTCCACTCCTTCCTTCGTGATCATGCCCAGAGAGTAATGCTTGGTGAAGTTCTGTCAGCTCCTTGGCCCTCATGTGTGAGGTTCTTAAAGCATATAACCCTATTATGCAAATAGGGACTTGTTATGTTCAAGGAAATATAAACTACTATCAGAGATTAGAAGCCTTGTGGAAGAATAAATGCACTTAGTGATTATGGAGCTAGGAGGCAAATGAATAAAGCAATAAAGCTTAGTACAAAACTTATATTACATATGTACATACGACAAGAATAATATACAATAACAATATACAAAGCACAGCATATATAGAAAATACAGCAGAATGTAAAGAAAGCTGCCTTTCACCTTAGGCAGTCCCAAATTTCACATCGGTTTGTCTGCTGCTTTTGTACATACAGCTACCTGCTGTAGCCCAATCAGATCCTTGATAACGTGAGGTGATCAAACTACTCCACCTGGCACTAATCATCCTGACCTTACATGCATTATTCCTAGGACCTGTGTCCTAGACCTAATACACATCTTTGTCTAACTCATGACATGATGCAATTTACAGAATCCATTTTGCAATCAGTTAAATACATATTAAATGTTACAGGCATTCTGTCAAAACTTCAATCTGTGACACCCCTCCTATTTAACAGATTGCAACACCTAGCTTTTCCCTTAAACATACATATATTTCTTTAAGTAAGGCTTTTGTAAATACAATATGTCAACACAATAATAATTACTGATACAACATTACAAGACAATCAATTGTTGATCCACACAGTCTTTGACATTCTGGTACCGGATCCTGATATGCTTGCTTCTGGATCCAAACTTCTGACTTTGTGCTAATTGGATATACGAAAGAGAGCCATTATATACTTTGACTGGCAACTGTGCATCCCCCCAAACATCCTTTAACAAATGAATAAATCATGTTAAATCACAACACAGATCACTCAGTGTCCCATACTCCGCCTCTGTGATCAAACACGCAATGTACCTCTGCATCCTGGATTTCCAAGCAATTAATGAACTATTTAGAAATATTGCATATCCAGATATCGAACGCCTGTTTTCTGGACATGAACCCCAGTCAGCATCTACATAGCTGATGAAATTAAGGTTATTATATGTGGATATTTTCATATTTGCTTGCACTGTTCCCTGG
This sequence comes from Phrynocephalus guinanensis, assembly GCA_037367245.1. Lineage (NCBI taxonomy): Eukaryota > Metazoa > Chordata > Lepidosauria > Squamata > Agamidae > Phrynocephalus > Phrynocephalus guinanensis. Next base: position 59,791,958 of record CM074736.1, on the reverse strand, counting down.
AGGTATCATAAAATATGTTTTATACCTTTCCAGTGTTTGTTCAGAGATTCTGCAGTATGTTGACACAGAATGTTGACAGCTACAGATATGTCAGGCCTCGACCAGGAAGATAAGTACATAAGTGATCCCAATACAGACTGATACAATTCAACATTACTAAATTTCCCATCCTCAGGAATCCTGTTGAATCTCACCTCCATAGGTGTTGAGACTGGCTTGCAGTCTTCCATTTTACATTTCTGTAACAGCTTTTCTATCTTGTCACTTTGACGCAGATAGAAGTTATCTTCAGGATCTCTAAACACATCAATGCCTAAATAATGCTGTATCTCACCAAGATGCTTGCTTTTCACCTCTACACCTAAAGTGGCATAAACCATATAATATGTGAGATATCAGGCACAATCAAACAAAAATCATCAACAAATAAAATAAGAATAGCAAAATCTTTTGTATGCAAAGATGGATCTGCCCTACTTGGAGAAAAACCCAATCTGGTTAAATTTTGATGCAGACATTGGTTCCATGCCAGTACTGATTGATGAAGACCATACAATGCTTTGTTTAGCTTGAGAACAAGTTCCGGATTTTTCAATTCATGCTCTGGTAGATGTCCTCCTCAGGTCTGCATTTAGATAAGCTGTTTCCACATCAAAATGGTGCACTTGGCATTTTCATGATGCTGCAACTGATAATGCTGTTCTTACCATGGAGTAAGAATTTTTCAGTGCCCTAAGATTCCTTGCCTCAAGATGATGAGTGCTATTTTTTCCCTACCAGTGTTACCATAATTTAGACAAATTGGCATTTTTCTTCTTCTTAAAAAGCATGGAAGATGCAAGCAAGCCCTCTGCTGCTTTTAATCCTTAAAAGTATATGCAACAAAGTAGTTATTTTGAACAATTAGTGGTATTAAGAGCACTGTGGCACAGTGGTTAAACTGCAGTATGGCAGCTAAGGGCCTTTATACACGACCCCTAAGCTCCGCAGGAAATGGCTGCAAGGTCCGGACCTTACAAGTGTTTTCCCACCAGCTCCGGACTTTGCAGACAATTAAGTGCGACCCCGCCCACCTAAGCGCGACCCAGCTGCACTTTCTTGTACCTGCTTGAGGTGGGTGAAAATCCCCAGGTCCGGATTTAATCTGGTCAGTGCGGGGCTCTCCTGGCTTCTGCTTGTGTTTTTTTTTTGGCCTCCTGCCCCTTTAAGAGAAGAGGTGGGAGGAAAAAAAGCAAGCAGAAGAGAAACGGAAGAGAAACGGAGCTCCGGGAAGCTCCTCCAGGTGAGCTGCATTTTCCCCCCTCTTTCTCTGGTGGGGTGGAAGGAAGAGCAACGAACCCCTAAGATCTTTGGTCCGAATTTAAGGGACCAGCGGATCTTAGGGGTCGTGTGAAAAGGCCCTAAGACTCTGCTCACAACCTGAGTTCAACCCTCAAGTAGCTGGGTCAAGGTTGGCTTAACTTCTAATTCTTTCAAGGTCAATAAATTAAGTCTCCAGCTTGCTGGGGTAGTGGCAATGTATAGCCTGCAGAATTAAATTGTAAACCACCAAAAGAATGGTTTAAGCACTATGGGATGCTATAGAAGAGGCACACTTCACTCTGCTATGCTTTAAAGAGCAATTTTTCTGTAAAGTGTTATTTGTACTGCTTTGCTTAATATCACAAATTTATTTAACCTTAACATTTTATATTCTAGTTGTCAGCACCACACAAAAATTCACCCACTTTCAGCTTAGGGAGAATAATTTTACAGTCCCTCATCTTTACATCAAAGGTACAAGACAATTCAGGATTTGCATTCCTATTTTGAAGTTGACAGAATTAAATTTTAACTAGTAAGTGCTACGTAACTTGTGTTTTTAGCAGAACATGAAAAGAGTTACTTTTTGAAATCCTACTCGTTCAAAAGCTAGTGCTTTTAACAGAATGTGATGTAGTTTCTTTTTGAAATCTAGAAGTTAAAAAACCCTAATGTTTCCAAATTCTGCCTTTTAGCAGATGTGTTCTTAATTTATTTTTTTTAGTATTACGTTTTTGTCAAAAATTGTATTTTTTTCCTGTCTTTTATTATGAGCTGCCTTGCATACTATTTTTTGTGTTTCTGGCAAGATATATATCCTATATATTAGATATGGGTGTGAAATGAAAATACAGTTTCATTTAGTTTCATTTCATTTTGTTGCTAACAAAATTTTAAAAGAATTTCAGAATGAAAGAAAACTATTATGGCTCTCCTGGGTCCTAGAGGCATCAAAATCACAGGGGAGCATCCACAAGCTCTTTCATGTAAGCCCCCTAATTTGGAGAGGTTTGAGTTTCAGGGGACTTAGTTATTAAACTCCAAATGGGGTCCCCCTAGGAAAAAATATTCTAATTGAATCAGGAAGCCTCTAATAGCCCCCCACCATGGACAAGCAGTTAGCGTCCATCTCCAATATATATAACTTAGATAGATAGATAGATAGATAGATAGATAGATAGATAGATAGATAGATAGATAGATAGATAGATAGATAGATAGATAGATAGATAGATAGATAGATAAAGCAATATGATTTCTAGAATTGTGCTGGGTTTTTTCCCCACCATATAGAGCCTTTATCACCCATTCTTATCTATATGTCAATATAATGTTGGTAAGTGATAGTCCATCTCCCTTTTAATTGAACTAGGCTTTAGGGCAAAACTAGGTTAGACTTTCAGCCCAAAGCTGATTTAAAATCATTTGTGTGGTCTGGGTTTGGCTGGAGAATCAACTCCGGATGATAATTTCATGAATATGGGAAGACATGTGATAGGAAGGCTTAATTGAAATGCCAGGAAAAGTTGAGTGTATGGGTCCTTCACATTCATTTAAGTGCTACTTAAGGAATAATGAATTGTTATGACTATAGAAAATGCAGTGTGCTGCTGAGATAATGTTCTTAACATGTAATATTAAAGAGCTGAAATATCTTTTTGAAAGGATTTATATGTCTTAATGTACAAAGTTTAGTATAACCATTACAATTAGCACTGATACATGAATATGCACTGCCACTAATCAAGAATCAATTGTGTGATCCAAAATGTTGTACAACATGTCCCATGCTTGAAAATGCAGCTCCCAGTGGTAGGTGACATGTGGTGAGTCATACCCCTCTATACATTTCAATCAACAGAGTACCCAAACATGAGGTCCAGGAGATAAGCAAGATCAGACCTAAGGCCATTGTAATAGCAAAAGCAATATGTAGGTCAGGAGTAAAAGGTAATAGAAGCCTATGGGAATAAAACTGTAAACCAGAAGGGAGACCTGTTGGACTTCTAGTTCATGCACCAAAAATGGCCCGTGCAGCTTCCCCCTTTTGATTGAGAGTTCCTCTCCCCCATGGTGGTCAGAAAAGAACCATTCATTGGCTGCACTGAAGGCTCCCTCCCCAAGGATAATGGTTGTTGAGCATGAATGTGATATATGAGGCACCACAGCTAAGGAGATCAACCATAAGTTTCTCTTTCTCCTTAGCTGTGTTAATGGAGGTTTTCCAAATGTCATTATTACTGATAAAGAATAAGGAAGTGGGAACCACAGCTGCTGCTGCTGCTTCTTCTTCTTCTTCTTCTTCTTCTTCTTCTTCTTCTTCTTCTTCTTCTTCTTCTTCTTCTTCTTCTTCTTCTTCTTCTTCTTCTTCTTCTTCTTCTTCTTCTTCTTCTTCTTCAGGAGCCAGAAATGCCATTTTGCCCAATCGACCACATATTCAGGGCACAGGTCAACAATTTGCATCTCCTTATTGACAGTGTCCTGCCATCTTTGGTCATCTACATGGCCGTCAGCCATTGATTTTCAGGTGGTACAAAGTTTAGGTGATGGTGGAAGGTGCCAATCTTCCACCAGTCAGTGGACCCAGCTTTCTCTCACCTTCTCTGTTATTTCACTCATTGTCTGGTAGTATCATTTGCGACATGGTCGAGTAGGGGGATACATGATATCCAATGGAGCATATACATTTATGTGGTAGGGAGGCAGCTCTATGCCCATTGTTGCTGCTCAATACTCTGTGCCACACAGTGCAACAGGGCAAAGAATTGCCCTGTAAATTTTGGATTTGTGTGAGATTGGCATTGTTTATCAAGAGGGTAAATCACAGCTGAGGAGCTAAATAGGTCCCAAGCTGCAGTCTCCTCCTCCAAAGTGAGAGGAAGAATGTAGTGAATTTGAAGGCTATATGTGAATCTATTTTCTAGCAGAGATGAGAACAAAACTTCTGAACCAGCTGTTCCTAGCTGCAATCACATTGTATATCTTGCTCAGGTGAGAATTTGCAAAAGTTCCTTTTTTTTGACTGCAGCTTCCAGAATCTATGAGTTAGATTGATCACTGGACATGCAGTCTAGAAGATTTTTGGACCAGTAGCCAGAAAAAGTAACTGCTTCATGTGCTTTCTTAGATAAATGACCAATTAGCTTTGAACAATTAAACAGCTTATCAATAGACATGAAACAACACAACAACAGACATGAACTAAAAGGACTATCAGGCATAAATCAACAGACCTGAACATGGAGTGAGGTGGTAGCTCCTTGACAGGGTAATACCCAGAAGCTTTTCCTCATGAAATCTCCTTCAGGTGGACATGGAATTGTTTGTTCATTTTTCCTTTAAGAATATGAACCATCAGAGAGAAGGATAATGGTGACTGAAGAGAAAACAGTTTCCTCTCATACTAAAACCTCTTTGGTTTTTGATATAAAGATTATTTACCAAAGATGTTACCAAATTCAAACATTCAATGGAAGACACACTAAAGGTATTTGTCAGCCCTCATACAAAATAAGAAATAAGAAATAGGAAATTAGAAATAATAAGTAATGGGTTTGAAAATACAGTAAAAAAATGCTGGACTTTAGGGCTGCCCATGAGTTGTTAGAGTTATAGAATTCAGGAGGGTGCTGAGCAGAAGGGCAGCACTCTTCTGAAATAGGAAATCAGTGAATCTGCACACAGGCTGGAGGTCAATTAAATTCCAGCCCCTTACCTGCTTGCACTACATTAAGGCCTCCTTGTCAGAGATAATAGGTTAACAATTAAAAGATTAAATAATTTGTTATTAATAAATTGTGGTCCAATTTTAGCTCATATGAACTTGTCACATCTCTTTATTTTGGACTGGTTGGGCAAAGGGAACTGACGACCGCAAGGAGGCTGAAAGATAATTGTAGCATTTGCTTTAAATGCTCACTGATACATCTAAATAGCAAATATCAACAATACTTGTCCAAAAATTATAAACAATATTATATATAGATCTGTGTGGTTGGAACAATTACCTAGGACTACTATATTTCACAAGACAATTCTTAAATGAGTCCTTTGGAGGTATTACAATGTGATCAAAAGTAAGGCTGCATGAAACTGTCAATGCTACAGTATTAGCTCCCACAAAGTCTATTTGAGAAAAAGTATACATCTGCATACCGATGTACTAGTATTTTGTTGAAAATCAAGAAAATGTATATTTAAAAAAGAACCCTTTAGCATATGAAGTAGATGTTTAGGCACCACTGATTATACTAAAATCCATCTACAACATTGACAATGCATTTTGGGATGTGTAACAAACAGAAACAAAATGTAAACTCTAAAAGGTTAGTTTTAGTTTGAACTTTGGTGTTCCCACTGTGCACTTCTTTAAACATGTGCACAATACTTAGGTTTAAGCTGTAGCTTAACAGTCACCCTGAAATAAATCTGTCAGTTTATAAGGTATCACAACTCTTCTGTTTTATTTTATTTTTATGTGTGCTGAAAGAGACTAACATGGCTGCCTCATTGAAAACCAATGTGTCTGTTTTAGGAGAACCCTAAGTGTGTTCTCCTAAAACAGCCTAGTGATTAAACTGTGGTTTTGTTTAAGTCCTACTCTTCACTAGTTTGTCTCAACCCTTGACTGTAAACGAGCAACTGCACCAGATAGGACCAGAGATCAGATTTTACTTATTTGGATGAAAGGTTTCACACATAGCTTGTGAAACTGATATTTCAAACATGTAACTTTTCTACACACTGGCTAGCGCTACCTAGAGTTGGCAACTTGTGTGCAAACCCCTGCATAAGGAGAACAACCACAACTTCCTCATGCATGGTTTCAAAGCATGAACTAGGATTGTGTGAGCTGCCATTTTGTTTAGTTAACGTTATAATGGGGCAGGTGGGGTGAGGAACTGGAGTCCTTTGACCCCACATAAGAAGTAGTGGGTAAGCAGACAAAATTGCATTTTTGAGAACAGGCTTCTGCTAAGTGAGAATAAATATGAATATTAAACTAGAAATATGATATTTCTTCACTTCACTGCTTTTTAATATTAAACTACAAAGTACATTATCATACCAGGACACCTCCAGGCACTTCACAAAATTAGTTTATGAAGTCATATGAAATAGTAAAGCTTGTTTTGCCAAGGTAGAAACTAAAAGGAATAAAGGAATATTTTTTTAAAAAAACTTTTGAAACAGATTGTCCTTATTCATACAAAATGTGGAAAAAAACAACACCAGATGGGCCTGATGCATCTAAAGGACTGGAGGCAGTGGAGGAATAATTAGAGGCTGAAGTAATGATCACCAAGGTCATTTTTTAAAAATTGAAGTAAAGGGTATTTACCATATATTTTGTATTACTGAATGTTACAAATGCCCTCTACCCCTGTTCTATGGGCTGCTGAGTGGGTTAAGATTATGGATGTTATACATTAAAGCTGCATTTATCAACCACCACCACCACCACCACCACCACTACCACCTATGGCCGAAAAAGATTATTTATTTGATGCATCTCTCCTGCCAAGCCAGTATTTTTTTAAAACTATTTTCTCAGTATACATTCTGTATCTTCTTTTGTCCTCTCTATTTTCCCAAGAATTCAACTAATGCCTAGGGTTGTGTTATAGGTCTCTTTGAGGTCAAAGAGCAAAACTCATGTTAGCATCAATTTTAAAGTGATTTTTTTTTTAATCGTTGGCTTCCAAGTGTAAAAACCACAGGATACTTCACCTGTGCTTCTGACTTCTCATGCAGTGCATTGATAGAGTTAGCTTGACATTTTATGTGGTTGACATTTCCTACGATGATAAAATAGCAAGACTCCAAACCACCGTTGAGTGTAGAGAAACTTTAGAAAGTTGCTCCTTGAGATTTTGAGATAGTAAGTTCCTACATGCTTTCTCACCTTGAATTGTCATACCATCTCTGCATGGAACAAGAAGTAGGAATACAGTGGACAAATACTAATCTAATAATAATCTTAGCACTGTGGAACTGGAAGGGACCCTATGAATCATCAGCTCCTAACAAGGAGGTACAATGGGGAATTGAATTTCCAACCTCTGGTTTCTCAGCCAGATACATATACTGTATGTCTGAGCTATCCAGCACTTGGAAGGAAATGTGCTTGGTATTAGGGATGGGCAATTCATTAGGAATCAGTAGGAGCCACACAAACCCAGGTGGTGTTTGGAAGCCTCCAACACACAAGCAGGCAATCACTTACCTTGTTCTATGCCTGCACGGAGCTGAGCTCCAACAAGGAAGCAGGCTCCAATGTCATATTTGCTTCTCCATGATGCTGGCCAATCAGGAGCTGAGCAGGGGCAGGAGTCATCCCACTTCCCTGACTGATTGGCCAGCACAACGGAGAAGCAAAGATGACATTGGAGACTGCTACCATCCCTACTTGGTATATACATCATCCCCACTTTATCCTTTTGCCTTCTTTGTTATGCATTGGAAACAACTTCTAGTTACGCAAACAAGGCTAAGTGAGATGTTTAAGGAATGGTTTTTACCAACAGTATCTCCCAGTGAGTTTCTATGGCCACACTGGGAAATTAATCCAAGTCTTCTGAGTCGTAGTCCATCTCTTGATCCACTACACCACACTTTCTTATCTTCTGTCTAAAGAACTGGACTCATAGCAGCAGTGGAAAATATTTATTCTTGATTTGAGACAATTTGCAATGCAATTGTTGTCACTGGACAATAACAAAGGCCATTGTGGCTGCATAACAGACCTAAGACATTATAAGAAACCTTTTTATATGTACTTTTAGTAGCACATTACAAGGGACTGCTTTATTTTGTAACAGCTAAAAACTCAGAGGCCATGTGGGGGGGGGGGGAATCCCAGCTTGGAATCACTTGTTTCCAATGAATAACCCTGGAGTCATCAAGGGAGCACCTACCTTTCTAAGTGCCTCAAACAGAAATTGCTTTTTAGAAGGGCCTCCATCACTGCAGCAACTGCTGCAGGGAAAATATCCACTGAGGATTTAATTTATGTACAATAGTTGTTCATATGACTGTGTCTTAAGGACAGTTGCGGCACATCAACAGGAGCTCTAAAGTAATGCATTTGCCTGAATTTATTCCCTTGCTGTCTAGTTCAGTATGCTTAATTTTACTACCTTCCTCCTTCTTATTTTGATTTATCACAAAGTGACACAGAGGTGAAAGGCATTGAAATATATTTCAGTTTAAAAGGATTTTTAAAAAAAAAAGAATTTTTTTTATCATATTCACACATCATAACACAGACTTGTGGGATTCATTGTATACCTGACATCTCACAACAAGCACCTAGGGAAATAGTTCAACCACTAGTGCCACTAACATTCCACAGGATAGTATTAAAAACAGCCAACTGTTTTATTTATGTTTTATACAGTGGTGGCGAACCTTCGGCATGCCATATGTTTTGGACCACACCTCACAGAATTTCAAGCCTATATTGCTAATGACAAAGGACTCTGGGAGTTCTGGTCCAAAACATACATACATATATATATGCACATTGTTGCAGTGGTGCATGTTATATAGTAGCTGCAAATACCTCTACCCAGCTCAGTCCTCTTCCTTAGAAAAAAAAATCCTACAGACCCTCTTGATGTATGTCAGGAGGGACTATATATTCATTTTCAAATACCCCTCAAGGATCCTGCCATGGTGGATAAGTGGCTCTGCTTAAGTGATCCTCCCAAGCTTTTCAAACCAGCACTTAGTTGAATGGCTAGCTGCAGACTTCTAGTGGCATGCTATAATCAAGCTTGGTTTAATGCAGCCAAGTTGCATCAAGTACAACATTTACAAGATCTTTGTGGAATATTTATCATTTTATGGACTAAACTGCTGCTATGCCACAAGATCCAGGAATGAATGTAGATAACTAGTTAAAGATCGACTCTCATAATGTTTTAATGGCTTGTTGGCCTTTTCTTTAATATTATGGGAGGATGACATCTATACTCAGAAAAGGTTCAAAGAATAGTTAACACTGGAAGCTTTTTCAGTCCCATTTGGACCCTTGAAGGACTAAGCTTGGGACCCTCTGCAAAGAAACTGGATTTTCTGTTACTGCAGTATAGCTCACAAAATTTTGTTTTTTATCAATTGGGCATGAAGGACATAACACCAGTGTTACTATTATTATTATTATTTTTAGAAAACAACACATGTATATACCTTTAGAAGTAGCTTAATGGGGATGTCCTTGTGAAGAGGCTTATCTGAAGGAATCAGCTTTCTGGTAAAATGAAGAGGCTGCATTTGAAGGGTGGGCAGGAAAGCCTCTCTTGCAAACCAGGAAACCAGGAGACCCAATCCTTTGGCAAGAAGACTGGGCTAGGATTCCCTCTCTGCCCAATGCATTGACTCCAGAGAAGCTGCAAGTAAGGGCTGTAAGGTACAGTACTCCCCGGTTTACCATGGGAGTTAGATGCCTGACCCACCCGAGATAAAAGAAAATCTGTGAAATGCAGATGCCTCCGCAAACTGACCTTGGGCTGCTGCTGATGTGCACTTCCAAAGAAAGGTTTTTAACCCCCTCCTGACACCTTAGCAAACAGATCTGGGGCTGCTGCTGCTGGCAAGCACTTCCAGGAGCCCAAGGTCTGTTTGCTGAGGTGTCAAGAGAAGGTTAAAAACCTCTCTTTGGAAGTGCACACCGGCAGGAGCAGCCCAAGGTCTGTTTGCTGAGGTGTCAGGAGAGGGTTAAAACCCATTCTTTGGAAGCCTGCTTCTCTCAAGAAAAAATCTGCAATATACTGAGACTGTAATATATGAACTGTGTTGTTGTGGGGGACTACTGTACTATGGCTGGGGGAGCGGCAGGAAGGAAAAAGATTATAGGATTCCTTGGCCCTCCGAGTTTAGTTTACCCTGAATGGAATGGATCCACAAAACATACACTTTCTTTCATTTTTGGAGTCTTCTGTAGCTTTATAATAAACAGCCTGTGAAATGCAATAAATTCGGAGAAATCCTAAAAGTGAGGATAATTGAACAGTAGTTATGAGATCTGATTATTGCATTTCTTTACCATCTGTACCATTTCATGCTGAAGATGCTGACTAGGTTTTGATATCGAGTAACACCTGATGGTGATTTTTGTTTCTCAGTCTCTCCTGTCATATTTTCTGGGTTTTGGTGTACCTGATTGTCTGCTGCCATGATCTGAGGCTTATTTTTGTTTTGCTTTAAGTTGTTTGGAGAGTTCATAGAATCCTTAGAATCACAAAGCTGGAAGGAGCCTACAAGGCCATCGAGTCCAACCCTGGCTCAAGGCAGAAATATAAATGATAGGATATCTGCCAGATGGTTGCCTAGAGTTCTACTGAATGCCTCCAGCATCGCCTCTTGAAGGTTCTGCAGGGTTTGACTCAGTTCAATGACAAAGATCTGAATGAGGAAAACAAATGAAAGCATATGAATGATCCAGGCTCTTTCAGCTGTACCAAAATGCAGGTGCCTGAAGAGTCCTGAAAATGAAAGGTAACCCCCCCCCAAAAAAAGAACCCCAAGCAAAAGCAAACTGAAAATTCACACACACACACACACACACACACACACACACACACACACACACACACACACACATGTACATGTCAATAGGATAGACAGATAGACATAGAAATATTCCTCTTCTAGTCTGGTGCTTTGTATGTGGGGGTGGAATGACATGGGGTTGGTCGCAAATGTGAAGTTGGGGGGGGGATCTGCCATTGGAAACTAATCTGTGCAGTTGGAGAAACAGAAGGAAAAAATTAGGCCGATTATGTGTATCTATTTACTAAGAACTTATGTTATATAACAGGCACTGTCATGTAACATAATTTATTTAAGGGCAGAGAAGTCTTTGGTTTCATCCTTAAATGGCCCAAATACAGTAATATTTTTCAAGCTACTTTTCTCCACCTTCATTAGGATTGAAAATATGTCAGGCCTATTTCCTGCAGTTTAGCAGAGACAAAAGCAATCAGCTTGACATTTTGTGGTTGACTTTGGGGGGAGTAGAGTCTGACAGGGCATTTGCCAAGTTGGAAAATCTGATTTAGGAAAGCTCTGATCCCAATGGCACACAAACAGTTAATCCATCAAATATTATGTGTCCCTTTAGACTTATGATGGTGGCCTATGCATATCTCCTTTGGAGTAGGTGCCACTAAACTCACCTTCTGTGCACAGACAGAGAAACAAACAGGCAGGCAGGCAGAGAGCTCTAGATTTGCACATTAAGCAATTCTGATTAATGGATGTTTCCTACTCCCATTTCAAGAAACAAAAGGAAAAATGCTCTTACTCACATGTAATATGAAGAAACATTTGTAAAATCAGAAGTGGATTTTCATGTAAGAGCAGTGACCTCGGTTGACCTCTTGGGAACAAATTCCTGGGTTGAGTGTGTGGCCCAAGCCTTCCTATTGATTTAGGGAGGAAGTATTGCAGTTCCTGCCATTCTCACCTCAGCCTCAGGTCCCTCATAGCTGGCCCCTGAAAATACTGCACAGTACAGGGGAGTCTATGAAATCGAGTGAGCTGTGATGTCAATGTACAGTAAACAAAGCGAAGTCCCTGATAACTTGCAGAAGCACATTCGGTGAGTAAAAGCCTTTGTCCGTGGAAGGCAGATCCTAGACCCAACCCATATTTAGTTAATATTCAGCTTTGTAAGTTGCATCTCTTATACAGTCAAGGCTGCTTTTTTGTTATTCATGTTGATGGCTTACCAGTGCATCAAACACGTTTATTTCTAGCACCCCAGCTTTGTTTCCATAATAAGCAGTATTCCAGGAAATCCATTTAACTTCTTATATTGAATCTTTTTAGTATTTGACAAATGTACAAGTCTACAGAGCATGCATTATTCATGTCATTTCTGCTGCAAAGTTCATATACCTATTGAAAAATGATTTTCATTTAAGGTTTCATTTCTTGCTTGAGAGAACTGATAAAGCTCATCAGAGCTGTCTAAAATAAGTTTTAATGATGGTCATCATAAACATGTCAATTTGGAGACTATTTACCATTAATAGGCAGTTTCAAAAAAACAACAACAAAAAAAAAACCCAAAACCCACCTCATTTGTTTAGTGCCCACATGCTTCCTGCCAAGGTAAGTCTGATCTTGAGTTGCACAATCCATTGTGATAATTACATAGCACAAAACAATATAATGATCAGCCACAGGCAAGTATTTATAGACAAGAGTTGAAACAAATTGGGCACATACACTGGTGTGCATTACTTCAATCTGGCCTTTTTATGTTCTTCAGCAGCAACTGGTGCAACTGCATACAGAGCTAAGACATGCTCATTTTATGCTGATTGCTGCACTTGTTTCTTTTATAATGTCAGAGTTAATATTTAATGTCTTGGTTAATTTTTGTATCCCTGCTTATCTAAAAATGGTACACAGTTTTGAAATAAAAAAATGGACATACAACTGATTAGCTTCATATAGATTTTCCAAATCTGTTCATTATAATCATGTGCCCTCAAGTCAACTGAGTTATAGCAATCCTTAACATCCAATCAGTTTGGAAATTAAAATTGGAGGCTTCCACATCATTAATACACCACTCTATCTATCTATCTATCTATCTATCTATCTATCTATCTATCTATCTATCTATATCTATCTATCTATCTATCTAAGCCATTCCTCACACACACCTTGGCCCAGAGTGCTTCATTTACTTTATATTGGATAGCCCTTAAAGATGACCCAAAGGTTAAATACATACAAGCGTATCCCAAATCAACCCCTAATCATACTAAGGAAGGAGTGTGTTCCATAAGGGGCTGGCTGATGATGGCATATCAATTATGCAGTTACTCCTTTAGCCTCCTCATTACACTCATATGTCATGATGTCATACACATCATGTTGTGTGGAAAAACCCTATTGCCAGACCAGGCGGAAATAAACAGTCGACACACGTTTGGTTTGGGTTAACAAGGGCACAATTTATTTAACAGTATTAAACTCAACGTAACTTTTATGAGGGCCTGGAGCGTATTTTGTGGTTGTTAATTTGTCTAGGTTTTAAACAGATAAATTGTGTTTTAATTCTGCCTCCATCATAGTTCCCCCCAAGCAAGCCTTGGCAGCCAGATTTCCGTGCCTGTCTAACTTCAGTGGGTGCATATTGGCATGAAAGCGTTTTATTTTAAGTTTACATAGGGAAAACCCTGAATAAAGGGAAGCATAAAATACCATATAAAATGTGAACAGATGCACCGAGTTAACAATCTGAAGAACACTTGCTGCATTTCATATCTTGCAGAGCAACAAATATGAGTCACGGTTAATATATGAAATGAATCATAACAATTGCTCAGATTACATAAACAAATCTACAGCTTCCCACACTGCCTAGGTTAACAAGTCCTGATTCCATGTTCACAAAAAGGAACTAACACTGCTGACTGGTCTCGCTAAAGAGTACAGTATCTGGGTGAAGCTTTTAACTTGTTTTCTGAAGACAAAGGCAATAACCCAGTAATCAAACCCTCCAGTAATATTCTAGTGATCAAAACAGATGCTACATCCAGTTGCTTACAAAAATGGCTGCTGTATTTTTCTACCTTCTACCAGCATTGGTTAATGATAAAGAGATGGGTAGCTATTTGTATTGAATATTGTAACATGTGATCTCAGTATAAACTACATGAGCATGTATGAAGTGTGAAGGAGAGACCGATGCATTGAGCCCACTGAAATGAAACTTTTTTACTGCCTATTAGAAATCCAGTACTGTACAGCCTATTATGTCTCAGGGGGAACATCCCCCACCTCCCAAAAAAGGCAAATGGTATGGTGTTTCAGTGTGTTCTGTGTGGGAGGTACCAAATCTTAAAATAAGTCAGAAGAGAGCCCCTAGAAGAGAATCCACCTCTGCTTCAAAATTGATGAGGTCACTTGGCTTCCATGGCAGTGATAGGAAGATTATTTTAAGAAGGCCATCTATCCTTGTAATGCTACGCTCAAGGTTTTTGAAGTCCTAGGCTAAAAGCTTAATCTTACAGTATCAGCACACTTGACAAGGTCTCTTGAGCTCATCAGAACATGTAGCATTATCCCATTAGTGAGTATGGATCTATGGACACAGACATGAATTAGAAAACTATATCAGAACTATGGCACCATTGGCAGCACAATCAATACGTGTATATTCAAAAGTAATGGTTCAGCAACCCTTACTACTAGGAAGCAGTATTCTGTGGTCTGAGCAGGGGGTACTTAATGCTAGCAGTCATTAGGAAGCTGATGATAATCACTATGTGCTGTCAAGCTAATTCCAATTTATGGCGATCCTCTCTAGAATTTTCTTGGCAGGGTACTCGAGCAGTGGCTTGCCATTCCATTCTGGGATTGATTGAGAACTGTGGAACTTGCTGATGACCACAAAGGCTGGCTCTTTTCTTACAAGAAGCAGCCTGGAATCAAACTTTGAACCCCAGCCCGATAGTCCATCTCACTGGCCAGCTAGCTCAGCCCAGAAGAAGAACCTGAAATTAACAGGCAGTGCATCAAAGAAACCACACAGCAGCAGTCATGAAGAAAGAAGCTCTGGATTCATAGACTCAGCTAATGAGATTTTAGAAACCATTTAACAACACAAAATAAGGGAAAGTCTAAAAGTAATTTGGTGAATTAATTTCATTTCAGCAATGTTGTATTCAAATATAGTACATGTTGATTTATTCTTTCATGTGTGTTATTTATAAATATATTTTCCAAACTTGAAAATTACACTGTGCCATGTCTTCAAATTTACCTTTAGAATTTTTCCATTACACAAAAAAGGCCCATTTTTTTGCTACTGCATCTTTATTAAGGCAGATAAAATGCTCAGCTTTATTTATGCAATAGCTAGATACAGCCCCTAAAAATAAATTCATACACAAATGATATTTTTGGTAGCAGTCTGCAGAATATATAAGAAATTCTAAAGCAAATATTTCCATAGCCGTAGCCTATGGCAGCCTGTGTTAGTAAAACAAATGCATCTGATGAAGACTGCATGCATATAAACCTACACAGTAATACATATGTTATTCTATTGAGTGACACAAGACTCTTGTTTTTTTAAACAAGAAGAACAAAATACTTCACATTAGCTGCAACAATGATCAATTGTGTGTGTGCACGCACGAATGCATTTATTTGTTTAATTTATTTAAAATATTTTATTCCACCTTTCTGCTTAAGAGGACCCAAGGTGGTTTACATCATAAAAACACACACATATGCACATACTTAAGCCAGTTGCTAGCATACTTTGTTGATTTTATAAGACCACTCCCTTCTATAGCCTTTTCTGATGTCAAACACCTACTGCAACCAACTTAGCCTTCTAGAGAAGGCACTTAGAATGCATGGCAGGCTCAGACAGTGGGAGGAAAATGGCAAATCTGGTGGAAATTGCAAGAAGCAGCAAAAATACTGTAAGTCATTTGGTTCTGGTCAACCAGCCTTCAATTTACGTACATGGATAAATAAATAATTACTAAATGCTAAATAATTTACATGCCTATCTTAAGTCCAGTCTAGATATTCCTAATTGCAGATCTTTGGCACAATGGCACATACTTTGCTGCTCAGATCTGCATGCTTAGGTTAAGTAGACAAAGATTCACAGGTAGGTTGGGGCCTCCAAGAATGCATTGGCTTATTCAGCTGTTATTCCCATGGTAGCTATGATGGTCTTGGCTTTCCATTCCAGCAAAATTCATGTGGCCAGTGTTGTTTACACAGACATCCTGTCTGCTCTTCAGAAGTCAAACGAGAATTAATGATACTGCAAAGTGACAAATGCTGGTCCTATATTCTGTGGTACATGGGGCTCAGTCGTAAATAAATGTGGATGTGGTTTGGTACCCTAGAAAGGCAAAATTTGACGTAAAAGCACCTCTTGTTTCTTTGCTAGTAGTGATATCTATCAGAAGAACTATAACGGGTATTTAGGGCTACCATAATCCCTCTTTCCATGTACCACCAATCTTTCCCTTTACAATGTCCATGTAGAGTGGTACTCCGACTTACAAGATTGATCCGTTCTGAGCGTACGCTCATAAGTTGGTTAGCTCGTAAGTTGGAGAGTGGTTTCCCATAGAATGCATTAAAATTGAATTAATGTGTTGCTGCAGAGCCTAGGAAAAAAACACATACACCCTTTTGTGTGCAAAATTCTTTATAAAGTGCACTTTAAACACATGCACACTGCACAGCAACATTACTTTTCAAGAACAAACATTTCTAACACCACATAAAAACATCTAAAGTTATATGTGAACACCAGAATCCTGCATCTCTTCAGGTGCAAATATAATATCTGAGAGCATGAACTGTGTAAGAAATGAAAAACTATCTGTATCACCCCAATACCATTTCTGTGTGTATCACCTCTATGCTCCTTGTTCTTATCTTTCCCACATTGGAAATGAATGCCTGAAGGCAGATTCTAAATACATTCTCCAATGCAATTAAACTCTCTCCTGTGATGGGGTGCCATGTATGAGTCCTCAGCTAATGGAATTTGCTTAAAATAGTTGGTCAGATTCACCTTGGAAGTCTGGGAGCCCCATTTGATCTCCCACATCCCATAGCAGATTCCAGCAAGGATGGAGATAATGGTTTGGGGCAGGAAGGGTCATAACATCAAGGGCATATCTAGAGGGTCGCAGAAGGGTGCATTTGCCCTGGGGCACAGCAATCTGGGAGGGTGGCAGGAGGAGGAATCTGTGCACCCTCCCTCCAGCCGTCCTCCTTTCCTCATCTAAGGCTTGGCAATGGGACCCCCTCCACCACTGTGTGCCAGGCAAGCTGCGAAGCAAGTAGGAGTGTGGGGAACATGGTGGCCGCGGTGCCCTCCTCTTCCTCACCTTGCTTCAGGCCACCACAGGAGAAGTGTGAGGCGCACTTGCACACTCAAACACCCACCTGCCCCTGCCCACATACATGCAAGCCCGTCCCACGCTCGCAGGATTAGGTGCAATTTGGTGGGGGGCGGTAGCAGGGGTGCAAAAACAAACTTCGTCCCCAGGCACTCCACATCCTTGTTATACCTCTGCCCTACATACAGCTGCAGTGTTTTCTGATCATACGGATGAGGTCTGATTCCAGCCATAATGATAAGGTGTGAAAGGTACCTGTGTTTGGTTCATATAGATAGGTCCAGAATGTGCATGCATTCTTTTTTTGTGTGAAAATGCATCAACAGCATTAGAATTTTACATAGTTTGTAAAGCTATACTATTTTTTTCTGGAAGACTAGAGAAAGGCAAGGTTTAACATGGCTATGTCTTCATTTAGATTCAAGATGTATGAGAGACATTCTAGATCCAAAACAAAATTGTACATTTGGAGAAGATAAAAACAGTTAATGAAATTGAATAAAGAAAATCCCAGGAGGGTAGCATTTGCAATAGGTTGTGTTTGTGTTCATTTGAATAATAAATGGGTCCTCTGCTGAAACCTAGTGAGAAGAGATTGCTTTTCTGCAGTTTAGACAAGAAATGGAAAAGTTTTTCAATTATCTGCTATGTTCCATTTCAGTGCCATGTTTAATCAAGGACTGCATATAAAAGCCAAGAGATCTCATCTTCATCTCAGTTTCTTTGAATGCAACTGACATTTGTGTTACTGCAACAGTCTCAACTCCTGCTTGAAACCATATATAAATATTAAAGCCAAGAGGAACTTAAAAATGAATTCCACCTTGTTTTTGAAGGATGCATCCTGAAATGCCCAACTATTTTTTTATGGAACATATAATTATTCAGACATTCCTCAGTTCAGAATTTGGGATTAATTTAATACAATAAGTTCAGTGCTGCAGAGCTGGAAGGGACTCTGTGTGGATCATTGTCCATCCCCTGCCAGGGAGGCACACTGAGAAATCAAACTCCATCTGCTCCAAGGATATTGCTGGAGATTGCTTGATAGCTCATTGGTTTAGGTGACTGGCAGCAGAACCAAACGTTAAGAGGTGAATTCTTCACAGTGTCTCTTTAACAAGAGTTGGACTCAATGAACCATAGGGTTCCTTCCAGCTTCGCAGTTCTAAGAGGTGATATTCCTGAGAGAACAACAGTTCACAGTTTATGTTGTGTTCTTAGTGTAACCCTTGAACTGCCTGAGTTTGGAGTATATTAATAAATAGAAAGGAAGGTTCCACACTTACCTTAGCTCCAGCCAAGCTCTAACTGGGCCCCAGCCAGGCAGAGCCTGATCAAGCTCCCCCCAAGCACAGGCAATGGGAGACAGATGTAGGAGGTGGGAGCTGGAGGCTGGAGAATAATTGAAGGGCAGGATTCTGGCCTATCCAATTGGGGGCCAGCAGGCTGTTTAAACCATCCAATGGCCAGCCACGGGGATACCCTGGGAGTATATATACAGGCCTTTGGGCCATTTTAGCAGTTGCTTTTATCCTGATGCAACCTGTGTTTTTGTCATGGAACAAGGAGCTGAATTTTCACCTTGGGCATTGCCTGGTTTCATCAGACCTGCTATATAACAGTTTATGAGTGAGGACATGAATTCTTTGTTATATTGTCCCATTTGTGAAACCCTTCTGTTGACATTTGGCTTGCCACAGAGTTCAGTCCATCAGACAATACTGAAGATTAAAGATGGGCACGAAACAGAAAAATGGTATTTCGGTTTTTCGTTTGTTGTTGAGAGGTCTGTTTCGGTTCGTTTCCATTTGTCATGAATGTTTTGAAAAATTTCGTTACTGTTTTTCGGTTTTTTGTTTGTCGTTTCTACCTGCTTTTTGCATGATTTTTAAAGCATTTCCGTGCGCAGGCATCCCCCAATGCCCCAGACCAGAGGGAAAACACTAAAAAAATGGATGCTGGCAGAGACACAGTATAGACTAGGTATGCAGGGAGGCTGCAAAGGCAGTGGCGGGTGTTGCCCAGGGTGCAAGGCAGCCGCAGAGTGACTGCACTGTAGGGCAGGGGAGGGTACTCACCAAGAGGTACACAGCACGCATGCACACAGGGAGGCTGCAGGACTGAAGCTAGAGTATCAGAGACAGCAATCCCACCCTAACTCCCACCAGAGACTGCAAGGAGGACGGGGGCTGCCAGAGCTTTTTATGCCCTTGTTATGCCCGCCCTGTGGCAACCTGGGCATGCTAGAACATGATCCCACATCACCCATACATTTTGTGGCTGCACATGGGAAAAGAAAAGACATCACAATGGGAAAAGACAAAAACAAATGTTTTAAGGACCCCAACCCCCCTGGTAGGTATTATCAGACAATATAAATAATTATCGCTGCGTTTTTATGGATGTCCAGGGTGTTTTTTAACATTTAAAACAGCTCATTTCATTGCACGTCGCCATTAACGGAAACGAAACGAAACAACCACAATTTTTGTGGTTCTGTTCATTTCGTTTCATTTTCATCACAATTTTTGTTTGTCATTTCGTTACGTAACGGAAATGACAAACGGTAACGGAAATGAAAAAATGTTCATTCCGTGCCCATCTCTACTGAAGATGCTTCTCTTTGGGCCTTTCTTGAAGTGTGTTTGCTGCCACAGTGAGCCATAGTCACAATAAGGAGGTTTATATTATTCCCTTATGGGTGCTGATCAGCGGCGTAGCAACGTTTTGGGGCACCTGGGGCCAAAGTTGTTTTTTGCACCCCTCCAGCCCTCCTCAACTCCATCCCATCCAGCCGGCAATCCTGCAGACGGGTGTGATGTGGGTGTGGGATGCGCAGGCGTGCAGGCACGTGTGTGTGTGTGTGTGTGTGTGTGTGTGTGTGTGTGTGTGTGTGTGTGTGTGTGTGTGTGTGTGTGTGTGTGTGTGTGTGTGTGTGCACGCGCACGTGTGTGTGTGTGTGTGTGCATGCACATGCACCTTACATCACATGCACCTTACTTCTCACATGCATGGCAACAAAGAGTTGGAGGAGGAGGAGGAGGAGGAGGGCACAGCAATCACCATTCTCGCATGCCTGCCTGTCTGCAGCTGGACTCATAGAGGGCGGATGGGGGTGGTAGGTGATTTGGCGCCCCCTAATTGCTGCTCCCATGGTGCCTCACCCTCCTGCCCTCCCCATACCACACCCCTGGTGCTGATTGCTACTGTTAACAGATTAGTGTAACAATAATGAAAAGAGGGTGAGATGGAAGAATAATGCAGGCACACATATGCACGTGGACAAACACATACACATACACACGGGGGGGGGCACATAAAGTCAATGGTTTAAATTGATTTTCCCAAATGACATCTTTTTCCCAGGTGATTGGGAATTAGCAGGTATGTGTTACCGTTTCCCTGATTTATATTTATTACATTGTAAATCTGCAAAACCTCCCATTTTTTTAAGCATAGACCCTTGTTTAATTTACACTATCCTTTCTTTTTCCTAAGACTGCAATGAATCCTTATAATGATCTAGCTCTATGAAGGGCACACCCTTTATTGACATTTTTAAATTAATGTACAAGATGAATAACAGAAGCAGTGGTCTTAAATGGAGAATAAAAAACTGAAAGGTGAATGGAAGAAAAATAGGAAGAGAACCAGGGGTGAAGAAATCAGACAGCTGGGAAGAAAAGAAGTAAGAGAAGTAAAAAAGACCCCCCCAAAAAGTAGTGCTACACAAGAAAGGGGAGGTACCAAGTGTGGGGGTGCACTTACAACTGCATGAAGGGAAAGGAAAGTTGGAATAGTCAAACTGGAACTGGCTGAATAAAGCTAAATGGGACTGTATAAGGTCAGGTCATAGATTCATAGAATCATGGAGTTGGCCCATGAGTACAGCGGTCTCCCGCCCTTTTGCGGTTCATATAATGCAATCCCGCTATATCATGGGACCACAATACAATGGTACCCCAGAAGGGCTTGAGGGAGGAAAACAAAAGGTTTTAAAGCCTGGGCTTTTTAAACCTCCCCCCTTTCCTCAAGCCCTGGGCTCAAGATGAAAAACAGAAGGTTTTTCTCTCCCATCCCAGGGCCAATCAGCTGGAGCCCGGGGATTGGGGGGGGGAAGCTTTTAAAAGTCCAGGCTTTTTAAACCTCCCCCCCTTCCCCATGCCCAGGTTCCAGCTGATTGGTGCTGAGGTGGGGAAATAAAGGTTGTTTTTTTCTCCCCCACCCCAGTACCAATCAGCTGGAGTCCAGGGCTTACCTCCATGGAGGTATTGCACACTTTGCTTAAAGATATTTTAAACATCACACACTGCCCCTGAGGGCCGACCCAAACTGCATCCGCATATCATGGATTTTCAATTATTGTGGGTTGGGTCAGGTCCATAACCCCCATGATAGATGGGGGGTGTTACTGTATCTGCTGTAGTCTACAGATCAGTTCCGATGTACAGAGCATGCATACAAAGTGTTGGACCTGATATGACACATTAGAAAAGGTACATATGTTAGAAAAATACTGTTAATACTTTCATTTATTCCTAATCTATATTTCCAGATGTTTCAAGGATAGTTTTGTTAGAAATTTTGTGTCAAAACAAACATAAAGCAAAGTTTTTCAGCATCAAAATGCCACATTTTTAGAACCATGGCAAAGAAGCCTAGTATCAGCAAAGCTTTTCAGCATCAGAAATACCGGAGCACACATTTTTAGAACCATGGCTTTAGAAGAAGCCTACAACATGGCATGAAGAGTCGGTCACTAGCTATAATGACTAGATGGGCCCTAAAAAAAAACATCGAGTTGATCTTGCGGGCCGGTGTTTCGGCTCAGAAAATTTGCTAAGCAGGGTTGGGCCTGCGGGCTAGGACTTGGATGGGCCAGAGACCGGATCAGACTCTTTGCAATACGTACTTGCATGTAGTGCTGTAGGGGTTAAGACGGCCTGAAGTAGGAATCTGGGTGCTCTCTCTGACCACTCCAGTATACTGGCGTATGGCCAAGAAAACTCCCGATGGACATGGAAGTCATGAAGAGCGATCGGTCTACTCCCATGGGCTATTGCAAATGACACAATAAATAAAATAAAATAAAATAAAATAAAATAAAATAAAATCAACGCACGCAAACTGCTGCTACTGTACTAAGCATTTAAAATAGCTAATTTTCAAGCGGTCGCCATTTTGGATCCCCCCCCCACCCACTGCTCAAGGAATGCGCCCCTCCCAGCCTGGTTCAGTCAGCAAAACCTGGCCATTGTGATTGGTGGAATGGCTCCAAAACTTTGCATGGTCCACTCCCATGGGCGAGCCCATCATTGCGAATGCGCAGGTGTAAAAAAATAAAATAAAATAAAATAAAATAAAATCAACGGAGACTTTTTTTGCAAGAAAAACCCACTGCTGCTACTGTAAAAATTCAAGCATTTAAAATAGCTAATTTTCGCATGTTTCTGTGGTGCTTTGGTGGGGTTTTGGGCAACGATTTCAAAAAAAATTATCTGCCTGGTACCAGCAGCGCAGCAGTAGCAATAGCCAAGGAGAGGGGGGCGGGGAACCCCCCCCCCCCCCAAATAAAACACCCTTCTGGCCTGGTAGGTGCCCTCAGACAGTTTTCGCCTAAAATTTTTTTTTTTAACTTTTAAAAACTTTTTTTCACTTCATTGCGCGATGCAAGTAACGAGCACGACAAATCAGAGCAATCGAAGTCCACCTCTTTCAAGTAACGGAAACGAGTGGTTACCGCTATTGCTCTCTAATAATGACACAATACGCACGCAAACACACTAGGCTATCAAGTTCAACCCACTGCTCAAGGAAGGAATACAAATCATAGATTATCTGCCAGGTAATTGTTTAAATTTCTCTTTTACACTTCTAGTATCAGAGCAATCACCACCTCTCAAGGAAACTGGTTCCATTGCTCTGACAGTTTGGAAGCTTTTTCCGATATTCAACCAAAATCTGGCTTCCTGTAGCTTGATCCGATTGTTATATGTCCTGCGTGCTGGGTTGATCGAGAACAGATCCTGTCCCTCCTCTATATAGCAGCTTTTCAAGTACTGTATTTGAAAAGTGCTATGATGTCTCTCCTCAGTCTCCTTTGCTCAAGACTAAAAAGAGTCAGTCATGACTGTAATGACACCACACACACACACACACACAAAATATGCTCAGTCGTTTCAGTCTTTCCATGTTGATTTCCTCCTTGAGTTCCATCCCCCTAACCATTCTTGTTGCCCTCCCCTGAACTTGGTCCAGTTTGTCAGCATCCTTCTTGGAGTATGGTGTCAGGAACTAGACACAGTATTCAATATGAGGCATATTTACTTCCAAATAGAGGAGAATTAGTAACTTTCAAGATCTGGAGACTATACCTTTATTAACACAGCCAAAAATAACATGTGTCTTTATTATAGTCACATCACACTGCTGGCTCATATTCGGGTTGCAATCTTCGATGATTCCAAGATCCCTCTCATGTGTTATATTGCTGAGCCAGGTATCCCCAATTTTTTCCCATTCCCATTGAGTAGCTTGGTAGCATTATGAATTACACATGACACAGGATTGGGGTACAATCATCTCTTGGTCCCAGGCATGTGTTTCCTCTGTGTGTGGGCGTCTCTCTCTGTGTGAGTGTGTGTCTTGAGTGTGAGTGTGAGTGTGTCTGTGTCTGTGTGACTCTCGTCTGGGACCCAAGGCTTTTAATTGGTTACAGTAAACAAGTACACGCATAAATCACAATAGGGATGGAGTGAAGCATTAACATAGAAGAGGCCACCTGAGGGTGGTCACATAACATGAATTCCATTGGTGGGTGAAATGAGGGTCTTGGACAGACCTGAGGCTCCACACTGCCTTACCTGGGAGGAAATCCTTGCCAGTGAAGAATCATTGATAGGGGAGAGAAAGGGGCTTGGGCTGGTCACAGACCAGATGTCACCTGATCATCGTGATATCTGGGTAGCCATATTTTTCCCCCTCTGAGTCATGCCTGTTGGAGGCTGACTTCTGCATAGCTCAGGGTTCATCCAGAGCTTGCTCTGGCCTGGTCTTTCCATGCCTGGCCTTGCCCTTTTTTGTGGTTGACCTCAGTTCCTGGGGCTAATGGCTTGTTTCAGCGCTTGCCAGGCCCTATTGGGGTTCAGAGCTTCTATGTGGGCTCCTTTCTTTTCTTTCTCTCTTGCTATCTATATACTTGA
Organism: Phrynocephalus guinanensis; assembly: GCA_037367245.1. Lineage (NCBI taxonomy): Eukaryota > Metazoa > Chordata > Lepidosauria > Squamata > Agamidae > Phrynocephalus > Phrynocephalus guinanensis. Next base: position 59,767,543 of record CM074736.1, on the reverse strand, counting down.
GTAATCCTTTTTTGTTGCTTTTAGTGTCTCCAGCTACCTCAGATCATTCCTTGCTTTTCCCTTCCTAATGCCATCCCTGCAATTCCTTGCTGCCCATCTGTACTCTTCCTTTTTTGTTAAGCCACATTGGTCTTTTTTGCTGTCTCCCACCTGTTTTGGGGTGGTGGAATTGTTTGTACTTGTGCCTTTAAAGTTTCAATTTTTTTTTAGAAACTCCCACCCTTCTTAGACTCCTTTTCTTGTCGCGATCTGCCATGAGATCTTACTAATTGTTCTTCTCAGTTTATTAAAACTGGCTTTAAAAAAATCCCACATATATGTGTGGGATTACTGTTTGGGTTTCCTTTGAAACATGAATTCTAGTAGCGCATGGTTCCTCACATGCAGAGTTGCCCTTACTGCCACTCTCTCCACCAAATCATCTCCATTGGCTAGAATCAACTTAATTACAGCTAGTCCTCAAGTATCTTTCTTGATTTCATGGCAGAAAATTATCAGCCACACAAGCCAGAAATTTCTTGAAAGGGCCATACTTGGCAGAATTTGCCTCCCAACTTATATCAGGATAACTGAAATCTCCCAACACTACTATATCATGTTTCTTTGAAATCCTTGCAATTGGTTTTTGAGGACTTTCCACATCTTCTCCTTGACTGGGTGGTCACCATAACTGCATTGATCCAGATGTTTTTACTGTGCATAATCCTTTGTCTCTTTCTTTACCTCAGTTCTTGTTCCTCCCTCTCCCTTCCAATTCAATCTACAACTCTCCTGTAGAGTTGTAGATTGATAGACTCATAGCCAGTCATTCACCAGAAGTATTTTCCTTTCCCTTTCTATTCCTTTTCTGAGTATTGGTAGGATGGATGAAAAAAACTTGTTGTTCAGTCGTTCAGTCGTGTCCGACTCTTCATGACTCCATAGACCAGAGCTCGCCAGGCCTTCCTGTCTTCCACTGCCTCCCGGATTTTGGTCAAATCCATATTGGTTGCATTGATGACACTGTCCAACCATCTCATTCTCTGCCATCCCCCCACTTTTTTTTGCCTTTAATCTTTCCCAACATCAGGTGCTTTTCCAAGGAGTCCTCTCTCCTCATGAGACAACCAAAGTACTGGAGCCTCAGCTTCAAAATCTGTCCTTCCAGTATTCATTTGGGGTTGATTTATTTCAGGTTTGATCTCCTTGCAGTCTTAAATTTCTCTCTGTCTGCTTGCTTTATTGATCAATAAACCTTGCAAAATCAAACTCTCTCACATCAAATCTTTATTGGGTGACTTGGATCTGGTGACCACGGGGAGACTAGCTCCCCGGGACTCAACAAGTCAAGGGCAGTGGGCTGTTTTGACTTTTCCCCAAACTCATCCGCCTTAGATACTCAGTTTTATTACCATGTTATAATTCTTTCCAGGGTGCACCAGTTAACATCTAATTTATATATTAAAAAGTATATCTTCAAAGTGCCAAACTCATTTGAAATTAGCCACGGACATTTTTATCCGGGAGCTAAAACCTTGCATGCTGAATTTCAGCTCTAAGACATATTCGAAACAACCACAGTTTATCTTAGAATGTTTCAGTTTATAGCAAAGCCATAGTCTGGAAGCACTATAATCATGGTTGCAAAGTAATACACTTCCCTGCCCCCCCCCACTTCACAAATAACCTTTGCCTTTGCCTTTGCCAAGCTTATTACTGGTGCTGTTGTATGTCCTAATTAGTACTCCACCTCAAGCATGTCCTTGTCACGCTTGTCAAAATAGCAGAGCAGCTTAGATGCTTCTGAAGGAAGGGGGATATGCAATTGCAAAGATCAGTGAAATGCAAGCAGTTTTTGTTTTTCTCTAGGGAAAGAAAGAAAGAAAGAAAGAAAGAAAGAAAGAAAGAAAGAAAGAAAGAAAGAAAGAAAGAAAGAAAGAAAGAGAATTTCTAAAAACTATACAGTACAGATGAACTCTAACTCTCCATGTAATACATAAGATTGGTTCCTGTCACATTTATTAAATAGTACCGAAAGATAGTTCCTGGGGAAAGAATCTTATATTATGCTTATAACTCAAATACGGTATAAAGCCCCAATAATAATAATAATAATAATAATAATAATAATAATAATAATAATAATAATAATAATAATAATAATAATAATAATAATAATAATAATACACATGTGCAGTCCAGTTAATTTTGATGGTGACTCTTTTCAGGATATTCCAGGAGAGAATTCTCAGAGGTGGGTATTCCATTACAATTTTTAGGGGATGTCCTGAGACTGTGCAGTTTGCCCAAAGCTGCACAACCTGGTTCTGCTCATAGAAAACACAGTGGTGAATTGAGCTCCCAGCCTCTGGTTCCACACTGATATATCTAGACCACTGAGCAATCCAGCCAGCTGGCATTATAAAGCCTTACTGCGTGTTTATTTGGTTCCCTATCTTTTTCTCTCTCTCTTTCAGTGGAAAGCCATTGAGTCTCTTTGAATACAGTGGCCTGTCAAGATAAAACTATAATTATGCAAAAATGTTATGCCAATTTCTCCCACATATGCTACTGTCAGAGAGCCTAGGGGGTGCACCCTGTGGAGTCCTAGTGTCCCCTTTTGGCTTGCTTTTATTTCTGACCCACAATTGCTAATGCCTTGTGAATATTCTTCTGTTGAGCACACCAGGTGCCTTGAGCAGCATTCCTACATTTAGTAGAGTTGAAGGAGATGGGCAGCTGCTGGATGCTGTTACACCATCTGGATGCCTTTCCATCTTCATAGGCCCTGCAGGGACAGGCAGCATCATAAATTTAGTCTGGCCATGTCCAAAGGGCTAACAAAAGAATTAAGGAGCTGCATGGGTATGGGGTGAGGAGGGCAGCTCAGTGACTACCACGCTTAGCACACTTTGGGTTTTGAGAGGATTTTGTCACTTTGCAGATGAGGCAGCCAAGGCAGAGGACAAAGGGGATGGGAACATTGAGGAGAATTACAGAAGCAGGGGACACAATGGAACAAAATGCTGCACTGCCTAACTGGACTCCAGTATTGGAGGAGTTTTGGAAGTCAGTAAAATCTGGATTTAGGAATAGAGAAAAACATTTTGACAAGAACTTTACCTATACAGTGGAGCTTTGTATAACAAATGGTTTGTATAACATAAAATCTGTGCAATGTAAAACATTTTGGAGATAGGGGAAATTTGCTTAACAGAATCGCCTGTGGGGAGACTCTGCACAACATAAAACTGGTCGCGATTAGGGATTCTCAATGCATTCCTCTGGGAAATTTGTATAAAGGAAAATTTGCTTAACATAATTTCATTTGGAACGAATTAATTAATTTATGCAAGGTACCACTATATATTCCTTTTGTAAAGGGTGCTGTGATATTTTTGACTCTAGCAAAGGAGGAGCTTTTAAACAAATCAATATGTAGCTATAAGGGTGTCTGCAACTATCTCTTATCCAGAAGAATATAATAGGCAGATGGATATATCAAATTATTTCAACATTTATTTGTTTATTAACTTTTATACCATTTCTTTCCTATACCTTTGCACTATTGTGCACTACTCTGCAGAACTACACAAGAAGATAAGAAGAGCCATGGTGGATCAGTCCAAAGGCCCATCTAGTCCAGCTTCCTGTATCACACAGTGGCTCTACCAAATGGTGTCTGGGAGCGCACAAGACTAGATATCTGTCTCCTGATACCGCTCCCCTGCATCTGGTCCTTGAAGTACCCTGTTTTTATAAGCCTGGTGATTAGACATCTCCATCATGGTTTGTAACCTGTGATGGACTTTTCCACCAGGAATCTGTCCAATCCCCTTTTGAAGGCATCCAGGCCAGATGCCATCACCACATCCTATAGCAGGGAGTTCCCCAGACTAACAACATGCTGGGTAAAAAAAAATATTTTGTCTGTTCTCATTCTCCCAACCCTCAGTTTGAGTGGATGTCGCCTAGTTCTGGTATTTTGTGAGAGGAAGTAGAGTGTCTCTCTATCTACTTTACTCATCCTCTGCATTATTTTGTATGTCTCAATCATATCCCCACTCAGGGACCTTTTTTCCAGACTAAAGAGACCCAAATATTTTAGCCAAATGATGTTATCCTAAACAATAATTTCTGAAGTTGAACCAGCTAATGGGAAAATGTCGGACTAAATTGGAACAAAAAGCGGTTTCGGAAAGTGTGGACAGGGAAACCGGTTCTTGAGAAAACACCCAAGTGCAGAATGCTGAATTGCTTCAGCGACCAGTGACCGGGGGAGGGCTTCAGTGACTGGGAGAGGGCAAAAGGCGATTCAAAACAAAAAGTGGTTGCTGTTTCAAGTGTGGTAGCGGCCACTGCTTATCCCTGTCTCCAGGTCATTTATGAACAGATTGAAAAGCACCGGTCCCAGGACAGATCCCTGGGGTGCAACACTTTTCACCTCTCTCCATTGTGAAAATTGCCCATTGACATCTATTCTTTGTTTCCACATACCTGTTGACCTATTCAAAGAATTCTAACAAGGGTTGTCAGTCTTTCCTTATAAGTCTTGATTTCTAGCCCCCTAATTATGCTTGTTGCTCTTCTCTGAATTTCTTAACTCAGAACAATGGTTCCAGTCTTTTGACAGAACATTGTTTAGTTAGAAAGAGTTCCTTAAATATAGAACAAGTGAGGTGTAAGGATGTTTTTAAAATTAAAGGATAAGCTGATATTTCCATATTTTTGAGAACCATAAAACCACACCTTACCAGGTACCTCCTAGAATCATTATTCTCTTTAAGTAATCCTTGGGTAGGTCTTCTGAATCTTGCTAAGAACCTCATATATATTTACTAGAGCAGACTCCAGACAGTAAGTTAATACTGAGCAGGTATGGTGAGCACAAAGCAGAGAATCATAAAACTCATAACATTTTGCCAGGGAATTAATAAATAGCTGTGGCAGGTGTGTAATTAATAGTCTTCTTCTCCTCAAGCATCTTTGTTTCCAGTGTGCACTTTCAAACCAAATACATATTTATGATTCTACCCAGGTGGCAGAGGTAGAACCAGTGAATTAATGTATATTCCCCAGAGCTGAACACACAATCAATGTTATGTTGTTAACCAAGTTCACTCAGATTAAAATTGTTGCCCAGTTCAGAACTGAATTCTGCCTCCAGCAGGTTTTTTTTAAAATGGGGTTGGGGTTGGTTTATATTATTTTTTACATCTTACATTTGTGATAGTTGTTGGAGCAATATGTCCTATCGAGTCAAAAAGGGATAGCAGTTCCTGCTACAAGTATTTAGTGTGCAATAAGATCAATGGGGTTTCCTACTTCATATTCATGACCAAGTCTGCAGTCATTTCTTCTAAGAAATTCAGTACAATGTTAGCCTATTCAGCTTCTGCAAGCTTCAGCAGGGGTCCTGCCTTACATCTCTTTCTCCATTCAATCAGTAAACAATAGGGGGGACCAGGGAAACTACAGGCCTGTTAGCCTTACGTCTGTCCCAGGGAAGATGGTGGAAAGCCTCATCCAAGAGAAAATCTTAAAACACATAGAAGGACAAGCCTTGCTGAGGGAAAATCAGCATGGCTCCTGTAAGGGTAAGTCTTGCCTGGCAAACCTTTTAGAATTATTTGAAAAGGTCAACAGGCATGTGGATTTAGGTGAACCTGTGGATATTGTCTTTCTTGACATTCAAAAGGCTTTTGACACAGTCCCACACTAAAGGCTGCTGAGAAAATTGCACAGTCAGGGAATAAGAGTGGAGGTCCTCTTATGGACTGAGAACTAGTTGAGATCCAGGAAACAGAGAGTAGGTGTCAATGGGCAACTTTCACAATGGAGAGAGGTGAAAAGCAGTATGCCCCAGAGATCTGTCCTGGGACTGGTGCTTTTCAATCTGTTCATATATGATCAGGAGACAGGGATAAGCAGTGATGTGGCCAAGTTTGCGGATGACACAATACTTTTCTCTGTGGTAAAAACCAGAGAAGACTGTGAAAAGCTCCTGAGGGATCTCTCCAAATTGGGAAAAAGGACTGCAAAATAGCAAATGCATTTCAATAGAGGAAAAATGTAAAGTAATACATATTGGGCCAAAAAAAATAATCAAAAATTTATAATTGGCTCTGAGCTATCTGTGATGGATCTGGAAAGAGATCTTGGTGTGCTAGTGGACATATTATCATGTTTAATCATTCAAAAAATTCTGTCACATGTTACAAACCATGATGGAGATCTGTAATCTCCCGGCTTAAGACCAGGGTACTTCAAGGTCCAGATGCAGGGGAGTGGTGTCAGGAGACAAACATCTAGTCTGTGTGCTCCCAGATGCATGGACTAGATGGGCCTTTGGCCAGATCCAGCATGGCTCTCTTATGTTCTTATGTCCTCATGTTCTTATGTAGATCAGAATCAATAGGATTTATTGAAATTTAGATTGGAAAATGGAAACAACCATTTGCAAATGAAGTCCAAACACTACTCCCACATTTTCTCTGTTGCTTTGCTTTTCTCAGATTCTATGTGTTTCAGTTTCCCTCACCAAGCCTCCAATCCAATCAACCAGTCCAGTCTGGTTGTGCAATGGCACTCTGACAGAAGCAACCATGACCCTGTCCTCCTCACACCACTTAGGCAGCAGTGTCATTTTTATTCTCAACAATGATTAAAATTTGAATAGAAATGTCCCTTATGTTAGTGTTAGAGGATCCCAGAATATGAGCACATGACCCGTACTATGGTTCCCAGGAGAAGACAGAAGCAAGAACACCCACAATATGGCTGTACTCTCTGTGTGTCAAAATATTTTGAAGGTCTCTTTTTGGACTTAATACAATGGTGAAGCAAAGGTATAAGTACAATACATACAATGGAGGAACACAAATCCCCTTGAATGGTTGAAATATGGCAGGCTATATAGATTTCAAAACACTGCTAACATCAGGATGTAAGACTATCCCCAACCACACATCAAAAATAGTAATTTCACAACTAAAATGAGTGCAAAATGTTTTTCCGACCAGACACAGAATCCCTTTGCCAGCACCAATGTCTATTTGGATAGGAATGAGTTAAAATATATTCTCCTGAAAGTCAACTAATTGGATCCTGATTGATGGATTCAAAACTATTTGTCCCACATCTGGAACTGATTTCTTCTTTGAAGATTAATGTCTGGAGCCTGGTTTCAAAAACGTTAACTGAAAGCAGTCCATGCCGTCAAGCACAACTCCTGTCTGGTTTTGTAATGCAGAAATATACAAATTTGTGTGTTAATTCCCTCCAGAAACATAGCAAAGTGTTTCTTTCAGGAGGACTATGAATGTGTCACTTTCTTTAGAACAAGCCTCTGTTTCCCTTATTCAGATAAAACTTGTCTTTTCACTGTTTCTGTGACCTTTCATTGCCATGAAGCAGCCAGTATGTATCTACTTTGCAACACTTTTGCTGAGAAGTCTGTTCCATGCATGCTCAGTCTTATTTTAAAAAGTGGTAGTGTTTCCCTTTTGAAAGGCCTATTGTCAGGTTCCATGCTTCAGTTCCTGGAGCCTGGATTCCTTCCAAATTAAAAAAGGCAATCATTCTCTTTTCATATAAATAAGATTGGTCTTGTCAATATATTTGATCTTTTTAAAATCTGGGGACTTTTAAATTAACTTGCTTTTTATCAGTTTTCTCATAAGTTGAATGTGCAGTTAAAGCTGCTCAGTTTGCAATGGGTGCACCACTTGGATTTTGTCAACTAGTATATGGCAGCCTTAAAATCTTGAAACTCAAACCTGGCCTAAAAATCAAGAAACATTAGAAGGCAAAGAAAGAAGCCTGAGAATATTCATTAGGTCACAAAATCCTTTCAGTTTTATTTTTATTTTTAGTATCCTAAAATTGAATAAAAATTCTGTTTTATGTTTCTGTAGATTGTTTTATGCCATAAAGCTGTCAGAAAAAATATATGCTGTAGGTGCTTCTGAAATTTATGTTATAAAATTTAGCACTAAGCAATACTAAATCAGAAGGTTGTGATAGCACGGTAATATATCAAAATGATAAATCAGAAGCTTGCTGTTGGGTTAGAAAGTATTATCTGATCTGGCTGCTACAGTACTAATTAATGTTAGTGTTTGTAAAGCAGGAGAAGAAATATAGTATTTTCTTGTTTCAGAAACTAAAGTAGTGCAGTCAGTGCATACAATACATGGCAGAACTCTGCTCAGTTTTTTTAAAATCATTGGATTACACAGACTCTAAATAGTCTAATGAGACATGCCAGTTGTGTTTTAATCATGATAGAAGAAGAGAAAGAGATTATTTGGGTTCATATAGTACAATGTTAAATAAATAAATGTAATCATGATAGAAGAACAGAAAGAGATTATTTGGGTTTATATAATATAATGCCAAATAGCTAGGTGTATACATAAAGACAGCTGCCTAGATGCCCTAAGCACATCTGATCTTGCCTGATTTCGGAAGCTAAGCAGGGTTGGCCCTGGTTAGTACTTGGACAGGAGACCACCAGGGAATACCAGGTGCTGTAGGCACCTGGAATAGGAACTGGCAAACCACTCCAGTATTCCTGCCAAGAAAACTCCATGGACATGGGGTCACAAAGAGTCGGTCACGACTGTACCAATGCAAAACACACAGAGACACATACATAAAGGCAACCATTTTAACGTACTCTGTTCTAGCATTTGTTTTACTTCACACAAAACAGAAAACTGGCACAACAAAATGCATTACTGCTGTGGTGGCTTGATAAGTTCCTGAAAAAGAAGGCCAAGTATAAAGAGGGAGCTGCACCTTAAATAGATGAGAGACATTTCAGCAAACACATTTTCTCCTCCCCAATACCATTCAAGCAGGGAAATAATAGAGATCTGTATTCTTGTGTGCAACGTGATAATATGCAACTTGACTAAGGTCGTTTATACACGACCCCTAAACTCCGGGGCAAATGGCTCCCAGCTCCGGAGCTTAAAAATGTTTCCCCACCAGCTCCAGAGTTTACAGGAAATTAAGTGTGGCCACGCCCACTTTAGTGTGTCCCAACGCACCTTTCAAGTACCTGCTCTTCCGTCGTGAAAATTCCTTGATGCGGTGTAACGATAGTGAGTGCAGGGCTCTCCTCGCTTCTGTTTGTTGTTGTTTTTGCTCCCGCCCCTTTAAGAGCTACTTTACAGAGAGTGGAATGTTGCCGGCAAGAGCGAGAGGCAAAACGGAGGTGAGCCACGATCTTTTCTTCCTTTTTTTTCTCCCTCCCCTCGTGCAGCCAGCAGCCAGGGTGGGGACACAGGAAGAGTGACAAGCCCCTAAGATCTCTGGTCCGAATTTAAGTGGCCAGCGGATCTTAGGGGTCGTGTAAAACCGCCCTAAGACACTGCCTTGGTAAGTATTATTATAATGGTTAAATCAGAACCGGCCCACCTACACTTAAGTCTAATCTTTCTCTGCAACTTCTATATGAAAGCCTTTGAAACATGATTTTGTTTCAGCATCAGTTTACATCTAGGGACTATGATGACTTGCTGAAAGAGCAGGGAGCTATGGAGTTAGAAATGACTCAGCACTGCTGTTGGCCCATAAATGTAACCAAGAGCACGCACACTCATAACCACCCATAAGCTGTCAATTGTCCGTTCAATTTCATATTATATCTAACAGAAGCCTAGGCTTCTTTATTCCCATCTTCTATAATCAACAACGCAATTGCAAGACTCCATACATGGGTGTATACCATCTATTTGGAATAGTGTACCATACAATATGGTGTCACCATTTATCATTTAGGTCAGAGAGTACTCCTGCAACAGATGGAACTTAGAACTTTCCTAGAAAGCTCCCATGCCAACACAATGCAGTTTTCATTGGAGACAGATTTGTTCTTATCAATGTGGACCATCATGAATGTAGCACATACAGAGATGGAGTACAGGAATGCTGTACACATCAGTACAATTCTATAAGAGTTTATCCAGAGATAAACCCCATGAAACTCAGTGAGGCCTTCTCCAGTATGTTTGCACAGGATTGGAGTCCAAAACTATGAGTTTTCTTCTTCTTCTTCAAGTACCATCTGTCCTTGTAGAACTTTGGCGATCAGTAGCCTGAACTGGTTTCTATCTAATACTAGCCTAAATAGAGCAGCTGTGTTCACTGTGGACCGTTGGCTTAACTAGGACTTACAGGGAGAGATAATAAGCATGATCAATTTATGTGGTGAGGATAGTTTCCCCTGCAATTAATGGTTTCGAGATAACATTAGGTCCTTCAAGGGTAATTTATCAGTCCAAAATTTAAATAAATCTAGGGCTGAACAGTAACAGCCCTGAACAGAAGTCCATTGTTTATCTTACTAAGGATTACCAGTAATTTCTTCTCTAATACTGTATAGGCCTCCATTTTTTAAAATATTATTTCCTAGACTGCCTAACAGGATTCCAGTCAAATTGATGGCAATGGCACTAATTTCACCAACATTTTATAATTACATGTCACAAGCTCTGTTGAATTACTAAAGGCAAGCAATGCTTTTCTTGAGATGCTGAAATAAGAGAGAAAAGTGGATCATTTCTGTTGGACGACTGCATCCTATAGAAGCATATTAGCCATTCTTTTAATTTATTTATAAGCACAACTCTCCATCTGTATGAACACACAACTCTTAAAAGCTGCTGAAAGAATGCAAGGCAGTCCTGTGAATTTTGTGCAATGTCATGAGAAGTGGGTATGATTGTTTAGGTCCTTTGCGACTTATTCATTTGTAATCCACTGGATGCAGTGCACTAAACTTCAGAACATATTATCATGTTTAATCACTTTAAAAAATCAGCTGATGAAGTATATGCATCATGCACACAGAGGGTGTGTCTTAAAGAAAAGCAGCATATTTAGCTTTGAATCTGTTCTGTTTTTCATGCAATATTTAAGTATTGAAAAAGAACAACATTGGCATATAGCTCTCAAGAGGCCAATTTTCCTCTGTACGTAATGATTTGTTCCCAAACTAAATATCAAACTCTGGATTTGTCCATTTCCAATAGTACATTCTTTCTCTAACTAAAGTTCTACCTCTGAAGTTTTAAGCTATTTCAATTTCTGCTATGTTGTCTTAATGGAGATGAGAACAAAAGAGGCACACATTCATTCATGTCTGTTAGCGATGTGATGTGTGGCACCAAGGAAATTCAAACTTTCTGTGTCAGGGATATGGCTTGATTTAACACATTTGCATTTAGAACAGCTGCACTAATTTGTACCAGCTGCAAAGAGGTAAATGGTGTCCCACTTGCTTTACTTGTTAATCGGAGGCAGCAGTATCCTCTCACCTCCTAAAATGCTGGAAAAGAGCTTCAACATTCCAGCTTTGGATAATCACTCACACAAACCCTGGCTGAAATCCTGTTGTGATGTAATAAGTCATATCAGAACAGGCCGATTGAAACTGTGGAATCTTGAGTAAAATTGTTCATAACTTCCATTGGCTCGAGTGGGCCTAGTCTACATGCGCCTCACTTCAGTCTAGTTAGAGAAGATCCAAGGGAACTTATGGAGGAGCTATCTCACTAAATCCCCATTGCTTCAATGGGCCTACGCAAGTGTGACTTACTACAGTAAGTTAAGCAACAGGGTTTCACTCACTATGTATTGCAATTTACTGGCCAACAGCCTACTGTGACATACTGCAAATGTAAACGCAATTGTCAAGCAGATTTCGTGACTTCTCACTTGACAAGTAATATATCCAGTCACTATCAATCTAAAGATGCAGAATGAAAGGCACAAAATCAGAGGATGGTCAGGTGTAGGATAAGGAGCTATTATGTAACCATGTAATGTAATTCTTTTTAAAACCAATGCTTTAGAAAGGATCAGTCTCCCGTTCTAAAAAGAACCATGTCTTATAATTGGGCCGCTCCGCGCCGCCACCCCAGGCTCCCCCGAGAAGCCTTGGGGCCATGCGGGAGGGCTGCAGAGGTAAGGTCCCGCAACACCGCCTGCACGCGCCACCACAAGACTTCTCGGACAGGCGCACAACCCCCCCCCGCCCCCCAGGCCCCATCCCACCCACTTCTGCATATCACAGATTTTCATGCATCGTGGGTGGGGTGGGTCTCTAACCCACACAATCGGTGGGGGGTTACTGTATCTTTTTTTTAAAAAAAGACAAGGATGTCATAATTTAGTTTCTTGATAGTCCATATAAAATGTGTGTATATTAACATAAGCAGGACGAACTATCAAAATAATAATTTTTCACACCACCTGCTGGGTTCTTAACCAGTAGAAAAAGGAAGACTACATTATATTCTTCTGAAACTGAGTACCTCAGTATATTCTGAGGTTGCACAGCTAGTGCTGTCAAGCTGAAATTGTTGCTGCCAAAATTTGCAATTTTGTAGCTTGCAGTTTTGAGATAGCCTTTATAAATAACAACAGTAAATAAAGGAAAGTGGTCAGACGACCATTTTAAACATTAGTTCCCTTCTTGTTGCTTCCTGGCAAAGATTTTGGCTGATGGGAAAGTCCTAGAAAGGAGACTGTATTAATTTATGTAATTGTTTATGCAGGTTCATTTCCATCTGCTTTTTAGTACAGGTTTTTGATGAAATCAACTGTAGAAACTGTGAAAAATGTCATTTTCACATTTCAGTTCCATTTGTAGGAACTTGTCTTGGTATTTACTTTAAAAGGATACCTCCTTCACTACTTGTTGGCTGAGAAGCATCTATTCCTTATGATTGAGACCCCACAATGAAGTCTAGTAAAAGCAAAAAGCAAAGTGTTCTGCTTATATACTGCCCCATAACATTACAAGTAGTCTCTGGGTGGTTTACAGTTTTAATTACAGTATGCTGGCTACATATTGCCCCCCCCCCCGCAAGATGGGTACTCATTTTACCAACCTCGGAAGGATGGAAGGCTGAGTCAACCATGAGCCTGCTACCTGGGATTGAACCCCATTTGCCTGTAGTACAGGCATTTAACCACTGTGCCACGAGGCTCAAGTATTATATATCAATTAATAAACCGTGGAGCTGTGTTGTTTTAAGCTTGGCCTTATTCACAAAACAGGTTCTGTACTGTTCATTATTCATTAAGCTCTTCTGAGGTTCCTTCTTTATTTCTTCAAAGACAAACACAGAGAGATGTGGCCTTTAATATACTGTATTCAGAACAAGTTGGGAAAAAATGTTATAGAATGGTGAAGTGTCAAGCAAATCAGCCACAAAAACCCTTGATTTCCAAAGGGCAGACTTCCCTCAGATGAGGAAACTAGTTAGAAGGAAACTGAAAGGGAAGGTAAAAAGAATCCAATCTCTCCAGAGTGCATGGAACCTGTTTAAAATAACGTAGTAGAGGCCCAGCACATGTGCATAACACAAAGAAAGAAGAACTCATCTAAGTACAAGAGGGCACCAGCATGGTTAACGAGCGGAGTTGGGCTCTGAAGCACAAGGAGAGGTCTTTCCGTAAATGGAAATCCTCTCCATTTCTCTTTTCCTTGAATAGATTTTTGTCCATGATGCTAAAAATCTGGTCCCCTGCTGCCTTTTTCTAAAACATTTCAAAGCAAAATAACTTCAAGCTGGTAGTGGTACTTACAAAATTTGACTTGTTTCTCATGCTTCAGGGCTACGAAGACTGTAGCGAAAGCAAAAGCAAAAAACCCACAACACAAACTTTTCACTTCAAAGTATTGGAAAGGCAGCTGTTAATTTTCAGTAAACAACTATTTTGCCAAGAGGACTGTTCGCAATAGCTTGCTTCTTTCAGAAAACGTGCAAAATGCTATTGATTCCCTGAATGTTAGAGAATGTTTTATGAAAGCAGTCAATTCAAGTGAAAGCAGTCAATTTCACCAGTTAACAACTAGTATATTAGAACACTAACCTGTGCTATAGCCTGTGAACTTATAAACATATTTTGGGGGATGCTGGCAGGCTTTCTAAGATTTGATGATTTTTGAATGAACATTGATGGCTTTACCAGGTTAATGGGTTCCTGTTCTTACTCAACTCTAATGCTTCTGCTTTTGAATGGAAAAAGATGAGCGTGCAAAATAAAATTACTTTCAATATGTTCTCATGGAATGTTTGGTATAACCGCATTGGGATTAGTAGGCAAACAATCCCTGGGAACAGCTAGTGACAGGTACTTCATACGTACAACTAGCTAAGAGGACACTACTATGGCCGAGTTTGCATGTACATGTCATGCTTGGGAATCCCAGCGAACAAAGTGAAATGCACAATAATTTTTCAACAAAAACCGATATTTCCAGCAAAGCTCAGTTGCTCTTCATGACTTATGAGGACACTACAAATTACTTATGTGTTCATATTTGACAGTACCTTTGAAAGCCTTAGCTTATAGTTTGTCTAGTGAGATGGGTTGTGTGTGTGTGTGTGTGTGTGTGTCTGTGTCTGTGTGTCTGTGTGTCTGTGTGTGTCTGTGTGTGTGTGCATCTATCTATCTATCTATCTATCTAAAATTATCAACTGTCTTTCTCTGCACTCTTGTCCTGTAGTTTCTTTTATCCAAAATGGCCACTTTTAGATCATGTTTAGAATGTTCTGGTAAATTAAAACTCACAGTTCTTATATTATTTATTATGTCCAGAATCTGGAACCAATGAATTTTAGCAGAAATTACATTGCATTCTCAAAGGCTTTCATGGCTGGGATCTGATGGCTGTTGTGGGTTTCTCTGGCTTCCAGAACATGGCCAAACATGCAGAAAAACCCACAACAACCATCAGAAATTACATTATTTGAAACATTACTTGATTAAAAAGGGCAACACAGTACTCCTTCTCTACAATAGCATAATAAAATAAAATAAAATAACATAGCATAGGTTTTTCTGGTATAGTTAGTAATGTTAACTTATTTCTAAAATTTCATGGTGAGAACAGATATCGAACTATTTTTCTTCAAGATTATTTTTTTAAAGAGCTAAAAAGTAAGATATCAGAAATACGTCACTGTGTCACCCCTTGAATAAGGACATTTTAAAACATCCCAGACTCTGATTATTGCAATTTTTATTTTGCTTTCTACTCATAGCATTCAAAATGTCTGAAGATTCTCAGTCATCCAGGTGAGTTTATCGAGAAGTTGGGTCATGGCAACTGGACTTCTTTTTCTTGAGAGAGAGAAGCATTTTGCTGCTCATCCAAACAGCTCCCTGGAGTAGGAACTGGCAAACCACTCCAGTATTCCTTCCAAGAAAACTCCATGGACATGGGGTCATGAAGAGTCGGTCACGACTGTAATGACACAACACATGACAATATTAAAAAACAGATATACAGATATAGGATTCTGATAGCAGCCTTGGGAAGAGTACCTGTGAGAAGCATCAAGAACTCTTAGTGGACCACAAATTTAAAAAAGTAAAATGCAGTCACCAATAAAAGGTGAATGCGATGCTACGTTGCATCAATAGAAAGAAGTACTGCATTTAAGGGAATTTACAATACTACTACAGTATATTCTACTTTGGTCACCACCCCCTATCCTGGATTCTGTACAGCCCAAATTGACAGTTGATCAGGAGGGTTAAAGTGTCTAAAAATCAGGCTTTATAATAATTGAGGCCATTTAACCTGGAGAAGATAAGGTTGAGAAATTATATGATGCCCATCTTCAAATATTTAAGACTATCATGAAAGATGAAGCAGGCTTTTTTATGTAGTTACAGAAGGTAAGACCCAAAGCAATGGATTCATATTACAAGATTTCTACTGAATGTTTAACTTCCTGTCAGTAAGAGCTCTTTGACAAAGGAATGAAGTACCTCAGAAGGTAGTAGACTGTCCTTCACAGTTTCTAAAGAGAGGTTGGATAACCATGTGTCAGGAATGCTTTAGCTGTGGATTTCCTGTTGTGTCAGATAATCAGCTCAATGACCCTTGGAAATCATATCCAGCTCTACAGTTCAAGGATTCTCTTACCAATCTCTGTCCACAAAACTCAATGCCTTGGTAGGTGTTGAAGAAAGAACACTGTTAAAAAAAGCACTAGTTAGGAGTAAGTACCCACTCAGCTTTGGAGTGCCAAACATGTGTGGCACAAACTGCCTAACTGGTAATCTCTAGAGATGGGCACAAAACAAAAAAATGGCGTTTCGTTTGTCATTTGTCGTTGAGAGGTCTGTTTCGGTTTGTTTCCATTTTTCGTGAATTTTTTGGGAAAATTTTGTTTTCATTTTTCATGTTTTTGTTTGTCATTTCTACCCACTTTTTGTGTGATTTTTTAAAGCATTTCCATGCGTGGGCGTCCCCCAACGCCCCAGACCAGAGGGAAAACACTAAAAAAAATTGATGCTGGCAGAGACACAGTATAGACTAGATTTGCAGGGAGGCTGCAAAGGCTGTGGCGGGCATTGCCCAGGGTGCAAGGCAGCCACAGAGTGACTGCACTGTGGGGCAGGGGAGGGTACTCACTGAGAGGTATGCACACACACACACAGGGAGGCTGCAGGACTGAAGCTAGAGTTGCAGAGACAGCAATCCCACCCTAACTCCCACCGGAGACTGCAAGGAGGATGGGGGCTGCCAGAGCTTTTTATGCCCTCTGTGGCTGCCAGACCTGCCCTGTCTGCCACCTGGGCATGCTATTGGTTGAAGTTGTCCAAGAATTTACATGATCCCATCACATGGCTTGCCTCCATGTTGTGGCTGGAGTGGTGACATCCATTTTGTCATCCATAAAGGGAAACGAAAAATACATCACGATGGGAGAAGACAAAAACAAACATTTTAAGGACCCCTACCCCCGGTAGGTAATAATTTCAAATAATTATCACATTATTGTTGCATTTTTATGGATGTCCTGGGCGTTTTAATACCCATGAAATCAATATTAGGCATCTGGGAGCCATTTTGGGTCGATGTCCCCTAACTCCCCTTAAAAGAAAAAAATACAGCGATCTGAGAAAAGACATAAATACATGTTTTAAGGACCCCCCCCCCGGTAGGTATTATCAGACAGTATAAATAATTATCGCTGCGTTTTTATGGATGTCCAGGGCGTTTTTTAACATTTAAAACAGCTCATTTCATTGCACGCCGGCAGTAACGGAAATGAAACGTAACGAACACAATTTTTGTGGTTCTGTTCGTTTCGTTTCATTTTCAGCACAATTTTCATTTGTCGTTTCATTACGTAACGGAACAACAAACGAATAACAGAAATGAAAAAATTGTTCGTTTTGTGCCCATCTCTAGTAATCTCTATATGCGAGCATTCCTTTTTTCAGTACAAGGCTGTATTGACGAGAGAGAGAGAGAGAGAGAGAGAGAGAGAGAGAGAGAGAGAGAGATTTATTCAGCCATCATTTCCTTCCTTCCCCTTCTGCTTGTTTCATTCATCTGAACTTGCTCCCTATTTTGCCTGACATTATCTTCATTTTAATCTAAACCAAAGAGAACAAACAACAAACCTCTGTAGCATCGTGATTCAGACACTTGCTTTACTTCAGATGCACTCTAGGAGAGAAAACATTGCAAATCTTTATGGAATTCATCTCCTGGAAAGAAAAAAGTTACAGAAAAGTTGTTAAACATATATTGGTAACAAGGGTTGTTAAAGGGTTTTTGGCAATAATTTAACCTCTAGCAGTCATAAAATACATTGCTGCAATACGTATATTGATTTAAAAAATATATACAAGAAAACTGATTTATTCCCCAGTTACATGCTTTAGAATAATGCTTATGGTGGCAGCATTAATAACACTAAATATAGAAAGTAATTAATAGCTTTTTCAAGGTTACTACAGAACACCCACTGCAACCTCATCATCTATAATAATAACCATTATGAGATAATTTAGATCTCTATAGATGCAGTTCTGGCAGACTTAATTGGAAACAAGCTGGATTGACTGATGTGGGAACATTTAGAATCAGGATCTGAACCTAATAGTTGCTGTGCCAGCAAATAAATCCTTAAGGCAGACACTGAGAAGGATCTGCAGTATGGTCTTGTGGAGTCCATATTTCCTGCTTGCCACTTTGTTCTCTAATGTTCCTTGTTACTCCAGTGGCACTTCTCGACTTATAGTGTATATAAATTTAGTGTGTGTGAAGATTCTCAGTCATCCAGGTGAGTTTATCTGGGTGTTGACTCATGGCAACTGGACTTCTTTTTCTTGAGAGATAGAAATGTTTCACTGCTCATCCAAATAGCTTCATCAGTCTAAAGAAGCTGTTTGGATGAGCAACAAAACATTTCTATCTCTCAAGAAAAAGAGGTCCAGTTGCCATGACTCAATTTCCAGATAAATTTATTGTGATAGTACTGTGACGTAAATGGTCGATTGTGTACCAACAGAATCACGTCCACTCTTGTTTATGTTCAGCACCTCTACAATATATTCTAAGTATTTATAAAAACAAAAATCTCTTTGCCATAACCACAATGTACATGTGTCCATCTGATTAATGTGCAGGTAACTGAGGTGGTCCGTTATTACAACACATTCTAGGGGTGGATTTTTTTGATTTTCTGGACCATGAATACCATAACTCTACATTGAAGGAGTTCAATAGGAACTTTGTAAATACCTGAATGTGATGCACCTGGGATCAAGGACTAAATTAAAAAAAAATTGACAATTAGCTATGTTATTCTCCACTCAGGTGTCCTGTTCCTTCTCCAATACCAACCAGAAGCTTGCTTTCTGAGCAGAACATATATTCAGCAACAAGAAAAGGCCTAGAGATTGTTACAAACTTAATAAGACTGTTCCAACAAACTTTAAGAACTCTGTGGAAATGGATTAGCACTTAGTTCAATAAGTGGCACAAAGAACAAATGGCTAGTTAGGTGAGTGGATTAACAGTATTGATATTTACTTTCTGTAGCAAAATGAATAATACAACAGTTGGGGTAACCATCAATAACTAATTTGTCCATTTTACTGAATTTACATACAGAAAATATTGAGTATGTAAGCACTCTGAGCAATTTTTTTCCATGGAAAGTGAACAAAACAATGAATAATAATTGTAAAAGACTGGGAAATAAAGCTTGCAAATATTGCTGGAGGGCAAAAAGAAGAACATGACAAGATGAGAGTAATAGCCTCAAGTGAAGAGGCACTTAAAATGCTGTTTTCTTTTAAGAAACACCCCACAGTGTCATTTGTAACATTTTCATCATTGCCTGCATGCCTATAACTGCCTTAACTATTTGCATGGGACTAGTTGGACTAAACGAGCAACATCCAACAGTAATAAAGGATTGGTAAGCGCACTGTTCTGCTTCAAGGAAAGTGAAAAATGTGTCAAATGCTTGTCTAACCCCATTCACTCAGGACACACATGCACATCTCTACTGTGGTTATGATGCTATTTCTACAGCCCCCGAACTGTGGAACTATTTCTACCAGTCACTACATTTTTTTCAATCTTTTAACTGTGTAGAACATTTTGGAAACCATCACAGGCTCTCACATAGTACAGTAATACATTGGTTTATGAGCATGTTCGGTTCTGGAAACCTGCTGGTAAACCAAAATACTCTTATATCAAAGCAAATTTGCCCATAAGAAATAATGGAAACTCGGATGATTTGTTCTGGGGGGCCCTAGACCACATACTGTAGACACAAAATCCCAAAACTCACTAAAGAAGTTGGATAGAAGTCCACACACAAATCATGACTTAAATTCCTGGCTGTGGAATTTGCTCTGCTTGGGACTAACAGCTGGATTTTACTTTGTGTTTTTAATGTGACAATGATCAAGTTCAATCTGTAGCCCTATACACACTTGACTAGCTGCCCCATGACTAGAAACGGTTTGAGAAATAAGAAAGGATGTTGAAAACAAATTAAAAATAAATATAAAGAAAAATAAAACCCTAACCTATGCTCCCCTTTGAAAACGTTCCTGGCTGGTGCAAGGTAGACTTCCATTCCTCTCCTAGTCCCCTGAGCTCCTTGCCCTCTGAAGATGTTGGCCACAGAGTCTGGTGAAACATCAGGAAGGAAAACTTCCAGTACATGACCAAACAGCCCAAAAAACTCACAACAGCTATCAGGTCCTAGTCGTGAAAGCCTTCGAGAATGCAAATTTAAAGATCTTCCCATTTGTAGTATTAGTGAGCTAAGTATCTCCCATCTTGCAACTGTGTGCTTGTTTGTTTCTCCCCAGGTGTAGAACTTTGCACTTATCCCTGTTGAATTTCACTCAGTAGTTTTTGCTCCAATGCTAAAGCTTATCAAGATATTTTTTAAATTTTGTCTTCCAGGGTATTTGCTATCCCACCCAATTTTGTGTCATCCACAAAAGAGCATTTGACCCATGACTGAGCCTTGTGGTACCCCACTTATTACCTCCTCCCAGGAGCTACTGATCAGCTTTCTTGGGGCCTTTTCACACGACCCCTAAAATCCGTGGCAAATCACTCCCAGATCCGGAGCTTAAAATTGTTTCCCTACCAGCTCCGGAGTTTACAAAAAATTAAGTGCGACCATGCCCACCTAAGCGCGTCCCAGCACACTTTTCAAGTACCTGCTCTCCGGGGGTGAAAAATTCCTGATGTGGATGTAACGTAGTGAGTGCCAGGGCTCTCCTCGCTTCTGTTTGTTGTTGTTTTGCCCCCCACCCCTTTAAGAGTTAAGAGACTGGAATGCTGCCAGGAGCAGAGCGAGACAGCAGAACAGAGGTGAGCCGGCATTCTTTTCTTCCTTTTTTTCTCCCTCCCCCACCCAGCCAGCAGCCAGGAGTGCAGAGGGGGTGGGAACACAGGAACAGCGACAAACCCCCAAGATCTCTGGTCCGAATTGAAGTGGCCAGCGGATCTTAGGGGTCGTGTGAAAAGGCTCTTGGAGTACTAGTTTGTAACAAACTGTGTATCCACCTGAGAGCCGTTCTATCCAGCCCCCCCCCCCAGCTAGTTTGTGAATCAGCATTAGAGATGGGCATGAAACAGAAAAATAATCTTTTGTTTCATTTGGTTTCATTTCTTTAGTAGTTTTTTTTGTAACAAATTTTTAAAGTAGTTTCTTTACAGAATGAAACAAAATAAAATGAAACACTATGCTCCCCTAGGTCCTAAAGACCTAAAATGGCAGGGAGCTTCCTCGAGCTCTTCCCTGTAAGCCCCTGAAATTTGGAAAGGTTTGGTGGTCAGGGCAGTTGAGATATTAAGCTCCAGAGGGTGCCTCTAGGAAATAAATCTTTCTGATTGGATTCAGAACTTTGGAAGACAAGCCATGCATGAGCGATTAGCACCGCCGTGGCTTGGCTTCTGATTAGAAAGAATTTTTCCTAGGGGCACCCCTTTGGAGCTTCATAACTGACCCCCAAACCTTTCCAAATTTCAGGGGCTTACAGAGAAGAGCTTGAGGAAGCTCCCCTGCCATTTCCTCTAGGAAAAATAGTTCATTCTAGAGGGGAAAATGGCATTTTGTTATGAAACAAAACACGTCCTAACAATTTGTTACCTAACAAAGTAATTTGTTACTTAACAAAACAACAAAACAGCATTTTGTTTTTTTGTTTTGTACCCACCTCTAATCAGAATATAATACAGCACTTTATGAAAAACTCTTTCACAAAGAAGTCACATACTATTTCCAGAAGTCTCTTCTTGATATTTGCATGTTAGAGCAGAATGACGTCCTAGTGAGTTCAAGAGGATTTCCTTTCAGTTTGTATGCAATTGGATAATTATAGTGCAATTTAGAAGCAGAGATAGGGAAAATTAATTTTTGAACCATAACTCCCTAATGACTGAGGCATGCTGGGAGTTATAGTCCCAAAGATTAAATTTAACTGTATCTACTCAGAAAAATGCATCACTGAGAAACTTGAGTGTATTTCCTTAAGGAAATATATGCAGGCTTGTAGCTTTCTGGAGTAGAATTGAGATGACCTGATGTCACTGCAGCACTGAAGAATCATGACTTCAAAGGGGCTCTGATGCAATTTCTAACACAGACTGTGAAGTTCTTCTAATGAAAAATGTTGAATACTGATAATTATATTTCTCTTGGTACCAATGTATATATAGCACAGAAACAGTGGTGTTTTCTATATTATAAAAATGAATCAAAGACAGCTTGGAATATCATGTACCTCACCAACCAAGGTTCTCATACACAGGTGACACAGAAGGTTTCTCTGTTTTCCTGTGAGTCTTTTCATGCTTAAGCAATGGAATAAGTTTTATCTAGATGTAAGTATGCACAACTGGAAGTTTTGCAGACCTAGAGAGAGTAGTGACGCTCCTAGGTCCGTGGGTACCTCTTGGACTCCACTGCTTCTTTAGATTCCTCTGCACAGCATCCTTGACAGAAATTAGGAATATTCTGAAATTAAAATGCACGAAGCACTGACGGGTTTAGAGACTGAAGCATTGGAAAGGGAGCTTATGCTGATGTTGTCTAGAGGTTCCATCTTAGGTGTTTTTGATGTTTTGATAAATGAAAAGTGTTAAAGTACTTGTTTTGCATCAAAGTAATACTCTTTTACATTTATTTTATTCATATTCTGTGATCTGAATAAATTGAATGTGAAGGAGTATTAACTACCAGATGTCCATTACACTACAGTATTTATTTATTTATTTATTTATTTATTTATTTATTTATTTATTTGATTGATTAATATGCCCCCTTTCTTCCAATATGGGGATCCAAGGTGGCTCACATGATAATAAATAAATAAATAAATAAATAAATAAATAAATAAATAAATAAATAAATAAATAAATAATACAGTATTGCCAAATTACATATGGACAGAGACATGGGGGTATGCAAATGCCCCCATTCAAGAGTTTATTCAGAATTCTTTCATGTAATCTATTCTAAGTGTCCCCTATGGCACACCTGGTGCACATCTCAATTAAAGTGTATTCCCATATCACAGTCGCTATGTATTTGCTGTCATTTTAAAGAACAACTTCATACTCCATACTGAGAATCCTGGGTGAACTCAGTTGGACCTAATTTACTAAGCTATGGGTTTGATACAGAGTCCCTGCCCACCTTTGTCTGTATATAACCAGCCAGTCTAAGGAGGAAAAAAACCTGTTTTTGCTGTAAGATGATGTATGTGTGTACCATCTCACAAAGGCCATATTTTATTGGTATCTCCTATGCAAAACATCACTTGACTTAAAGAATTATTTTGTTAATCTACCTGTAGCCTCTTAAAGAAAATCTAGACGTTGAGTCATGGCTACTGGACTTCTTTTTCTTGAGAGATAGAAACATTTCACTGTTCATCCAAACAGCTTCATCAGTCTGATCTCTCAAGAAAAAGAAGTCCAGTAGCCATGACTCAACTTCCAGATAAACTCACCTGGATGACTGAGAATCTTCACAGACATCTTTAAGAAAATCATTCACATCTCTGTGATTTCAATGGATGTGATCAGCCATCTGGGGGGAGAGTTATAACATTCAGTTTTTACGAAAGATTATGTATTTGTGGATAAGGGGAAATTGAAGATGTTTGCCAATATTTATTAAATTGATCTTTATATGAGCATCCAAGAAGGCTACCACAGGTTCTTGTGGTAGTCTTAGATCAATGTGTGACAGATGTCCAATGGCTCAACTATGTATGCTGTTTGTGGGTAGTGATGTAATCATTACCTATCAAGTTGTAAAATTTACCACTTGATAACTAAGAAGTTATATGCCAAGCATCAAAAGTTTTAAGGAAAGAGGGAGGCTATGTCATGCTATACATCCATACAGACATAAGTGCATTTATATGTAAGTATGTAGAATCAGTGCCATATATATGTTTTGTGTTGTTATTAACATATTGCAATGACCTTGATTTTAGTCAGTAAAGCTTGTTCTATTCTGTTATGTTCTCTATTGAGTTTACTACAGTGGAGGTTTCTACAAATCTGCTCAGATGGAACTATCTGATTTGGGACTGGACCCAAGTAAACAGCATGACTGATATCTTAAGATGCAAGAAGGTTTTCCTCTACCAAGTGATTCCAGTTTCAACTAGGCACCTTAAATGGTACTCCATTGATCTTTTAAGGAGAGGTCAGAAAGGGAATAACAATAACATTGGTATGCTGTATCCAACAAATTTTAAAACATATCCATGGACCTTTTTATAGGCCAGGGAAAGAGTTCAGAGATAAGCCCTTAAAAGCCCAAGTGGTTTCCTATCATGCTGGTAGTTTGGGAGATGCAGTGTGTTTGGTAAGATGTTGATCTTGATTCTAGATATACAGACTTTTTGATCGTATATTTTATCTTAGACTCTAAACATAAAATTAAAATTGATTAGGAATAACCAGGAATAATTATAACATAATAGATTTCATGTCCTCTTACAGACAGTCTGGAGACTGGTTACAGTGGAACACATTATTGATGAAATCACTAATTGCCAGTCTCTCAAAAACAAAATTTAAAGTTAGTCCAGGAAAGGATTTTAGATTGTTTGAATCATATGGCTTATGACTTCCAGTCATAAGCCATAAGGCTCATTCCTTATCTGTGCATGGTTGGTTATTGGGCTGCTTATTACGGGTATCTCTCTGTGTTTCAGTGTGAAAGCATTCTAGTTGCTTTGAATACAGTGGCCCTGTCAGTTTGAAATGGTAGTAATGCAAAAGGTGACACTGATTTCTCACACCATATGTGCTATCAGGAAACCCTGGGGAGCTCCAGTTTCCCAATCTGGCTCATTATTATTTCTGCACAGATGTGATTGGTCAGTGAACATTCTTGTGTTGAGTGGTGCTGGGTATCTTGAGCAGCATTCCTTAGATTGGCAAAGCAGGAGGGGTTGGGCAGTGGCTGGATGCTCCTACACCATCTGGATGGCTTTCCATCTTCATAAACCCTGCAGGAACAGGAGAGGTTGTAAATCTTGTCTGGCCATTTTCAAAGGGCTAACAAAAGAATAAATAAAACAATAAAAACATCACCCTTTACTTCAGATGTAGCCTCAGTGTCAAGCTCCACACACAGAGCACACACAGAGACAGAGTTCAGTTCTTTGCCAAGATCTTTAGTGGAAAGCCAAGCAAGTTCAAGTCCTTTGCTAACAATCAAGTGCCAGATAAATAACATGGACCTCTACTTTCTTGGAGTCCATGCAGATTCCCTGGGGAGAAATAATATGCCCCAGGAATTCACCTTCCTTAATGTCAAACTCGCATTTTTCCAGCTTAGCATATAGTCCATTTTCTCGGAGACGCTGGAATACCTGACAAACATCATGAACATGCTGAGCTGGGCCAGCGGAATAAATCAGGATATCATCTAAATAAATGACCAAACAACGATCTAGTACATCATGGAAAATGTCATTCATCATCCGCTGGAATACACTGGGTGCGTTTGTTAGTCCAAAAGGCATTACCAAATGTTCATATTGGCCATACCGGGTCCAAAACACGGTTTTCCACTCATCTCCTTTACGGATACGCACCAAATTATATGCCCCACAAAGGTCCAGCTTGGTATAACACTTTGCCCCTTTTAACTGATCCTAAAGCTCAGAGATTAGGGGTAAAGGGTACCGGTCCTGAATAGTGATCTTGTTTAATGCCCGGTAATCATTACAAGGATGAAGCTCCCCTCCCTTCTTCTTTACAAAGACCACCGGTGCAGACAATGGTGATTTGGAAGGGCGTATAAACCCATGTTGAAGGTTCTTGTCTAGGAAAGCCCTCAGAGCTTCTAACTCAGGTTCGGACATAGGATAGACTCGTCCCACAGGGAGGGGTGTCCCAGGTATCAGATCAATGGCACAGTCATAGAGCCGATGCAGAGGTAACTTGTCAGCTCCCTTTTCCTCAAATACATCTGCAAAGTCTTGGTATGCTTGGGGCAAGACAAGGTCAGATGTAGCATGGGCAGCTGCCAGGATGGTAGAAGAATTTTTCTGTGAGCAAGGAACCTTGAAGTACAATTCCCCTTGCACCCAATCCACCAATGGGTTATGAGCTCGTAACCAGGAGAGTCCCAAGACAAGGGGAAACCGGGGCATCCGGGTTACATTAAAGCAGATCTCCTCGTTGTGGTCCATTACCTGAAGGGTAAGTGGACAGGTTTCCTGAGCTATCGGCCCAGAACAAAGTAACCGACCCTCAATGGATTCTACCAGCAAAGGAATTTCCTTGTCCTGTACTGAAATCCAATGGCGCCGCACAAACCCAGCATCCACAAAGCAGTGAGCTGCCCCAGAGTCTACCATAGCATACACAGGTACTTTCCGGCCATCAGGAAGCCCTAGAGTTACAGGTACCAGGAAAGGTCCTTGGGGCATGATTACATTGTCTGGGAACCCTTCGGTATGCTCCATTCCTGTGGGTTCCTTCAAGGATGGAGCTGCCCTTTTACTGCCGAAGAGGTAGCAGTACTTACTGAGGAGCGCTTCAAAGGGCAAATGGAAGCGAAATGTCCTCCTCCACCACAGTACAGGAAGAGATTATGAGAGCGTCGCCTGCCTTTTCCTCTGGGGTGAGGCGTGGTCGAGCAGCTCCCAGTTGCATAGGTTCTGGATCCATTCTGTGGGCTTCACCGGATTGCAGATTAGGCACAGCTTGCAGACATTGCTGGTTGTAGTTCTTGCCTCGGGAGAGGCGACGGCTTTCCAGGCGTCCATCTATCCTGAGACACAGGGTAATGAGTTCCTGTAATGTGTCTGGTTGCTCCACCCTAGAGAGTTCATCAAGCACCTCATCCTTCCATATACTGAGAAATCAGTGCCAGTTCGTTCCAATGCAAATCCTGTGCTATCAAACGGAATGCAGTGGTGTAGTCAAACACTGAATCTTTGCCCTGTTTCAGAGCTCTGAGTCTCCTGTTGGCAGTAGCAACCTGCACGGGTTTCTGAAAATCTGAAGAAATGTGATTCAGGAAAGCCTGATAATTATCCAGTAGAGGCGAGGCACTGAGGAGTAAGGGAGTAGCCCATTTGGCTGCCTGTCCTTTCAGTAGACTGATGATAAAGCAGACCTTAGACTTCTCAGTAGGAAATTCTTGAGCACGCACCTCAATAAACAGCTTGCACTGAGCCAGGAATGCAGGGATTCCTCTAACTTGCCTTCAAACCGGTCAGGAGGCAGCAAAGGGCAACGGGGCTGCAACTCAGCCGGTGCTGGAGCTTGCTGCAATTGAGCAATCGCCTGAGACAAAAGCAGCACTTGGTTGTGCAAAACTGCCAGCGGTGTCATCCCAACAGCTCCCTCCTCTTCCATTCTGCTTGAAGAAGTTTGGGTGGGAGCAAACTGTCAAGCCCTGCACACAGAGCACACACACAAACAGGGTTCAGTTCTTTGCCAAGGTCTTTAGTGGAAAGCCAAGCAAGTTCAAGTCCTTTGCTAACCATCAAGTGCCAGATAAATAACAGAATCCAACTCCCAGCAATTACCAGTCCAAGTCAAAACCAGAATATCTCATGGAAATCAGATGCCAAGCCAAAGGGAACAGATCAAGCCATTGTCCAGGAAACCAGTCCAAAGTCAGGAAACAGAGCCAAGGTCAGAAACAGACAGGAACGTGTTTGCAAGTTCAAATGACGAGTTGCTCCCACAGACAGCTCAAGGTGAGCTTGCCAGCTTTATCCCGAAACAGGGAACATACCCTTACTTCTGGAAAGGCTTCTGCTAGTACTTTGGGCTGGCCGACCTGATTCTCCGCCTAGCATCAAAGACTCTTTCCCTAGCTCTTCTGGTAGCAGGTCATTGCAGAATCCTGCTCATGGCCCTTCTAGGAGGTGTGAAGATATGTTTTCAGCTGAGTCATCAGACCCAGCTGCTTGCTGATTTGAGCTGCAAGGCTCCTCCAGCAGCTCTTCACCATTGAACCCCTCAGAGTCAGGTTCTGTGGCAGGCAGGGTCCTGGCACTCAGAACCTCTAAGCTCCAGGCCTCAACTAAGAAACCACCTGGCATATTTTCCATCTTGCCAAGGACTTCACATCTTGGAAATAACTCCTGGCAACTCCATCTTTTGCCATGTTTTAATCTTTTGGTACAGCTCTGAGGAAGAGGGTATTGTCCTCAAAATATTAGCAACTATTTTGTTATTTTTCTAGTAGCCTAAAGGTATCACCTGTTCTACTTTTGTATTTGGTAAAAAGGGGGGGTGAGCTGCATTAGCGTGGAATGAGGAGGGCAGCTCAGCTTACATGCTTTTGATTTGAAGTGAATTGTGTGAAAGAAGAAGCTAGGAAGGAGGACAAGGAAAGAAAATTGCAGAAGCAGAGAAAATGACTCAGTGCTGTAGTGAGTGATGGGAATCCCACTTTGGTGGATTTCTGTAGATAATTAAAAGTTGGGAGTCAGGAACAGAAAGAACCATCATGATGAGGTTATGATTTGTGTATCCTTTTTCTCACTGGATGTTTTGACACTCCTTAATCACAATAGTTATTAGTCTATCAAGATTCATATTTTAACGATATTCCTTCTACCCGAATCGCCACATCAGTTTTCCCTATACTCATGTGTGGCTGACTTGTGTGAAGCCCACTGTTCCAGAGATGCAGTCTTAATATTATGTATATCATGCCATCTGTTACAAGATTCCAGTCTATCATACTTATTGCAGATACTGCATATGTTGCAAGTTTCTTATTCATTTTCAATACATCATGGGAACAGGCAAACTCCAGAGGTTATATATGTCCATCTGTGGAGCTTGGAGGGCCACATCCACTCCCACAATACCCCCAAATAGTCTTACAGAAATAGTGGGGGGGGTACTGAAAAATTTCCTTATACGCTGCAATGGGCATTTATTTAAAAAGGAAGTTTGAACACGTTGTGAGAGCACTTCAAAGCATGCCAAAATTGCACATACACACGAGGTAGAAGAGAACGTTTGGAGTCTCAAGGTTTTTTTTTTAAATTCATAATCATTTGCAAGGCTTTTCTGTATCATTGGTGCTAGGAGTCACATTTAACCCCCTCAGGAAAGCCACATGCAGACTGTGGGCTGCACAATACCCATCCCTGCTAAGGGCAGATGTTGCCTAGAGTCAAATATTAATGAAAATAAAAGACAATAACAGGCTCAGGTAAAGTGCTATGTTCCCCATGGGCAGATAGAAGGAAAGAAACAAATTTTAATGATTTTAAAAGCCAATTCCCCCCAACTGATGTACAACACATCTTTAAAATGGATTAAATCCACACACACTGACTCAAATACGATGTGACTACCATGTGACTTTAACCTGATTTCAAAAACCCTGATCCTGCAACTGATTCATTGTCATAGTGTAACCACAATCTTATTAAAGCTAAGCAAACTTTATAGTGTTTACTGTGTAGACCTGCTTTTTATATATTTTTAAAATTCTTCATTCCTGTACTCTGTTACGTTAATAGGATCTATAATTATCAACTGTCTTTTACATGGAAGAGATTGATTAGCACAATTAGTCAATGAGAAGCAATTTTCATCACCAGATACTATATAGTTTCTTTTCCCAACCTGATTAGTATGCTACCACTTGGTTACAGGGCAGATGCCACAAAATGTTGTTTGAGGACAAAATGCTTCCCTAAATATAGCAATCATTATGCATATATGTGCAATAATCTCTTGGTATTTATATATGTAATTTAAGAGAGCTTTATGAGTTCATCAGTCATCTCCTACACTAATCAGGAAGAGAATTAATAAAAACTAATTTGCATCTCCAATTAAAAATGAGTTCAATCACCCCCTTTTCATCTATGGTTCTTTTTCACCTATTGTGTGAATATAGTGTATAGTGTGGAAGAATAATGTCTTTATAATCCCATTGGATTTCTATGTAGACTTGGAAATTCAACCTCCCAGAAAGGTTGTGCAAATAAGAAAAGGAAGCACAAGAAGCAAACTTACACGTGGTGCAAACTGCCCAATTTTATCAGATTTTTATGAGGCGTGAACACACAAAAATTATCAACAGGAAACAAGACCATGTCTGACAATGGCCAGAAAGGTGGTCATAGCAATTTACAATAGCAATTTACAATAAAAGTTTGATAAAGCCATATACAGTGGTACCTTTTATAACGGAATTAATTCATTCCAAATGAAATTATGTTAAACAAATTTTCGTTTATACAAATTGCAATTTCCCATAGGAATGCATTGAAAAATGGAGTAATCCGTCCCAATGCAGAGAAAAATGACACAAACTACAGTACATGTATAATTTTGGGGAACAGAAATGCAAAAATGCAAACAGACACCCACCCACCCACACTGATTTCAGGCGGAGTGCGGCAGCACAAGGGTTAATTTTTCCCAGGCCGAGCCTAGGAACCATCCTCTATCATCTCCTCCTTCCCTGCACACACACACACACACACACACACACACACACACACACACACACACACACACACACACACACACACACACACACACACACACACACACAGCTCCTGACCTGAGCGTGGTGCTGGGGCTCCGGAGGCCAGCAAGGGAAAAGAATGCACAAGTTGAAGCCTAACTCATGAATGACGGGCTGGGAGAGAGACAAAGACAAAGACAAAGGAGGAAGGGATGGCAGAGGCGCTTCTGCTGCAGGCTCTGCAAACGGGCCAACTGCGCCACCCGCCCGGGGCTTGTTCCACCACCACCTCCGCCGGCGCCAGGTCCGGCAGGGCTGATCCACAGCTCTCTTGCGCTGAACGGCTCGGGCTCACCGGCTGTGGCTGCTGTGCACACGGGTGGTGTGGGAGGGGATGAGGTGCTGTTGTGGGGAGGGGGAAGAAAAAGAGAGACAGAAAGGGGGAAGGAAAAGAGACGAGCACGCATTCCTGAGGAAGCTTTGCTGTGGGTGCCTAGCCAAGCTGAGCGAGCTGACCTAGCCCTCCTCCTCCTCCTCCATTGCCAGCTTGCATCTTCGGTAAAGAGCCCCAGAGACTGCCTGCACCCATGTTGGACAGGGAGGGGGAGGGGGGAGTGGTGATGTAATTTTTTCCGTTGTACAGATTTTCCATTATACGAGCTGTCCCTTATACAAGGGTCCACTGTATTGGCTCAAACTCTATTGTAAAGCTTTGTGTGCACAACAGTGGTATCATCAGAGTGGCAAATTCATAGTTCAATGAAGATTTTTATTAAAACTAAAACTTAATGTTTCAAACATGTCATTTATACAATGCCAGGTTCTTCAGTACTATTTTCTAGATTATTGTAATGTGTTTCAGGAGATGTACAGACTGTACTAAACTAAAGACAGTGATAGGTTACTCTCAATTAAGGATCAGGCACTTACATAACAATTAGCAAACCTGCAGGATATTGAGGCTGTATTTCTCATTTCTCACCCCCAAATATTTTAACCAAAAATAGCCAAGACACAATATTTCAGAAACTTGGAATAAATTTAGAATATTAACTTTATAACAGGTTTTCATTAGAGATGGGCACAAAACAAAAAATGAAATTCTGTTTTGTCATTTTGTTATGTATAAATCGTCCCATTATGAAATGAAATGATAAAACATATTTTGTTGTGAAGTAAAACACCATTTTTTCCTCTAGGACCAAAACAATTTGTCGTAGAGGAACCAAAATGGCATGGAAGCTTCCTCAAGCTCTTCCTTGTAACCCCCTTAAAATTTTTGAAAAGGGTTGGGTTTCAGGGGGCTGAGTTATTAAACTTCAAAAGGGCTCCCCCTAGGAAAAAATCATTTTAATTGAGTTGGACATTCAGAACTTTGCTGATAATAGCCCCAATCCTCAGGGGCAAGTGATTAGCAGTTTCTGACTCAATTAGAAATTATTTTCCTAGTGTGAACCCCTTTGGAGTTCAATAACTCAGCCACCTGAATCCCAAACCTCTCCAAATTTCAGGGGCTTATAGGAAACTGTCCAAAGTGTTTCCTTGTGATTTTGATGCTTCGAGGCCAGGCCAGATTAAGACCCTTAGAGGCCCTAAGCACTTAAAAGGTTTTGGTGCCCCCCCCCCATATATGTAATTCAAAATATAAACAGTAATAAACTGTAAAATAAAATTTTACTTATCAAAATTAAAAAAAACATACAGTAAGATGGAAGATAATATTTATTTTATATGCTTCCACTTTATTTATATTTGAACAGTTTTCTCCTACTTTTTAAATTGCAAGTCTTTGATCAGGTCCCCAAAACTAATCTTATGTAACACATCTGATTCTATACTTAATAGAGATAAAGCATCAGTCTGCCATGTTGCATAGCTGTTCTGATGGGATTTTTAACATATACCAACTGAGAAAATGAACACTCAGCTGAGCAATTTGTGACCATTAATGATAAAAATACATGAAAGCCAATGTATACATTTGGAAAGGCACACTCAATATTGTTTTCTACAACTATTTTATAAAGTTCAGCAGAACTGCATCTTGTTTTTACATTTTTGTTGCTCTGAACTTATGGTGCACAAATGAATAAAACTGCATAAAACTGCGGGATTTCGGCTGAGAAATTACTGTTTTCTTATGGTTAAGCATCATTCAGCTTTTGAAACCACTAAGAAAACCTTTCAATGTTAGTAGCTGATGAAGTGATATCACGCGACACATTATTTAGAAAAGAAAATCTCTCTGCTATTTCTTTATATATTTCTCCTATTCATCTCAGTTTCAAGTAAACATGGGCACGACTTGGCGAAATTCTCATTTTCGTTTCCGTTTCTTGTTTCCGTTATGTAACGGAAACAGTAACGACAATTACTCTGCCAGAACTCAAACTCGAACCAACTAAAGAAAAATTGGGTCTGATTTGTCGTTGTCGTTCCTGGCATCGCAGCGATCGCGCGATGCCAAGCGGCACAGGAAAAAAGTTTTAAAAATTAAAAAAAAACCCGATTCCCGGCCAAAAATGAGGCGAAAATATGCCTGCCTGAGGGCACCTACCAGAGAGGTGGTTTCTTGGGGGGGGGGTCCCCGGCCTACCCCCCCCCCTCTCCTGGGCTGTACAAAGTGTGCATCCTCGTCGAGTCGCAATCGCCACGTCAACTCGCCAAGCGGCGTGGCACAGAAAAAAAGTTTTAAAAGTAAAAAAAAAAAAACCTGATTCCCGGCCAAAAAAGCAGGCGAAAATATGCCTGCCTCAGTGACGGCACCTACCAGAGGGGTGGTTTCTGGGGGGGGGTCCCCAGCCTCCTCCCTCCTCTCCTGGGCTGCGCAAAGTGTGCATCCTCATCGAGTCGCCAACTCGCCAAGCGGCGCGGCACAGAAAAAAGTTTTAAAAAAAAAAAACCGATTCCCAGCCAAAAAAGCAGGCAAAATTATGCCTGCCTCAGTGAGGGCAACTACCAGAAGGGTGGTTTCTGGGGGGGGGGTCCCCGGCCTCCCCCCCTCTCCTGTCCTGGGCTGCTCTGGTGGGGGGCATCCTCGTCGTCTCGCCCCAACTCGCCATGCCATGCGGTGCGGGCGGGGGATCCAAAATGGGGCGACCACAATATTTATTTTGAAATCGCGTGGTCCAAAAACACACCAAAGCACCACAGAAACATGCAAAAATAGCTATTTTAAAACTGCCTGAATTTTTTCAGTAGCAGCAGTGGGTTTTTCTTGCAACAAAACGTCTCCATTGATTTTATTTTATTTTATTTTTATTTTTTTTTACACCTGCGCAAAGATGGGCTGGCCATGGGAGTGGACCATGCAAATTTTTGGAGCCATTCCACCAATTGCATGGCCACTTGGCCCGGTTTTGACCGAGACTTCTGGGATGTGCCAGTCAGGCATAAAAAGCCACTAACCCTAGCCCGAACCCGAACCCGAACCCTAACCCATATGCCAGTACACTGTCCTTCTTAGTGGGTCAGAGAGGCACCCAGAGGTGCGACCCAGTAGCTCACCCTAACCTTACCAGTAACCCTAAGCCTAGCCCTTGCGCTAACCCCTAACCCCAAGCCAGATCTGTGTACTCGCATTGCACTACAGCAAGTACACTTCCCTTCTTAGTGAGTCACAGCGGGCGCCCGTAGGGGTCCTCTCTCACTTCGTTCCCCAGCCCAAGTGCACCGCAGGCAGTGAGTCACAGAGGCACCCGAAAGAGAGGTGCCTCTGCCTGCTGCAACTGCAACTTAATGGTATGCATATCCAATTGGCTATGCATGCTATTTTGTAGCGGGCCAGTGGAGGCACCCACCCCAGAGAGGTGCCTCCAGGAGCCCGCTTTCCCTTCATGGCGGGCCAGAGAAGGCACCCACCCCAGAGAGGTGCCTCCAGGAGCCCCCCCCAAAACCAGTACTAACGACAGACAAAAAACTGACAAACGAAACGACAATTTTTTGGAAAATTTCGCGAAAAACGGAAACGAGCCAAAACGGGCTGGCTCCGACACACGACAACTCGAAACGTAATTTTTCCTGGTCGTGCCCATCTCTAGTTTCAAGTTTGTCAACAGTTGTATAGTTGTATAAAAGGTGGTGATACAAAATTTATCTCTGGCATTCAGATATACTTCTGGTGCATTTCCGTCATTGGGTACCTCCTTTCTGATGTTTGCGAGTTGTAGCTGCCTTCTAATCAACATCTGATAGCATTTCCTTTGCGGCTGCTTCATATCTTTCAAATTCATCTCGTGAAGTGCACAGTTGGCCAGCTAATGATACATATCGATCTGCAGATGTTTCTAAGTTCACATCCTCATTTTTTAGAACTTGGCTTCCTCTGTGAAAATTCTGCAAAATCTCATTCCAAACATTCAGCATAAAAAAAATTCTAGCTCTTGCTTCTTATCTGCAATATTATTTACTTCTCTTCTAGCATTTCCCCTTTGTGACTGGTTTTCTGCTATATATTCTAATGCTTCTAAAATTTTAAGGAAATATTTCAAAACTGCTGATGTTGCCATAGCATGTGCCTCCCATCTGGTATCAGAGATGGATTTTAAGACATTGTCATTTCCAATACAGCCTTTAAGAATTTTCCATCAGCTGCTTGATGCTGAAAAAGAAAGTATAGATTAACTTCACTGTAGAGAAGAAATTAACTGCCTCTTGACAACAGTCAACAGCACTTCAGCCTACCAGATTTAGTGAATGAACTGCACAGGGCACACATATAGAAAAATTGTTTCTTAAAAACAAATTGCTGCATGTGGTTATAATGCCCAGACATGTTAGCATTGTCATAAGACTGACCCCTACATTTTGAAAAGTTTAGCCTATAAACTTCATGCAAGTACTACAACACCTGATTTGCCATTTCCTTACCAGTATGTCCCTTTATTTACAGAAAAGTTAAAACACTATTTATTTATTTATTCAACTTTTTTTCTGCCCATCTTGTCCCAAGGCAACTCTGGGTGGTTTACAACATAAAATAGCAATATAACAAAGTAACACATTTAAATAGCCACAGTACAAACAACATAATATAAATGAAATATAACTACATAAATCAACAAGAAACTAAAATAAAACTAAAATGAAAATAAAAATATTCAAATGATTGATTAAATAAGAAACAGGGGGAAAGAGATAAGTGGTAAAAAGAATAGTGTCTTACTAGATGTTTGAAAAATCCAGAAAGGCCATTCTGTCAAGCCAACTTTTCAATAGTTTTTCAGAAGTTTGAAGCGAGAGTGCAAGAGTTCAAAAGCATTCAATAGGCTATCCATCTTTTAAGTACCTAAGTACAACACTTAACTGATGGATATGTGATATATCTGGTGTTGAATTGAATCAACTGACGAACTAAAATAACAAGAAGATTTTACTTCGTCAACAGTGAGTGCATGGACCTTCTGTGGCATTAGTTGAATGAGTTCCTCACAAGTGGCTTTGAACAGGTAAAAAATATTTCCTTTGTCAGAATTTCTAAATGTGGCCTGCTAAAAATGGATTAAACTGGCTTATGTGTTATAGCAGCCTTAAAAATTCCCATTTTGCAATGATCAAACCATTCTTCTGTTCCTCAAAAAGCCAAGTCACATCCATCAAATGTACAAATAACAGCTATGACATGCCTCAGTTGCCATGGCTCAGCTTCCAGATAAGCTCACCTGGATGACTGAGAATCTTCACAGACATATTACCTAAAGACAAGTTCCCAGTAATCACACTCTTCCTGAATTTGTTTCTTCAACTGTTACCCCAACCCCATACCCTGTCTGTGAGTTAAGTATGTTAGTATACAGTCTCAGTGCACAGTGCTTTTTTCATGATCATCATTTATAATAGTATTTCACCAGTCACTGAACCCTTCTCTTAAAAGAAAATTCAAGAATTTTTGTTTTGCAAACAAAATAATAAACTGATTATGTTGATGGTGAATACAGTAACCACTCTCTTTTGTATTTCTCACCATTGGGTTTTGTCCCAACAAAAAGTTTCTGCGAACAATGCCTTACTGGTTTGCCACTACTGTAATGCCGATAAGACTTGTCAAATGGCCCATTGTGCTTTTGACAGTCACTAAGTACACAAGCAATCCAATAAGCCACATCATCAGCAGAGAAATCAAGCCACAACCCTAGAACCTTTGGTACAATGTGATTTACTTCTTTTGCAGACAGAATAATTTCACCAGTATCACCATTAGACATGGGCACGACTCAGCGAAATTGTCGTTTCCGTTTCCGGTTATTGTTTCCATTACGTAACGGAAATGGTAACGATATTTAAGCCGTCAGAACTCGAACTTGAACCAAAAAAAGAAAAATTTGGTCGGGTTTTTCGTTTCCATTTGTGGCATCACGGCGATTGCGCAATGCGAAGCACAGAAAAAGTTTTTTAAAGGTTTTTTTTTTAAAAAAACCCAACTCCCGGGCAAAAAAGCAGGCAAAAATATGCCTGCCTGAGGCTTTGCCACCTACCAGAGGGGTGGTTTCTGGGGGGGTCCCCGGCCTTTCCCCCCTCTTCTCCTGTTGTGGGCTGCGTGCACCAGGCTGGGGGGGGTCATCCTCGTCGTCTCGCCATGCCATGCAGTGGGGGGAATCCAAAATGGCAACCGCAATTTTTCTTTTGAAATTGTGGTCAAAAAGCACACCAAATCACCACAGAAACATGTGAAATTTATTTATTTTAGATGCCTGAATTTTAATAGTAGCAGCAGTGGGTTTTTTATAGCAATATAACATCGTATTGATTTTATTTTATTTTATTTTATTTTTGATTTTTTTATACCTGCCCATTTGGGCTGGGCATGGGATGGGACCATGCAAATTGTTTGAACCATTCCACCAATGGCATTGCCAGGTTTTTGACTGACACTTCTGGATGTCTCGGAGGGCATAAAAAGCCGAGGCACCTTCCAGAAATCACAGTCAGGTGTATGGATGTGGTTGAGGGAGAAGGGCTGGCTGCTGGTGCTGGTGTGATCCGATCAAGATTGAGGAGGGAGGCTGGAGACTTTAGGATTTAAGTTAGGCAGGCAGGGAGAGAATTGAATTTAGAAAATAATTTCTTTGATTCCCCGCAGCTTTGTCTGCTGAAGGGAATAGCAGTTTATTCTTTATTTCTTCTCTGGCAGTTTGTGAGGATTTTTTTCTGATATTGGATAAAGGGGGAGGTTTGACTGGGAGTGGGAGGTGTGGATTTATTTTAAAAATATATTATATACTACCATTTATTTTCTATTTTCCCAACTTCAATTTGCTTGCACACACACACATTTGGGGTGCAAGCCAAGAACAGAACCTCTATCCTAAGTGATATCCTAACTGCCCACTCGCCCGTCCGCCCGCGCCGCTGCCCGCCCACTCACCCGCCCGCAGCCACCCCCCCTGCTCCCCGCCCCACTTGCCACCTAGGGCACAAAAGCACCTAGTGCCGGCCCTGATTGCGGGATGCCCCTATGCTCTGGGAAGTCAAATCGTGCTAAATCGCGGTGGAAACGACAAACGACAAACGGAAACAACAAATTTTTGAAAAATTTCTCGACAAACAGAAACGACCCGAAACAGAACCGTTCCAACAAACAAAAACTTGAAACGTCATTTTTTCTGGTCGTGCCCATGTCTAATCACCATAGTCCACCAAACTTTCATTTTCAGCAATTATTTCAGACACTTGCATTGCTGAGACAAATGTGGGGAGGGAGGAGAGAACCACTCCTTATATAGGCCTTCCCTCCCGGCTTCCGGGTGGGCCTCATGTGTGGCCTAATAGCTGTTGCTCAGGCTAGGGCCTGATCCTGCAAACACCAGGCAATGTCTGGGTCAGGCTGGCCCTGATCCTACAGTTACCAGGGCCCTGTAGGCCAGATACTGACACAAAGTTAGAAAGTTAGCATGTGTGTTGTTGCTTGTTGGTATGCTGGACACTGAGTGAGCTACTAGTGCCCCTACAATGTCTCACTCTCAGTCTACAACTGACTTCATGCAGTTTCCCCTGCTTTCATTTATGTGTGAGGTGATCTCCTCCCTTTTAATATCATAACCCTTGGCAAAGGTCTATACTCTCTGAGTGTATCCAACAATAACAAGAGCACTGCATGTCATTTTTCCATTTAATGTGGGGGCCCCTTTTTGCAGATCCTGGTTCAACTGCACCATTTGCAGTATTGCACCATATGGCCAATGGACCATAGTACATTTGGCTATGGAAAATTTCTGTGGTGACCCCTCTTTCCTTGATGTCCCTAAGCACATGCTTATTGTGCTTAATGGTTAATACACCTCTGCCTCTAGGACCCAGGGGAGCATAGTGTTTTGTTTCATTTCATTTTGTTTCATTCTGAAACTACTTTAAAAATTCGTTACTAACAAAATGAAGGTAAAAGGTAAAGGTTCCCCCCGCACATGCATGCTAGTCGTGTCCAACTCTAGGGGCGGTGCTCATCTCCGTATTCAAGCTGGAAGAGCCAGTGTTGTGCAAGTCCAAGGCCATGTGGCTGGCATGGCTGCAAGGAAACACTGTTTTTACCTTCCTGCCTTTTACGGCGGTACCTATTTATCTACTTGCATTTTACATGCTTTCGAACTGCTAGGTTGGCAGGAGCTGGGGTTATCAGTGGGAGCTCGCTCCACTGCATGGCACCCGGGATTCGAACCACCGAGCTGCTGACTTTGAAGTCAACAGTTTTCGGAGCCTTAGTCCACTGAGCCACCATGCCCCATAATGAAACAAAACTACTAAACAAACGAAATGAAATGAAATGCTATATTTCCGTTTCATGCCCATCTCTAGTTTCCATTACTTATACTATCACACTGTAATACAGAGAGAGAGAGAGAGAGAGAGAGAGAGAGAGAGAGAGAGAGAGAGAGAGAGAGAGAGAGAGAGAGAGAATACCAAGTGATTCAAGTTGTATTCATATATTTGCTATGCATATCAGGACTGACCTGTCCCATGGTTTGAACTACATCTCAATAATTTGTGATCAAATCTCAGTGAACTATGGATGACAACCAAATTTTCTTGTTCATTTTGCAATGTCAAAACAATTACAGTCCAACCATTTACACCGGCAAATCTTTGGACTACAAGTTCCGTCAGTTTCGTTTGGTACTGCCAATGGCAAGACACTGTGGGGGTCCTGATCCCAACCATCATACAGGCCAAAGGCTCCCCATTCCTACTCACCACATTTATACACAAGAAAGTCCAAGCAAACTTAATGATATAGTTAAATTTCAAGCTTAATTTTATGGAACAAATCACATCACTTGTCATTTGTTTTCAGAGACATGGGTAACATCAGTAACTTTGCATAAAAGAAGAAGCAAGGATTGCATACTAATAAAATATTTCCTCTGTCTTGTTTATTGGCTGTTCCAGCACCTTGCAGTCAAAAAATAATTAGCACAGCTCAATTTTGAGATTGTGTTTATGTGCGTGACTCATGGGTGTGTGTGCACATTTAAAAACACACATTAGCTACTAAGTTAAAAAAATTGAGATTCGTACAACGCAGTCACCATTATGGAGTATCGCTTTCTAAGCCAATCTTTTTAAAGTCATGAATGCCTTTTATGATAGCCCAGTAACCGGCAACCCCTCACCATATTTGCATAAAAAGGCATTTTTAATGGAATAAAGTCACCCTTTCTAGAAAGCAGAGGCTCCCTTCTCCCCACCAAAGGACCTGATTTTCATATATACACATACACAGTAGTTTTAATATCCCACTTTGAAAG
Organism: Phrynocephalus guinanensis; assembly: GCA_037367245.1. Taxonomy (NCBI): domain Eukaryota; kingdom Metazoa; phylum Chordata; class Lepidosauria; order Squamata; family Agamidae; genus Phrynocephalus; species Phrynocephalus guinanensis. Next base: position 59,727,525 of record CM074736.1, on the reverse strand, counting down.
GTCTAGGAAGAAATTGTTAAACAAAGGCTATAAGGTGATCTGCAACCCCTCAGAATACACTTAATGACTGAGGGGGGTCATTACTCTGAGGTTGGGTAACATTGTTCTAAGCCAATTGGGACTTGTAACAGAAATAGTTTATTAAACATATTTTATTTTTGGACTTGAACTTCCTATATGCCCAATAAGGCCTTTTAGACTGCTATTCCTCATTTTATTGCACTGCATGTCTAATAACTCAGCTTCTCTAACCCCTCAACCTTCCTTTTTGTTATTTCCTGCCCTTTCTACTTCTCTGTCTTTTTGGCATATGGACTTTCACACTATTTGTCATTTTATCATAGTGAGTGTTCTCTAATGTTTCTCAGTGATTTGCAATAGATCATCAAATATTTGCCAATACCCTAACAGTAGGAATAACTTAGACCTCCCCATCCCCACTGCCCTAAATTACATTTCTGAAATGAAGACTGTATTCATATATCCCAGATTTTAGAAACATGATTTTAGAAGTAATTAGTTACAGTTATAGTGGCAATGAGGTGTTTAATTACCATAACATTTGCCATTTTGAAAGTCAAGTCTTTTCTTATTAAAGGCACTGTATTATTTTTCAACACCTCTTTTATTTTATTTTTACAAGAAAATGTCCACACCCAGGCATCTGTATAGTGGCAAGCCTTTATGTTGGCTGGCCAACTTCCTTTTTCTGTTCCTAAACATGCCATTCTGAAGGAGAAGCAGAAGAGGGACTGGAAGAGGAACCAGAAAGTGCCTGTAGTTCTTATTGTGGAAATCAGACATTCTCTCCACTGCCCCCTGGAGGTGAGAATGAGAACAGAGCTACTGTTCCATAGGATTAATAAGCTCTGGGGACTTCTGTTCTCTATAGTATTCAGAAAAGGACCACCCCGGTTCCCTTTTCCAGGCATAGGTTGCAGCTTAAAGTCTTGCCCATCAGTTGCAGCATTGAAGACAACCCACTGAAATGATAACACAGGAGATGCCCATGGATATCCTGGTTGGGATAGTCTGGGAGTTTGGGTCCAAAAAAAGTATCCTTTTTTCATTTCAAGACCACATGCCTCTCAAATTTATTGGAAATATATTGGAGAATATATTGGAAATTCAGAATATATTGGAAATGCAGTGGTGGTAGGTTTTGTTAAAGTTTTGTTTGGTGGACAACAAAACAACCTTAGATATAATACTGCCTACCATTAATATGGTTGTGGAGTCTCACTGTGGTTGAGAGTGCAGTGCAAAATACTTATTTTGAGGGTCTCTGATATAGTATGACTTAAAGAAATAAAGAGGTTATTGCATTGAGAAATACTGTACGTGTTTGTTTGTTTGTTTGTTTGTTTGTTTTTCCCCAGGACAGATCCTTTAGTGTGCTTCTCTAGAGCTGGATGTATATGTGACAAAAAAGATGAACCAGTAAAATACAGTGTAGATATGGGCACAAAACAAAATTTTAATTCATTTCATTATTTGTTATTTGTTTCATTATGGAACAAAACAAATAATGAACAGACCCATCAAAGAAAACGAAATGAAACGAAATGAAAATTTTCATTTAGTTCACTTTGTTTTTCATTTTTCCAAGGAATGCATTCCTATCGGGAAAGCCCAACGGTTCTCCCCTCCCCCAATGTGGAGGAAGCACAAGTTTTTTCCCCGCCAAAGCCACCATCGATCAGCTGTAGCGTGGGGCTTTGGCAGGAAAAAAAATTTTTAAAGCCTGCCCAATACCATTTGCAGGGAATCGTAAGCAGGTGAAGACATCTGCTTGGGAATGCCCAAAAGCAAATGGTGAGCCACTGTGTGAGACAGAATGCTGGACTGGATGAGCTATGGCCTGTTCCAGCAAGGCTGTTCCTTATGTTCTTGTGTTCTGTTTCCTAAATTACAGGGCCTAGAATTTCCTGCAAAGTCTCTCCATATTCTTCATTCCTCTCTGAAGAAAAAGCCACACACAGGTTGTTTCTGTTCACAATGACCAGTACATGTTTATATTTAAGTTCTTTATCTTTTTACCATGGACTATCTAATCTGTCCTTACTGGTTTTCCTTTGGAAAACTCCAAATGACCTTCACCATATTAGAAATACAAACAGCCATCTCCTCTGACCTACCTGTTTTTTTTCCCCCCTTTCATTCTCAGATTTAAGGAGTCCCAGATTTAAAGATTTTCTGTTTTCCCCCTTTAATAAGATTGGATGACCTCTCTATTTTCTCTCTCCTTGTGAACGTAATGTGAGTCTAGTTCCCACTGTTCTTTCTTCATTGCTTCCGACCCCACATTTTATCAGTGTAATTTGATAAGAGGCCCATTTTTCCTGCGGTCAAATAAATCAGGTTGCTGTGTCTTTATGGTTTTTCACATGCTGGAGTTACAACTTTCATTAGTGCGTGATTTGAGCTTATGGAAGATGACTTGACAACTTGGTTCCCTTGTGTCTTCAAGTGTCCTATTATCTCTTATTAATTCTTCTATAAGACCTCATACTTGCAATGTTCAGCAAGACTATTGAATGGTGGTTATAAAATTTTCAGCTGCTTCCCTTCATTACCAGCACATCCTATTAAAGGTTGCCCTTAAATTTGACCTATATAATGTTATGTCTCCCTGTAATACTGCCATCTAAAGCTCTCACCACTACCACCACCAGTTTTGCATGCAATTGCACTGTTTCATTTTAGGGACAAGTGGCATGTCAAATAAGATCAGCCGTTATCAATGGAGGCTGGCTGTTAGCACATTTATGTACTGTTACTATGACTTATGATACTATGATACTAGAGGTGGGTGCAGGGGTGATTTGAAATCTTTCATTTCTTTGGATAGATTTAACTACATCCTATGTGGGCAATCGGAAATCAATCCAAAAGATGAGCTCCTATACACTGCCCATGGAATAAAAACTGTTGGCACTCTGAAATTCTCACACTGATGGGCAGCTGTGGGCATGGGACAAAAAGGGGGAACACATGAAAAGAATGCCCACAGAAATGCATTTCAGGTGTGTGAAAACATACTTTTGGGGATGCACTCAAGCCATCTGCACCATTTCAAATACACTCACAATAAAATTCTGGCCTGTGTATCTAAATAATGGCATGATGTACTATTTTAAAATCTTCTGATTCCGCTCATGAAATAGGTGATTATTTACCCTCTGTTCTCTGTAGCTTTCCTGTACATTGGGACAGAAGCGGTCAAATGTTCTGCTTTGGTCTTAGCAGCATCCCTTCAATTTAACCATCTGCATAGCCCTTGGGGATTTAATTAATGTTACACCCTGATGTTTTGTACCTGAGAAATAGAGGCATTTTTAAAAGTCCAAGAATTTGAAATATATTTTGATTTGGTTTAGCTGGAACACAGGAGAGCATATAAATCTAATACACTCAAACATGATTCCAAGGCCTACAGAAATCGAGCAAGTCCAGCATAATTACTGGAAGCCCAGCGTTACTGGCCTGTGACCAACCAGTCCAGTAATCTCATCCTTCTTCAGTGAACAACACCCCTATAGTGAAGTCCAAAATTCGGTTTAAACTGGCAACAATTCAGGAAGCGCATGCATTAGTGGCTCTAAGGGGCTAAGACTGGACCTTGCACCACACAGTTCCCTATCTCATTCGGAATAATCTAAGTGTCTAAAAGCTGTTGTGAGTTTTTAAGGCAGTGTGGCTGTGTTCTAGAAGTTTTTCTTCCTAACATTTCGCCAGTCTCTGTGGCCGGTATCTTCAGAGGGCAACCTATTCTGTCACTTATGATTTCTGTCTACTTTGAAGGTTTTAAGAGAAATTAGAAGCACAAAATACATTTATAGACACCAACCATTCACTTATGTGTACTATCTATCGATCATTAACATACACTATAACTATTATGGAATTTCACATTCCACTTATGTGTGAAATTCCCATTGATTTTAACAGGGTTTACTTGCAATTTATTTTGTTTCCCAATAATCTATTGATAGTTTATAGGTAATTAGGATGAAACATTCTGGTAACAAAAACATTGGTCAGAGTCCTGTTGGATTCTTATGCTGATGGAAGACATCCATCAGAGAATTTCAGAGATGGTAGATCTCCCCTCCCCATGTAGTTCCTGCAGGCTTTCAATATGTTCTCTCAAGGGTATGAGGATAAGGTTTTGAATACTGCAGGGGACTTGAAGGGAAAGAAGAGAGGGAAAGAGTATTGTGATCAAACAGCCCAGTTCCTCCCTATTTTTCCTGGTGCTGCTCTTTCCCTTGGTATCTTCTTTGCCTGCAACAGAAGTGAGTGGCCCTCAGCCTGCAGGACTGGGCATTGCATTCCTCTTCCACTCCAGTGATGAACACTCCTCAGCTCTGGCAGAATAGTTTCTAGTGGACTTGGGGTGTTTGTATTTTCCCCACCTCCTTTAGGGAACCTCAACTCTGCTACAACTCTTCCCCAGAGGTCCTCATTATAGATATAGGAGATATAGGCACTATCTTCTCAATTGGTTTATATAAGAGGTTTTGGAGAGGGTAGCCATGTTAGTCTTTTCACAAATTTCAGGCAAAACTCAAAGAAAAACAAAACAAAACAAAACAAAAGACATAAAACATGTGGCACCTTAAATACTAACTTTCATATTTTAATGTAATATTTTGTGGACACATCCATTTCTTCAGACATAACCTATTTGCTGAAATAATTCATCCAGTACATCTTAACTTCAGCTATAGACTAGAGCTTTGCTATTGTTGATTTTAGGATTATATTTGACACTTGATCATACTCTGTCCTTAGCCTTAGTTAGGCTTTATGTCTTATGACTAACAGTCATGCCTGATCAGATGTATGTGTCCCTCTGAACATGTTGTTTAGAGATGTAAACAATATCATAAATAGGCAACTTGGTTTTTGTGACTTCTAAGGATATGTCTACTTATGTCAGAAAGCAGAGAGCCTGTTATAATCTAAGTAAAGAGAAGTAACGGTCTAATCTCCTAGAAAAGAAACAACAGTGCTGTGCGCAGAGTATGCTTGATGGCACCTGTGAGCAAAGGAAAACATCTGCCTCTTTCGGGCCCATGTTTGTGGAATCAGTGTGTTGCAGCAACTAGGTTTTATAAACATGGTGGCAACTGAGAACCACAGTGGATAAAAAATGGGTTTGCAGAGGCTGTTAAGGCTTACTGAATACAGCATTCCACTGAAGGCAAATGTCCATCAGTTAAAACGTTATCACCAATGGTCTCTTTTAGACTATATATTAAAATAAATGTCACACAATCAAAATATATATTCAGAAAATTATGCTCTTCTTTCTGTCTGGAAACTGCAATTTTTTAGGAAGCAATCCATAACCTGTGTTGAAGGCCCCATAAAAAAGTTCATAATGATCCGATCAATCCTAATGAAGTATTTATGTGGAATTATCACCAACAAGCCTTGAATACCACAGCTTATATATGAAAGACTGGCCATTTTAATAATGTTTATCCGTCCCCAGAGTGAAATCTGTGAGGCCCTCAATTTCAGTTCACGACATGCTGAATCTAAATTTCATTTGTCCCCTCTGGTTCTGTATGATGCAAATCAATAGCAAACGCTCCTTACTTGCTTTTTACAAGACAATAATAGATTTCTCTCCTCCTGTTACTCACACCACTGTGGCCTCCCTTACCCTCATCTATTTCTGTAGGGATTCTATGGCTGCTTTCACACGGCCACTAAAATCCACTGCAAAGTGCTCACAGTTGTGGAGCATAAAATTGTTTTCCCATGAGCAGCAGACTTTAAAAAAAAAATAAAGTGTGACCACGCCCACTTAAGCACGACCCAGGACATTTTACAAGTACCTGGTCTTGAGGTGGTAAAATCCTTGTTGCTCTTCCAATGCGGATTTTAAACCAGTACACAAGTCCATGGGAAAATGGAAAATCCACACAAAAACACTTTTGCCCCTTTTCCGAAGCCTTTTGTTGATTTATTATTATTATGAACTGGCAAGTACGGGATACCAGTATGGCGGAACCTATTTGTCATATTCGCATAGCAAGCAAGCACTCCCTGCCCTATATGGTGCATGTCTGGCCTTCCTCCACCTTCTCTCTCTCTCTCTCTCTCTCTCTCTCTCTCTCTCTCTCTCTCTCTCTCTCTCTATCTATCTATCTATCTATCTATCTATCTATCTATCTATTGCTATGCGAATATGGCAAATAGGTTCTGCCGTACTGGTATCCCATACTTGCCAGTTCATAATAATAATAAATATATATATTTCCTTTTAACAGACAGGAATCCCTAATGGGCTTCTCATCCTGCTACAATTAGCTGCTGCTGACCGGTGGAAATGTGTTGGGCAGGTGGAGGTGAGCCCACATTTTTTCTCGCTCCCTACCCCATTAATCCATAGCAGACAGAAACACAGACTCGGAGTGCAGATGGTGTGAACACAGACACCACAACATCAATCAAATGACCACTGGGGAAGAAATCCGAATTTAAGTTTCCAGCGGATTTTAGTGGTTATGTAAAAGCAACCATCATTTTAAATTCATACCAATGGGAGTCTGCTGCATCAAACATATGGTGCCTACGGAGGGCTGTTCCACATCATATGTGTGCTTAAATGCTTTGAGGCATCATTGCTGACACCATGTCCTGGTAACATCCACTTCAATATCCTGGCATTATGTGCAGCTATCATGGTCTGGAATTTCTGTAGCCAGAGCTTGGGAAATTTACTTTTTTGGATGATGACTTCTAGCCAGAATGGCCAGTTTGTCATCCCCAAAGTGACTTTTACAACCATTGTTTAAAATAACTGCACAGTCCAAAAAGTGGTGGGCTCAAAATCCTAACAGAAGGAAGGTAACATGAGTTTTCTATCATGCTACCTTTGTATCTGTGGGTGTGTGGGCAACAACTATAGTTTCTCTCCTATTTCCAAGTCAAAATACATGTCATTTTATGAGCAACCTGATGTGCACGTGGGTTAAAAATGTTTGGATGCTTCTTCAGAGAAAAATTTAAATCCATTTGGGCATTCAAAACAAGCATCCTGTAGGAAGCTTAGACTCAGCTGTTCTCCCTTAATAACATATTGCTTTTCTTGTTTAGAGAAATGGAAGTATACAAACTCTCAGCTGTGATCTCCATCTCCAGTTTCAAGTAATGTGACCCAGAAAATCTTAGAGGTGCTAAACAACCGTATCATCTGGTCATGTGGGAATGCTGATTATGCCCCCCCCCCAATAAGTGTTCAGACTGCTAAACTTCAAAATATGTATTTGGCCTCCATGAACTGTAAACATTAAATAGGGAAAACCAATGAGGGACCCACTTAAAGAAAACTGAGATAATCTATTGAGGTAAGGAGACCGTTTCTCCAGAAAACCAAGAAATAACTTTCTTTTAATGCAACTCATTGCTTTGTGTTCTATCTTCTAGATCAAGAGATTAAAGGCAAGTTCGAACTTACTTATAGTAGAAATAGGATAAAAATGGTACTACTGTGTCTCACTTTGCATTGCAATGTTGCCACAAGACAGTTTGGATTCAAGCCTAAATCAATAAAGGACGGTTTTTTTATACACTGTCTCGTCATCAGTCATCTTGCCATGATTTCATCGCTCAATTATGTTGAGAGGCCTCATATATGGTCCTTGTTGAAGAAGGGTGATCCACTATGCACTTGGCATTTTAATACATATTTATACGTACTTTAAACTCAATAGATCTCTCAGGACATAGCCTGAGACCTCTGGCTGAATGCAATAAAGAACAATTTAATTTAGATTGAGCCAGAGATATTTTTGCTGCTCTTTATGTCCTATTTAATCGGTTTTAAATGTTAACTTTTTTAAAAAAAATGTTTTCCCTCTGTTTATTTTGTCTCAGCGTCTCCTGGGAGGGCACAAATTTTAATGCTACAGCATTTTCCATGTCATGTCTGTAGTCTGTGCAGCCCAAACCAGTTGCCTACATGCCAAGGGACCATGAGCTCTGCAATTCTTCAGTCTGAGGGCAAGAGCTGCTTGCTTGTAAACAAAGGTAGTTCAAGGGTATGGAAGTATTTTGTCCTCCCAGCCAGTTGGTAGTTTTTTATTATTTTTATTAAGCATATTGAAACAGCTGGCCAAGAAAAGCTGTAGCATTGAAGTGGACATATAAAGATCATTTGCAAGGATTTCAACAATGTTTTCCTGGGGAGAAGCAACAAGGATTTAAAAAGTTTGATTTAAACACTTCATTTGTTATGCAGGGCCCTTAGTGAACATTTGCAAGAGTTTCAGTAAATAAATACATGAATTTCTCTATAACAAAATGGATTTTAAAAGCAACACATAACAGAGGGGGAAATAATACTGTCAAACATATCATATTAAAATGGAGTCTGAATGTACAGACTAGAACAGGATAAGAATGACATTTGACAAAATGTGCTGAGTTGGGATGACTCACAACACAGGCTGATGCAATCAGGGAATTTCCAAAGGGAATTCCCCAAAATGATGTAATACAGTAACCCCCCCCACCATTTCATGGTTCATGTACTGCGTTCCCGCTATATTGTGGGACCAGAGTACATGCTGGGGCTCCAGCTGATTAGTGCTGGGGTATTTCCCCACCCCAGCACCAATCAGTTGAAGCACGTCACCGCCGCTTTCTGCAGCCCATTCAAAGGCACCACTGCCCTTGCTGCAAGCGCCATTCCTCCCCCAGCCAGTGCCAATCAGCTGCTTGGCGCTGGCTTGGGGGCAGCACTGCCCCACAATCTCCATTGAAATGAATTGGCTCAATGCATTTCAATGGAGAAATTTTTCCCCATTGGAATGCATTGAGCAAATGTACAGTATTCCAATGGGGAAAAATTCTCCATTGAAATGCATTGAGCCAATGCATTCCAATGGGGAAAAATTTCTCCATTGAAATGCACTGAGCCAATGCATTTCAATGGAGACGGCCCCAGACGCTGCTTCCCCCCCCTCCTGGGAAAGATCCCCCAATGCCACCGGCGTGCACCAGTCTGAGAAGTCTTGGGACAGCATGGGCGGGCAGCGGGGGGAGGTCAGATCCCCCAATGCCACCGGCGTGCACCAGTCTGAGAAGTCTGGGGTAGCGCAGGTGGGCAGCAGCAGGGGGATCTGATCGCCCACCGCCCCCCAGGCCCCACCCGACCCGCATCTGCATATATCAGATTTTCAGTCATCGCGGGTCCGGTGGGTCCCTAACCCCCACGGTAGGCGGAGGGTTACTGTATATGCATTACATTAATGGCAATGATGATTGGTTCACAATATGTATAAATATGAGATACAATGTCCAAATATTTCCTTTCTAGTCTTGCTTGTGTTTGGATGTTATGCTGTTGCCTCTGCTGCTATATATTTTTATAAATAAGACTGGTGAAGGAATTCCATCTGAATCTGTATATTTTTTGTTTACCGCTTCACTTGGAATCAAAGTGCAAGGCTTCCAGGACAAACAATGCAATACAGTAGGACTCTGTATCCACTTATTCATTATCCACTGATTCAGTTATCCATGGTTGGCAGAGGAAAAATAATTAAATAATTCATCAGCCACAAAGCAAGCCATTGTCACAAACAGCAGCTGTAAAGCAAGCTATTGTCACAAATAGCATCTGTAAAGCAAGCTACTGTCACAAACAGCAGCCATAAAGCAAGCTACAGTGGTGCCTTGGATAACGATGGTAATTCGTTCTCCGAGGTTAGTTGTTATCCGAAACACGTCGTTATCCGAAATGCAGTTTCCCATGGGAATGAATGGGAAACTGTTTAATCTGTTCTGGAGCCTAGGAAAAATGCACAGACACCTGTTTTTTTCCCCAAAACTCTTTAAAAAGTGCAATTTAAAGGTACAGATGCAATGCCACCTGGGATAACTTTTTTACTGATGCATGCTGGAAATTCATTATCTGAGGCAGTCCATAGGGAAATTTGTTATCCGAGGCAGCCCATAGGAAGATTCGTTATCCAAGGCAGCCCATAGAGAAAATTTGTTCTCCAAGGCAGACCTATACCTAGGAATTGTGATTCGCTATCCAAGGCAGCCCATAGGGAAAATTCGTTATGAGAGGCAGCCCTATACCCAGAAATTTGCAGTTGTTATCCGAATTATTCATTATCCGGGGCAGTTGTTATCAGAGGACCACTGTATTGTCTTAAAACAGCAGTCCTAAAGCAAGCTACTGTCAGTAAACAGCATTTTTGGGGTGGGTGGGCAGGCATTCTCTCTTATCCACCATTTTCATTACCCATGGGAAGGCCTGGAACCAATCCCCAGTGGATACCGGGGTCCTACTTTACTCTGATAAAGACTAACTAGTTTTTATTATTCATCAGCTTTTGTGTATCCAAGCATACTTCTTCAGATCACTACAGTGATGCTCTGTTTATCTAAATAAGTATGCTTGGATATGTAGAAGCATTGAAAAATAAAAAAGTAGTTAGCCTTATAGGTGCTATATGACTTTAGCTTTCTCCTTTGCTGTAACAGACCAACATGTCTGTTTTCCGGGGGGCCATAGGTTTCTGATGTGGTTCAGCATATGTTAGCTGAAGCTCAGATAAGGAATTAGTATACTTCCATAGGTTATCTTCCATTCTGTTTGTGTAGCTTTTTGGTTATAAGTTCTGAAAGGAAAGGAGCCAATCCTTGATCATCCATTGCAGTCTAGAAATAACAAGTGAATTTTTTATTCCCTATGAGTACAGTAGGGGAAAACGTTTTGACATATTCTCTGTGCCCCTCCTTTTCTTCCAGATGCAAGTCCCAAAGCAAGAAGCAGAGAGTTTTCACTATCTTTTGCTTTTCACTTCATCATAGACCATATAATCTTTATTTCCCCTCTTTCATATTGTGATTTCTTAACTCTCAGGCCTAGAGCTTCAAAGCTGCTTAGTCACAAGTGCTGGCTATGTATCTCTACAATGAATAACGCGGGAGGGGTTACTGTGAGGGGCTAGAAGGCACCGTTCTTGCAGCTTTGATAGCCAAGCACTGCTATTTCAGAAAAAACAAGCCATCCTTCAACGTGTTTGATAGAAGGCTCTTGAATGTCCTTATGAAAATAGTTTTCTTTGTGCCAAAAGCAATGGTGATCAATCTGTAGAGTTGTTAATATTGCTATCACTGTATGAATGTGACTATGCTGTAATTGAAATTTAAGTTTACTTGTTTTTGGCATAAACTTCCATGTATCAGAGAGATCACAGTAGCTAAAGGTACAAACTCTTTATTCTTTCTCTCACCATCAGGGACCTGTCAGTCTCCTCTTTTGTACAGACTCCTCCCAACAATGAAGGTTCAAGAAGCAGCCATTGCACATCATACTCCTAACAAACTTTAAAAGCAGTTTTGCTCAGGGAGCAATTTAAAAAGAAGAAATGATAGGACACACTTAACCCATTCATATCTTGTTACCTTCATCAAAATGGTCTGAAGAGCTACTTTTATGCTGCATATGTGTATATGGGGTGATTGACTGACTGATTGAAACCCATCTTTCTCCTAAAAAGGACCCATAATTATTAAAAGCTACAAACAATAAATTATTACATTAAAATAGATTTTTTTTAAAAAAATCATATTAAACACAGCAGATGGAAACAATACTAAAATTGGGCCATAAAGTCCCAGGGTGCTGGACATGTGTTGGGTATCCATCAATCATCACAGTGAGATGGCAGTGCTGAAATCAGACTGAACAGGTATGACTCAACTTGCCTTGGAGCCACAGTGACTCTTTGGATACCAACAAGACTATAAAATATGGATGATTCCATTCTTGTTGTAAAGTACTTACTGCCAGTTACTGCATAGTCCCACACAGTAAAAGAAAATGCAGGCCATTGTTGTGATAGAATCCTGACAGGTATATTCTGGCATTTTTAAGATTATGAGGGTGCATGTATAGGCAAAACATTGATTGATGGGAAGAGTTGAGGTGATGCCACCCAGAAGAGAACTAAAATGCATACAGAAGAATGGTTAAGCAACACATTCAACATTTATGGAGAAGGACCAGGTGTGAAGACATCTTTCATTTGTTCTTCTACGCACTGTGTGATTACAACAAGAGGACCACATGAAAGAGGTAGTAAGTACTGGCTTTCTTTGTTTTTATCTCATAGAACCACGCCTTGTGGTAAGCACATTTTAACTAAGCACTGTTCTCTCTCCCCACCTAGTCTCCCGACAGCATTAATTAGAAGCACCACCTTACTGCTGGGGCTTTAAAGCATGATACTTACATATATAGCTGCCTAGATGCCCTAAGCACATCCAATCTCTCCTGATTTCGGAAGCTAAGCAGGGTCAGCCTGGGTTAGTACTTGGATGGGAGACCACCAGGGAATACCAGGTGCTGTAGGCGCCTGGGGTAGGAACTGGCAAACCACTCCAGTATTCCTGCCAAGAAAACTCCATGGACATGGAGTCACGAAGAGTCGGTCACGACTGTAATGACACAACACACACACTTACATATATATAATAAACCTTAAGTAAGCTGGCTGCTTCTTGCAGGCACTATCATCTGCAGACAAGAGGCAAAATAATAATAAGTTTAAAAAAGAATTCAAGGTCCCACAGACAAATAAAATAACAAAACATAATACTGTGAAGGTGCAAAACGCCCCCCCACCACCACCACAAACGAACAGAAAAGCAATCTCCGACCCCCTCATTCCTCAGCAATAACATCAATTCCATCAGTAACAAATGGATTCCTGTTCTTGGTTGCTTCCAGGCACACTTGAAAATTCAGACTACAAGAGAAACCAATACACTCCATCAGTGACACAAATGCTAACGATTGGAGGAAAGGATTCCAAGATTTAATGTGAAGAGAATTCCAACAGGCAACAAAAGTGCAGAGCTCAGCCAGTTCCTCAAAGTACTCTGGCTTGAAGGCCTTGTGGTGACTCACTTGGCTGCACTGGGTAATATTATGTCAGTAGATAATAAAAAGTTCTTATAATCACAGCCTCCTTCTCTTTGCTGCAGGATAAAGTCATAGACATTTGCTGCCCATCATCTCAGTTTCTCCAGTAACCACCATATGCACAATGTATAGAACCTCAGTGAATTGCTCTTCCCTTTGCACGGTCTACTGCACCTTTTTCTCTTTTTTGCACGAACTAGATAAAAATACAGTTCTTTGTAACTTGGATTGACCAAAAATAGCCCCTATATATCCATATTGAAATACTAGGGCAACTGAAATACATAAAAATACTTGACATTAGATATGCAAACCAGAAAAGGATCAACACGAAACTTATAATAAGGAATTAGCTGGACACACGTTGTGCCTTCATATACTTGTTTTCAGGGGGCATGGAGGCTCTGTGGACTAAGGCTTCTGAAAACTGTCAGCTGCAAAGTTGGGAGCTCGGTGGTTCGAATCTCAGGTGCCACACAGCGGAGCGAGCTCCTGCTGTTAACCCCAGCTCCTGCCAACCTAGCAGTTTGAAAGCATGTAAATGCAAGTCGATAAATAGGTGTGACCATAAAAAAATGCAGGAAGGTAAAAATAGTGTTTTCTTGCAGCCATGCTGGCCACGTGGCCATGGACTTGCACAACACTGGCTTTTTGTCGTGAATATGGAGATGAGTGCCGCCCTTAGAGTCAGACACGACTAGCATACATGTGTGGGGAAAACCTTCACTTTTCCCTTTTTATACTTGTTTTCAGTGCCAAGATAGGTGACAGAATTGATTTATCTATTTTGGTTTACTTCATGGAGTATGATCTCCTAACAACTGCAAGTACCCTCTGATCTACAGGAGTACAAACACAGAGACTAAGATAAAAATACAATATTCTTGTACAAAAATCAAAACAAGATGCACACAGGAGAGGCCACTGGCCTCGATGAGCCACATTGAGGAGAGGTGTGAATGTGTGTACGTGAGCCGTGACAAGTCTTTGGAAGGACTGGGACAAAAAAAAATACCTCCCTCCCTTCATTTAGGATGCAGCCTAAGAACATCCAAGCTCCGAGCCTCAACTTAGAAACTGCCTGGCTTTTTTCCCATCTTGCCAAGGACCTTACATGTACGAAATAGCTCCTAGCAAAACCATCTTTTGCCATGTTATAACCTATTGGTACTGCTCTAAGGAAGAGGGTTTCACCCTCGAAATATTAGCAATTTTTGTTAATTTTCTAGTAGCCTAAAGGTATCGCGTGTTCCAGTTTTGTGACAGGAGAGACAAAAATTTGTGAGTTTTATTTTATCTTATGAGTGCTCAAATTTTAAAGGAATCCTCAAGAACAAATTTCACTCATATTATTTTCAATTCAGAGACCTGGATTGCTATTAGTACTATTACCTTTCTTAAATAACCAGGGAGACATTAAATCTTGACTGTGCATTATCTTTGTAGCCTGGAACTACTGTTTATTGCTGTGCTCAAGGATATTCTTTGTTATTTTACAATTCCATTTTTATTTTATAACTCAGTTTTCATGTTCTAATTAATAATTACAAGCAGGTAAAAGGACTGCAATGATTGGTCTCATATTCTGGTAGGCTTATAGATACATAACATGTACACACTACAGTAATTGAATTTCTACCAGACATGTCTTTAAAATCCTCTTTTATAGTCAACTTTCTGTTAGTAAATAGCCATTTTAATCATAACAGGGACTAATGCCTGGTGATACAGTATATGCATGTTAGCGGTTAGGCATGGACTATTTGTAGTTTGTTTTAAGGGATGTGAAATACAAACCACCCTGCTTCCTTGTCAGAGTGGTCAGCTGCATGGGAAGGCAGGGAATAACCAACCAAGCTCCTTCCTGGAATGGAGTATCAGCAGTGTTGAAGGACTCCTGTGCTGTCCAGAGCCTGGTAAGTGGACCAGCAAGCTGCAGTGGTGGAAAATGGGCCACTGCAGTGCTTGTGGTAGCTCTTTCCCACAGCCCAAACTGGCCTGTGGTGCTCCAGTTTGTATTTCATATACCTTTAATATGAAATATCAAGAGCCAATATCTATTACTGATTAAAGACCTTGGTTTTACTACCAATGTTTCTAATGCATGGACATTCTACATGTTTGAATCAGACTTCCCCCCTAAATTCAAAATTCTTTGTTTCAGGAAAAATACAGAACAGTTTAGCCTAAAACACTTATTGACCATAAATAAGCTTCGAACCGGCACTTGGATCATTCAGAATTGGGAAGTGAAGTCTTTCCAAAAGTTTGGTAACCACCTTAAGAAGGGTGGCATGGGGAAGGGAGCTACCCAATGGACCACAGAGGGTCACATTGGATTTACAGAGGGGCCTGGGTCCACAATGGAGAGTGAGATCCCTGTTTGGAGACAGTTCACAGCATCAGGATGAGAGATGACCTTATATTTCCTTTGCTTACCTTTGTTATATACAATTATATAACACAACATGAATATCTGCATATCTTTAAATGTGTTTACTATGCTGTATTTGCATAGCATGGTGTTCTGAGCAATTGGAATATGTCTGGAATGAGCTAGGGAACTATATAAGGCAGATGTCAGATGTCTGTTGGATAAGGACTCAGACAATAAGGGCAATAATAGGGAGAAGGTCCAATACATGACAGGGACTGATAGAGCTGACAGGGTTAAAAATGTAACTGGCAGGATTTGATAGGGCTTGTATATGTAAAACTATAAAAAGGAGAGAGTTTATTTACTAGAGAAAATATGTCTTTCAATAAGTCGAGAAGATATATGGCAAATATAAAAGGTCTAAGCAGTTGTGTTATATTTTATGTATGTTTCTAACTAGTATTATTTTACTATCAACTGCTGGCACATCACCCATAAAGGAAATTTATTATTATTATTATTATTATTATTATTATTATTATTATTATTATTATTATTATTATTATTATTATTATTATTATTATTATTATTATTATTATCCATTCAGCTATGTGCATACTCTGCAAATAACAGACTATATATTAATTATACTCAAAAGCCTTTAACTTTCTGCTTAAAGTGAAAATCTAACTATCTACTCTGGATAACACCTAGCACTTTTTTATTACTTCATACACTGTACTACAAATACTTCTTCCCCACGATCTTAGGATCTACAGGCTACCACTCTACAGAACTTCACATGCACTTTCATTAAAGTGTGGAAGTTGGGGAGTACAGCTATGATGCAATCCAATCCAGTGACAATAATAACTAGAGATGGGCACGAATCATAAAAATGGCATTTCGTTTGTCGTTTGTCGTTTGGAGGGTCCGTTTCGGTTCGTTTCTGTTTTTCGTGAATTTTTGCAAAAAAATTGTTTTCGTTTTTGTTCGTTTCGTTACCATTTTAAGCAATTCACTCATATTGCAGTAACGGAAACAAAACACACGACAAAAATTCTGGTGTTTCTGTTCATTTTGTTTCATTTTAGAGACAAAATTCATTTGTAACGAAACAAAAAATGAAAACGGAAATGAAAAATTGTTCGTTTCATGCCCATCTCTAATAATAACCCCTGGGCCATATTCAGTCCAATTGGTGTCCATGTAACTTATTTCCCTGAAACCCTGGCACCCTAGGTAGAATAAAATTTGCTATTCTGAAGTGGAAACATGTCATCCAATATCTCTGTAGGAAGCAATGTCATGTATTAGGGTTGGGCCTAGGGATAGGGTTAGGAAAGTCACATGGCGCTCTATTAGCCTTGTCTGCTCCCACAAGCAGAAAATATTCCTCAGATTGAGGGCAAACAAGATGGCTGGGGAGCTCAGTTATTTAGATATCTGGCTGTGGAGTTTGGGAACTCGATTCTCCACTGTGTCTCCTGTGAGAAGGGCCAGCCTGTGTAGCCTTGGTTGAGCTGTAAATTCCCAGGATTCCCCACCATCACCACCAGAAGAAGGGAATGGCAAACCACATCCATGTATCTTCTATTTAAAAAACCCAGCTCATAGATTTTTTGATGGTAATTAAAAACAAAACAAAGAAAAACAAAGCAATAAGACAAAAAACTCTACACAGTGATGTACTCAGGAACACAAATATTGTAGTTTCAGATTCTTCAGAAAACGTTATGAATATTTGAATGCGCTTCATAGACAGGGCTCAAATGACCTTGAATATTTGAGATGCTATGTCAAATACAGGGTACTAGGGGGCACAAAATACTTCTCAGTACAAAAGAAGCAGCTATGCTGTTTTTGTGAGCTGTACTGTGAATTAGTAGGGCATACTTTGCTGCAAAGCCTGACCCAGAAACATAATTCTGTGACTTTCCTTCAGTCATTTTGGAAAATAATTGCATTTGAATCAAGAAGAACAGCTGGAAATTTTTGACTTCAAACACATTCCTTTGCCTCTTGTTTTCTCTCCTGCCACCCCCGATTCGTTATTGACCTAGAAAGAATGGTTCATCAGAACCGAAACAGACTATGACAAGCTTCTGAAATGAAAGGCAGGGAGGCAGAGGTGGTGGTGGTGGGGGGAGTAGGATAACATTGTTCATAGATGTCTTGGGTGGATTCTTTCACATAATAAATACAGAGTTTAGGCCAAGCCAAGGCTGAGCTGCTTGATTAGCTGGCACATGGGTTGCCTTTTACTCATCCCAGTTGCTTGAGATCAGAGGTGCTGTGAAGGTCAAATCACACTCTTAAAAGATGAGTCGGAATCCCTTATGAACGGCTGCAGGGACCAGGCCTTCAAAAGAAGCATTGCTTTGCACTGGGGAAGTGCTAATTGCTTACAGGTCATAGGATAGCGCATGCCTCTCAGCCAAGTTGGAATCACTCCCAAACAAGCACTACAGATTTAATCATAACCCTGAAAGTGTTTGGTTTGGGGTTTTCTCTGAACAAATTGCCTGAGAAACGAATCCAGCCAAATTAAAAAGAGAAGGGGTGGGTGGGTGAGCACAAATGTAGGGTTAAACTGGAAAACGGGTTGATTTTAAAACTGTGAAAATTGATTTAAGTCTACCAGGGATTCAAAGGCCTCTGGGGCATATTAAAAAAAGGGAGGAATGATGAAAAGGCATGACAGGCATAACAAATAAGGATAGATTGACAATGTCTAGCATACAATGTAAGTGGAACAAAGCTGTCTGACCTCCAGTGTGGCATAATTCTCTCTTCTGCCTCCCACCGGCTTTTTTTTGAAACATTCTAGAGTAAAGGACATTGTCTAAAATGGAATGATCCTCTTTTGATTCTAGAGAGGACTGATGCTAATCACAACAGAATGGCAGAAAAGAGCACCGCTAGGAACAGTGACCAAATGTTTTTAGTGTTCCTGTTTATTTTTTACAGTCACTGATCTATAGTTTTCTCTGTTATACTCTTTCCCACTCACACTCTGTTTTCTGGGATTTTTTAATTTTATTTTATTTTAATCTCTCTATATCAATCAGCATTCTATAGCTAGTAACATAGTCTGTAATGGGGATATGAAGAAACTATTCAGAACCACAAGAAAATATTGTGCCAACCAGCAACCAGTGAGAATTTTTGAATGAATTTTTTAAAAAATTCCTCATTAGTATAAGACACATAAAGATTTACACCCCTATTCTGTCTGCACTGTGACTTTTTATTTATTTATTTGGCTAGTTTTCAGACCTCTTAATAATATTGAGTGACAGGAGACAACACCAATGAACCACCAATGTACCAATGAACCAACAAAACATCCTAGTCAGTTAAAAGCCTGCAAGTGTTGAGGCAGTGGTTCCCAACCTGAGGGTCGGGACCCCTTTGGGGTCAAACGACCATTTCACAGGGGTCGCCATGAGCCAGTGAAGAAAAAGGCACAAATGGCTTGGGTCTGGAGGAGGTGGGGAAGGAAGGGGGAGAGTGAGTTACAGCTTGATGGGTTGGAGGGGATGTCAGTCAATGGCACTGGCGGCTGAGATTGGCTGAGGGTGCCTGTAGAGGGAAGTTCTCTACGGCACCTGCAGCAGTCTGCCAAAGAGGAAGTGTATTAAAGGGTCATGGCATTAGGAAGGTTGGGAACCACTGTAGTAAGGGCTGCCACCAGGCCCTTTCTTATTAGGGCTGCTAAACACAGAAATCCAGAAAGCATGTTCAGTTGAATGCACTTATAACACCTATGCAAACCTTTCCTCTGAATGTGTGATGGTGTGCATAACTTCTATCGAGGTGGGGACAGGGTTTGGGGATGTGCATGCCTGTACAATCTAAATGTAGGCATTGGTTGAGATCGGAGAAGAGACTGCTTTTGGCATTTGCTTCCCAACCACTTAGATCTTTATGGACAAACACTAGTGCCCTGAATTGGGCTTGACAGCTGAACTCTTTCTGAGTTAGGGGAATATGGATCCACATTGCTGTCGGTCTAGTGGGTATTGGGTTACCATTCAGGAGATGTGGGTGCACATTGCCCCCTGGCCAGGAGTCTCACCGGATGACCTTCCATTACTCACAGATAATTAGCCTGCCCTATCTCACAAAATTGTTGTGAGGACAAATCATGCACACCACAGTGAGATCACTGGAGGAAGGGTGGAATATAAACATATCCACCCTATAAATAATAACCAAAGAAAACAAAACCAGCCAGATTTGTAGGTACCAAATGCTGCTTTAGTTGAAAATTCCCAAATTGCCTTTAAGGCAGCTGCAAGTATAGCTTATTTCAGGAATTCTTAACTCAATTATTTCTCCAACTGGTTCATCATATTTTCTGCCAATCATCAATCAGCATTCTGTGGTAGCACACGTACTCTGTTTGCATTGTCTGGGGTTTCTCTCCCCCCCCCTTTTTTGCAGGTTTTCTTTGCATTAGGATTTTCCCTATAATGGGTATTTGTACAAAGTAGTCACTGATGTACTCCACACATAATTTAGGGAAATTGATTTTCTGGAATCATTTCAGTCTAGTTTCTGGCTGGGTTGTAGACCAGGAATGGCTTTAACTGCCTTCTGGAATTACATATTTGGGGGGGGGGAGAGAAATAATGGGAAAATGTGTCAGTGTTCCTTCTCTTTAACCTCTTAGTTGGATTTTGATGCCATCAGCTGTGTAATCCTTCTGAACATGCAATCTGAATTGGGATGTGCAAATATCAGACTGCAGTGTTGTATTCTTAGTTGGGAAGTTCATTTGAAGTGGTAGGTCTGGTCTGTCTCTGGGCAGCTGTATTTTAGAGACTCGTGACTTTGCTTTAACTTTCCAACAACTACATAAAAGCACTGCTAGAGTTCATCTAGAGATATGAGTGAAGGTGCTACCAACAGATGGATGACAAACAGCTCCTTCTCTCCATTTTCTTTAATACAATGGAGCTAGGTGAAGTCCAGTACTTAGATGGAGTAATGAATTAGAGGAAGTGCAATAAACAGGATGGACATAACTGCAGTAAGAAGTTTGTCCACCCAGTTAAGATACATGTGCTCTGCTCTAAAGGGTATTGCATTCTAAAACAAATTCAGCTTTCTCTCAAGTAGTGCAGACTACATTTACCAACTGAAGCAACACAGCCTGAACAGAGGAAGTGTTGTGACAATACTGCATTGCAGTGTATATTTGTGAGTGCTTTTGAAAATGGTCCAGGATCTTCAGTTAGTCTCAACGAGGGTGGCAAGGCTGCTGGCTACAGTATTTGATGAAAACATTCTGTACTATGTCATCTGTCTTGGTTCAGTCCACTTGCAGCCTCCAACTTGAAAATTTTGGAACACCATGGGGACCGGTCACTTGAAGGCACATTCCTCTCTTATACAGCCAGCTCCACCATGAACAGCATTCTCCAGGTGCCCCTCTCATGTGATGTGAAGTGTGTAGCTACAAAAGAGAGGGCTTTTTCAGTTGTCTCATTCCAGCTATAGAATGCTTCTGCCAAAGAAGTTGGCTTAGTACCTGTATTACTGTTGACCAGTGAAGGTCTTTTAAATTCCCCAAGCAACATTTCTTTTTAAATGTTGGCATAGTTCACTTTGGGTGCTGGGCTTGCTATAGGTTTATCTGTTGCAATGTTTATATTCGTATTCCTTGTTGATGCTTTTTAATCAGTTTTATGGATTTTTTTTAAAATCATTTATCATTTATGTTATTCATATGGTCAAGAAACTACCTGGGGAACTCTGGCAATTAACCTACCTAAATACAGTAGTCTCTTGGTGGCCTAATGGACTTCCATTACAGTCAAGCCAAACTGGTACTTTTCCAGCATGGCAAATCGTGTCTTGTGACTTCATGCATGATGAGGAGAGCCATTACTAGCAATTTTGATACGTAGGCCAATGGCATTACTTCCCTTCCACTCCACTCTGAGGCATGGGCACCAACCCTCCAAAAGGAAAAGAGGGCGGTGTGGTGGTGCCCCTAAATTGTATCTAGGTTTTTTTAAAAGGTAAATAGTTCTGGAAGGTGTGCCCATTTGTTTTTCCTAACATTACCAGAACGTCCACTTTTAGATTTCTGTGTCCTGGGACACACACAAGGCTCCAGTTGCCCTTTCCAGGTGATAATTGCTGTCAGTGAGAAAGAGCGGGTTCCAACTTTTCGACCAGAAGCCATTTGTGACAGTGTTGGATTCCATTTGGCTAGCAGGAGGCGGTGAAAGGAATAGGGCTTTGAGACCTATCCTTTATCCTCATCCTAACCACTAGTATATGATCTAACGGTCTCATGGGACTCCCCGCCCTGCCATCTGAGGAAGTGGGCTGCTGTCCACGAGAGGCGATGCAAAAAACCAACAACAACGACGAAGGAAGCCATACAAACAAAACAATCAATTAGTCTGAAAAGTGCCTCCGGACCTTCCCTGGCTTTTGCTTGTTTAAAAAAAAATGTTCCCCGACGGCGGGGAGGGCGAGAAGGAAGAGGGGAAAGCAAAAGCAGCCTTGAGGACAAGGGCTCCCTCGCTCTGCGGATCAGCCGTCGTCGGGCACTTCCACGCCACCCGTCGTTCAGCGATGGATGGATGGCTGTCCGCCCGCCCACCTCTGTTCCTCGAGACTGCTCTCCTTTCAAGTATGGGGCAGAGACTGCCCCTCGTCCATAAATTTCGGAGATGGGGGGGAGTGCGATCTGGTCAGGAGCTGCCTCGGGTGCGGGTCCTCTCCTGCCCTTGGCAGGAGGGCTTGTCTCGCTTGTCTCACATGAACAAGTACAAACAAGAGCAGAAGCTTGCGCTTGAGTGCGGGAGGCAAGGCTCGGCTTATGCGCGGCGGCGGGGAGGGGAGGCGCCTCACAAGCCGAGGCGTAGCTCTGCCCCAACGCATGCAAGTTCCAGAGGCCGCCCCCTTCACCTCTAGCCGCCGATCCTCCACGCCGCGCCTGGACGCCACCGAAAAGAGCGTGGCAACCCAACCCCCGCCCAAAATAACAGCGCTCTCTCGCGCGACGCGGCGACCCCAGCCCAAGGGCGGCGGGAGCAGCAGGCGGGCGTCTCTCCCCCCCCCCCATTTCCTCCCCTGAAGGCATTATCTCGCTCAGCAGAGCGGAGCCGCGTCGCCTTCCGGAATGTCCGGCGGCGGGTCTGGCGTGAGGCCCCGCGGAGATCGGGTGGGCGGTGGTGAACGCGGGTGACGCCGCGGGCAAGAGAGCAGCCGCCGGCCCGACCTCCGGCTCCCCCGGGCAGAGATCGGAACCACGGCGCTCTCCAGCGGTTCACACCTCCCTCCCTCCCTCCCTCCCCGCCCCACCCCCGCGCGCGTGCCTCTTTCCCTGGAGGAAGCCCGGGAGTGACGTGCGGGGTGCCTCGACGCCGGCCCCTGTGCTGTTGCTGCTGCCCCCGCCCCTTCCCCAGACGGGGAGGGATTCAGACAGGAGGGGAGGAGCGATGGGCTGGGGAGCGAGCCAGGCTGCGTGATCCGAGAAGGGGCGACTGGAGGGAGCTGCCAGCGCCGCCGCCGCCCACCTCTCCGATCCACCTGGCCGGCTGGGACCCGGAGGGAGCCCGAGAGAGAAGCCCTCCTCCTCCTCGCTCTTGCCTCGCGGCTCCCGCAGGACGCCTCGCCCCAGGGCGCCCCGGTTCCCTGCGCCGGATCTGCCCTGCTGCCCCGTCCGCCCATGGCTTCAGCCGGCAGCGGCATGGAAGAAGTGCGCGTCTCCGTGCTGACCCCGCTCAAGCTGGTGGGGCTGGTGTGCATCTTCCTGGCGTTGTGTCTGGACCTGGGGGCCGTGCTGAGCCCGGCCTGGGTGACGGCCGATCACCAGTCGTACCTGTCCCTCTGGGAGTCCTGCACCAAACTCGGCAACCCGGAGACCTGGCGCTGCAAAACTACCTTGAACAGCGGTGAGGAAAAAAAAAAGCAACCTTCCCGGCTTCGGCTCCTCCAGCCCCAGCCTGCCGTCCCCCTACCCCCCGCTCGACCCACTCCCGTGCTCGCCCTCCTTTCCGACCCCACCCATTGCAGCAGCGCTCTACGAAACATCCTCTTTCAGGCTCTTCCATCCCCGTCTGCCCCCTAGCCGGTTCCGGGCATCGCGCCTCCCCATCGCCCTCCCACCCATCCACCTTGTTTTCCTCTTTGGGTCTGCGCTGCTCCCCCTCAGCCGACTTGCATCCCCTTTGCCTGGACAGCGGTGCACTTATCCCCCTCCTCCTCCCGTTGATCCCACCTCAGCGCCCTTTCCTGCCACCGTATTCATCCTCGAGGGACCCCGCGCTCACTTATGGCAGGCAAGCTTCTCTCCTTCCCAACCCGCCCCGCTGCAAGCGCCCCATCCGCCCTGTCTGTCAGAGGGCACCGCCGCCGCGCACCATATCGTTGGCCATGGAGCGCAGTTGCAAATGTACTTTCACACGGCCTCGTCTGCCCACCAGGATCTGGGGTGACGCACTCCCCCAACCCTTACCTCTTGGCGTGCCACCTGATTTCCCACCACAGGGATGCACACCCATCCTTGCTTCCTAACTGAGTCTTTCGGAGGCCCTCCGTTTTTCTGGCACCTATTCCACCGCCAGCTTTCCTATCTTATCCCAGACCCTGATTCTTTCTTATACCCAAACTCTGAAGCCGACCATATTGTGTCCTGCTAGCTGTCCATGCCCTGCTACCCACATCCTTCCCCAGCTCCACTCTGGCTTTGCATGTATTCCAGCCCTCCTGTCCTCTCTTGCCTGTGCTCAGCTCCACACCTTTGTGTCTGTCTGCTGATTGCCCCCCCCCCTTCCTTCCAGCTTTACATCTTTGTAGGTGCCAGCAAGAAAGATCCATTTCTGCCCTACGGAAGCAGCTGTTCACAATGATTATATGTGGCCTTCCTCTCTGTCTTTTAAAATCAAAATAAAGTAAAGGTCGGAAAGCAGAATTAGCTGGATGTGGAGGTGGTGCAGATAAAAGCTGTTCCACTTCCTATTTATATCATGAACCCAGGTTGGCAGAAAAGTTGTGGCTTTTCTCCTTGAATCCTTACTGAAAACACACACACACACACACACACACACACACACACACACACACACACACACACACACACACACACACACACACACACACACACACACACACACACACACACACACACACACACACACACCCTTCTTGTTCCAGTGTTCTTTCTGTCCTCTTTTCATCTCACTTCTCTTAACTGGACTCTTCTCTGCTGTCTTTTCTGATATTTTCCCCTGGACAGCATATTCAGTTTCCTTCCCTGTGCCTCTCTCCCTTGTTTATATGATACCCTTTTTCTGGCATTTCTCCTGGGTTTTCATGTGCTTTCATGATTTTTTTCCCTTTTAAATCTCAATGTAACATTTGTTACTGTAAAAGGGATACATGGTTTCTAAATATCTCTGTTCCTCCCCATGACTGATTTCCTTGGACTGATTTGTTCAGCCTGTCCTCCCACTTGTCGACAAGAAAAACATTTTTTGAAAATTATTTAAAATTTGTCCCCATGGACAGCAACTTCTGTACTCTTCTTTGGAAACGTTTACGAGTTAACTGTAGCCCACACTGATTTGGCTCATGGATCTTATATTCCACTTTTTGTTGTTTATGTTAATCCCCCCGCTCCCCTTTGGTTAAGGAGAAAAGTTAGTCAAGAACAGAAAAGACAGAAATGTTTTGTGTCGATTTGACTGCTTGTTGTATCATTGAGGTGTCTAGTTCCTTGATCCTTTTCCTTCTAAAAATAATTTTCATTCACTTCAAAACTACAGTAGAAGCTGGTTTCCTTCTTTTGAGGTTGTTTTAGTCCTTCGTCAAGTGCCTTTGGGGTGTGAGGGAGGTACACTTTGAATTGTGTCTTGTTTTTAAAGAACTACTTCTTTGTACAGTTACCAAGGAGGCTAAACAAACTTTGTAGGAGAGCTTTATATCTCCCACTTTCCTACTTGGTGCAGAGGTGTCAGCTTTGACATGTCTCCATAGCAACAGAGACTCATTGCCCCCCCTTTCTCTGTCTCCCAAAATAATACCCTTTTAATTGGGTGAATTGGGTGGGGACTTGGGCTGTGCAAGGGGTAAATTTCAATCCCCCCCCATTTATTTCCTAACCTCTAGAACTATGTGGGAATTGGGGATGGTTAAATAATGCATAGAGAAGGATTTAGGGACTTCCCAAATCTTTTTAAATTGGGTTTTAATATTTATATTTTCTATTCATTTAGTTAGTTAATAGAAGAGGGAATAGTTGAGGGTGTAAGTGTACTGTTTATAGCACTTAAATATTTTACTTTTAATGATATAAACCAACTTGAGTCCTTTTTAAGGAGAAAGGCAAAATAAAATCACTCTATTTTAAATAAATGTTTTTAAAAGAAAAATGGCTGGCTGATACATGTTTAAATGATAGCTAAATGGGGAAATAAGCATTTATCATCTTCCCAAATGACTTCCTTCCACTTTAGGAAGTCAGGGCAGATTACTTCTATAAAGGCCCCAGTCTATGCCTTTAAAAATAGTTCCCAGATTTCATAAGCTGCCAGGAATGTGAATGCTGAAGAGGTCAAGCAAAAATCTTTCCTTTCATTTGAACAGGAAAGCCTGCACTGTCGACGCACCTCTATAGCTTTTGGCATGTCATCCTTGGATACGAACAAGCCCCCTTTATGAATTGGCAAAAAAAAAGTCCTCATTGAATTTGGGGAGCAATGAACTGGGTCTGTGGCTTGCTTTGCAAGGGCTACAGTAGTCCCTGGTTGTTAAGCTTCCATTTTGGCTTCGGTTCTTTAAAAAGGGAGTATCCCTTTCCCATGTGCTCTGTCTTCCTAGAAAGACCTTGGGTAGACTGGACGTAGGTAAAGAGTTTCCCTTGGAAAGATTTCTCAGTTGTGATACCAGAACAAGGACTGCTGCCTTTGGAGGAACAGGAAGGACCACCGGCACAGCACATCTGTCTGACAACCTTTGCTTCCTTGCCTCTTGAAGGAGGGCACCTCAAGTGGTGCTATCAAGTGGAGACAGGCACCAAAACCTGCTAATGCATATCCAAAGTTTAATTAAAAACCTTTGTCTTAATTAGACTTGAGGCCCTGGCTGCTGTTGGGGAGAACAAATCCAGCTGCATTTGTAGCAAGGAACGTCCTCCGAGTGTTTAGATCAGTTATACTAGCAAATTGTCTCTTGGCCCAATTTTCCCAATGGCCAGCCTGTCTCTTGTTAGCTAAATACTGTAGTATGTTTTAGTCTTGCGGCAGTTCTTTCTGTGATGCTAGCTGAGCATCAACATGTTTCTGCTAACACTGGTAATACTAAAAGGGCAATGAATCCTGTGTGTATACCGTATTTTAAATGGTTCATATTTAAATTTCTTTAGAAAAAAGCTTAACATGTCATTCTCTCTTTCTCCCCCCCCCCATCTGTTCAAATTATCTTGATGTACAGTTTTGGAAAGATTAAATTTTTAAAGTTCAGTTGGAAGTGTATTCTTTTCTTTCATTGTAACCCCTTGAATTCTGAGCAACTACATTGGAATAAAAGGATGAAGAATCTGATTTTGTGGATTTGATGTGGGTGGTTAGATCTTATGCCAATAATACTGGGGAGATGCTTCAGTCATACATCAAAGCTGTGTACAGAAGCTTGTGAAATTTTAGGTGGTCATTGAACATATAAAGTGCACGGTCTGCTTTCATGGAATAAATGCATCACATTCTCAGCCCACCCCACCCCACCCCATATTATAGGATCCTATGCTGTCGAAATATGTTCAGTATGTCATATATTTCAACCATACCAGCTTTGTTGTACAGTACCAGAAAAATCAGGTGGCAATTAGAGATGAAATCGTACTGGAACATTCATATTTTGGCTTAAATTAGCACAAATGAATTTGTAGAAATGCTCAAAATAACAGGGAGAAAACAGAAGTAAGCAGTATAAAGTTTTCTGCTTTATAGGACATTTTGTTATTCCTTTCTTTGAAATGAACCGTATATTATTGTATTTCTACATTCTGAACCTCAGTGAATATGTTTCAAATAACTTACAGAAATCAGAAGACTAAATATCTGTGTATCTGCCTGTGCCTATCTAATAATTAAATGCAGTACTAAAGATCTTTCTGCAAAATGAAGATATTTTTGATTTCTGTGGTCTTTATATATTGAATTCAACCTTAATGAATGTTAAAGGATAAAGCAGCACAAGACTGCAGTGTTTGTATTTGTATGAGAGAGAGAACAAGAGATAATGAAAGTAATCTTACGCATATATTAAATTGTTTATTCTGATTTAAACTAGATTTTCAATTATCTGCTCTGTTTTTAATAGTCACAGCTGACGTGCATCTTTATTTTGCATGAGAACAGTTATTTTTAAAGCAAAATTGACAGCTCTAAAGCAGCTCCTCCTGGGAATATGTAGATCATGCTTTAGCTGAGTTGATAGTGATGGATATTTTCAAATAGCTCAGCAAGACTGGTAGTCACAACACGCAGTTCTTTTCTGGCTCACTGCAAATGTCATGAATGGCATGAATGGTGTTTTTATGGTTGAAATATGGTAGCTGAGTAAGATGGGGGGGAAATAAAACTTTCATAGGCACAGAATCCAGCAGGTTGTTTTTGGGAAAAACAAGTTCATACATCATACTTTAACATTAATAGAAAATGAGTTTTTTGAAGATTTTCTTTTAAAGCTTAACAGAAGATGTCTTATTTTCTTAAATAATTATGATAAACAGTATATGGATAAAAACCCTTTAAAGATACTCTCCTGAGTAGTGAATAGAAAACTTTGCATAAATCATTTTTATAACTTCAAGATGCTTACCCACATTTTCAGTCTAGCAAGGGCAATCAGCACATGAGTTTTCTGACACTTGATACAGGTAGGACAATGAAGTAGGATGCAAAAATAAACCCTATGTGCTGAACCTAAAAGTGCATAGACATTCCCTGCAGTCATTCCCTGACATTGAGAGAAGTAAGAGAAATGTTCTCAAAAACAGATTTAAAAACAATTGCTCAAATCTCATAGTTTCAAAGATCCCCCAGATTATTTACATGGGATGGGGAGATGTAGGCAAAAATGTGAATGAGGATGAGAAGTTATTTGCATCAAAATGTTGCAATGGAAGGTTCAGGTGTAAGACCTGATGTGGGATTCATGAAGATCTCCCAGTCACTGGGAAGAGTTACAAGTGGAAGGATAGAATCTAGAGCAAGCCTTTGGTCTAGAAATGATCATGATATGAAAAACAGGCATTTTGCAATGTAGGGATGAGCTCCTCCCCAGATGACGAGCTGCTCTGTCCTGTGTGTTATGTTCACATATTCTTCATTAGACTGCTTATTGCTAGGCAAGCTGAGTATTTCTGCAGAACAGGTGTATGCTGCTAATGATGCCAGGAGACCTGTCTAGGACAACAGTGACAGTGTGTACTGTATTGTCCAAGCTGGTGCTTGGAGCCTTCCACCATCAGTCACACAGGGGACAACCAGAATAGCATCACTGACTAGTCAAAAGAAGAATGGCAGTTTCAGGTCTGCTTGAAAACTCTTGGGCTTCCCTTAGGAGTCAGAAATTATTTGAGAATTCCATAAGACAAAGAACATTGCACATAACTTTTAATAGTTTGTGACAACCTGAGGAAGTACCAAGTTACTTGTGAAGGATTGCCTGCCATCTCGGCTGTTAGAACTTTGTCACTGATTCCAGGCAGGAAACATTCAAAGACCTATTCGTGAATGGGAGGTGAGAGAGCAACTGGCACAGTTCAGCAATGGTCGCTGGACTTTTGGAACGATGGCTGGAAGGAGCGTTTTTTCAAATGATTCCAAGGCATAAAGATTCCAAGGCATAAAGAAATAAATGTTTGCAGGTCTTCATAATAAATGATGGTAGGTAGGGAGTTGGTGGAAGCCAAGCTGAAAAATAAGAAAATGAAAAGGAAGCAACAGGGGCCCTTCCCCCAGAGGCACAGTCTATCTGCTACTTATCAGGCAGTGATTTCAACAATCCCCAGACAAATAATACATACTTCACACTTCCACCAGCAAGGCCATGGCTAACGACTCATACTTTATAGGTGTTGGGAAGGTTGTAAAGGTGGGTATTCCACACACCTTAGGCTGTTGTCCACCTAATGGGCCCGTTGAGCCTACTGTCTGCTCAATGAGATCATGCAGGCCATTGTCCATGTTACAAGCCTATTTCTGGCCAGGGTGACATGAGGTCAAAGTGAACTATAATATCATAGAATCATAGAATAATAGAGTTGGAAGAGACCTCAAGGGCCATCTAGTCCAACCCCCTGCAATGCAGGAACCCCTTCACAACATTTCCGACAGATGGCCATCCAGCCTCTGCTTAAAAACCACCAAAGAAGGGGACTCCACCACCCTCCGTGGCAGCATATTCCACTGCCGAACAGCTATTTCCTCCAAATCATTTATAAAGATATTGAACAGCACTGGACCCAGAACAGAACCCTGGGGCACCCCACTGGTCACGTCTCTCCAAGCTGATGAGAGGCCATTTATGATCACCCTTTGGGTGCGATCAGTCAACCAATTACAAATCCACC
The DNA here is from genome assembly GCA_037367245.1 of Phrynocephalus guinanensis. Classification (NCBI taxonomy): domain Eukaryota; kingdom Metazoa; phylum Chordata; class Lepidosauria; order Squamata; family Agamidae; genus Phrynocephalus; species Phrynocephalus guinanensis. The sequence goes on along the minus strand of CM074736.1, from coordinate 59,697,576 downwards.
TGACAGTAGCACTATCTATCCCACTTGCTACTAACTTCTTAGAAAGAATACCATGGGGAACCTTATCAAAGGCCTTGCTAAAGTCCAGATAAGCAATATCCACAGCATTCCCCTCATCCACCAGGCCTGTAATTCTATCAAAGAAAGAGATCAAATTAGTCTGGCATGACTTGTTTTTAAGAAACCCGTGTTGACTTCTTGTAATGACAGCATTGTTTGTTAGATAATTGCAGACTGACTGCTTAATAATCTGCTCTAGGATGAGCAGCGAAATGTTTCAATCTCTCAGGAAAAGAAGTCCAGTTGCCATGACTCAACTTCCAGATAAACTCCCCTGGATGAATGAGAATCTTCACAGACATACTGGCAGTAGAGATGGGCACGACTTGAAAAAAAAATTTTTTTCGAGTTGTCGTTAGTCGGGCCAGTCCCATTTCGGGTCGTTTCCGGTTTTCGCGAAAATTTGCAAAAATTAGTCGGTTCGTTTTTTCGTTTTTCGTTGTCGTTAGTACTGGTTTTTTTGGGGGGGGTAGCGGGCTCCTGGAGGCACCTCTGTGGGGTCGGTGCCTCCTCTGGCCCGCTATAAAGGGAAAGTGGGCTCCTCACCCACTAGGAAGGGGAAGCAGGCTCCAAGAGATCCCTCTACATGGGGGTCTCCCTTCCTCACCTGCTGCTGCTGCAAAATGCTATGCAATAGCCATATGGATATTGCATAACATAATGTGCAGACGTGAGACCAGTGTGAGAGTGATAGGGTCATACCTTCCCTTCACAAGGCTCCCGCACCACCATGTCTCACACAGAAGGGAATTGTACTTGCTGCGTGTAGTGCAATGCAAGCAAGTAGATCTGGCTTTAAGGTGGCTTAGTGCAAGAGCTAGGGTTAGGCTAGTGACGGGTAAGGTTACGGTGGGCTAGTGGGTTGCACCTCTGGGTGCCTCTCTGACCCACTAAGAAGACAGTCTGTGACGTATGGGTACGGAGTCAAGGGTTAGGGTTAGGGCTAGGGCAGGTTTAAGGGGGCTTTTTGGCACATCCCAGAAGTCTCCATGGCCAAGTGGCCATGCGACTGGTGGGATGGCTCCAAAAATTTGCATGGTTGTCCACTCCCACATGGCTGGCCACTCGGCCAGCCCATCATTGCGCAGGTGTAAATAAAATAAAATAAAATAAAATCAATGGAGGACAGAGGAGGAGAGGAGAGACATTTTGTTGCAAGAAAAAACCCACTGCTACTGTGAAAAATCTGGCAGTTTATAAATTTTCGTGTGTTTCTGTTGTGCTTGTGTGTTTTTGGACCACAATTTCAAAAACAATATTGCGTTTGCCGCCCCATTTTGGATCCCCCCCCACGCACCGCATGGCATGGCGATGGCGACTCGCGAGTCCGGCTGCCCAGGACGGGGGGGAGGCGGGACCCCCCCTCCAGAAACCACCCCTCCGGTAGGTGCCCTGCGCCCTTAGTCAAGCAGGCATTTTTCCGCCTGCTTTTTTGGCCCGGGAATGGGTGGGGGGAGAGTTTAAAAGTTTTTTCCTGTGCCGTCCGTGCCGCTTGCTTGCGCTTTAATTGCGGCGGCCGGCGGCGAAACTGGGCTTTTTGCTGGCTGCGAGCCTGCGGCGAGTCCCACCAGAGCAGCCCAGGACGGGGGATGAGGGGGGAGGCCGGGGACCTCCAGAAACAACCCCTCTGGTAGGTGCCCTGAGGCACGGCAGGCATTTTCCCGCCTGCTTTTTGGCCGGGAACCGGGTTTTTTTAACTTTTAAAAACTTTTTTTCTGTGCCGCGTGTGGCATCGCGCGATCTCGCGATGCAAGGAACGAGCACGACAAATCAGACCAAAATTGTTCGTTCGTCGGTTCGAGCTCGAAGTCTGGGGGAGTAATTCCCGTTACCGTTTCCGTAGAGTAACGGAACCGAGTAACGGAAACGGAAACGGAAATACCGCTAAGTCGTGCCCATCTCTAACTGGCAGAGGTATTCTTTAATGTCCCTGAACAATGGATAGAAAGACCCCTCCCCTCACACACACAGCTACAACCCTTACTTAGGATCTGCTGCTTGTGCTGGTCAGTGTGAATTAAGCTACTAATTACCTATGTTTCATGTATGAAATGATGTGAAGGAAATGTAGTCATAGTTCTACAGTGTAATCACAGATATATAAGGAAGAAGGGGCTTTTTGAGCCACAGACCACTTCTTGTGGCCCTCTGAATGCTAGCCCCACTTCCAGTTTGGGATGGCTCTTCTTCATCACTTTTTCTTCTTCCTCCATTCTTCCCCTCTTACTGGGCATAAGAGCATAATCATGCTATCCTGATTTAAGATGCAGCAGATCTGAACCTTGATGAGTTCTGCATTTTCCTGCATTTTCTTCCCCACGTCTTTTACCTTGAGTGATTAACTGTAACAACTGTAATCGAATGTGATATTTCACATTTTGTGACCAGTGTAGCCTAGCCCTTGTTATTGTGTGAATTCCCACTTTTTAGTCATTTGTTTGATTACTTTTCTGCTGATCACCCTTTTGATCTAAAACCCTTTGGCCTCCTGCCATAAATCCATATACAAAATGCATCTTTCTTTTGCCTTAGAGAGGATTCAAAAAGGAGATGCGCGTCCTGCATCTGGTCTAGATTATTCTGTAAACCTGTGCTTAGACCATAGAACACCATTTCTTTGAATGGATGCACAGAATAATTAAACCATGTCTCTGTTTTTGAAGCATGAAAGCAAGCTTCTGTGAAGTGTGTCCTGAACTAATTTTCCCCGGTGTAACTGCTTTTGTGTATTGCTGCCTTTAAAATTTTAATGCCTGCTTCTCTTTTAAATATTTTTTAATTGGGCTTCAGAAGTTTAAGGAATGCTTTTTACTGCTAGTGATAAAATAAGTTGCCTAAATATTTTATGAGGCTTCTGTTTAGAAGCAAGTGGACTGCGATTTTGTCTCATAGTTGTGTATCTGTTTTGAAGGATGATGCAGTACTAGCAGTAATGTTCATACTTAAAATCAGCAGGAGGTAGGATCTGTATTTTTTGTGGAATCATGCTTTGTTTGGTAATATTAGAAGCAGATTTTTGTGGCTTTTACTGACAAACTGGGAGGCAGTAACAAGTGGCATTCCACAGGTATTTCCTCAGCACATTGCTGTCAACTTTTCAATAGTCAGCCTTTCAGAAGAAAGGAGAACTCAAAGAAAAGAAATGCAGTCCTGTCTAATGTTCTAAATCTCTTATATTTTTTTAGTGAAAGCTTGAGTCATTAACTTCTCGAATCAGTGAGATTAAAATGTATGTCTCTTCAACTGCAAAAATTAACAGGTAAAGTTTTTTAGATCACAGAGCTCTATTAGAAAAAAAAGTACATAGCCAGGTCAGAAGCCTGCAGCTTGCATAAAATATAAATAGGAGTATTGCAGCATTTTTTTTTTACTCTTAAAAACCACCATAATGAAGAAAGAAAGAATTTGTTCATTACATTTAGACAGAAGAGAGAACAAGTAAATGATTCAAGATGCCATGGGCAAATTTTGGTTCATTATGTGCAATGTTAAATACATTTTAATTCTCATAGATTTAATTCAAAGAAAAAATGCACAAGGCACATCATTCTTACTGAGAATATTAGGTCCAGAAAGTGTTTAGCTTTGGCTAGAACTGCTCATACTGGGAAAGCAAAACAGTTTTGTGGTCCTGCTGCTGTGTACTTTGTTGTGGTTCGCGAAGGGGACAACAAGGTAGATTAGAGGAAAATTGTTTTGTACAACAAGACTATCACGTAGTAGCCAGATAGCCTTTTTTGAGGGGGACAGTCCTTCATTTGAAGAGCTGCCTGGGGACAATTTTGAATGTGGCCTGTATTTGGAGAATTTATCCAGTCCTGGTCAACTTAAAAACTTAAGAATTGAGGAAGATTAGGAATATGTCCTTGGAATTGCCCATTTCAAGTGAGCACCTGGGCAGCACCTAATCTTCCCAAGTCAAGTGAGCTGCACTGTCTTCTTTACATTATAAAAATCATTAGTAATTTGCATATCTACAGATAAATATTGCGACTTTTGTAACATTTCCTAATGATTGATAAAATGATCTGCATAAGGCTGATGATGTCATCAGTTGCAATTATGGTTTTTTTAAAAAAATTATAATATTTCGGATTTCTGTCCTAAAAGTCCTGAGGTTACAAGAGAATCCCTTTCATTATAAGTAAGCCACTGGGGGCAGCAGGATGGTGAGAAATATTTAATTATCAAAAATTAGTCCTGTTGGGATCCTAATTCTGACAGCAATAATTTTCATTAATTAAAGACTCCCTCATCTCAGAGTCCCTAGCAGGTTCCTAGTGATTCAATGGATTCCACTGGGATTAGAGATATAAAATTTCTGGAAATTTTGAAGTTTAGGGGGGGAAAACTGTTTTTTTCTAGGGGGGTTTCAGGAAAAAAGATTTTTTTTTTTTTGGAAAAAAATAAAAAATATATATGCTACACTAGCACTCCCCCCTTATACAGCTTGAAAGTCATTCTATTACTTTAGGAACACAAAATATGACTATGGACAATTTGACTTGACATAAAATTATCACAACTAGCATATAAAAATGTAGTGTATCCAAACAATTACTACAAACAGAATTTACTTTTTTAAATATTTGTAATTGTAGGTAACAAATGTAGTAACAATCTCCTGAACTGTTTACTAATTTATGTGGAACAAAAAAAAACTAGGGTGGGCACCAAATGAAAAACGAAATGCTGATTCATTGGTTTGTTACAAAATGAACCACACTGAACTGGGGAAGCAGTGTTTTGTAAGTAATCAAACAAACCAGCAGTTTTTAGTTCAATATAAACCAATTCGTTTCTCTCTAAAACAGCTCCACTGGGTCCTAGAGACACCAAATTTGGTGTGAACCTTCCTTGGTCTCTCCCCTTTAAGCCCTCCACATTTAGAGTGATTTGGGGTTCAATGGGCCAAGTTATTCAACTTCAAAGCTGGTGACCCCCAGAAAAACATTTCTAATTGCAATGTTCTGTGCTTGAGAATAGACATGGGCACGACTTGGCGAAATTCTCGTTTCCGTTTGCGTTTCTCGTTTCTGTTACGTAACGGAATGAAGAACGACAATTACTCTGCCAGGACTCGAACTCGAACCGACTAAAGAAAAATTGGGTCTGATTTGTCGTTGTCGTTCCTGGCATCGCAGTGATCGCGCGATGCCAAGCGGCACAGGAAAAAAGTTTTAAAAATAAAAAAACCCGATTCCCGGCCAAAAAAGCAGGCGAAAATATGCCTGCCTGAGTGAGGGCACCTACCAGAGGGGTGGTTTCTGGGGGGGGGGGTCCCCGGCCTCCCCCCCTCCTCTCCTGGGCTGCGCAAAGTGCGCATCCTCGTCGAGTCGCCAACTCACCAAGCGGCGCGGCAGCGGAAAAAAAGTTTTAAAAATTAAAAAAAAAACCGATTCCCAGCCAAAAAAGCAGGCAAAAATATGCCCACCTGAGTGAGGGCACCTACCAGAGGGGTGGTTTCTGGGGGGGGGTCCCCGGCCTCCCCCCCTCTCCTGTCCTGGGCTGCTCTGGTGGGGGGCATCCTCGTCGTCTCACCGAGTCGCCATGCCATGCGGTGCGGGCGGGGGATCCAAAATGGGGCGACCGCAATATTTATTTTGAAATCGCGTGGTCCAAAAACACACCAAAGCACCACAGAAACATGTGAAAATAGC